>OX382339.1:9893137-11093137 GCA_947507615.1 Hemithea aestivaria | reverse complement strand
CTCAAAAAATCGAATTGGACAATAAAAACATAATATTACACGAGTCCAAATTAGGATGGGTATTAGGCGGTTCTATTCCGGGTTCTACGGATATATGTGGGTTTTCGCATGCACAAAATAACATAAACACAAAAATACAAAACAATACAAAACCAGACGAATGTACAATTCAAAAACAATTAGCTAGATTTTGGGAGCTAGATGTTATTAAAAATGATCACCATCTTTGACCGCCGAGGAGATGGCATGTGAATATAATTTTCAACAAACCACGACGCGTTTACCTGACGGTCGATTTTCGCTTACAATTCCGCTTAAACACTCACCTAGCCTATTAGGTGACAGTTATCATCTAGCAAAACAACGGTTTTTATCCTTGGAAAGAAAATTTGAAAAGAACCCTAGTTTAAAGGAATCATACACCAATTTCATACACGAATATATACAGTTAGGCCACATGAGTGAATCACACTACGATAAGACACAGATTGCATATTTTGCGCCGCATCATGCTGTAATAAATGACGACAGTATTACAAGCAAGCTAAGGGTCGTATTCGATTGTTCTGCCAAATCGTCATCAGGCTACTCTTTCAACGATTTGCAGCAAATAGGGCCAACTATACAAGATGACTTGTTTTCAATATTAATGCGATTTCGTCAGCATGATGTAGCTTTAACAGCTGATGTAGCAAAAATGTATCGACAGTGTAGTGTGATCCCGTCACAGCGACCACTACAACAGATACTGTGGAGAGACGATGCTAGTCAACCAATAAAATCGTATCTATTAAACACTTTGACGTATGGTACGTCATCAGCTGCGTTCCTCGCCATACGTTGCCTACGACAAATTTCTAACGAGTGTAATGATCCCGTTGTGAAAGAAATTATTGCTAGGGATTTCTACGTCGACGATCTCATTTCCGGGTGCTCCTCGACAGAGGGCGCTACTAGGATTTACACAACACTTACAGACACATTGAACAGTGCTTGCTTTCCACTCCGAAAGTGGAGATCAAACGACACTGTCTTATTACAAAACATTGCGAATGACAAGACAGCTAACGGTGAAGGGAACTTGGACCTATGTCCTGAGCATAGTTCCAAAGTTCTTGGGGTAGCTTGGGACAGCGTTGCCGATAATCTGTGCATCACAACTAGCGGAGATTTTAAAGGCACCATTACTAAGCGAAGTATATTGTCTACCATATCTAGAATATTTGACCCTTTAGGGCTAGTTTCACCAACAGTTTTAGAAGCCAAGGTTATGATGCAAAGGTTGTGGTTGCACAAATTATCGTGGGACGACGCTGTACCTGATGACATAAGAGACGTGTGGCGGGCATTTGTCCTTACCTTACATAATCTCAATGAAGTGCAGATCCCTAGACACGTCGTCTGCCGTAGTCCCAGCAACTTGCAGCTACATATTTTTGTTGATGCGTCAAAACTGGCTTATGGGGCGTGTGCATATATACGATCGACAGACGCAAACAACGAAGTTACTGTTAACTTACTGTGCTCTAAAGGTAAAGTGGCACCATTAAAACCATTAACTACCCCACGCCTCGAGCTGTGCGCAGCTTTACTAGGTTCTCAGCTACTAGACAAAATTTTAAATACAATGAGACTGACATTTGACAAGTGCTATCTATGGTCAGACTCAACTATAGTTTTGGGTTGGTTGAACATGCACCCAAGTAAGTTACAAACATTTATCCGTAACAGAATTGCAGAAATACAGTCCACTTGTGCCAACTTTACTTGGAGGCATGTTCCAACCAACGAAAATCCCGCAGACCACATTTCACGTGGATTGACGGCCAGCGCGATAGTTCACGACAAGTTATGGTGGAACGGGCCGCAATTCTTGTCTAAGTCAGATAGCTCATGGCCTACATTAAGTACTAAAGAAAATAACCCGAACTTACCAGAAGTAAAAGCGCAAAATATGTGTTTAATTTCTAATAGCAGCCCCAGCGAACCATTTCCGTTTAATCGATTCTCTGATCTCAAGCGTATGCAGCGCACATTTGCCTACATGACTAGATTTATTCATAACATACGTTTTAGATCCAACAAACGATCTGGCCCGCTGAGTGCTGAAGAGCTAGAATATGCTTTAAATCAATTAATACTCATTTCCCAAAAGGAATCATTCACCACAGAGTACAATAAAATAAGCTCGGGGTTGTCAATTCAAAAATCTGCAATATCATCACTGAACCCCTATATTGATACAAACGAGTTAAATTTATTAAGGGTAGGTGGCAGGTTGTCGAATTCCGATTACGATTATAATAAAATACACCCGATTCTTCTGGGCAAAAAACACCAGTTGACTAGGTTGTTATTTGAAAGTCAACACAAGGCTCTCATGCACGCAGGTCCTCAGCACTTACTTTATTCAATACGAGAAAGATACTGGCCTGTGGGAGGACGTGACATAGCGCGATCCGTGGCACGTCAATGCGTGACGTGTCGTCGTTTTGGTGGTCGTACCGTAACTCCAATCATGGGCAATCTGCCGAAACAAAGGCTTCAACCGGGCTCTCCATTTTTAGAGACAAACGTAGACTATGCTGGACCGATAATGATGGCCAATCGTAGAGGGCGTGGTTGTCGCCTAATAAAAGCATATATCTGTTTATTTGTTTGCTGCAAAACTAAAGCCATTCACATCGAGCTGGTAGGAGATTTGAGCACAGCCAATTTTATCGCCGCGCTAAAGAGGTTTATCGCTCGCAGAGGCAAGCCCACTGACATATTCTGCGACAACGGCTCCAATTTTATAGGCGCGTGCAACGAGCTCAAATCATTCCTTAATCAAAATTCATCGCAAATTTCGGATGCCATGACTTCAGAATTAATCAATTTTCATTTTTTGCCTCCACATGCACCGCATTTTGGCGGTTTGCACGAAGCCGGTGTGCGATCGGTAAAGCACCATTTACGCCGTGTACTAGGTTCGGCAAATCTAACGTATGAGGATTTATACACTACACTCACGCAAATAGAGTCTTTACTAAACTCCCGACCCTTGACCCCACTTAGCTCGGACAAAAATGACTTCCTACCACTAACTCCAGGCCATTTTATAATTGGGCGAAGCATGACGTCGATCCCTGAACAAGACCTCACCGGCTGCACTAGATTAGTGGATCGATACCAGAAGATCCAGCAACTACGCCAACACTTCTGGGCACGGTGGCAGCTCGAATACATCAGCGAGCTGCAAACTCGAACCAAATGGAGGCAATCGACTAGCGGGGAACTTTCGATCGGGACCCTCGTAGTAATTAAAGACAAACAACAGCCTCCTATAAAGTGGCTGTTAGGAAGAATATGCCAAGTCTTCCCAGGACGCGACGGCATCACCAGGGTTGCCGAAATCCAAACCGCTACTGGCCGCTTGCGCAGAGATTTCAGAAAAATCTGTCCGTTACCAGTGGATACAGCAGCAGTTGAAGACGACACTTCAAGGTCCGCCGGCATGTCGCGTACCACTCCAGCTTAGCGCAGGGCGGCCGCGGGGTGAAGGAAGAACGAGGGGCACCGGCCGGACACTTCACTTGTCATCTTACGACGGCGGCGACCTCTCGGCTCGCATTACCTTAATATTGTATTTTTTTGATTATACGTTTTACGAAGTAAAATTGGAGTTTCTCATCAGCATCCACAATAAGGATAGCCCCTAAACATTATTATAAGCATAATAATGAAAATTACATTCTTCGAGTTAGAAATGTAATCTCTAATAAACATTTTAAATAATTTAATCTATTCCATTACCAATTATTAAAATACACTTATGTATACGCTCCGTTAAGAAATTCTTACGTGTACGTTGTAATTTTATTTATACCTAAGTGCATATTATAATAATTAATCATCTACACATAAGTCTCTTTAGTAAGTCATGCATTATTTTTACACAAAAGATAGAAATAGATAAAAAATAAGAATACAGAAGTAGAAGATTTTATGCGTAAAAAACATCTAGGACTTTTTCTGAATCTTTATTAAATAGCTTAGGTATGCTCGCGTAACGAATTTCTTTCTTAGCGGAGATCTACTCGTATCATGATTCATGATTAAGATCGCTGTGGTTTTCTTTAGGAAGCTTTCCAGGCGCCTAATAGTAGCAACCAATGACCAAAAAGCTGGCTCTTACCTCGGCCAACGTATAAGTTTGGCCATCCAGAGAGGTAATGTAGCCAGCTTTTTAGGTACACTTCCTGCAGGTCATGACCTCAATGACGTTTTTTATTTATAAGTAGGTTTTAAAATTGTATGATTGTTTAATATTATTATAATTGTAATATTGGTAATATAATATTTGATTAAGATCTATGCGTCAAATGACTCAATTAGTTCAGTTTTTCAGAGAGTCCACTAAACAGTCAGTCAATAAGTCCCGCATTTCAAGAAAAGATTAAATAAAAGGAAATATAAAAAAGCTCTTGAGCTTTTTTTTTGAGCTTTTGACCATGATCTCGCGTGATATTAAGTAAGCGACGGTGCGGCAAAACGTAGATGGTAGCAGACTTTTTTTATGTGAAGAAGTAAAAAGACGACCAAGACGCTCTCCTGATGTTAAGAGATAACGCTGCCCATAATCTGTACAGTGCTACCTAGTATTTCACAATGATGTGAAACTCTAGGTGCACTGCATCAACGTTTCTTACTCAAGAGTCATAAGATGTTAAGGCTGTTTAGCCCAGTAATTTTACTAGCCACAGTGCCCTACCGAAGTACAATAATTTTTGCACATACACACACACACACGCACGCACGCACGCACGCACGCACACACGCACGCACGCACACACACACATACATACACACAACACACTGCAAACACACACTGCACTGTTTACATTACTGCAAACATGACTCTAGAAGGAGGGATAAATCCCTTTCTCTTTTTATATTTTATTTAGATGAATAGAACGTTAATTAAGAAGATAATCACAAAAATGAAGCAAATAAACAAGGTAACAATAACAATTACAAATATAGCCATTCCCCGAAACGTAAAGAAAATAACAGGGAAGATAAGCCCTAATAACATTTTATTTATCATCTCAAATTCTTGCCTCAGGCACAGATAAAAGAATACTAGCTCAGGTGAAAACAACAAATTAATTCTAAATATACCAATCGTTTGCCTGTTATTTTTCTTATTAAATTTTCTTACAAATTACGTTGAACCTTGAGTTAATCCTTCGGAGGAAATAATTAGGTAAAATTGCTTAAATGGTTAGTAAAATTCTTCCCTAGTTCATTGGTAAAATTAAGATATTTTGTGCAAAATAATGAGTAAAAGAGAGCTTTACCTAAGTACAAAATCCAAACTACTGGAAGATGTTCCATTAAAATAGAAAATACTTATAGTAAGCTCACTCACTTATACATGGACACAAAAGCTTGGTTGATATAATTCACTTGTACCGGACCCCATACAGTACCGCGTGCCGCAAATTTTAATACACATGTCAAGTAATTTCTACACAATCCGTTTTGTGTGTTAAAAATCTGCGAACCTTCGCGGAACCCTCGACTGAACGAGGTTTCGCTGCAGAAGAACGCCTTACACTGTATTATGAAGTGTGCGACTAGTGTAAGCTTTTGCATTTCCAAGCTTGTTATTAGTGCCTCATTCCTTATTTCTGCAAACTAGTTTTTTCGTGCATCTCCAACATAAACAAGACGTAAAATCAACCTTGGAAGCATTCAAAAATAGCTAGAACATCCATTTATCACACCTCCGAAACGCCGGATAGAAATCAATTTGTCATACACCGCAAAAAATAGAAGCGACACAATTCATAGGTGTAAGAAAAATATTTCTATGTTTTCGACTCCTGTGATAATTTTAGCAGTGAAGCGATGATAACGTTATTTCACGCTAATAAAGGTCATCACTCATTACATCAATACAATGCCCGCACAACTTCGTCTCGACTCGCAGGTAACATGAAGAAAGAAACATCCATGACTCGTCGACTACTCGCAGTAATGCTCTACTTTTCATACAATACTGCTGCGGCTGCGGCCAGCGGTTTTACCCACTGAATATGTAGTCTGTGTTGTTGTAGGATCTAAGCTAGACCAAGTTAGTTTTGCATTTATAACATTAGTAGTAGGTATATCTGAAAATTCATGGTTTGGCTACGAAATCAAGCATATGAACCAAGTGTGGTTGAGGCGGGAAACTTTCAATAAAATTTTATAAATAACTTACTATACTACAGATTTCTTTAGAAGAACTATACAGATATTTTACTATAGATGTACCATAAAGCTCAAATAACATTGTAAAGCCTAAAATTTACCCATTGTTTAGCTGCTTGCCGAGTCGAGAGTCGGATTGGCATGGCGTCGTATAGTTAGTGCAATAAGTGATCACCTTAATGCTATTTGTGAAATGAGAATGGATAATTTTATGTTATTCGGAAATTGCTTGCATAATTGCACTCGATATTATATTTTGATACATAATAAATACGTCGATCGCGAATAAAGTTATTTTAATAGCATTGAATAAATCGAAACTGCTAAATAACTGCGTAAATCCGATATTTTACGACACTAAAATACAGGAATTTAGTATAATATAATGGTCGCAATTCGCAATATTCTCAAAATATAATTAGAATTCACTAAGATCATAAATTTAAAAGTTAGTGTTAAGCAATTGCTAGAAAATTATATAATGAAACTATAGCAATTCCCGGGACTTAATCTCCTTGGAAATTTCGAGAATTCTCTCTAACAACGTTAATTATTTTCTGTTACTAAATAATTCTCTTTTAATATTAAGTGTTTATTCTAAAATAATATAAATAGACGAAGGTAATAACAATACTGAGCAAGGTGAAACAAAAGTGAAGTACCATATTATACTATTTTATTATATTACAACGTACAAACACCACGTTGTAGTAATATATAACTAATTTGTGATTTGACTCTGACAGTGTAAGTAGGGTAACCTGTTATGTTGGAGTATAAACCCCAATTATTATTACTATTGGTGCTTAATTTATATTTTGTAAGCTATATCTGTCCAATTTCTTTCATCTCAGACAAAAACCAAAGCTACGAGTACCTCACAAAAATCGACAACCAATAACGACTAGAAGTGGTCTACGCATGACGTATCAGCAGATCTAGCAGAATCGGCCTAATTTTGTTTGAACCCAATTTGTTCATGCCGAAATCCTCAGGTACTTATCGTATTCCCTTTCCTTGAATATTGATGGATCTCGGTCGGCAGGGAAGTCGGAAGGCTCATTTGCATCGACTCGGCAGAACAGTATGCATCAAATTACGATTAAGTAATGGCAGGTATACACGAGAGGGATTTTTCCTTATGTTGAAATAATATTTAGTTACGTTTGATGAATTGGCTATCACTAGGGTAGGGTTTCTTTTTTATACAACGAAGTAAGAAGACGAGCAAGACGCTCTCCTGATAGTAAGAGATAACGCTACCTATAATCAGTACAGTGCTACCTTAGATTTCACAACGATATAAAATTCTGGGTGCACTGCTACCAACGTTTCTTACTTAAAAGTCATAATATAAGATGTTAAGACTCTTAAGCCCAGTCATTTCACTAGCTGCAGTGCCCTCCTACCGAAGCACAATAATGTTTGCACAACACTGCTCAGGCTGTAGAAACTGGCACTGTTAGGGTATCCACCTAGACGATCTCCTGCAAAGGATTACTACCCCCGGTGATATGGTAGACTACTGTGGAATATCCTAGAAACATGTTTACTATGGTATAAGTGCTGACGTTTTCTTAGTAAATAAATATTATAATTTTAATAAACTACGAGCATGATAGCAAATCAAGTCTCAAGCTGAACAAGCTTGGATATTTTGCGTGAATTCGAGCAAACTTGATATTTGCAGACAATTTGGAATTAAAATTATATTACTTAGTTGCAAGTCCTTCAATATCAAGAGAGACTTTAGTTCCTAAAAACAGAATTAAGGGAAAGTCAGCCTTTAATTTAAAATCAGTATTTGCTACATCATTGGCCGATCATTAGTAACACGAGAGAGATAAATGCGTATGAAACTGCAGGGAAATATCTTCAAAGTTACTTACTGTCTTCAGTAGATTCAAACACAGTTTAGTTTATTATATTAGATGGGCGTTTATACAGTAATTTGCTCATACATCTAGCTTATCATATCCGCTCTTATTCCATTATTTATTTAGCAGAGTCAACCGGCAATTTCATCGAGCAATCCACGTCAAATTACGAAGTTATCGATGGACATGCCCCTAATTTATTAAGTACTTCGGTAATAGTTAGTATGCAGGTATGGTATAGTCACATGACTAGTATAAATAACTTTCTCCAGTGACGTTAGATAGTGCAGGGAACCTTATTTTATTCACTGTCGTGTAAATAGATCAACCTGTTTATTATGAGATACCACTGTACGCTTTTTGATATATTTATCAAAAAGAAAATTAACAATTATAATCCTCGCTCTACCAGTCCCACCAGTTCTAACAGTCCCCTCTTTAAATATTGAAACTGGTAGAGGAGATGATGATGATGATGAGATGAATAGACAAAACTCAGTTTGAGTGGAGAAAATTTAAGTGTAATATAAGCAACTAGCTGCGCCCCGCGGTTTTTCCCGCTGTACTGTAGCCTACTAGTACGACCCTAGTTTCATTCCAGGATCTAAGCTATCTCTATACTAAATTATATCAGCTCAATTGCTCCACTAGTTTACGCGTGAAGAAGTACATAAATATACACACTCCCACAATGGTAGTGTGATGATTGTAAAGTTAAGAGAAAAGCTAGACAACTTAAAAAAAGAAAAAGACACGCAATTATTTTTATATTATATTTTTAAAGAGTTATACACATGCAAAAGAGACTCACAAAACACACTCAAGCCAAAGAGTGGAATATTAGAATATTATGTTCAAGATTTTATGTCGTCCAAAAAGCAGAATTCAGTGACAACTACATTAACAAATAACATGAGTACCTACAGTGAGATGACAGTGTCAGCCATAACTTTGATAAAACTCCTCGTAACTCGTGATGCTAAAGCATATAATATTCGGCCCTTGGCAGTGCACTAATAATAAGGGCCGAAACACATAAGCGCGTTGCGGCGCCGCGCCGCTGAAATCGGCAGTTTGCGTTGCGGCGTCGCGAAAAAGAGCGTTTTACTATTGTTTGCTAGGGTACCAGTTCTTCTGATTTTTTTATTGTGAATGGACGTGTCTTTGGCATGGATCAGTCGATCAGTCGAATAAAAAAATCAAAAAACTGGTACCCTAGCAAACGATAGTAAAACGCTCTTTTTCGCGACGCCGCAACGCAAACTGCCGATTTCAGCGGCGCGGCGCCGCAACACAAAACTGCCGATTTCAGCGGCGCGGCGCCGCAACGCGCTTATGTGTTTCGGCCCTAACAGTTGACATTCGGGGTTAATAAAAATAAAGCGCTGACAGCGATAACATCTTAAACAGGTCGTTCGGAGCGAGCTCAAGAAAGCGCTGCAGAATTGCTAATGGGCTGAAGGAATGACCTTTGTGGTTTAAAGCACAATTGGGAGCGATTAAGGTAATTAGAAAGTTCTCCTAATTTATTAGCTCATCTCGTGGCCTTATCCGTGTGGAGAAATCCATGCTTAAGTTCTACGTCATAAAACCTATGTTCAAATTTCAATTATCCGTCATTCTTCAAAATTTCAATTCCAATCCGTTTCAAGATTCCGGCAGAGCGCTTGTTTATGTGTATTTATTTTTTTACTTCTTATCTGTAGAAGGGATACACTTTACTAGTGTAGTAAGTATACGTATTTTAATAAAATCGGTCGACGGGTTTTCAAGTTACGAATTACCATTGTAATTCGTAACTTGAAAACCCGTCGACCACGTTTGCTTCTCACCGTCGCTTATTGAAAACGAACTAGAAATTTGATTGTAAAGATATTTTTGAAATATTTACTTTTTTGTATTTATTTATCCCGCTACCGTTGCCTTCTATGACTTGACATCACACGTGGTAGTGAAACAAATGGATGATAACATCGGTTACGAGGTCCTCGCCGGGTGACGGAAGCAACCACTGTCATTACCTCCTGTCCATTACCGGACTATTTCTGGACAGTTGTGACCCTAATACTTTAACACGTGACTATGAATTAATTGATCGGTGAACGTTCATATCAAGTCAAACACATACAAATGACTAGCTTGTGCTCCCGGCTTTACCCTCGTGGCAAAAGCCTTTCTTAGCGGAAATCTACGTCATAAAACCTATGATAACATCGGTGACTTGGTCCTCGCCGGGTGACGGAAGCAACCACTGTCATTACCTCCTGTCCATTACCGGACTATTTCTGGACATTTGTGACCCCAATACTTTGGGTAGGCGATATTTATTCACGTGACTATGAATTAATTGTTCGGCGAACATTGATATATCAGTCAAACGCTTATAAAATGATAATGATAATTTGGATGTCTCACAAAAATATGGAAGAAGATGTTATTGGTAATAGAATCTAGCAGTTTTCCCATTTAAAAAGTAGTCTGTCTTAATCTAGGGTTGATGCTGCTTGCCACAGACACGTGCGGCGTACCCGCTGCCCCAGCATTATGATGTCCCGCAAGTACACCCTCAGGTTTTTAGTTGGTAAACTCCGCTGCGCTAATCTTCATCGGGGGGGTTCCACATACCGAGATGATATTATGTGGTCTAAAGTAAGTAATAGGCTCATATTTTGTATTTAAAAACAAACGTATCCAATTGATAACGACGCTGGTTAAAAACATAACCTAACATCTAAAACTAAATCCTTTACAGACTAACAAGAAAGATTTCCACATTCGGATATAAGAATGAGCTAAAGCCTATAAGTGAGAATTTCCCATCCTACGTGAAATCTGATTCAATCACAGCCAACAGCCCTTTTACAAACCATACATATTTGATGTAAGAGTGACGAGAAAACGAATTTGCGACACACCTTGAATATTTCATCGACTCACTTCAAAAAGCTCTCGGAATCGGTGTATTTTTTTCATTTCTTCGCGAAGTATCATTAGTTTATTCGCGTAAAAGCGTATTGAGGTACAACAATGAAATTATTATAAGGCTCTCAATTTACTCGGCAACAGTCGCGACTTAGCAAGAAGTTGAGTAAATTGGACACGGAATCAACATTACGACTCAGTTTCTTTTTGAATTTGCAATATTTGAGCGTTTTATTTTTGTAAATGAGTAATGTGGAGAAACAATCATTTTATGGCTCATTCTCATTTTAGCTCAAATTTGATGGTCACACGGTTATATTTCCTAAACGGTTAAAAAAAGAGACATGAATTTTGAATAGGTGGATAAAACATATATTAAGCTACAAAATAAATAAAGATTGTCATAATAGACGCGAAAAATAATACTAAAATTTAACATGAAAGGTCAAAAACGGGGGCATTTTTCGTATTCTCATGGTGTCACACTTTCCGTTGCAGTGAAACATTTGGGCATTACTTTAACAAATTTCGGTGTATCTGTATATAACATATACCAAAATTTTCGCAAACAAATACACTTTACAGTATATAGTCTAAAAAAAGCATTTCATTATTATTTTGAATTTAAAATGACATAATGCGATGGTCACACGATTTTTGGTGCTTTAAATTTGCGTAGTTAAATGGCTGCTGTTAAACACAACATTAACAATCTAATACAGAGTTTGATTCATTTCATTGATGGCCATGTTCTGCTATCGTAAAAGTAGGATCTAGGACTTATCGAGCCGTGGAAAAAATATAATTGCTAAGTTTTAATTTATTCATGGGTGTACCGATCACTTGCATGGACAATATTTTTATGCATTGTATTTTAGTTATTTAAATCAAAGCTAGCTTTTCAAAACACCAAAATATGCAAGATAAAGATGTAGTATTTTATTTTATACATTATACATAAACTTTCCAGAATTTCACCAAAAAGGGATATTTTCGTCACCAGCGTGGCATCACCTTCATAGCGGTTTTTACCATGAAGGTGATTTTTAGCCATGAAAGTGATTTCTTTTTTTATTGTTTTGTTTAGAAAGGGCCTTTTTACCAACTAAAAAGTACTTTATCTGTTATGTTAGGGGTTTAATACATACATACCAAGTTTCTGACTAATAAAAAAGTAAAGTGAAAGGTAAAGTAATATCTCAAATTACGCATATTTTCTTCTGTAGTGAGGTTTGTTGTTACGTAGAATGTCGTTTTATTGTACATTTTTGGTAGATTTAGTATTTTAAAAGGGGTTTACTTGAAAAAGTTGTGAAAAAATAATGGCTGAATCACTTTCGTGGCGTCGAAAATTTCAAAACTGTTTTTCTTCGAAATGAAACGTACGATTTAAATGATTTATATAAAAGTTTACTCGTGTTATCCAGCTCTATACAATATTATACATAAACATTACAAATAAGCAATAAATAAGAATTGCCATGAAGGTGACGATGAGAATCGATTCCATGAGAATGAGCCTTATAAGTACTTGGCTTAAAAGCTGTGCTGTTAAAATAATAGAATAGATAACACTTTATCGAGCAACGTAATAATACAATAGAATAAGTTTAAAAATTATTATTACACATTTGAGAAAAAAAAATTGAACGCTTTGATTAAATAGAACGTAAATTTTTGAACTGTTTTAATTGCGTTTGCGCAAGTATGAATTAGGCTACAAAGATTTCATTAAAGGGATTAAACTATGCACTCCACAATCATGACTTGTAACATGTCGGATATTTCAAGTGCAGCGGGCTGCGAGTAAAACAAAGAAAAATACATTTTTTGACCACTTGCGCCTTTGACGAAATGCGCTAAAGACGATTTGCGATCAGTCGTCCAATTGCGCTTGTGATTGCACTTGAGCCTCTTCGATGTAGTACGAGCATTTTTATTGTTTAAACTGTGTTGGACTGGATGCAAGGCTCTGCCGATTCCCAGGCCTCCGTCCCAAAGACGATGCGGGAGTGCCGCCGGGTTGTTTTAGTGGGTATACCCGTGCAGCTGCCCTGCACGGGGAGTCCCACATAACCCTCCCATACCCCCGATGGAAGGGTATGCGTAACGCATTTTTTCCCGGTGTTAACAAAAAAAAAAAAAAAGGTCATACGTGAAAACCCATCCTTATTTCTTTTAGATAACTATGAATGTGTTTCAACAGTCAGAACTAAAACATAAAGCGTGTCATCCGACAATGGACATCGCACGACCATTGCCATTGTTACAAGCCTAACATATACAAATGTACGTTCTTATCTGAACGCTGAGAGACTATTGTAATAGTGAGTAGATGGTGACTACTTTACAAAACCCCTTTTTGTCCTTCAAACTCAAATAATATCGTATCTACTTTTTAGGCATATTGTGTAATCCATCGTAGACCGCATCTGTACTTTCCATCAAGTGGGATGTGGTCAAACGTAGGCTTATTCTGGTTAAAAAAAATCTCTCTTGTTTCCTTCCTTCCCCTGGTGTCGATAGTGTCTTTTGAAATTAGAGGTATAAAAATTAAAATAATATACAGAATAGATATAGGTAAAAATAGTACGATAGATAACAGATAAGAGAAAGAATTGATTGAAAGTACGCGAGGCAGCAAAAGCGAGAACTGGTATGAACGGTAATAGCGTAGCACATGCCTCCACCCACAATAACGGAGGTAGGACGTAATTAAGAAAAAAAAAAAGGTAGCACTCCGGGAGTGCCGGCAGAAGTGAAAACTTCAATATTAACGTTGTGTTTAATTATAAGTATAAAAATACTATCATTTATGAGGTAGAATACAATGTTTATTTATTGCGCTATCGTACACAAATATGACAATTTATATTTTGTTATTTATAATATTATATCGTTATTTATATATAACATTAAATTTTATCTCTCAGAAAAATCAACTTCCATCCATAATTTCGACGACTTTTACACCATCGTTATTATATCAGAATCATCATCGCAAATTTTTACAACTGATACAATTTGTTTATGATAACTGAAGTAAGAAACAAACAGTTTTGATTCGAACCTATTTAAGTGTCTAATAAAAAAAAAAATATATAAAAATATAAAATATAAAAAAAAAATATCGGGCGCGCGCTTGTCTAAGCCCCCTGTGCCGCCTAAACAGAGCAGCACACTCAGGCACGGTAGAAAGAGTGGGAGATACTAGTTCCTCTCCCTTCCCCTCGATCTTACGCTTTTTCGATCAGCATCACGTGACCCTGACGCGAGTTTGAAAGTTTTTACCCATACAAAAAAGTGCTCAGCGCCGCTAAAGAAGTTTTCACTTCAAAAAAAAGGTGAAAACTTATCATCATACAATTTTGAGTTCATTGATGATGTAGGGTTGGACGGAGGCATTCGTCTATTATATTTCTTTTACCTTCAGGTTCAGTCAAATTTCCCTCCCAAAATGCCCTTCTGATGATGATGAGTGAAAAGTATGGAGATACCGAAGCCGGTGGTTGGTGGTGGCGGTTGGTATGGAGTATGGTATGTAGTTGGATGTATCCATAAGTGTTTGTTACTTCTTAAGAAAACCGTAAAACTGATTGATTTCATGATTGGTATAATAATAGCTTAGATCCTGATAACAAGGGTTTTGGGGTTCTGAGGTTAAAAACTCTGGGTACAACAAAGTTAATGACTAGGTATACAAAAGTACCTTAGCTTTGACTGTACGAAGTACGAAACCTATCGCAAACGCTCCACCGCAGAATCTTAACATAGTAGATGTTGATTGATCTATAAGACTAATATTACTAATATATTTATTGACTAATTTACTTTTTTTTGTTAGTCATATTATGTTCATAACAATTTCTTGTATTTTGGTATGCAATAAAGTATCATTTTATTCTATTACTAAGTCTGTGACTAAGTGCATTTTTGACAGTTTAGAACATTGAATCCAAACCTTGAAATTCATCAGTCACCTCAATTCTCATCAGCTCAAGCCTGTCAACGGGGTATTATACAAAGTGTTGAAATGATACGAGCTCCAGCGTGAAATGTCAAGTATTTTCTCGCAATTTTCCTCGGTGATGTACACACGGCTCCGTGTAGGCGTGACGGATATAGTCTGAGTTTCAATGTCACTTTAAACGTATATTATATTAGTAATATTGTTGTTGCGACAACACATTTTATTATTATTAAAACCACGGAATATATTGGGTGTAACCTCGGCCATGACAAGCTTTCAACCGTTGATTAAAATCCAAACTAAAGTCTACGTACACAATTCTGAAGCGCTGTGTACTCGTCGTTTTGGATTATCTATACATTTATATTATGCGCGTATGTGCAATGTGCGTGGTTTTGAACGCTTTTCATAGAATGTTTGTAACACAACTACGTTTGTGCAGACAGAAACCAAGAATATTATAAACGAGCGAGCGAGTTACATAGACAGTGTTGACGAAGTTTCCTACTCACACTTCTAGCGTTCGCCTTTATTTTATAAACATAATATTATAGCCGTTCCTATAACCAAATTATGCGTTGATGCGATGAAAAGATCAATGTAAAGAAATATCTTGAACACAAGTTAAACTTACAGAACTCAATAAAAGCTTGTGTATAAATTAAAACAATAGATCTCATTACATATTTTTCGTTTCATTTTCATCTATTAGAAATGACGAAAGGGTCAACAACTGCGTACCCATTGCCACCGTCAGTCTGATGAAGGTTCAAGTGAATTATTAATTGCTTTTAATGGATTTTGGTTTGCAAATGGACGGCCATCCTTTTAGGGACGTTTTATTACAGCGTGGGGTGGCCATGGCACGGGAAAATGAAAATTACCTAGAGACTGTCGACCCATGTGAAAAATACAGTCAAATATAACTGACGCACTGTCGCAATGTGCAGTGCTAAAATCTAAAAAAATGTAGTGCCTAGTAGTGTAGTATACTTACGCTTTCGTTCATCCATTCCAGCAGACGAGAAAGTCGTTCGTACATTGTAGTCCATGAGTGCTCCTATTTTTCTTTGTATGTATAAAAATTGAAAATGCTAGTGCAGAAGAGAACTGACTGCAGCAAACACATGATCCATATAAACACGATTTCCAAAAACTGTAGTTCCTAGTAAATTTGTCCCAAAAACTTTGAAAATATGGAAACCTATTACACAATTATAAAATGAAGAGACTGACGAGAGCTCAAATCAAAACTTAACAGCCTTCGTCCACAAATCGTATAAATGTTGCGAAGCCTTTGATTATATTCTGACGTCAATAATTAAACGTGTAACTTCTGAAATTTGCTAAAAATAAGCGCTTCGCCGGAAAATGATTAAAAGCTCTCTTTCTTTTAAAGATTTTGTGATATCTAATCTGCTCTGTAGGCCTATTGGCTACCGCCAAACGACATGTAAAACACTAGAATCCATAGACATAATAACGTACATTACGTGCTTAAATCTCCTCATTAATATAAGTAAAACGCAGCAATGTAGGATGATTACATACGAAGACAGATGATTAAACGTTCCTGTTGAAGGTATACCTCTAGTCTAGGTTGTGTGGCCAACCTATATGTTGCAGTTTCAGGTCGCCGAGATCACAAGCCCTGCAACATGATCTGTCTGCCTCTAACGTCTTACGTCTCTATTTCTCTGAAGCCGCTCCTTCATGACTGAGGATCGTGGTCATCACTGCCCGAGGATGCTGGTGCAGTGACACGTCTTATGATTTGCTGCCATTCACGCATATCCATTGCTTCTCTGACTACCGAGTAAAACTTTGTTGAGGATGGGGCTTTCACTTGATCGCTCCATCTAGTGGGAGATCGTCCATGGACTCGTTTGCCTTCCGTGTTCCCAACTACGATCAGCTTTTCTAGGCTCTCATATCCTCTCATGATAATGTTGCCGAAATATGTGAGAATCGAGAGACGTCTTACATATCTTACAGGAAACAACCGAGATTTCAAGACAATATTGGAGCTTCCTTATTAAAATCTTCAAGTATTTCCACGTCACGAGTACGTCATAGCATTGCTGTCAAGCGGACGCATCAAGGGGTAAAGTTATTTATATCATGACGCAAACGCTGGTGGGAAGCGATCGCCGCTATTATTTACGAATCAGAATGTATTACGTACTTGCTTAGGGAAGTTTGACCTTTTAGTGAGTAATCACTCTTTTCCTCGGTTTATGCTATTACAGATTTGTTCGAGCGTTTGTTATGAAAATGCTGGAAGAATATTTTTTAATTGATGCCAGTTACAGCATAGAAGCAATTGTACAACCTATCTAATTTATTTATTTATTTAATATGTGAAAGTGTTTGCATGTATTGGATGATTGCAACTCTTTCACGCCTCTTAAACAACTGTATCAATTGTGCCGAAATTTGACAAGTCCCTTAGACCCTTTATTGACCCAGAAAAAAGACGCCATAATGCAGAGTCTGCGTGTACGCTAAAGGTACGCTAAAACACTCATCTTTGAAGTAGGTAGCTTACGTGCAGACCCTGGTGAAACTCTTTGGCTACTTCAACTTGCAAAACTGCCCACCAGCTTTGCTGCGCGTCGTAGAAACACGGATTACACCAATCGATGTATACAACCAGTTCTAATTTACTAACACAAAATATTACATTGTCCTAAGTATTTAATTCGTAAACACATTGATCCATTTGTGCTTATCTCCGTAACCTTTAGTAGTAGGCACTATATCATTGGTATCAGTTTCATGTCAAACAAATGATGAGATAACTCTACATGGTTTGAGCATAGCTTCATCATTTGTTAAGGGCCTAGTCTCTGCGTGCGACTCTCTCACTCACACGACATGACGATTTTTTTTATATAAATTCTTAGATATGACTTTTCGTTTGTTTTTTAGATCAAACTTCAGATAATATTAATTTAATAAAAGTATTCTCAGATCAACGTTTTAAGAAGGTTTTTTATTCGTTATAGGTTAGCCTTTGACCACGATCTCGCATGATGTTAACGATGATGCGGGCGTAGATGGTAGCAAACTAAACCTAGAAGACGGAATAAATCCCAACCTATAGTTATTAAAAATAAATGCCTTGTTATATATCAGTACCTTTTAAATTTGTGGTCGTTGAAATTTAGAAACTCGGAATACTTGCAAAGTAAACAGTTATTATCTAATGCTTAACCAAGAAAAAAATAAAAAGTTAATCCTACGAATTTATATTTCAAAATTGCTTACATAACGTGCGAAAAAAAGATTCGCATGAAGAGACTACACTCTTAAGAACTACAGTGACCCATCAGTAATAAAATGTAATTATAACGTTAATAATAATTTAATTAATCAAAGGTCACCAACGTAACGGGTTTCCCAATAAATATAATAAACATTGTTTTATGTAGACTACAATGTTACAATTTCTACATTACAACGGTAAGTTATAGGTATTGGAGTGGGTGGTAGGTACACAAGTACCTATTTAGCTACGGTCGAAGCCTACCACCAGTATACAACCAGTAAACCACGAGTTTAAATAAATAAAAAATATTTACATTATATTATTACCATTGTGACTGCACAAACCCAAATTGAATCAGGGTCAGGTTCAGAAATCCGTCCGCCATTAGGTGCGCCTGCGTCACAAATGACCGAACTATTTTAAGAGCTGACCCGAGATAACCAACTAAGTGGCTGGTGGCCTCTTATCTGCTATCTGGTTGATAACGGTGATGAGCCGGCTTATCTGTACACACGTAGCTCTCCCTAATGCATGTATGTACTGAACTTGTACTACTTTTTAGAATAAATATTCTGCAGGACTATGGACGTAACCAGTGGGGCAAGATGGGGCAAATGCCCTTGGTGTCTGACTCAAATCTTTTTATAGAATAGAATAATTCTTTATTGCAAACCAAAATACAAAAAATAATTATGAACATAATATTAAGAATTAAGAACTTAAAACTAAAGGTAAACAATCTTTCTCTTTTTATATATTTATTTTTATTTATTGAAAATCACAACAGCCTCATACCTTAATCAACTTATCTAAACTATCATACTGATACTCATGCCAATTACGGATGTACTTTGCATTAAATATAATAATTTTAAAGAGCAGGCGTAAAAATAATTGTTTAATTTACAATAGGTCGTTTAGTAAAAAACATTGTTGGCACTTGCAGCAAACTGCTCACGCACTTTTCAATGAGTTTTCCAAAACAACCTGCTCTGCCTTCAGCAAACCTTTATGGTAAAATTTTTAAATTTTTCTCTACTGCGCGTGTAAGCTAGGTGACATCAGTAGATTCAATAGTTCACGTAAAAAGTAGAATATATTCTGACGTCCACTTATCTCCTCAAATTCAAACTTTCGTATAAGCAGTACATTTCGTAGAAGGAAATTATAACAATAACAATGCATCACATATTGAGTCGTGAAGCACGAAATAGCCGCTCTGAATTCCACATTTCCTCTGAACCATTTATCAGTTCGAGGAATTCAATGTTTGGTTCCACGATGAATTGAATATTAATTATGCTAATCATCCCTTGTACCATGGAGACCGCAAACCCTTTGACTTATGAATGAATTATCACGTATGCTTTGATGATTCCCATTCAAAATTTATCGATATGTTTAAATAGTCCAATGAAATCGAGCTGTTATCAAATTTGGAATTAAAACGTGCAGCGCCGCATGTAATTTTTCAGAAGACACTTTTTTTAAAGACGAGAAAATAGCTCTCTTGATGGTAAGAGATAACGCTGCCCAAGATTAGTACAGTGCTACCCAGGATTGTAAAATGATGTTAAATTTAAAGTGCACTGCGCCAACGCTTCTTCCTCAAGAGTAATAAGATAATATTAAGAATCTTCAGCCTAGTAATTTCACTAGCTACAGTGCCCTCCTACCAAAGCACAACACGCCTGAACAGTGTTTGCACATCACTATTCAGGCGATATATAACTGTTATATAACTGTTGGGGTTCAAATTTTTTTTATGACAATGTGTGACAGATGGGTATCTGTCACACATTGTCATAAAAAAATTTGAATAGGCAGAATAACAATTTATTACATACCAAATAACTACAACGAATCTGAGCTTAAATGCTAGGTAAACAATCGGTGGTGTTATCGAATAAGACAAGTCCATTTTGACACTAAACGATTCGTGAGTATTTAGATTCGTCTTTGTAAATAAACGGCATAAACTCACCAAAGGTCGGCACGAAGCCGAAGTAAATACAAGTAAGAAGACTAGTCCATACAGACGAAACCAGAAAGTCAAGGAAGTCTGGGGTAAGAGGAGGAAAAAAATTTTTATTTAAAGCAAATCTGCTAGACAAGTTCTTACAGACGAAAGAAGAAAGTCAAGGAAGACTGGGATAAGAAGAGGAAGACATATTTATTTTCAGCAAAACTGAAGCACAGCTAGATAATCATAGAAAAATGTATCTAGACACGTAGTCCCATTCAGGAAGCGTGTCACATTGTCAACACAACTATCATGACGAAATGGTTAGCACCCGGCCTCAATCGATGTTTACTCCAAACTCCATACAATAATAAACGTACATATTTTGCCACGTCTATTATAATTGTGGCAGGAAGGCACCATTTGGCTGCTCGATTTTATGATTCGAGTCTTATGATCATGTTTTCGACGTCCAGAATTCTCTACGATAAAATTAAATATACGAGCAACGGCATAATTTAAGTTACTTTTATTTTGTCATTTTTATAATAATTATATATATTATTGTAATACCGATATTATAAAAATATTAGATTCATTTTTTAGGGTTCCGTACCTCAAAAGGAAAAAACGGAACCCTTATAGGATCACTTTGTTGTCCGTCCGTCCGTCCGTCCGTCCGTCCGTCCGTCCGTCTGTCTGTCAAGACCCTTTTTCTCAGGAACGCGTGGAGGTAACAAGCTGAAATTTATAGGAAATACTAAGGTCCATTGCCTCTTAGAGCTGTGAAAAATTCAAACTTCTAGGCCAACGCAATCAAAAGATATAGTCGAATATGTCGCAAATTTCAGCAAATTTTCGACATTAACAAATAAATCAAAACCTACGGGGCACTTCCCGTGAACTCAGAATCTTGAAATTTGGCACGAAGCAACTCCATAGAGCACAAATAAAGGAAAAATTGCGAAAACCATACATTTTTATTTTCATCATATGAAAAAAATATTTTGAATAATTTTATACCTACTACCCCTTTTCTCATGAACGCGTAAACGTATTAAATTGAAATTCATATCAAATACTAAGGTCTATAATACCTTTAAACTGTAATAAAATCAAACCTCTATGTTAACGCATTCAAAAGAAACAGCAATTTTAGCCGAAATTTTAAACACGCAACTACTCTCAAAAAACCAAAACCTACAGGGTACTTGCCGTGAACGTAGAATCTTGAAATTTGGTAAAAAGCAATTCCTTAGAGCACAGATAAAGGAAAAATTGCGAAAATTGTACATTTTTAGTTACATCATATAAAAAATATTTTTAATAATTTCATACCTACTACCTTATTTCTCATGAACGCGTGCAGGTATTAAACTGAAATTCATATCAAATACTAAGGTCTATAATACCTTTAAACTGTAATAAAATAAAACCTCTATCTCAACGCGTTCAAAAGAAACAGCAATTTTAGCCGCAATTTTAAACACGCAACTACTCTCAAAAAACCAAAACCTACAGGGTACTTGCCGTGAACGTAGAATCTTGAAATTTGGTAAAAAGCAATTCCTTAGAGCACAGATAAAGGAAAAATTGCGAAAATTGTACATTTTTAGTTACATCATATAAAAAATATTTTTAATAATTTCATACCTACTACCTTATTTCTCATGAACGCGTGCAGGTATTAAACTGAAATTCATATCAAATACTAAGGTCTATAATACCTTTAAACTGTAATAAAATCAAACCTCTATCTCAACGCATTCAAAAGAAACAGCAATTTTAGCCGTATTTTTTAACTCGCGACTACTCTCAAGGGAATCAAAACCTACAGAGTACTTGCCGTTAACTCAGAATCATGAAATTTGGTTCGCAGCAACGTCTTAAATCACAGGCACAGGAAAAATTGCGAAAACTGTAAATTTTTAGTTACATCATATAAAAAAATATTTTTAATAATTTTGTATTTACTATCCCTTTCATCAAGAACGCGTACAGCTATTAAATTGAAATTCATACCAAATACTCAGCTTTATAATAACTTTAAGCTGTATGTAAAAAAATCAAACATCTATGTCAACGCAATCAAAAGAAACAGCAATTTTAGCCGCATATTTTCAAACTCGCAAGTACTCGCAAGGGAATCAAAACCTACAGTATATAATATTATACCCACTTTTCCTTAGGGTTCCGTAGAAACCCGTAGGTTTATACGGAACCCTTGGTGCTCGAGTCCTACTCGTACTTGACCGGTTTTTTTATTTGTAAATAAAATTAAAAAGATTTTATCCTTTGGAATTCAGACTACCCTGTGTCCTTTCCCAAGATTTTAAGTAGGTACTTAGGTGTATCTATACCAAATTTCATTTAAACTAATTCAGCGATTTAGGTATGAAGGGAAAATAGACAGACAGACACACATTCACGTTTATAATATCAGTAAGGTTTAAAAATGATAATTTAATACAAGAATAAAGGATTGGATTTTCTGTAGATTGGCTTGTGGCCGATCTGTGGTTAATAAAAGTGTTCTTTACTGCTGTAATAGCTGTAGTACTGTTAGTTTGTTTTTCTCAATAATAGCATTTGCCACAAAAAAAGAAGAGAAAAAAAGAATAAAGTACTTATAGCTAAGTAATGAGTTTAGTAAACTCATTGTACAGTCAACTACAAAGAGATGTATCCATGTTAGGCTTACAAAACGAAGTAAATTTTCATTTGCCACAATGAACTACCCTTGGTTCGTGACATTTCTAGTAGCAATCAAACTTTATATTATCATCGACTCGTTTAATATGCAACAATGATGTATCCCACTACTTTTCCTTAGGTGATCCATAATAATAGCATTTAAAATGAATCGAATATAGTATAAGATTTGGTGGATACTGGAAATGTTTACCGGGGGTAGACATCCTTTGCAGGAGGTCGACTAGGTGGGTACCCCAAAAGTGCCAGTTATTCTACCGCCTGAGCAGTGATGTGCAAACATTACTGTGCTTCGGTAGAAGGGCACTGCTAGCTAGTGAAATTACTGGGCTGAAGAGTCTTAACATCTTATGACTCTCAAGTAAGAAGCGTTGGCGCAGTGCACCAGTAGCACTGTACTAATTATGGGCAGCGTTATCTCTTACCATCAAGAGAGCGTCTTGCTCGTCTTCTTACTTCGTCGTGTAAAAAAAAAAAAAAAAAAATATGTCACGGAGTAAGGGTAAATAATTTTTGCATATTAAAAGTTCCTTCATTTTGTAAGACTAACATGAATACATCTCTTTGTAGTTGACTGTACTCGTAGCTAAGTTATTAAATGTAGTTCAAAAACGATGACGTTTGTTTTTTTTTTCGATAAAGTCAGGTGACTTACCTACCTACTACAGTTACTGTATTATATTTGTAACATTTTCCTTTTGTGACGTCAGAAGACGTAAAACAATACGGATTATTTATATAAACAACAAACCGGCCTATTGCGGATATTATTGCAATTTCGTTCCAGAATATAATAATAATTATTATTAACTCTGATATTATTATCATTTGTTATGCATTAATAATATTATTATAAATATGTTTTATAAGTCCTAATGCAGGGCAATGGCCTTCCTTTATCTTTTTACAAGCTTTATATTACTTTCACCTGTCTGTTGTCTGTCTGTCTGTCTGTCTGTAATCAAATCTTGAAAGTTAGATTTGACCCACTTCCCGGTTTCCAATTGAGCTGCAAATTTGCATACGTGTGTAAATCGGATGACAATGCAATATTATTATGACATGGAGCTGATCTGATGATGGAGCTGGAAGGTGGTTATAGGAAATCTGTCATTAAAAAACGCAACCCCATCGAGTTTGGGCTCATTTGATTCGTCTTGACGAGTACTATATGATGCAAGATGGTAATGATAATTAAAGCTTGTTTTTAAAAAGTATTTTTAAAATTTCACTTGTTTTAAAAAAATGTTACATACAAATACATTATTATACAGTATTATATCCGTTATCCTAACCACCATAATACAAGCATTAAATTGCTTAGATTGGAGTTAGGTGGCGCTGTGTGAAACGTCCTGAAATATTTATTTATTTTATTTTATTATTTATATACACATATTCATCTTTCTTTATCTTATTAATTTTTTACCCTCTTTTTTTTTGTTTTTTTTTAGCTATATCCAGAGAAGAAACAAAAATCTTAGATTGAGATCGCAATTAGCGATAAAACTCCAATTGTTACACTAAGATATTAAAATTTATATTAGTTATATTTAAATTAAGGTTTTTTGTTTTGTGTTATTTTATTCATTTGTTGTTTCATAAGAATAGAATAGAAAACTCTTAATTGAAACACTACAAACATACAGAAAACTTAAAACTATAACACAAAATCACGACATAAGTGTAACAACAATAACAAACAAAATATCAATAGTCAAATATCACAATTATAATGATTAATAATTATTTCTATATTATTATTATTAGCCCATACTGTCCCACTGCAGGGCAAAGGTCTCCCTTCTCTCTTTCCACTCCTTTCTCTGGGTGGCGGTTAGGGTCCAATCCTTGAGGTAGGAGTCAAGTTCGTCTCTCCAACGGGTTTGGAGATTAATAATTATTATAGGTTTTTATTAGGGGAGTTATCTTTCTAGTCATATAAATTACATGTTTTTTCCAAAAAAACTCTTTTCAATTATTTTGAAGTCTGGATACGTCTAAAGCCCCATTAGATATTCTGAAGCAATACGTTAATTAAGTTCTCATGTTCTAACGAATAATTTAAAAACTATAAGCTTTTATGTTTTAATTAATTAAAATAACATGGTTTTATATATTTACTAACTTATGCACGCCGCTTTACCAGCGTGGAGATATCCTTTCTTAGTGGAGGTCTACGTCATAATAAGACCTATCTGTGTTCGAAATTTCATCCCAATCCGTTCAGCTGTTTAGGCTGTGCGTTGATAGATCAGTCAGTCAGTCAGTCACTCTTTCTTTTTATATATTGAGATTGAAATAAAGGCATCAGAATTTTGGAATAAAATTATTTTTTGATAATTTTCTGTTGATTTACAAACTTTTTATTTTATTTCAGTTATAAAATTAAAGACTACATATCCAGCTGCTGCACCCTAAAGTTTTATTCGATGAACCGTGTATTAGTCTAAAGCCTAAACTACCTAGATGCCGAATTTCATGCCAATCGGTTTAGCCGTTTCGGCGTGACTCTACGTCGTATTCTACGTTACAACCAAACTTACCAATTTTCGCATTTATAATATTTCAAAGTCGTACTCGTATTTGTTCTAGGACGGATTTTTCTTGAAAAGAAACGTAAAATTTATGTCAAAAATTATTTTAAAAATGGCTTTACATAAAAAATCTTTAACTTTTTCGTCTTTCAGTTTATATTTCACAACAATCAACTAAAACATACCCGTTAACTCTACTTACCAATAATATAATTGTTCCACTAACAACGAAACACGATTTTTCAATACACTCACTAGAACTTCGACTTAGTCACTTTTCAAATTTCAAAAATGCTTTCAGGGCCCAGTAACTGTGAAGGTGGGGAAGTACTGAAGCCTCAATCAACAGTTGTTCGAGATCGAGGCATGGAGCGAGAGAGGCTAGACGACCTCATCGCGCGGCGGTACCATAGCGACTGGTCTAGCGAAGTCCCCGCCGCCCGCCTAACCTCCGCCGCCCAAGAATAGGGATGTTGAATAAAACATTTTTTTGACCATAATAAAATTATGTAATTTTAATTTAATGTGATATCGTATTGATAACTTTTTTTTTTTTTAAATAATCGAAATAAATGAATTGAATTGAATAATGAGAAGATTATTGAAAAATATTGGACACGTATCTTTTTATTTGTAAATGTTAAAAAACGTGGGAGATAAGTAATTATATCTCCCACGTATTAGAACTAAGTTGGTTGATCGTGACGTCACGCCACAAAATCTAGTACATCAATCATTTAGTAATCATTGTTTAGTGGTGTGACGTAATGCGTCCCAACACAGAAGCGTTATATTTCAATAAATTATTTTTTTATTTTATTTGCAAGAAAAAAATACGTATCAAATATTTTTTTTTATTATTAAAATTACGGACTAATTGTATTTTAAAAATTTTGACCTTGTCAACATCCCAATCCTCGCTTTGTTTTATGTGGATACGACATGCGGATTTTTTAGTTAATTTGCGTGTCGCGGTTGTCTCTTTGCGGTTGGAGTTCCAGGTAAAATGTTTTTTGTTGCTACGAAAAATGAGCACATTATTGTTATACTAGTGGACCTGCGCGCACTTCGTAGCGTCTTACAGATTATATCAGTGTTTCTTTGCAATATTGTGAATGTGTGTGTGTGTGTGTGTGTTGTGTGTTGTGTGTTGTGCTATGTGTTTGTGTTGTATTGTGTTATACATATAAACCTTCCTCTTGAATCACTCTACCTACCTATTTAAAAAAAACCAATACCTAAATACATTGCGTAGTTTTAAAGATTTAACCCTTAATTAGGCGCATGGGGTCAGGGCCACAAGAAATTGTAAAAAAATGTTTTAGCGTGTTTAGAGCGCGCTGACGCTCTTTCTAGCTTCCTAACTCCCCGTGGGGTACGCAAATTAGTCGCGTCTATAACATCAATACATGCGGACTTATCGCTGCAGTCTATAACGCTGACCCCATGCAACCAGTTACGTTACATTTTTTGGCGGAGGTAATTTTTTACTTCTGTGTTTTCTTTTAGTTTATATTGGTATATTATTTTTCTTTGTATAGGTGTATTTTGTACTGTGTAATTGTTTTATGTATTTTTGAGTTTATTTTGATCATTTTCCCTTTTTTATATTTTTTTACTTATTTGAAATATCTAACGAAAAACAATTTTTTTAATGGCTAGAGGAAGTGTCCGATGAAGAGCCAACAGCTTAGTGAAGTTCATGATGTGGGCAAGGCAGTCTAACAATCCACAGCTAAGTGAAGGTGCTGTTCATCATGTCCTAGAAAGGACGCCAAAAAGTGCCAACAAAATGCTTCAAATGTCATTAATTTATATTTGTCAGCAACACTCGAGGGTTTACTGCGTTGGATACAGAACAGAAGCATCCGCTGATGACACTGAATAGTTCTTTTTCTTTAATTAGATATCGGCCACGCCAAAAAAAAAAATTAAAGAGAAAAATTAAAGAGAGGTTACATTTTTTTTTTAATTCAAAATAATGTTTCAGTAGTGGTTTCTTTTTTTAAAGTTAATTATATTAAAGAACTTTACTAATAACAATAAAATACATAAAGTTTTATTTCTTTTTGACACTCCAAACCCAAAGTTTTTTGGGGTCACTCAAGACCCCATGCGCCTAGTTAAGGGTTAAGCATACTAAGGACAGACAGACAAACAGTGGGATGCAACTTCGTTTTATACTACGTATGATGCACTCGTATATTACGAGTAGAAAGAACTTGTTTTTTAAAATACCACAAGATTTATAAAATACCGATTAATAATTTTTAAAGGGTAAAAAGTTTTAAGGGTTAGGCATATCATCGGCTTAAAGTGTAAACCTGCTAACTCCATTTTTATTACACTATAGAACCGCACTAGTAGCGCTTTTCCATTATAATTGTGAATCCTGGATATTCACAATGATGTAAAATTCTGGCAGCACTGACCTACGCTTCTTACCCAAGAGTGGAAAGATAAGCTTGCTAGCCAGTCATTTACGAGTATACTTCAACCCAGTAATTTCCTGGTACAGTTATAAATACATAAATGCTAATAAAAATATTGCTTGTAAAAAAATCTAGCGTCACAACCCACTACTGACTCAACCGTCAAAGGTTTTGAGATCCATGTAATATGTATATGTAATACCAAATCGGTAAACTTATTCAGTACCTACTTTAGAGATGTTCTGTCTTAATTTATTTAGTCCATCGCGGAGTGAACGGAGGAACATATTTTGATTTAGTTTTTTTTGTTTGAAAGAAGAGTTAGTCGAGAGTGTTCTTAGCTATGTTTGGTGGAAATCGGTCCAAGATGGCCGCCGCTACAAAATGGCGGATTACTTTTTTCCACAACCCCCTCAATATGGGTATCAAATAAAAAAATTAGTAATATACGAGTACAGCGGACTATGATAAATTTATAAAGACGGCCGCCACCACAAAAAGGCAAATTACATATTATTGCGTTAGGGGTTTTTTTATTTTTTTTATTTATTCACTTGTTAAATTTTTAATTTAATTCACCTGTAACTGTATCAGGCTATTTTAACTGTGTCGCCTAATCGCGAGGTAGGCAGGCATATAATGAGTATGCGTGATGTGGGGTGATAACTCGCGAACGAGCGGCCAAATAAATTACTAATTCACACCGGTTGTGCGGTCTCTTTGTCACGTTTTTAATTACCATAATATTTCATTAATTATAGGTGCGTGTGTGTATGTTATAATGTTATGGGGTGGCCTGACTAGCCAAAAAAATCACACTAATGTAAAGGCGAATGTTTTCTCTTCTTTACGCCTAAACAGTGTTGCCAACGCCTTATCTTTAAAAGTAACGATTTTTTTTAAATTTTCGTATTTTTGTACAATATATGCACACCTCAATGTTATACGCTTACTTATTCAAACGTTCAATTCACTATTTCCTAATTTTTCAGTTTATTTTATTACGAAGTTGCAATCCAAAAAAAAGGTAAATATATTTTTAAATTATCTTCTTACCAAACCAGATAAATTTATTCAAAATAGCTCTAGTCTATTGCCTCTGCTAAATCAAATTTACTATTATTTACCGCTACAAGGAAGATTAGTTCATATTTAAGTTGTGCATTTTAAAATAAAAATAGTTGCTTCGAAAAATAACGTAAAAGTAACTTATCCAAATAAGCAACACAGAGTAACGTACCTAAAGGGTTAAAATATTACAAAAGTAACGCGGACCGATTGAGCTGAAATTTGACTTTTGTGACTTCCTTACCTATCTCTGTTTTCATAATATTGGTATTCTACACTCTATGTATTTCCTAATGGGACGGAAGTGGCAGGTGCCGTAGTATCAAAAGGACCTCTGCGCGTTGGCCTTTATTGTCTCCGTGCATGCCTATAAAAAGGCCTGGGCTTAGCCCGTGTTTAAGAGCGACATAATATATGTATTTACCTTTAATCCATCACTCCACCCTTAAAAACTTAACCCTTATTATATTAGTGATGGGAATTGAGTCCGAGTACAGGGCCTAAGTCCCAAAGTAACAAATTACTCAAATTTAGGCCGTTTCACCCGGCTAATAATAACCAGACTAGGTCCCTACCAAAGATCAGAAGAATAACTCTGTGGTCCCTGCCAAGTCGTCTCTACCTTATTTTATTTTTTTATGGCCTTATTGGTGGTACGATGTTAAGCGTCAATGCGGTCTTAGAGGTCGATGCGGTCGTATTTTTTACTAGCGCAATTACCTACTCACACTAATTTAAAATTTAGACTGAAGTTACTTAATAAGTCGGTGTAACTAACATAAGTGTAGTAATTATTATGTTTGTCGCCGACAAATATTGTCGCTGAATATGGGCCTAAAATTGTTAAGACAAAGGTTAGTTTGCAGTCCTTTGCAAAACTTAAACAGAAAACCTCGTCTAGACTTAAGGAATACGAATAGCAGGTGCCGGCACCAAGGTTTCTAAGTGAACATTCTAAAGCTGTGCTAAATTTAATATTGCTCCCCATGCAATTTTTTGTGTGCAATAATATTGTACAGGACTTATCCTGAGGAATTTTCGAAATGTTAATTTCATAATTTTATATTGCAAAATGTATCAAATAGTGCGAGCGAGACAGCGTCAAATTGTATGAGCGCTCTTAAGCATTCTAAATTATAGGTAGGTAAGACCAACGCAACGTTGAAATGTGCAATAAGTTTCTAAGTTTTAAAAAAACTAGCCGATCATCGCCTTGGTAATAATTGTTGTTAGTGTGGTTAATCGGGTTAGGTTTAAAGAACTTTATTTCTCATACAAACTTTTTTCATATACGAATTCCTATGCCCTAGGGCCCTAGGCGCCCTTTGCGCCCGTCTTATTGCTTCCTGAAAAATCTGCTTTTAGGTACATACAGTGCCATCTATGCATTTTGTCTGTTAACTGGAAGCACCTACATTAACGAATAGTTGGTATAAAGTGAACCTAAATATTTTTACGTTGGATAACACAGATCATCATCGTGGAACACAGATCGGTAGTAGTACAAGCTAAAATACATAGATGGCGCTGTTTTCAGCTTTTATTATGTGGAGATTTTTTATGCTCTTTTTTTCCAACTATAATAATAAATATATAATTATAGCTAACTACGACCACGGTAAAGAGATATACTTTACCGTGCTACGACTGACTTTTGCTGCATTATTTTGATACCAAAAACGAAAAGTGAAATAGGTATATCAACAAGTAATTGTTATATACAGGGTTTTTTTTTCACAAATACAAAATAAAAATACAAATAGCGCTGCATATAAACACGTGGAAAGACTTACGGGAGGTCTTATTCCAGCAGTGGAACATAAAAGAAAATTTATAAAAAAGCAAAAAAATAAACCATCTGAATGCTCTGAAAAAATATTTTTGTATGAAAGTTACATTATGTAACCTATGAACAAGATAGCCTATATGAACAAATTCCTTGTTTGTCGTATGTAACAAATATTATCAAAAGCAACGAATTAGGGAAATAAAAAAGACATAATTTCACATGTTGTTGTTTATGGTCTTGGCTACCTGGTCTTGGTGTTTTAAAAATAACCCTGTATAGTTTGATGTCAAAAATTAACTTTCAACTTTGACCCGATTTAGCATAACTTTTATATATTTTTAACCCCCGACGCAAAAACGACGGGGTGTTATAAGTTTGACGTGTCTGTCTGTCTGTGTGTGTGTGTGTGTGTGTGTGTGTGTGTTTGTGTGTGTGTGTGTGTGTGTGTGTGTGTGTGTGTGTGTGTGTGTGTGTGTGTGTGTGTGTGTGTGTGTGTGTGTGTGTGTGTGTGTGTGTGTGTGTGTGTGTGTGTGTGTGTGTGTGTGTGTGTGTGTGTGTGTTTGTGTGTTTGTGTGTTTGTGTGTGTGTGTGTGTGTGTGTGTGTGTGTGTGTGTGTCTGTCTGTGGCATCGTAGCTCCCAAACGGATGAACGGATTTTGATTTTGTTTTTTTTGTTTGAAAGTAGAGTTAGTCGAGAGTGTTCTTAGCCATGTTTGGTGGAAATCGGTCCAAGATGGCCGCCGCTACAAAATGGCGGATTACTTTTTTCTTCCACGACCCCCTCAATATGGGTATCAAATGAAAGGGCTTAATAAGTAGATTACAGTTCATTATATAAAATTTAAAATCCAAGATGGCCGCCATACAAAAAATGGTGAAATACGTATTGCGTTGGGGGTTTTTTAAATTTTTAATTTAATTCACTTGTTTAATATAGCGTGAGACTGAGTAAGGCCTATCCTTTCTCGAGACTTATGATGGGAAGTGTGCAAAGAAAATAACGGCTGACCCAATAGATACTTACACAGATAAAATTTGGAACAAAGATAGCTCTCAAGTTATTAAAATTATTCTAGGTATCATTTCCTGGGATAAGTCCCGGGAATAGAATGTTTTATATTTCTAGGTATATCTGTGTCCGGAGATCGGAGGCCCTAGGTAAATAAAAAATAAAAATCCAGCTTATCCCCAAGTTTGTGTGAGGCTGCAGTGTAAGTGTTAAAAAGGTTTAGATGAAACTGATGAAAGTTTTTCAAAAACCTCAAATAATTCCGAAACGGTGCGTCCTAGGCGAAAAATAACGAAATTTTCGCCCCCTTCCATACTATCTTCGTCCGGAAAGCGCTCCGGAATCAACTCCCAAAGTTTCAACCCCCTACCCCTAAATATATTTCATCGATTAGTCTGTAGGATTTTACCGGGGGTAGACTTCCTTTGCAGGAGGTCGTCTAGGTGGGTACCCCAACAGTGCCAGTTATTCTACCGCCTGAGCAGTGATGTGCAAACATTACTGTGCTCCGGTAGGAGCGCACTGTAGCTAGTGAAATTACTGGGCTAAAGAGTCTTAACATCTTATGACTCTTGAGTAAGAAGCGTTGGTGCAGTGCTCCTAGAATTTCACATCATTGTGAAATCCTAAGTAGCACTGTACTAATTATGGGCAGCGTTATCTCTTAACATCAGGAGAGCGTCTTGCTCGTCTTCTACTTCATCACATAAAAAAAAAAAAATATCAAAACCTAATTCAGCGAACGATCAGGCTAGACTGATGGGTGATATTATTATATTTTAAGGGGGGGCTAGGGGTCCGGGGTGTAAATTCCAGTGTGTCCAAGGATTTCGTTTGCTATTTATTGTGTTTCGTACATTGTAAGTTTTAATAATAAAGTTTGGATAAAAAAGATACAAAGTTTTTCAAAAATCTCAAATAACTCCAAAACGGTGCGTCCTAGGCAAAAAATAACGAAATTTTCGCCCCCCGCCATACTACCTCTAGTCCAGAAAGCGCTCCGGAACCAACTCCCAAAGTTTCAACCCCCTACCCCTTAAAATATTTCATCGATCAGTCTGTAGGAATTAAAGATTTCAAAACCTATTTCCGCGAGAGATTCCAGAAAATATTTCGGCAAGAGATCAGGCTAGACTGATAGGTGGATATTATTATATTTTTGGGGGGCTGGAGGCCCTGGGTTCAAATTCCAGTATGTGCCAAGGTTTTCTTTTGCTATTTGTGATTGATTTGACGTGAAAATTTGTAAGAATGTATGGATGTTTGGATGTATGTTTGTTACTCTTTCACGCCTAAACTGGTGGATCGATTGAGCTGAAATTTGGTATAGAGATAGCTTAGACCCTGGAATACCCATAGACTTATAGTACAGCGCGCAAAACCGCCGCTAGTATAAATAGGGTGTAGATCAAAGAGATAAAAAGTTTTTCAAAAACCTCTAATAACTCCGAAACGGTGCGTCCTAGGCGAAAAATAACGAAATTTTCGCCCCCCTCCATACTCCCGTCCGGAAAGCGCTCCGGATCCAACTCCCAAAGTTTCAACCCCCTACCCCTAAAAATATTTCATCGATTACCTGGTCTGTAGGATTTAAAAATTTCAAAACCAATTTCGGCAAGAGATCAAATTGTTTCTTTGTTATTTGTTACTAGTGGACCCGCGCGCACTTTATAGCGCCTAACGGAAATTTATCAGTGTTGACCCGCGCGCACTTTGTTGCGCCTGACGGAAAATTATCAGTGTTTCTTTACTATATTATGAATGTATTATACCTACTTACATAAATAAACCTTCCTCTTTAATTTTAAAGATTTAAGGATACATAGGGACAGACAGGAACGGGAGACGACTTTGTTTTATACTATGTAATTATTATAATATAATTATTTTAGACATTTTAATAAACAAATATCTTATCTTTTAAAATAGTTTTTTACACTATTTTAAATGTATCTACGAGTATCTATAACTTAGGCATAAATTAAGTACTTTTAGTTAACCTTGTCTAATACCCAGAAATAAAGCTGTTCTCTGGGAAGCCCCCTCTGGGCTTACTAGGAAGTCCTAGAAAGAAAAAAATAAATGAAAGAAATGAATTAAATGAAGTCATTTCTGAGGGCCTATTGGCTAATTTCCAAATTCTTCGGACACACTGTCAGACGCGACCCAGACAGTCTGGAGAGACTTATCATTACTCGCAGTGTAGAAGGGAAGAGAGGTAGAGGGCGCTCACCCACGCGATGGACGCATGTAACCCAGGATGCTACGGGAGCCACCCCACAAGCGTCAATCCAAATGGCGCAGGACCGGCATAGATGGAAGGAAGTGGTGTCAAAGCTGATGAGGCACCATGATCACGTCCCTCAGTCATGAGGCTACGACCAAGAAGAAGAAGAAGATTGGCTAATTCTCACCCACTACGATTAATGACAACTTCAATGTACACCGCTGCATTTTTTATTTACTCATATTAATGAGGAGGTTTAAGCAAGTAATATACGCAATTTTGTCTATGGATTCTAGTGTTTTACATGTAGTTTGTTGATAGCCAATAGGTCTTCTGATTACATTTATTTCTGATGAATGTGCACTGTCGGAAGGTTGCGATCATGCTCTCGATCTCGGGCGCTTTTCGGCAGCCACTCGCGTATACCAGGGGCCCTAGACAAGCGCCGATCGTCTGTCGCTATCGATAAAAAAATGTACTGAGATGACAGTCGTTTTCGTTTATTTTTCGATAACGAATGTCATCTCAGTACATTTTTTAGCGATAACGACAAACGATCGGTGCTTGTCTAGGCCCCCTGGGGGGTTAGACAAGCGCCAATCGTTTGTCGCTATCGCTAAAAAAATTTACTGGAATGACAGTCGCTATGGAAAAGCAAACGAAAACGACTGACAGCCCAGTTCATCCCCCAGTTGTCCCTATGTTTACTTTAAAAATTCTTGGTATGGTACCAGGTGCCCAGAAACTTTAAAATCGCTTAGAATAAGTTATTAAAACAAGACCACTAAATGGAGTCAATATCAGGAAACATACTTTCAAGCTGCTCAGGGGATGACGGGGATGCTTGAATCAACAAGGTGATTAATATTTTTTTAATTATGAATGTCTCAGATAAAAAAAAAAAATTTATTATCTTGATGAAAACTATGTATATAAAGTTCAGCTAATTAAAAAATACAAAATAAAAAACCGACTGTTGTTTGTAAATCTTATTTATTCGTGTATATTATTTGAATACATCAAAAATTTTTGGTGTAATACGAAACACGCTAATGCGTTCAACTGGCCTAATGTTACCATTACAAAGTTTACCTAGGCCAGAATATTGTGATCATCTTATATTTATTGTACATCTTCAGGAATGTACTAACTTCTACGCCTACTTAGCTTGAATAATGTTGCTTCTAAATAATACATTATATAATTAAATAGGTACGTTAAATAAACTAAAAATGTTAAAAATCAGTCATTTACAATATTTTTTACAGTACTAATTCGAGCCTGAATGATATGACAATTTAGCTTATTGCACCGATAAAGATGAGTTTTGAGAGAGTTTTTTAAATTGCTGATGACATAACTTACGCTATATTTTAAGCTTAAAATGGCATTATGATTAGGTACTATTTTTAATAATTACCTATTTTCCAAATTTACTAAGATAAATTTTTATCTGTAATTATTATGGTATTCGAGTGTTCATGTTAAAATAATTAAAAATTGTAACAACTATGTATATTTTTGTTATTTTAATTTTATATTCTCTTAGTCAGCATTATTGCCAGATCAATATTTCAAAATAAATTTATCTTTAGTTACTCAATACAGCTGTACGTACCTCCGCAAAAAAATCTTATTCAAGCAAATTTATAAATACCTACTATCTAAAATACAATACTGATGTCTCGATCGACATTTAAAATATTACTTACACCTTTTATAATAATCACAATCATACGAAACGAAGTATAAAATCGGCTAACATAAATGTTTTATTTATATACAGTAATTTACACGAAACATAAAATCATTCTCAACGCTGTCACGCTCACATACTAAGCTATCAAATTATAAATACGTGAACTAAAACTATATTTACATAATAAATTGTCATTTTATATGACAGCATATAAAAATTAAAATTATAATACAAAATATCCATTATAGAACGTCCGAGAATTATTCATAAAAATAATTTCACGTTCCTACCACGGGCAGTGACATAAAAACCAACTTTATTATAATTATTAATTGAGAAATATTTGATAATAAATGTTAAAAAATAAGTACAAAAACTTAATCACAATAACTATTTTAATGTTGGAAACAAGAATAGCGTATTTGAAAGACATTGGTGATTTAGATACGTTGTTCTTGATCCAAATTTGTATTTGTAACATTAAATTCTGTTGTAAAATGAATAATATTTATGCTTGATTGCAATTACTTCTACAATGGTGCCTCTTTTAGTCAGCTTTGAGATCTTATAGAAAATACCTTTGTTGTTGAGTTTATGACATACGACTTCATTCAAAGGTGGTATGTTTGTAGAATTTACGTATAGTCTATTGTTACAAACTCAACCCGATACATTTAAATACTAATACACTTTAGGTCCATGTTTGCAGGGATTAGCGAAAAAGAAAGTCCTTGTCTTCACTCAATTGGATGTTACTGCATACACATGCATTAAAAAGACAGTATTATGTCTCATTAAGGAAAGGTAATAATTTAGGCTTAGTTCAAACTTTTCTTTTCGTTTTTAACAACCGTACAAACACGAACAAATCATGTGTATTTATGTATTTTGTTCCTTAATCTTCACTGGCTTGAGACCGAGGCTAACCTAATTTGGTTTATACGACGGGAACGTTAATTCTGTCATATCATTTAAAACACGATGTAATGTGCATCAAAACATCACCTGTCAAACGTATTAACAATATCAGCACGTTACGTACAACTTCAAAAGCTATAAAACCTAATAACGATCGATTAAGAGAGTTTAAGAGACCATCTGCCGGTGGCCGTTTTGCCCGTTGCCGTTTTGTGAGGGGAAGAGGACGCCTTCGTATGTGACTCCGTTGAGTTCTATCGATACAACGAGTTGTTGGTCGCCTGTGTTTGCATCACCTAGAACAAGAAAAAGTTTTATTAAACAAAAAAAATAAATTAATAATTTTCTAAAGACAGAAAATGTATTTCAATTCTAATAGTCCAATTTTGCCCACTCTCCTCTTTTGCGAAAGTAAGATTATGAACCTACTTATTAATTTTAAAGTGTACGGCGTTTCCCTCAGGCACATATTGTTTAGGTCTTACCTCAGTAAGTCGGTATTAGTCTCAACTAATACCGACCAAAATTTGCTCCTTTTGAAGTCAGGTAGAGAGAAATCTCCCTGCCTCATCTCACTTTGCAAAAATCTATAGGCGATAGTAACCGCTCAACATAAGGTGGTCACCTTGCTGTCTGCCGAATCCACAAACAATGGAGTCAAAATAATTATGAAGGGAGAGGCCTTTGCCCAGCAGTGAGACAAACCAGGCTTAATAAATGTATACAAAAAATACAAACCTCTAGTGGTAATCTTGAAAGCGGCTCCATTAACTCCATTCGCCGGCGCTCCGTTGATCGGCGGTGCACACGGCTGCCTTGCGGGCACGGGCGTCGGCGGAGACAGTGCAGGGGAGGGAGGGCGAGGGGTGCGCCTCTTGGCAGGCGGTGGCGGCGAGCGGCACCCGTGCGCCTCTCTCTTGCCACCACTCGTGCTCGAGTTCGGACTCTCGCTCAGGTTTAGCGCCTCTCTGGAGGAGAAACTAAGTTATGTTAGTATACGTCAACTACGTTTGATAACAAGTGAAATTTTAAAAAACTTTTTAAAAACAGGCTTTTATTATTATTAGGCTTCTAGCAAGTGGTAGTCAAGGCGCATCTAATGAGCCCAAACTCGATGACATGCCAGTTATTCGCCAATCAGTATTGCATTAGATTCAAGTATTAACAGTAAAATTACTGTCAGTTAAATTATTCCCTGAGCAGTGTAGTACCGCGCAAAATTGTGTATTTCAAATTTCAAATCACATGATTGCCAATCATGATGCCTATGGGACACCTGATGTGCTAGTCTTTTCACTCAATATCAAAAGTAAAAAATCTTGAACATCCGTGGTTCATAGGTAGGCTATCTACATACATCTGTGTAGAATTATTATCTTTTTTTTATGTAATTTTCCCGGAAACTTAGAAAAGTTTCCGGGAAAATTACATACACAGAATGAAATGAACACACACAGAATGAATGAATGGGAATATTACATTATTACATAGGCTTAGAAAAGCAATTCAGTACGCTGTGACTGTGTGGACCCACAGAGCGAGCAGCCTTTGCTTCGCGCTGCATTTGCCTCGTGAAGCAATTGCCGCGATTCGCGATGCTGCTCGCTCTGTGCGGACTGTGGACCCGCATATTCCAAATCTATTGCCATCTCGTTCTCTAAACTTACCGCTGCGGTTCAAGGTCGGCAGGCTGCGGGCTATTATTGTTGTTATTGTTGTAGAGCGACCAGAGCGTGAGGCGGGAGACGTCGATGGCGTTGAGAGCGGCCGCGTCTCGCGGCGACATCATCGGAGTGGGGCCGTTGGTCGCGCTCGGAGGGGATTCTGATCCTGAAGAAAGAAATTCATTTATTAATTGATTGTTCAGAAATTTGCTATGCCACCAAAATGTTCATATTTGTGTGGGTAATTACGAGCTAAGGAGCTATAATGCTGTAGACACAAAAAAGTATACGGTATCCACTTACCTTGACCCTGTAAATAATTGAGTACTGTTGATTCTTAATGGATGCTTTTCAACCAAGATTTGAAGAATACAGATATTTGATTTGAATAACTGCAGCTGACTGGTAAAGGCGGTATTAGGTGATAATAGCATTCTAATAGTCGTATAAAAATAAAACAAGTATTATAACTGATGATAAGGTATATCAGTTACGAGTATGCCTAGTAGCCACCTATATCATTCCTAAGATCACCATTAGTGTCATAGTATGTAAGATTTTAAGATCAACATCGTATTCCTTTACTACGTCATCCACCACAAACCATGTTTCATATGACCGAAAATTGCCACTTACCATTTCTCATGAGCTCCCTCTGCTGCTGAATCATCTTCATATACTCCCGGACCCTGTACTCGATGTCGTGCTGCGAGATGTGCGGCGCGTGCGGTGGTAGTGGCGGCAGTCTTGGTACCCCTCCGCCGAGTGAGAGAGACAGAGGCTGCATGTGTTGAGACAACTGCGCCAGTGAAGCAGGCACGCCGCGGTTCAGCGGAGGCTGGAACGGGGAGTACTGAACGTGAAATGGCAGTAGGTTCTTTTGGTTACTGCGACTTATGCCAAACTGATCCATGAGTGACGAGATACTCCAATAACGACCTGGACTAAACTGAATGACTTGGAGGGGAGGTAGTCTTTGAACAGCAGTGGGAGAGGGATATTATAAGTTATTCTTATTTTATTTTCAGAGTTAAATCACTTCATTAAAACAAGTTAGGTAAGGTTTAGCTAGGAGCTCATAATTAGGTATAATATAGTAAAACAGTATGGATCCGTTTTCGCAAGAATTAGCGTTAAAACATTCAGCAGATGACCTCGACGTTAAATTGACCTAACGGTTATCATTTCTCATAAGACTGTCACAGAAAAATAATTTTAAAATTTCCTTTCATAAAAATTACACTAAAATACTCACCATGGCAAGGGCAGCTTGCGCGTCATACTGGCCGGAGGCGCGTCTTCCTTCCCGCTTGTTGCCTTCTATGGCAGCGTCCAACTCACTGCGAGTGGACAGGTTCTTCTTCTCGCATTCGTAGTCATATAGGTACTTCATGTATCTGGAAGAATAAATAGATAGGTTTAAATATCTACAATTTTCTCAATTGGTAGCGACCCTGCCTCTAGACTCCTGCCTTGGTTTTAGTCAAACAATTCTGATTTCTTTACACACTTAATTCTACGAAATTGTATGTTTGTATGAATGATTTATCTTATGATTAAAATTTATGAGGAGGATCCTCTTGATTTCGATTACAGGGCCTCTAGAAATTTATAATATCCTTGGAGGTAGAGAAGGGAAGCCTTTGCCTTGTAGTGGGCCGATACAGGTTAAATAATAATAATAATTCTAATACTAGCGTTTATGTGACGGTGTCTGTAATCTGGGATCACTATAATACTCAAACTTTACCTAATTTGGGACAAAATACCTTGAATAGAAATCATTCTACAAAAACTATATTCTACTTCTAAGAACTGTTCAAAAACACACTGTCCGATTCACAACCAGACCTCAAGGCATTGTCATTCAAATCCAAACTACGCTCATCAATATAAATCAAAAGATTACTTATGTCACCATTCAATCTCTTCGAATCAGTCTAATCGCAACTTGAGACGGCGTGACAACCATATAAATCATATTTTAACTTCAATTATTATCAAAAGACTATCCTTCAAATGAACAATGAAACGTAATACATTCCTAATCCTATTCTTGCGCTAGTCAATTTTATACGAACATATTGTCATCCTTTCGTAACCATAACTCATATGAGGCCAGTATTTAATACGTGTCGTATAATGAGCCACTTTGAGCCGCCGACGGTACGTAAAAACTGGCTACCTTTTCATAAACTGTCAAATGGGAAAGCTAAATATACGACATTCGTCATTACCACTCGTCTAATTTTATGTTGTGGTCGTTAGCAGGTTTAATTTTGAATCTGTTTAAGATTAACACTGGATGAAGAGAAGCAATAGAAATGCTGTAGAACTAGCAATTAATGTGTCCATTTGAGCATCATAACATAATGATGCAAAGGACAAGTTGTGGGGATATGTGCATATTCAAATTTGCTGTATTTACAGAAGAATCTTAGAGATATTGGAAGAACAATAATGCTAAATCTGAAAAGTACTTTCCAAAATGTCACAACGTGCATAATTAGTAATGTCACCACAAAACCAACGCTGGAGCAAAGAAGAGGTTGCTTTCAACGATCAGGTCGTGCGTAACGGTGCACAGCTTGAATTATAAATGTGACACCTTTATGCAGCCGACAAAAGACGACGAGGTGAAGGAACTCCAAGAGATAAATGAGAAATTATATCGGCCGAGATGAGTTAGAGGTTATTAATTATGAAGTTGTCATATTGTCGCGTCGGCCGCTCACGTACTATGTATTGTACCGCCAGTTTTGTCTCTCTCGTGAGAATTTGAATGAGAAACACAAAGACTCGCTTGAAGAATACGAAGATGGCTTCTGCCTTGTTTCTTGGACCACACAACGCCTATTGAACTGATTGTTCCGTTTCACGAGATTAGAGTTCGTAAAGTTCAACTTAATAAGCTTAAAATTATGGCGTGATTTGGAGTTAACGACAACGACGTAACCTTTATGATTTGTAATCAGATTACATTTTTATTTGTATGACTTATTTTGTGACTTGAAAGAACTTTTGAGGTGCATTTCTATGCCCTAGTATGAACTATTGCATCTACTTGAACGTGAGTGCTAGCTTTCGATAGATAATTCCTGAATGAACTACCTGTCTATTAAAAAGCTAGAATACTTTAGAATCTCTATTGGAATTATCATGAATAGGGATGAGTTCTTGTAGGGACGCTGAACCTACATGATTATAATTTGTACGTCACTTGAGAAATCACAAATGGTAGATCAAGTTAACTCACTGCGTGCGTAAAGTGAAGGCCGCAGACGTAATGGAAGACGGCAGCCGGAGTCCCTTGATGATCTCCTGCCACAGCTTCTTGTTGATGACCTCGACGAGGCCGCCGCGGGCTATCACCAGGTTGTACAGCTCGTAGAGATCAAGCACTGACTTCGCCATTATCGGCAGCCGATTTATTGGGGTTCCTGGAACAAGAAATTTACATGATAATAATCTTTATACTAATAATCCTTTGTTCCGTGGGTCTGGAAGGCTACAGAAGTGCCTTAATAGAGAAAATGTCAAAGACCTAATAAGGAGAAGAAGAGCCAAAAGTAGACCTTAGGAGAAAACAGGAATGGGACGAACGGAAGGAAAGCTCTCAGCAGCAGCAGTTTTATGCTCCAAATGTGGTTTGGTGGCTTTTTATAGAAATAGTTCTTATTTTGCGTGGAGTACGTAGACCTCCGGTTTGATCTCATTTGGAGCAAATTTTGAATTATAATATTTTCTAACATTAATTGCTTATAATTTATTAGATACCACCGAACATAATAATTTATTTGTTTATAGGACTTTTGATAGAATTATGGCTGTATTTATTTGTACCACTAAGTGGCATTTATTAGCAGCAAAATTAATTATTATTTACACTATGTCCTTAGCAATTTATTCCCTCGTTAAAATAATTGGGTTACTTGATATTAAGTTTTATTGAATATTATAACTAGTCTCCTGTCGATCATATATTTTTTAATTTCTTCAGATGAACTTGAATATTTATTCAAGTTACCTATATTTATAGGTATATGAATAAAAAAATAGAAATCAACCATCAGTAATGTGATTGTATAGTTGACTGCGTATATTAGATTAGATATACATATATATTATTGGTAGATTTTAAAAATAGATCGTAGAGTTTTTCAACATGCACTGACGAAAGTGCGCTATTTATCGTGTTGTATTATTTAGACGAGTAACAAAACTGATTTAAAAGGGAATATCCAACGTTTAGCTTAATAAAATAGGAGTACGTAAGTTAATTATAGAAATATATACTATAAAGAACATGCTACACCGACTCCACATGGTGTGAAATAAGGGCAGGAAGTTGATAGCCAACAAAATAATTCCACACCGCCTATTATCGAACTAGGACCGCCCAGTTCCTAGATAACTTGTAACCTCGTAAAATATTGATAGACAGAGGTACATAACACAGTAAAGGAAGTCTATAAAGCTTACAGTGAAGACGGTGCACCGATGCATTCGCTCTTTATTTCCAGCAATAAACTATAAACATGCACCTCACTTGGTAGAGGTGATAAAACTTGAGAGTAAACACTTCGATGCTGTCTTATTCTTAGCTAAGATGTAATGGGACAATTAAGACTTACATCTGTAAATGAGGTATAATATTATATTATTGCTCTTAGATGTATTTAAAATTCACTTGTATGCGTATAATTATTTCGTACTTTTACTTATTATTTGAAAAATCTAAATCATTATACTGCACTCCGCGCAAATGTTCACGCGAAGAGTCGAATTCTCGTTCAAAAACAGATTTTCACATTATGTTACATTTAAATCCGACACTAGGCGACTATAAAACTGAGTTATGTTTTGATTTTATTTTGACCCATATAAGGAGCACAATGAAGTGTTCTATGGTAGAATTGGAAGAGAAAAACAAGGAGATGGAAGTTATAGGGATGTTTGAACTTTAACTGAAGAATGTTCGAAATAAATACTAAGTTGTTGTATTCAAAGCTAATATATTATGTATACTTGTTGTTGTATTATGTGTACTTTAAAACGATTTTATAGTCTTACCAAATATATACCTACCTACAAATAGTACGATTTTATAGACTACCAGCACGCTCAAATAGGAGTCCCAACCAACCGACGCGACGATCACCATTTTCACTTCCTCAAAGTATTTCCCTAATAAAACCGTGTAACACATTCGGCACGTCATCGTAACATGTGGATTGCTGTAAATCAGCCACGGCAGAATCGAATGTAAAACTGTTCTCTTCCGTACTACTGACTGTTGAATTATAGGTACTCGTAATCCGTTGAGTACTGTAAATATTCGCGATATTTGTTAAAACTAGTTCATTTTCCACATTTTAAGACAATGTTCTACTTGCCTTATAAGATTAGAAACACGTCATGTTTTCTTTTCATCGGTCTTTATGTGGTTAAGTTTGGCAATTGGAACACTATTTATTATTTATAATTAATATAATACCTAAAATTTTTAATGTTCTATTTGTTAGGAAATAATAATTATAATCTAACAAGCTATGCTCAACAATTTTATCCACTGAAAAGTAGCTTATGATATATACCTATAAAAATAAAAAAAGTAGCTTAATATATTATATCGAATTTCAGCTCTCTTTCAGCTTCAAAGCACACACACACACTCATTATTATAATATTACTTATTAACATCATTTTCATGTCAGAATAAGAAAGGGGTACTACAGGGAAGTCCTCCCACTCCAATAGTATTCTCCTTACATTAATTACGCTCTAAAGTTAATAAATGCTTAAAGTTACTCGTAAAACATTCCCTGATCGTGAATTCAGCGAACTCGCGGATAGCTTATTGATGAGGAGCAGGCATTAGCGGATGCCTAAACGACTATTTGTCAATCCGTCTCCCTGGCACAGTTAATCATTCCCCGTTATCTGTCGGAGAGACCATGTTTTAGGGGTTGAATAGGGATGGAATTTTATGTGAGATTTTTAATAAGTGTTGGCTTAAATGTACGTTTGTTTCATAGGTTTAGATTTATCTTATTGGAATAAAGATAACTAAATAGACTACTCTTTTTCAATGTGAAGCCAAAACAGCTATAGGTCATCAATTACTTTTAGAAATTTTGATTTATTTATACCAATAAGTAGTCAATAAATCAAACAAGACAAGTGAGAATATCGAAATCAAAGATATCACAGCAGTGGGCTATCAAAGTTTAAAGACGATGGTATAGATATATGCTTAGAAAATCTAAACAGCTGAACTGTTACCGTACTTATCCACGCAAATCGTAACAAATGGACACTCTATTTAGGAGTGACGGGCGGTATATAGCAACCCTATCTAACTGTGGGAGGGTAAAGGGGTAAGCGTGGGGGGTGACGTCACCCTTTCAGAATTAATTGCTACGTGTTTACCAGACGTGATGCCCTGAATTGGGCCAAATGGAGGTGTAATTTGTTTCTACATAAATATAAATAGAAGATATATATTTCTAAATATATAAAATGAAAGCGACTGACTGATTGACTGGTCTATCAACGCATAGTTCAAAACGCTGAATGGATAGATTTGAAATTTGGAAAGCAGGTTGGCTTAGAAAATGGATTTATCCACGCCGGTAAAGCCGTGAGCTAGAAATATAAAAGGAAAGTGTGAATGACTATAAAATAGATTAATGATGTTTAGGTTGGGATTGGTGTTCAGCTATCTAAGCACAGCTGAAATCCCTGAACAGAATGAATTGAAATTTGGCTCAAGGGTGATTCCTGAGAGTCAAAATTTTACGTGTCTGGGGGAATAAACTACCCGTAACATAAAAATTCTACCCAAAGGTATTTTTTTCCTGTTAGTTTAAGGTTCAATCTACTTAATGCATGATAGACATCAGGTTATATTTAGCTGCAAGTATCTAAAAAAAAATGTAAAAGCCCTGAAATTTGATTACCGTGGGCTGTCCCTTACACATTTTCTGAACAAAATATATTTTTTACACTAATTTATAAAAGGAATTTAATTAACTCCTGTGATCATAGCTGTAAAGGGTGAACTGTTATATGATCAAAAAAATACGCGAAGGCTGTACTCAGCGTAGTTTTAGAAAAAATAACAAATTTAGGTTTGTCCCCGGACAAAAAGTGATTCCCATGGCGCGCGACATAACTACCCACATTTCACAAACCACAATACTTAGAAGCTTGTACGCACGCTATTGGCCAACTTCGATTGCGCTCTAAACATAGTGAAGAGAGGCTCCTCCTCTCGTTGTTATAAACTGGATTTACGAAGGTGAGAAATTGATTACCGTGGTTTTGGTTCACTAGATCATTGATTACCTTTTCCATGTTTAAAAATATTTTTTTATCCATTACGGTTTTTTGACTAGGGTGTGCAGTTAGGAAAAGGGTATTGTTTATCATATATTTTATTAATTTTGGTCTATAATTATGGTAATTAAAAATATTGACAAAAAACTATACAATTTTGATTTCCATGGTATTGATTCTCATGGCATTTTTTCACGGTGATCAATTTTCCCCTGAGTTTTCTTGCGCATTCTTTCACTTTTTACCCAACTACAGCGAAGCCGCAGGTATGGAAGTGATTTTGATAGTTTATATTTGTATATTTCATTATTTCAGATATTTTTTTTATATTGTACTATAGTAGACAGCCGCTCTGGCTTATGCGGCACCATTATATCCCAACATTAAAAAGTCGCTCAGCGAGCTATGGAGAGGGCTATACTCGGGGTTTCTCTACGTGATCGAATCAGGAATGAAGAGATGAACCAGTCCAGACCAGATAAGTCACTGACATATCTCCGCGGATCAGGAAGATGAAGTGGTAATGGGCAGGCCACATAGCACGTAGAGCGAATGGCTTATGGGGTCAAAAAGTGTTCAAGTTGCTACTACAGGCAAGCAAACGCAGCGTAGAACGTCTACCCACAAGTGTGGCAGACGACCTTATTTAGGTCGCTGAAAGACGCTTGAAGCAGGTCGCTTCCAACACCGGTGTTATATATGGAGGTCTAAAGGGGAGGTTTATGTTCAGCAGTAGACGTCTTATGGCTGAGATGATGTATGATGAAAAAATAAAACGAAACTATGGGCTGACTGCAACTTTCAGTCCAGATTAACCTAACTAATGATAAATGTACAATCTGATGACAGCTTCTGGAGTGAATCCTGTCAGTGACTGTGACTGAGAACTTAATCTCATATTCTAGGACTATATATTCAATATTTTTACATTGTTTAAGACTGCAATACGTTGATTTTATTTAGTTTACATGATTATTATATAGAGAGCCAATATAGACCTTTTTAATACTTTATGTTTGGTGTATATCTATTTGGATCACCGTTTTTAATCATTTCTATTTTATATGATTAGTATGTAGAGGTCAATATTTAAATAATAACATAGAATTCAAACAAAATAGTTTTAATTTTGATTCCCATGCCACACTTTATTGATTCCCGTGGCACCAAAAATTTAAATTTAAATATCTTCTGAACAAAACAAGTTATAATGATGCCTATTTGATTGATGTGCTTATAATTATGGGAAATTTAATTTTTTACATGTAAAATGTACCATGTGTGTGTGTAATGTATGTGTGTGTGTATACTTTGATTTAAAATCTGCCACGGAAATCACTTAAATACGCCCGATCTCAGGATTTACCCTCAAAGGTGATGCTGTTACAAAGATTTTCTCTAAAAGATTATTCAATGTGGGCAAAGCCACGAGCATAAGGAAAAAAATATCGTTTAATAAATCTAATTGAGTTCACAAATGTTTGTGAAGACAACAAGTACATATTGTACTTACCTATATCAACAGATTAGCACTATAAGAGTATAATATATTTTAGAATTGCAGTAAAGCCCATTTAGAAAATATTTTTAAATGCAGAAAAGACCACATTTATCCGCATGATTCACTATATCAACAGGTAAATCCCTGACTAATGCAGGTAAATAATTACAAAGAGATAAGGATACAAAAAGACAATGTGGACTGAACACAGAATTAGTTAAATATTACAATACGACAGGTATATTGAATGTGAACAATGGAATCAATATGGGTGTGAATCACAAATATATCTTAGATTCAAAGAAATCTTGGGTAAATACAGAACTAAAATTGTAGAGGTTTCCCGAGAAATGCTTAGGTACTTAGCTATTTTTGATAGGCATCTATTTTTCTAGGTAACGAGTTACCTAAGACCTGTCATGTTATAATGATGAATGGTAATGATAAGTTAATGGCATGGTGATCTTGATTGTCTAGCAGAGACCGCTTAACCATAAGACCGCCAATTGTAACATTTATTACAGATGGGTAATTATTTAACGCTTATTCTATTGTAATTATGGTGTGAAGAGTTATTGAATCTAATCTATATATGTATCTATAAGAAATACGAGTAGAATGCAATGTCCAATATCTAATCAACAAGGATAACAAATCAACTCTTAGCTAGAGGTAAAATCTAAGAAACTTCACCACATAGCGTTGGCAACTGAACTAAACTGTTACCGTACTTGTTATCAGACACGAAGCGAGAGCTTCAGGTCCCGTTAGCCGTCTAAATAACAAGCCGGTTACAAGAAACCGTGGACAAAAGCTATTGTTTATGAAAGCAATCACCCCAATAACTATTTCCACAAAATGCGTCGGTGCGCCGGCGGCGGAAAACGCTCGATTCGACGCGCGTGCGCTGCGCTCGACGCTCGCGCTATTTGCGGGCCCTACCACGAGCACTCGATTCTCGATGCAAACTCCTCGAACGAATGACGACTCAATACGTCCCGCTCAAACCGTCATTTACGACGTATGTCAAATCGCCGGCGGAGCCAATCTAATCGTGCCCAATTGTGACAAATTATTGCTTTTCCTACGAAACCTTAAGCTAAATCCGTATTATGAATTTCACTTTACGTTCGACTTGCTTTATGGCACTTTGTATCGTATAAAGTATAAACTCCAGCAATAGTTACAGTGTTGCGATTATTCGCGCCTTCGATATTTATTGACACTCCATGTCTCTTGAAAGACAAATTCTTTTGTGCGTGCGAATCTCGAGTGTCGTAAATCGTTTAGTAGAACGCCCCCGAGCGCTGATAAAGGACTGTAAATAACGCGCGATTAGAGGCCGGCTAATCTCTTTTAAGTGTTGCACACTGCAACTTTGATTTAGAATGATTTTACGATCAGATTTAAGTTGGAATAACTTGATGGTTTCTAATAAATTAATGAAGTTTTATGAGGTTCGTAATCGTTCAAAACGATAAAAAGTGGATGACGCATTGTGTTAAAATGTCATTAGGAAAGCGAGGTGGCGGAGGAAGTCGCCAATCATGATAGGAAAAACGGTCGTCGCGTTGGAATGCGACGACACTAGCGATAATACCTACTGGTATAATCGATCGTATCGACATTTGACGCCTACCGCTTATCGAGAGCTGTATCAAGGCCCTTTATGCCCCTCAACCCCGCGGCTGGCCAATAACAGGCGGCGATGGAGCGATGCGAGGCTCCTATTGGCTTGATACGCTTTTGATTGCGCCGCCCCACTCGATTCACGTCTCGATCAATCTAAATTATACTTGCTTGGAATGTTGGTAGCCATCCAGCTCGGCTGTTTCTTCGTTCGTATTGTTTCTCTAGAGATAAATACTTTCTATTAGATGTTATGAAACTTTATCTGTCTTAAAAATAAGTTGTTTAATGAAGCCTACAATAATACTGCTACTCTACATTTTGAAAAGAAGCAAGAATTACAGTTTTACTTAGAAAATTGACAGATGTTTTAGAAAATCCTCAATAAAGTCAACACAAGATTTATTATAATTTAGTATTTAAGAGGCAGCCAAGCTAGATAAGAAGGTAAGTACGAGAGATATAAATAGTTTATATGACCATGTGTCGGAAACCTGCAATGCAAGGAAAATCCACCTATGAGGCAATAAAATGTTTACGATTGACGATATAAATAATGTTGATGTGACAAACAAAACAACATCAAACATAAATGTCCAGCTAGACTCACGTTAAATATTATTGAGCTCTCAGGTGTTGAGTAGTAAAGATAATCGTAAATAATCGATAACCACAATAGGTTCATTTGAAAACGTAAAAACTACTCTACATAATCATACCGATATAAACAAATCCAATCAAACTGCACTGATAGTGTTAAGTTGAATACCATAATTGGTTGAATTATTATCCCAAACGCATTAAACGAGTAAGTGAAAAAAAACACGTTCACTTCTCGATTTCATATTCTTATTCGCGTATTAGAGTTATAAACGACAGCTAGCCCCTGTTTAGACAGTCGTTATAATTTTATGGGGGGCAGAATTTATAGCGACTCGAAGCGGGGTTTTAATTTAGAAATACGATCATTCGAGCGCTAATTTCCACACTTCCAAGGCTTGTAAACGCGGGCCAAGTAATTGACTCCAATTCATCAATTTATTCAATTATAAATTAAACAAGATTGTTCATTTAAGTCAGTGGGAGCAAGCGAGGTTGGAGTTGTAATTTCGAGGGGTTACCATAACTCAATGCGATTATTGCAAGTAACACAAATTCCAGGAGATACGGTGCGGAATGACATAAGGCTGAGGATACAACGATCAATCATGAGGGGAGCAGTAAACTTGAGAACAATCCAGCGTAATTCCGTCTGAGAGACATTAAAACGATGGCCGCCCTATCCGGTGCAACATTGTGGCGAAGTGCACTCGCATCAACCATGCTTGTATGTGAACACATTATCCTACATCTAAGTTACTGACATCTTGCCCTTACTCGCTATTATTAGTAAGTAAATTTGGCCGCAGGGCAATCAATTCGTAAATGCAAATTCACTGTTTATAGGAAATAAAATCTCACCCGAAGGATGTTATATCATTTTGAAGGCATTAACTTTAATAACACATAAATCATTTATTCGAATGCAAATAAGATGGATCTTAAAGAATTGTATCGGTCCGAGGAATTCAGGGGCCATTCGATGTAATTGGCAATCATTCAGAAGAATATTCTCTCGCTCCAACAATCAAGACAAAGGCGGCCGATAGTACCTACAGGCGAGCCATTACGGGTCAATACCCATTATTATGCTATATTTTCGCGAGCACGGCCCTCAGATATCCCGTACACTCACATGAGACGGCAAATATCTGTAATTAAAGGTTGTAAAGTTGATTTACAACTATGGTCCGAGTATCGAACCCAGGGGAACGCCTCGACCAATAGTAAGCCAGCGCTCCAGTCGCACCGCGCCTCGTATCAATTTATTAGAAACGAATGAAAATCGCGGCTGCGGTGGCTCCGCGCCGCGATAATACGCGTTCTGCGGTCGCAGATCCCATCAGCTCGTCGGTGGATCGCGGTGGATAGTATCGAAAGCCGTTGCGTACTTTACGATCACCGCTGGGACGGTAACACCAGCAATAAAATTGCAACAATGGAAATGTCGGATGAGGCTGAAAGACGACGCGACTACGCCAGATCATTGCTATGAATGCAACAATGGGATCCTCAAAACGAAGGTGGCAACTATCCGCGACCGTAAACCTACACTATCGATTGTAACCTAGCCTTATGCAGAACAAGAATCGATACAATGCTCAGAATGTGAATACTTGGAGGAAATTTATTCTTAATAACAGAAACATTGACCTGGAAGAACAGTACAATGTTCAAGCAATCAGGCATCGACAACTGACAACAAATAGTAATTTAAGCGAGTTTATAGCGGCCGAGTATAATAAGACATTTGGCACGGTTCAAGAAATTCCTTAGGTTGGCTTCTTGGCATTTTATGCGTATATTCTCTATAAACTTTCTCAAAATATCGATATTAAGCATTGTTCCTCGAACTTGGCATACTAGTCAGTCTCGCTCGAGCATTACATATCCGTAGGAATGTAATTTATTATTAACGTAGTTATGTTTGTGCTTTTTATGGATGTCGAGAAAATTGACCGCCAAGACGGTGTTAATAAGTATGCACTTACAAAGTTGTAGCTTATAATAATACTCCTATATCCTATTGACCGTTACGAAACAATATTTTTTTAGTTTTTTTGACTCATTAGATAAATTAAAATAAATTTAAACAAAGGTCTAAACCCCTATGTTTTCATAATTATAATGTTCTCTGAAATCTCTCAAAAATCGACTCAAATATTTGAATTTTCTATTTTGTATGCGTTGAATTTGCAATCTCAACAACCTATATTACTTTTACGACCGCCGTTTTGTCGCTTACGGGTATCGTAAAATATCATTGGCATGGAAACCTTTAATTTTCTTTATCATTTCTTTTGTTCAGGTTACAATGTCTGTAATCGTTGTTCTACAATGTAAAGTAGAAAATTGTTACCTACTTTTAAATTAGTTTCGTTTTGTTGCTACATCAAATGTTGCAGTTTCATTGACTTATTCATCATGTACTTCTGTAAGATTAGTTAAAATTTAAGTTATTTTACCTCTTCAAAGCATGTGAGTAATTTAAATTTATGAACAATGCATTAACTTCTGTATTTTCCCACATTTCGTGGAACGTTCAGGTCATAGGACAGTAGTTGTAATAAGATGCACAATTCACTATTGGACGTGTCTAGGCGAGGTGTCGAGGCTGTGAGTGCCACTGCATTTGGACCTCCTCCCGGGACTGATTTGAATGATAATTTAAATTACAATAGACTACGGCGTCCCGGCAATGACGAGGCAGTTGTAGGAGCGTCACCTCATACTCATAATGTTAATATATTGTCATTAATGGCATTCGAGCGTTAGAAGCTACTTTGTACATTCATATCATTTGTGGGTTTATTTAATTAATGCATATGAGTTTAATAATCTTCTTCTTCTTTGGGTGCCATCTTCTAACGAATGTTGGCGATCATCATGGCAATTTGAACCCTCGACACAGCAGCTCTAAATAAGGAACGCGTGCTCTTGCAGTACCATTGGCGCAGATTTTTAAGCCAAGATTTTCTCCTTCTTCCTGGACTTCTTTTTCCCTGTATCTTTCCCTGTATTATGAGCTGTAATAGCTCATATTTGGGACTACGCATTATGTGGCCTAGGTATTCCAGCTTACGTCTAGTTTAATAATAATAGATGTTAATAATATAGTTGTTCTGAATGATCAAGACCGAAATATTTATTATAAATATTGGACTAAATAATATCTAAACTGGTTGAATAAAACCCGAAACTGTAAATTCAAGCAGATGTAGCCAATGTGAATGCAACATGACGTGTAACCCTAATATAAAAAGTAAATATATTCGAATTCTATAATGAGGAGGCAACAAAGCGAACACATAACGGAAATAAAATAATCCGTCTCAGTAGTAACAAAAAACATACAATAGAGTCAAAGGGCAGATGACAATGGTAGGCTAGTGGAGATAGAACAAATGAGGTGTACGCCACAATACAACATTACCATAAACGGACCAGGGGATGGTGACAATGACGATGATACAAACCACGATTATTATTGATTCATAAATACATTTAAATAACTTTAATATTGAACTTTGTGTGTGGTTTTATAGTTTGTTTTGATTGTGATTCAATTTTTTGTGTGGGCTTGGTTTATTATATTTAAATTCAGTTGATTTCCTTTCAGTTTTGAAGCGTCATGTTGAGGTTTTTGTAGGAAAGTAAGAATCACCCTTTTTAAGCAACTATTTTACTACAACCTCATCGATTTTTGAGGCGATACTTTCCGTGTCATTCAAAATAGAATAGTTCATTATAGGAATACGATATTGGTACCATCATCATCACTTTTTATTTGCTTAAGCATAGGTGTTGTTTTAGTTTGGCCATTCTCTCCTTCTATTTCTACTTCTTGCAGTTCTATCCAACAACACCACTGTAGAGCGAAAGATATTTTTCTGTTCTCTTTCCCCTGTTCTCAATATTGATTCAGTGTATTTACATAAGAATAACATACTGGTACATGCAAAACGAATGTCGCAATGAGATCAACATCACATTGAATTAGGCTAATCGTAAGTTCAATATGTTGATAAAATTGATCTCTCGCCTTTATGTGATAATCCGATTTACCGATTAGAATTATTATTATCGTTACCGCTTATCGTCAAGTTAATATCGATAGACATCCAGCCATCGAGTACCTTCTGCCAAGTGCTCATGCATAATATTATAATGAAGTATTAAAAGTACAACATTTATTTCTGGTAACAACGTATTTGCTCGTGCTCATGATATAAATTTTCTTAGGGAATGTCCGCTTAAAAATTGTATGCCAAATTTCAACCAGATTTGTGCTTAGCGTTGATAGAATCAGTCAGACATTAGAGAAAGTGGAGCATATTCAATGAAAATAATGGTTATGCTGCGGACTACTGCGACGTCATTATATTTCTATTTGGATTTATATTTAAAGATAGATAGATGATCGTGCACTCAATTCTATTAGAGTTGGTTTATCTTAAGGTATAAAAGTTTGAACGTTAAAATGTTATCGTAAGTGTTGTCACAAATACGCATACTATGAGAATATATTTTACCATAGAATTATGATAGCAAAAATGAATAGGACTTTTTAGTTTTCTTGGCATCAATATTTTTTTTTTAAATTCATGCTATTAAGGTTAGATAAAAAGATCAGCATTGGATGGTAATAAAAGGCCAGGGTAAGTAAGAGTGATAGAGATCCGCCCAGTATTAAGGGCGGGCGGGGTTCTCGGGGCGATCAAAGCTCCGCCTCCGACAATTTTATTTTTTTTATATCTCTACTAAAGCTGTATAATAGTTTACTTTGTTACCAAGCTCAGTAAGCACAAGCTTATTTCATGTAGTCAGGGACCTATGGTATCGTCATAGATGATTCTTAAAAAGTCAAACAACTTCAAACATGGTGAAAACGGCTGGAACTTAAAAACGATCGAATTTATTGAAAATGGATTTCAATACGAATTTGTAACGGTAAACTATACTATCTATACTCGTAGATTAGTCAGTCAGTCACGTTTTCCTTTTAACAGGCAGATGTAGGTACTTGATATCTGGTTTTTCTTTTCAAGTCCAATTTGGGAGATTCCCTTATCAAGATTGAAACCTGTAAATCCGTGGATCACTCGCAATCTTTATTTGCGAGATAAGGAGGCGGCGAGGAAGCTTCGTCAGTTTACAATGAGCAAACTGTGCGTCCGTGAGAAACGTACATACGAGTAATTGTACCGACTCGCGGAAACAAGATAATGTGCTGCCCGATGCGTTTGTTTGAAAGGAACGTTACTTGATGTTGGTGTTATGTTCCTTTTCTAACCTTTTTACTAATATTAATGTAAAAGTTAGTAAAGATGAATGTACTCTTATGATGAATGGAATGTATAGATGCATGAATGTTTGTCATACTTCATGCATAATCATAAAAGGCAGAAAAGAAAACTTGGAAACATTCTATATTTCCGCTACGTTATCAAATGCAAAACATTTTTTGCATGATTTATGAATTTCCCAGTATTACACTTTTTGGTATCACAAAAGTTCGCTCGGGAAACACGAATGACGGCAATGTGTATCACTTTTTATATAATATCGTCAATAATATAGCCTGTAAGGAAACATTGCCATATAATATTATGGGTGGACACGTAGATAACGGCGGTATATCCGGAGCCCACTTAGATTAGTGACCAATCGCCGGATATTGTCACAACATACACAAACACTATAAATTCTTTTGGGAAACGTTCGAATCGTCGGTATCTTTAAGTAGGTATACCATCTACAATACTATCATAATCATCATTGGCATCATTGGCAGTCCATTTCGTACCACTGCTGGAAGGGCCTCCTTCCCTTCATCGCATCTCTTATCTGTTCTAAGCAAAGGCAAAGGTAAGCTATGGCTTGTTTCAATATATATTCCTGTTATGTAAGCTGTTTCTTGTAGAATTACTGTAGGAGGTCGTTAGGTCATGTTACAGGTCTTGTAGTCATCGGTGACCTAAAGCTGCCACATATGGTTGGCCACACAACCTATAGTAATTGTCATTTAATTCTGGCAGTGTAAGCAGGATTACCTGTTCTGTTGGAGTATAAACCCCTGGTATTCAGGTTACGAATAAAACCATCCGTTTCTTAAAATACAGATAGTCGTGTGTTTAATAATGTTGTAAGCTAAATCAATCTAGAAACGACAAGAAATCAAAAACAACCGCAAAAACACGTTGAAATCTCAATCTCAAAATCAGAAACTATAAGTCGGAAATGCTGTCATCGCAGCATATAAATAATCACTTTTAGCCGAGTCGTTAGCGGCAGGTGGGGGGAGGGAAGGTAATTTAGCTGCTCATCCATCAACCTCACCTCTCCGACCTGGATTTGGCTTTCAATTAAGCGGACGATTTAAAAATGTACTTTGAATTGTCTTCTATGAAATGTCTGCGAGATTAATATTTCTGGAGAAAAACAGCTGTTCTCAATTTGGGTAATAGATTTCTAGGAATAATATTCTGAAAAGATAATTTTGTGTATCAATCTTAAGAAAGTAATAGTCGAAAATAATATTAAGAAGTTAATATAGGTAATAATATTTGTAAAAGTTTTGTCTTATAACTGTTTAATGAAAATTTCTCGTACCTATATCAGATTACTTGAATTTATAAAATAGATTTCATGGAATTCAAATGATATTAAATGGGTACTCTCCACTCTTTTTAAATTCACACAAAGTGCTAATTTTTAAATTTCAATATTTAATAGGTACCTGTGTTTGTATAGACAATGATAATACTTTAGTTATACATTGTAAAATTAATATTCGAAACACGTTAATGACCAGTAATTAAGAAAAGAGCAATAAAAGTTCTTAAACATTTAAAACGTAGGTAGTTCGTGAGGTCATAATAGTTCCAATTGTCTTTTGAAGTCGGCGCGTAGGCTGCAATCTTTCCTTCAGACGTCAGAGACGAGGTGTCAGGGTGACAGCTGACAGATATTATCGAAATTCGCAGACATCACTGACTCATGCGCATGTTTTCATTTTCTATAGCAGTGTAATCTTTAAACAGCAAAGATTTGTACGACCTGACGGCAATTTGGGAAGTTGATCAATCTCAATCTCAAAGTTCATTTATTCAGATAGGCGTAAATTTTTAACTATTTTCTGTTTTAAGACTCTACCGCTCGTACGCAAAGCACTTCTATGAGAAGTACGAGCAAGAAACTCATACCTACTCATTTTCGTTCGTTAAAAACGATTTTTAATTGTTTTTATGAATGATTAATGGTGATGATCTGATTGATCACTTTGATTATGATCTGTTCATTCTCCTCATGAAGAGTCTTCTTTTTGTTTGCTTTGATTTGTAATTTTCATCCATTGGGGATAACAATTTCTATTATAAATACGTATATAAAAGTTTTTCCTTTGACAAAAGTAATACCTAAAAATTATGTTTATATATTTTTTGCATTAAATTTATTGACAGAATCTTGATATTAGCTTCAATACTACGCGTATCACTTGATTTGTTTTTTATACCTCTGTGATTGACTTGAATGACATGAATTTTTAGACATCCCATTGTTCGATTAGGTACTGTCCATTCCATTTCTCTGTGCTATTATTTAGGTGGCATGTATAAATTATTTTTCACATTGAAATAGACAGCGATGAGTGATCCGTGGGCTAATTACCTTCTAACGAGCGGCAATCAGTGGCATCGTGGTTTAAATTCGATGGCATTGGGCCGACGAGTGATGTCCTTTATTTTATAGTTATTCTCGGCAAGGAAATGGATACGCGTCAATCGGTGGAGCTAGAAAACAGTGGCTTCCGCGAGACTATCTTCGGATCGGATCATTTTCATGGAACCGCTTTGTTGTACGCTTTTAGAGTGACTCTTGACCCTGTGGATTCAATCAACCGTCTGTATTTTGATGTAAATTCTGTACAGATTATTGTGAAAATATCTTAAGTGCATCAGCATAACAAGAATATCTGTTTATAATAATATAACGGTTGTATGTCGATTCAATCAATTATTATGTGTAAGATTGTACCTGACAGTACCAACATGTAATAAACCACCACCCAAAATTGAATTTGAGTTTTTGAAGGCGTGCACACACTGATACTTGTGTAGTTTGAAATGTAACTTCGTTTGTTTTTGTTATATGGGACTTATGAGAGACCTTTTTCGTACAATTCATTTGTAAGTACTCTTAGTTGTAGCCTAAACATTTACAGTGTAGAACACATATCTATCTTTGACTATTTACCATCAAAATTAAGCTTGTGTTAAAGGTGCAATTTTTTCAACTCGCGCCGTGTTCCCAACTTAAATCTAATTATGTGAATCTTTACCATCAGGCAAAGAACAATTCACATTATCATGAAGATCCCTAATTTGGGTACAAGTAGACAAAGAGCTCGGAGCGTTTAAGAGTCAAAAGACAAATTATTACCTTCTACAGTTCTGTCCAAAGCTTAGTTTAAAGGCAATACCTTGTTAGCACCTCGGCCTTTGGTGTTCGATCGATTAGGCCCGCGGCCGCTCACTTTCAATTATTTATTTATTTATTCGTAATTAACCGATGGGAGTTATGGCCCTTTCTTCGATTTACGAGCGGGAAGGATGAGTTATCAAACGAGTAAGAGTTTATCGGTGACGAGAATCACCCTGTGACCATTCCTTTTAAGGTGCGACAATTGGAATTTAATTTATTTTATTATCGGATATTTCGCTCCAATTCCACTTTAGAGTCGATCAAAACGAGATCTCTAAAGTGTTTTATGTTTCTGATTGGCTTTTGTAGTGCGAAGAGTAAGGTTGAGGTGATGTGGTAAAAAAGCAAGTAAGGTATTATTGTTAAATTGATTTTTAAGATTCTTTTATGAAGGGTAATCTTTAGCTAATAATTAAAAGTAAGTACATTATACCATGTACAGGAAGTAATTTACAAAGTTTAATTTAGTTTTATATCAATTCTGTACAGAAAGTCAACCTTTTTGGGAATTTTCAATACTTTTAGACGTTTATGTAATAGGAAAACAAGAAAATGTTTTTAACTACTTAATTATCCTACATAAAACAATACAATTTTCCAACCAATGTAGTAATAATAGGTACTCGTATTTTTAATACATTTAGGAACAAACAGAAAGCACATCCAATAAAATGTATAGCATGGTTACTCGATAAAGCACACGTCGCGGGACCAATTTGTGAGTCCATAAATAACTTTATTAAAATAAATCAAGCAGTTTATTGTTCTCTTCTCGCCTTGTCATAACCACCTTGTTCTGTGGAACGGAACTTTAACCGTGACGTCATGATAACCAGTAAACATTATGACTTCGCTCAATAAGATAATGAGGTTTTATTGTGTTAGTTATTGCGTGGTTGTCTGGAAGATCGCCGTTAGTGATAAGACCGCCAATTGGCACCCTTTTAATTATTTTCTTATACATAGTTAAAGTTTTTAAATTGAAAACTATTTGTCTATCATTATGTGTAGAGAAAATAGCAGATCTTTCTATTAGTACAGCATTTCCCTATTTCCTCTGGAATTAGCGTAGGTTCTAGAGAGTAGGTTCGTACCTAGGTATAGATAAATAAACTCACCATATTAAAGACTTTTAATAGTAATTTGTAAATCATTGGCATAAAATTATTTTCTGACACAATTTTCAGTGAAGCCAGGGGGCAGGGAAGGATATACATCGCAACTAATTTATTTGGCCCTATTCGCATTTTATTTACTTCTTTTCGTAAGATTTTGACCATAATCTTCTTTCTTTCTTTCATAACTGCCTACTGCCTCCATAAAACTTTGAAAACAAATCAAACTGGCAGGTGTTTTATAATCATAAAGCTACAGAAAAATAAATAAATTACAAATAAAACTATTCCCAATTAATCGGAGTCACAGTCGCGCGGCGAAGGCGCGAAACATGCCAGTTTTAATAAACGATTATTAAAAGTTATGTTTTTAATTACAGTCTGATCGGTGCTTATTTATTCGTATAATTTTATTGTGCCCTGCGGCGGTTTCGAACAATAAAATATGTGAGTCGAATAAATTCGATCCATAACGAGAGTTATTGAGTATGGCATTCCAATCTGTGCGGTGTATAAACAGCTTTGGAGGTGTGAACTTATGGTAATGTCTTCGTTTGTTATTGTTGAGCTTCATTTTATCGCTGTTGTGACTTTTTCGCAAAAAAATATTTATTGTATTATTCAGCACAGCGCAAGGACTAAATGCTGATGCATCCTACCAGTTGACCAATTTCTGGAAAAAATTTACATGAAAAATGGATTTTGTGAGGAAGAAACTTATATGCAACTAGCTGGGCCCACCGTTTAACCCGTGGAAAAGTAGGTTTTATCTTATTTCGAGGCTCGGTCCCTTTTTGCGACAGTTTCTATTCTATTCTCAGTCACTTCAGTCATTAAGGGGTGAAGAGATAAGATCACATCCATACTTTCGCATTTATTATATTAGTAGAAAGTAGAATACTATGGATTAATTTGTGTGGGCAATGGTATGTCGATATAGATTTGCATTAACGCAAATCTATATCGACATACCATTTTACAAAAAAAAATCGTACGTACATGCACGTGACATGTCGGATGCGCCCGCGCAGCTCACGATTTGTCAGATGATTTGAGATGTATCGAATTTAGCCCGTGACAATGAAAAGAACAAGACGTTACTGTTTTTTATAGAGTTTAAAAATACTCGAATATTTTGTCACGAGTTTAGCTTTTATAAAATCTTTTTGTGGAGGAAGAGGGAATGATTATAATGTTAAACATCGGTGAACTTTGTGCGTGTGTGTTTTTGTTACCCCTTCGCCCTTTACGTCTAAACGGTATCTACCTATCAAGATGTATTCACATTCCAAATCGTATAAATTTATGCCACTCATCATTTTGAATGTACTGTACAAAAAAAAAACCAAACCCAAAACGCAAACTTTGGAAAGCTTTCACGAAGCTTTTAATTATATGGTATCAAATAACGCGAGTCCTTGATGAGAATTATGACTCATGAGTCACGGTACGGACCCGGCGTTGTTTCGTCTGGTCCCCGATCCCGCCAAAATATCGTACGCACCTTAAATAGGTCAAAGGCAACTTTGTCCGACCTCTATCAACCGCCAACATGTTATTAAGGCTTGTGACGACTAACGCAACCCTCTTGCTAATATTTGAAATATAAATTTATTGAATTTGCTTTTTGATGTTTTATTTTGAGAGTTTTTTTTATTTCCAGTTTTCTATCTTTAATAATAACAAAGTAGTTCGACAAAAACACATAATACACACAACATGAACAACACACACACATGAAAAACTAGCTGCACCTAGCGGTTTTATCCGCTGTTTTATTTGTGTTATACCAGGGTCTAAGCTATCTCTATACCAAATTACCGTTTAGAGGTGAAAGAGTAACAAACATAAGTACATCCAGAAATCCATACATTCTTTCAAAATTTCACGTTTATAATATTAAGTAAGTTTGTGATATCGTGAAAGTTGTGCCATTTGAAAAGGACCTTAAATAGGTCACAGGCAACTTTGTCCGACCTCTATCAACCGACACAAGTTATTAATCAAGTTTTATGCTCCCATAAAACCACGCCGGGATTAAGCCCACTCGAAATCATATTTTTATGGGATTTAGATCCGAGTTTATTATTTGAGATTTTATAGTGTTGCGTTGTTTAGTGAGTTTCCAATTTGTGGGGCGTTTGATTTATGGGCGTTCTCTAGACTGTGTGTAGACGAGTGACAATGCGTCCCCTTGTATTTTATAATATCATCGGTTTTTGACTGCGCGCCGTAAAATGCCGTCATCGGCGCTTTGTTTGCCAAGGACTTTTCAATGGAGTGACAAGGTTGACAACCTAGGTGGCTCCCGATTATTTTATGCCACCAAAAACATAACTTGTAAAAAATACCAAGTCTCGCAACTGCAGTTCTTCTACCGTAAAAGGTTGTGAGATCCATGTACTACCAAGTCGGTGAAATCTTTTGTGTTTTAAATCAATAGATCGACTTGGCCATCGCATGAAAACACAACAATGTATCTCTCAAGTAATATACCGACATAATAGTGCGATTGCCAAGTCAATCTTTTAATTTAAAACACAAAAGATTTCACCGACTTGGTAGTACATGGATCTCACTACCTTTTACGGTAGAAGAACTGCAGTTGCGAGACTTGGTATTTTTTACAAGTTATGTTTTTGGTGGCATTTCACTACTTTTTGTTTTTTTTTTATTCGTTATAGGTTAGCCTTTGTCCACGATATCGCCTGATCTTAAGTGACGACGCCCGTAGATGGGAGCAGACTAAACCTAGAAGGCGGGATAATCCCTCTCTGCCTCTGGCATTATTACGGCATATATATTATGGCATTATTATTGGGATTATATGCAATTTTTACCGTCGACTGCAAATGTAACTTTGTAATGCTATACATTAATACGGGATTACAAAGTTATTTATGCAGTTTATGTATCTCGAAAACTAGACCGAAATTCCTTTTTTTTTTAGTTTTCCTATGGTTTATACAATAAACTCTAAGTATCTACCAAGTTTGAACCTTCTATGTTTGCTAGAAGTGCCTTAGACTTTTGATGATCGGTCAGTGAGTGAGTGAGTGAGTGAGTGAGTGAGTGAGTGAGTGAGTGACAAAATTACAAAACTTTGACTAGTTATAATTTTTAAACGACTAGTTCAAATTGAATGAAATTTGGAATAAATAGTGTTTATGCAATGCATACTCGGTTGTTAAAAATTTAAGCTTCTAGTTTTTTCCACAACGAAGTTATAGGGGGTCGAAAATGGTCTGAACTGCTTCCAGAAAAGGATGGTACGGCCGTGCCGCTTTTTTTGCTCGACTTGGCGGGGGCACTGCCGTGCCCCCAGATACAATCTTATGCTCGCGGCGTAGGCAGATTTAATAAATCTATACCTACTGTAAAGGAAGTTCCACATCTCAATAACTTAATTGTTGACCATTTCATCTTAATCAATTAAGCAGTTTTAGCTGTATATCGATAGACCAGTCAATCAGTCAGTCCAGCTTTTATTTTATATATATTTGGATTATGGGAAATATAACCTACACAAATTAAGATACTATTAAAGACCCACCTAACGTTAAAAGTTAAATTTTAGCAAAATATAAACAAAAGACAATAATCACATGAAAAGCAATAAGTAGGTAACTACCTATCTGCTAAATAAGCAACTTATATAATATATTTAGAACGTAAGAATTACTAATACCAAATGCGTAAGATTCGGTGAGTATCTTTGAATAGGTTTAACTTTCAGTACTGCATACGAGTCTAAATAGTTATAAATCCAAGCAATTTGTGTCAATAGCCTGCAGGGATCATTGTCAATCATGTTAATAAATAATATGAAATCGGTATCGAAACTCTTTAGCAAATCTATTCTAATAAAGAGTAGTAATTAACCGAGACGTGTTTCTGAGAGCCGGTGGGCTCGTGTTACGGTTATTAGGGTTACCACATTCTAAATTTTACCCCCATTTCATGTCCTTTTTGGAACCTGTTTTCTCATCTCATAACATATAGATAAAAGTAGGTATATTATTTAATATTTTAAACAAACATCTTTTTTTCTGAATTGTTATCGTCTAAAACTGTTAATTGTAACTGACTACTTATATTCATTAAAGGCACTGCTGTATTAATTAAAATTTCACTTAAGGCTCGATTTCATTGAGAGTAAAATGGTGCTCATAAATTTTGACTATTAACAAGACGTCTCATTTCTTACTACAACTATTGACGAAGAGTTATTATTAAATGCACGTTTGCTAGATTCGTGCCTTTATTTTCTCAAGTTCTCTCGCGGAATGTAAAGGACAAATTGATAATAACTAACTTTTTATATCTATTAAAAATAGTAGTGGGTGGTAACCCTGACCCCAGAATCTGATGTTAGAATCTGTGATGTAACACAAGCTTTGGCCATCTACCAGGGAATCGGGCTGCGACAGCTGATTTCCGGTCGCCAATGGATGTTCCTATCGCACTCACTTTGTTTTTTACTATAAACCTAGATAGGATTGGATTCGGAGAAGAGATATTGGAAATAGCCTTATGCAATGTTTAATCAAATTTCGTTCTTCTAATCAGTTATGTTCTTTTACTGTGCTTTGATATGTAAAGTCAATGCCGATTAGGTCCTAATAGCTACTTAGTAGGAACTTCCCTTATTCGCTTGTCATGGTAATAAAATTATAACTTAAGCACAACAGCTGCTCATTGGGATTGGGTTTAGAGGTCGTATGGGATTATTTTTCGATGTAAAGAATACTGAATACAGTTTACAGTACAAAGATCGTGAAAATAGATACCTAGTCAATAACACCACAAATGATTTGAAGAAGAGGAAGTTGCTTAGAACTTCTTGAAGGTGAGTTGTGTGGCACCATTTATAAATTGATTCCATTAATGTCACTAATGTACCAATATATCTCCATTTCCAGACAAAAAGTTGATTGCGACGTGCGTCTAATAACTCTATCCAATAACCTACCTGTCGGTAGTCCAGGTCCACCACGATTTATGCCAGTAATAAACATAACATGTACCTAATTTTGATAAAGGTTAATTGTTTAATCGAACATTACCATTAATTAGGTTGGCAGACACTTGTATGAGACCACGTAGAGGGTAGGCCGTATAATATCATATAGGATCGTGATATGATGGATATAGTCGAGGCCGGCAGTACGCTCCGCTTGCCGTCATCTAACGCGCGTCTAATTCTTTGATACGCAGCACCGATTGGAATCGAAATCTGATATTCGTTTCACAAGTTTATTTATCGCGAAATGCGACGATATTTTCGTCCGTCCGTCATTCGGACAGTTCACAGAACCGGCAAGATTAATTGTATTTCGGTTGAGTCATCAAAATAATTAGAATGACGCTATTTTCGTTTGTGATGCTAATTTGACAGACGTCGCGGGAGATTTCGTGTCTTGGTATACTTTGATAGGGCCTTTGTTATTTTATTTTATGTCTCGCTTATTGAAACAGTCGTGAACCATCGCTAATCGTGGACAATACAGGGGCGTGATCTCCTCTAATACATTTTTCATATTCAATTCAAACATAAATTTGCATGAACATAACTTGTTAATGAAGTAATAAATGTCCATATAGCATTATTGGACGGCGTCCAGAAACGCGAGTTTAGAGAGACACCAATATCAGGGAAGTACAGCAGTCAATATATTATACTGAATATTTGATAGCTGTCACTTCTCAGAACAAACATTTAATCTATGGCAGTTAATTCAGAATGCTACCGCAATAAATGTGTTTGATTAATATGATTCCTGCGAAACAAATGTAATGGTCGCAGGTCCCTTTGATCAATTCACGGTTGTTAATCATGTTGAAACAATGCTCGACATAAAACCCATTGATGAGACGATGAATTCAATAAGAGCATCGAGAATAAAGCCGTTTAATTGATTTTTGTCTCTTGGCACGAGATTCACGATTAACCTATGTTTATGAATATCATACTTTTATACACTTGTAAGTAATATAAAACTTAGTCACTCAATAATTGTGAATTTTCAGAAAAAAACACTTGTTCAATATATTAATGTAAATAAACCTGACATAATAAATCATATTTTTGATACAAACGAAAGGAATTTTAAATAACACGTTGGAATTGAGCCAAACGGAATATTATTGCATTTCAAATACTGAGCAACGAAATCAACCATAATTGCTTTTTTGGAAAGCGTGGTGAGGTACAAGCCAAAAATAGCAAATAAATATTAACAGTTGGATATGAATGGAAATATAAAAAGTGAACAAGTTAAAAATGTATTTACAAATAACGAAACAAGTAAACTTTAGGTTTAACAGAAACACTGTCAACATCTGATTTGAAAGTATAAAACACTGCATCCTACATCTAATAGAAAATAAATATACAAGATTTTCACCTGTACCAAGAAAATGAAAATAATTAATGCACTGACATAAAATTGATATAAGTTACTTCAACGAGATCACAGGCAACTCAGACATGTTGTGACACTACCACGGCAAGTGATTAATGATGTTAATCGTAGGCTTTATTTATAACTGGCGACCGCTGGAGAGATCCGATTGTTCATTGAAATAGGCCACTGGGTAAATGTAAATTTAGGATATTATATGACAACACAATAAGTAAACTGAAGTCCGTTAATGACTCTGCGTAGAACTCACTGACTAAAGGAGATACACTTATGAAGAACACACATACACACACTTATGTTGTGCTTTAATGTTTTAGTTTTAAGTTTTGTAGTGTTTTAATAAATCTTTTCTATTCTAAGAACTATCACTTATGAAGAATCGTTTCTGGAAGAGATCGCTTTTAGTGATAAGACCGCCAACTGTTACACTTAAGTCACAACAATTTCGTTGTAGTTTTAAGTTTTCTAAAAATTTGTATTGTTGCAATAAAGAGTTATCTAAAGTTGTCGACTTATATCTGCTGTTCTATTATATTCTTATAAGAACATTCATACAAAAGAGATTTTTTTTTTCTTTAACTCCGGGATCGGAGTTTTGGCGCCACACGTGAGGATTTGCCAATTTCAAAAGAGATAATTTTGTAATTGATGAACAATATTTTTCATTATAGTATCTACATGTTTGAAAAGAGAGAGTTTGGAGATTATGAAAAAAAATACGTATTGTGATCGATCTTTTGAAGGATCAATAAGCTTTGTTTTAATAAGATGTATAATTAACCGCGTCCCATTCCTCCACGTTTTGACTTTGGGAAATATTTATTCGAGTAACCCTCAACAAAATTTTGTTTTAAAATGAATTCGAGCATTATTATATAAACAATGTGTGAATTTATAAACTGCACGAAAAAGTAGATTTGGTGGCGCGTTGTTATGTTGTAATCTTCTAATTCCAGAGAAATTGAATAATGTTTGTGGAGGTCACGTTGTTGGCTTCAACATGTTATATTAGGCTGGGATTACAATATAGAATCTTATATCAAATTTTAACAGTGGAGATGAAAAGTATCCTTAAAAATTAATAAATGATTTATGAAATTTATCTAATTAAATTTAGTTGACTTCAAAAAAGAGAAGTATAAGTTAATATCTGTGGTTAATAAAAGTGTTCTTTACTGCTGTAGTAGCTGTGTTATTGTTGGTTTGTTTTTCTCAATAAAGGCATTTGCCCAGTTAAATACTAAATTTAAAAGATGGTCCCAAATATGTAAGATAATAAATATATGATGTCAAGACTTCGGAAGTACGAGTATCAATTTGGAAATAGGTAGAATAGGTAGACAAAATTGACCACTAATGACGTACAATAATAAGGTTGGAAATAGAGTTATCCATTTTAGCTAATTACTCTTTTTGACCTGATTTTAGATTTTTTTCAATTACATCAACATTATAATGATTTATTAAAAGTCTGTCATTAAACAGCCAATAAAATTTGTGAATGTGTTCTCTCCTTTATACGCCACATTCTGTGTAATACAATACCAACATTTGATTTAGTTTTATGTGGATTTCATTATTTTAATTGTTTATTCATTTTCTTTCAATGCCACCGGATTTCATGCTGAAACTTTGCCAAACGTTTGAAATCTGATTGGTTCAACAATCATAAAATTTTCCATAAGAGTGTCCAATTAGATAAATAGTAGGTAACTATTTTCCATATAATTTTCGTATCAACTAAGATCTCTTCTTCTGCCTTTGAATAAAGTATTTAAATTATTTATCCGGCGAAACACAAAATATAAACGCTTCCATGAAGGTCAAAGGGGCGTAGGCCGTTTGTGAAATGGGAAATCATGCATTCCACCTGCGACATAAACAGCCACAAAAAATATTTTTGTTGTAGTTGCAAAGAAAATCGGATGATTAATTTTTTGCCACCCTTTTTATAAGATCAAGACCAGCTATTTCACACACGCCAGCCTATAGGTAGTCTTGTAGGTATCATGCCAGTGACAACATACAATTATAAAATGCCACATACAATGACGCAGACACAATTACTGCGGATCAAGATTGCAAGGTGCGATTCTCTCGTTATCAAAGCGAGCCGTTTCCATAATTAGACAATTATATTAATTGTACAATTACTTAACATAATGCGGGCGGCGTTTTTAAAGCTCCTGGCTATCAACTATCAAGTAATTAGATTTACTTTTAATATGCCTATTGCAAATAGTTGTCATCTATTTTCATCTAAAGCGCAAAAGGGGTAGAGTGTGGTGCTTGCTGATGCGATTCTGGATAACCATGTTAGAAACCCCAGCCCTGAATTATTGACTAAAATTCGTTTTGTGTGGTTTTCCACTCACGTAACTGGTGGTAGGCTTTGGTTTTGGCTTGTTACCACCCACTTGACCAAATTGTGTTGCCAAGCAGTCATTATCTCCTTTTTCAGGCATGATTTTCAGTTTTCATGATTTCAGTGAAAGGTTAACTTACCAGGACCTATTAGGCTACTTGATTGACAATTCAGCTTTAAAGATTGCATTAGATTAATTGTATCATATTATAAGTTTCTGTTACCCGTGTGTTCTTGTGTTGAAACGAAGACAATAGCGTAAAAGTTGCTTCATAATAGCTTTAATGCAACTGTGGGGCAATTTTTACACCACTGTCAGATGTCTTATAATTAATGTAGTCAGTTAGATTACTAATCATAATAATGTAAATCCATAAAACTGAAAACAGTTAATATCATATTATAATCAGAATAGCTGAGTAGGGTGGTCTCTAATATCGTTAAAATATGATCAATAATAATCAGGAGGTCAATTCAGGACAACTGAAATATATTATGTTTCCTCAACCCTAAAAACATTTTTGGTTTAATAACAATAGAAGTTATTCGATATTTACAACATCATCTAAAGAACAGACTCATCTCTAAATAAAAAAAACTCCACAGAAACACCTACAAACTACTAAGTACACATACATACTCGAAAATGAAAAAATTGCAACATTTTAGAGATATTTAATAAAAATTGTTCTTTACGATTAACTGACATCTCTAAGGAGAAAGCAGATGATGGGGAAAATTAAGAACCGGATTGTGGCAACACTGTTTGCTGTCCACGCGGGTAATGGGTAAGTGCCGTGACTACGCCGAATACTGTCTACAATCTAAACACATCTGGATTATGGCGCTAGTGTACACGTACTTGGATGTTTTGACTGGGACTTAACAGGCGGGAATTTAGTTCTATTTTTAACCGCAGTATTGGTCACTACGTCTCATCGAGAACGTCGCGTGCGTTCATCCAGCAATAATGAGTGGGTAAATAGAGCGATTGGGACGTTATGGGACAAATCGAACGCACTTCTGTTGGATTGTTTTACGATTTGGGTGGTAAGACAAATTTTTATGATTTCAACAGATATACGAGTACGTAAAAAACTATTTTTCATGGGATTCATTATCTCAATGCAAATTAATTATGAAAAGTATTTTTCAATAAGTCGTGCAAAATAATTATGTAAAATGGTAATTAACAGAGTCGTCTCTTGCGACTGATGACTGTTAGCAGAAAATCGCGATTACAACGACGTGATGTCGCGGCAACCATTCGGCGACACAGTCCAGTCGTCAGGCCTAAGTTTAGTCCTAAAAATGTATTACGAAAAGAACTTAAGCTCCACTTAAACCTACTAAGCCCATTTCAGTCGAACTTAAAAGCCAACCCCTATAATAAGAGCAGCATTAGTGTAGCAGTGGATCATCGATCGTGATCGTACGATCGGCGAGCAATTTGTAGCGATCGCTCGATAGCTTTTCGCGGAAGCAGCGGTCGGCGTCACGTCGCCTGCGCACCGCCGCGCCGACGTGATGGGCTAGAGCGGCCATGGTGCGGGAGAAATGTGGATTTATCTTATTTATAAAAAAATATTGTGTGAAAATAATGAAGATTTAGTAGTAAGGAGAGGCCTTTGATCGACAGTGGACGTCCTACAGCAGATGATGATTAAGAATAAAATTAAAAGACATACAACATTTAATTTAACTTGAAAATAAATCACGTCCGGTTCATAGGTAAATCAATCGTTAATCATTACATAACAAAATAATACCTACATAAAATAAGTTTGATATAAAGTTTTATTATCTTCTAAGATTAGAAAAAATGATAACTTGAATTTGAAGAAAGCATTTTGAAATGATGTTCAATTCTTTCTATTTGTACGGTTTGACGGGGTAGACTTCAGTATTTGCAACTTAGTACATATTATTAAATGTTATCTTATAGGTTCTAATATGCCTACGAGAATATATAATATATTAGTATAACTATTAACAATAATATCCTAAGATCACAGGTATCGTGGCAACCCTTAACAGTAATTTATTGCTTATTTCCCTGTAATTGCACCTTTGGCTGCCCTATGCTAAATGTTTCTACTAAACGTGCGAGTTGAACTCTAACAACATTGTATTGTTTTATGTTTTCATCTGGAGACCAATCAAACATTGGTATAATATACCTGTTGAACCTATTTTTGTTATCATTAATTCTCTATTTTCATAAGTTTGTTTTGTTTTTAAAATATATTTTGCTAGAAATTTGATGTACGACCGTCTATAAGCCCCAAGCTAAGCAGCAGCAATGGTTGTGTTATCATTGTTAGTTAATCAATATTTTATATTATAATTTATAATATACTTTTCTTATGTTATGTATGTTCATCGATTACTTTAAGTCGTCTTTTGAAAAATTCTCCTTTTATTTTAAAGGTTAATATTAATACTTTGCGGTTTGCATTTGGTTGAGCCGTTTTCATAAATTAAAATATGTCTCGCCCTGAATTGAAAGCAAACTTGTCGGTTTAATATATTTTAAATTCAATTGTTTTATACAATGATCTGTGATTTTCTATTACAACATCTAATTATGGAATATTTATACACAATTTAATTACTAGTTCCACTACTTACAATGTAAGTGTTATTAATTCAAATAGCGAGCTAACATTAATAAGCCCGTATCAATAGATCGGCAACATTGTTGCAAATCATTTGTTTTACTCCATTCGTTTCCTTATGCCTCGTTTGACGGAAACGCGTGTTGACATATCCAGAATAGTCCTTTGTTGGTGTTGCTGTAGCCATTTAATAGTTTACCTTAATAAAATCTATGTTGTTTACTTGTTTGGCTACATCCGTAATCTGATTTGTTTTGTCTAAATTAATTATCTGTGTAATATTATACCCCGGTTGTTTAAGTTTAAATAGGTTTAATAAATCATTTTGCAAGTCGATTTGTATAGAATTAAGACATCATTACACATTCAAGCATTGGATGATGATATACCTATATGTTGTAGCACTGAGGCACTGAGAGAGGTATATCCATATTTTGATTAGTTTTACAGAAAACGATTGGATCGACGTTGATTTCATACTTTGAATACAAATATTTCAAGATATAAAGGTATCAGGTCTTTGGTAAATTAAATAAACTTTAGTAATGTAATTGGGGAAAAACATTTAACCTAAATAAAAACGACAGTAGGTAATGGTTATTTGATTCTAAGAAACACAATATTTAGAATTTTATTACCGAACCATCTGGAAAGCATTAAGGCTTTTGCAAAAGACCCTACCAATAATATAACAAGAATAGGATATGAACAAACAAGCCGACGATGTTTTTTTCTAAAACAATACAAACGGTACTTTTAGATCGGCGTCGAATGGTTTACTTTATAAGGGTATGGCATTGAAGAAATTGGGATGTTTGTCCGAAACGTGTCAGAGACAATAGCAGAGGGATAGTTTATAAAAAATCAATGTGAAATTCCCCGAGGGAAGCTTGCAATGGTCAATGCGATAAAGATAATGTGAATAGAGATGACCAATTAACAATTGACAATCGAAATCGTTGAAAAGCAAATATGAATACTAGTAAATACAGTTTGAACTATACTTACACTAAATATTAAACATTATTAAGTACACATTTTTTAAATTTATTTTAAAAAATTGATTATGTGCTAGCTGTTATTTTTAATTTGTTTACTTCTTTTGATTTTCAAACATTTAATAAAAATATAGTGTTAGAAGAAATAAAATTTTGGCTAGCTTTACCAATATATCGGTAAAACGAAACTAGGTTATAAACATCGTGTATTTATGTTGCACCTTGATCAAGCAGTTAACGGTTATAACGACATTTTAATTGTGACCACCATGATTAGTGCAAATAAGCCCCTATGTCAATAACACGTTTTATATTTTATCGTTACTAATATCAGCCGCTCCACAAATACAAATAGAATCGATAAAGCATTCCATTCTATCGATAGCATTGCTAAATAATGAGTCATGGTATTTCACATTTGTTTTATCGATATTTTTTCTCGTATCTATTTGCTCGTGCGCGCTGTCTCCAAAATTCAGGTAGACAAGATACAATAAAGCGTTTAGGAAAAAAACTATTTCAAAGCTATTAACTTCGAGTAAGCCTCCGTGGCGTCAGAGAGATTACAAGGGAGTTATCACTTTTTTGTCTGGACACATTGGACGGTCATTTTAACCTTTAATACAAGGAATTAGAATTCATTTGGTTCGAATATTGTTTTGATGTTGTGTAGGTGGTCACGTATTTGTTTTTGTTAGATTACAAATCGGTCATCTTAACGAGACCCCCGATGAAGTTGTCGACGATACCTTTTGACGGCGTAACCAGCAATAATATTAGTTTACATTACAAAGTAGATATGACTAATTTTATACATAAGGGTCCTAGAATTTGCATTGCAATTTCTTAACTTGGCTAAGTAGTATTGTTAACGACGTAAAGAAACCTTTAAATAAAACGCCAATAAAATTCCCTTCACACGTCGAATTTTAAAATTAACTACGCGTATGATAGGCTAGTTACAACTAAGACTGGAAATACAAGTTGATCGATTCCAATCCTTATTCGAATGCGAGAAAAGTTGGATAAAAGTGCAGGAGAAGTGTTGGTGGCACCTCCGTCCAGCAGATGTCGCCCGCGACAAAGTAAACCGAACGTGCTTGTCGCGTAAACACGCGATGATGTGTGGGGCCGACCACGCAACAATAGCTACTGTGCAATTTGTGATTCAACTCTATAATATACAGCAATTACTTTTGCACGAGGAAAAAAATGTTTATTTTTCGATAATTTGGTAGCGAGCCGTAAGCGTGGTGAGTGAAATATTTCGCGCACAATACCCATACATTGTACTTTAGTGTCAGTTTTATGCAAGTATAATTTTCTCTGACAAAGGAAGAAAGTGTCTCTGACGCTCAATCTTACACTTTAAAAGTCTGTAGTCATGTACTGTAAAATCGTTCTTTACAAACCTGTGTGTAAGGACTTTATGTAGACCTCCACTGGAGTCTTGGCGATGTCGTCATACTCATATTTCTCATTGATATTATTCATTGTAAAAGTCTAAGCCTGTCTATGAAAACGTGGCTCACGCTCGAGAATCAAATGAGAACAGTCCAGTACATTGTTATTCGAATCGAATTTACGAGTGATATGATTTACGAGCGTATTTGATGCGGATGGACACATGAACAACAATGGGCTCGCACAAGGCGGCGAGGAAAGAATCGCCGGCCCATGTTTTAGTATTATAATGCGGTCACCCCTCCGCCTCAATAAGGTTTTTTTATAGCCTATCCTTCTCGGAAACAAATGTGCGATTACAAACTTTATTGCCGCGTACACTATATTGTTTTATTGAAATGAAACGTACTTTGTACGTAACTGTGAGCAGCGATGGCCGCCTTTAATTAATAGCGCTTGCAATTTCCTGTAGTGTGAAAGGGTCATTACTTAGGTTTTATTGCGAACCGAGCGCAAATTTTATTTTCACACGTTATAATTTGAGTCGTGAGACGTGGAAATGTATGAAATTATAAAAAATATAATATTTTCTTTAAAAAAATTGTGATAAAAACTACCTAAGATTTGGAACAAAATATGCGCATACAAATGTTTGATATATAATATATTTGTAAATTTTCATATGTTTGTCAGTCCCCCTTTATTTCTTGTAGGTTCTCCAGCCTAAGAGCAACTGGTAGAAAATGCTATTATAGCATTGAGTTGATCCTAGCCTTGTGTTGAATAATAAATAAATACTTTAAGAATCGAATTTCGAAACCTCAATTTAATCGCTCGAATGCGGCCCGAATTCGATACCTAAACATAATCGATTGAGCACGCGCATGTTATCGAATACAATACGTTTCGGCCGCGAATTATTATCCGTCGAAATTAGAACCTGTTTCGCAACTGATTAATTTTAGCTAACATTTGGTTAAGGAAGTTATAATAAGATCGGACTTTTTGTTTGACTTTCACTTTTTTAAATGATCCATGAAAAAGTTTCATAGGAGTGTTGGGTAAAATGTTAAACGAGAAAAGTTGCATCCTAGATCCTGATCGATTTTTGTCAACACTAGTTTTAAGGAAATTACTATGAAGGACTTTTTGTTTGACTTTTATATATGTATTTTATAATGATACAAGCAAGGCAAAATTGTCTTGGGAGTGTTCCGTAAAATGGAAAGCAATGTCACCCTAGTGAAATTTTCATTTTCTGTGATCTGTGTATGTACCTATTATTATAATTTAACATTAAATGTGTTTATATAAATAAATCAAATTAAAAGAATATAATATAAATAATAAATAGATAAGTATTGTAATTTATTTTGCCTACAAAAAGGTGTACATAAAATATTGAGAAATATTTTGAAGTAAATATAAAATGAATAGTGTTGAAAAATAATTAAATGAAAAAAAAAAATGATAAAATAACTGCGTCATAAAAATATCACATTTTGGCAAGTCGCGATCAATTCTAAGAAGGTGGAATTCTAAAAATTGTGTTAATAATTGTTATAATTAATTATTGTAAATGAAACGCGGCGCGCCCACTGTGTCCGGCGTCCGGTTCTAACTTACATTTCGATGACAGCTTGTGTCGTATTTACGTTAGTGTCGAATATAATTTACTAAAATATGTTCTGCATAGAAAAAACAAAAACTTGTAATTTTAATTAGGAACAAGTGAAATAAAAAAATGAAAAAACAAGCTTTTATTATTATTAACACCCAGCACCGAAGTACTCGTCAAAACGAATCAAATGAACCCAAACTCGATGGGGTTGCGTCGTTTAATTACGGAGTCCTATGGCCACCTTCCAGCTCATTAGATCAGCTCAACGTTATAATAATATTACATTGTCATCCGATTTATAAATGCATGCAAAATTACAGCTCAATCGCATACCGGGAAGTGGGTAAAATTAAATTTGCTAGATTTGATTACAGACAGACAGGTGGAAGTAAATAAAATCTTGTAAAAAGTAAAGAATTTTGTAGTAATAGGCCTATATTGCAGTGGCCGGTAGTATCACACTCATGGACGGATCTGGGGAGAGGAGTTTGGCAGGGGGCCCCCCAGAAAGCTTGTAGATTGTACGGAATTTAAATTTTCTTACCAGTCAGATTGAGTGAATAAAAAGTTTTGGCCTTCTATTTTTGATTTTTTAATTGTGTTCCGGCTTCCAGTTCCGGTAATATTAGCACCGAAATTACTGGGAGAGATTATACCTATTACCTATTATTTACAATGATTTTTTATCATGAACCTGAATTTGCTTGAAGAAAAAAAATACTAGCTAATTAACACTTTTTTTAGATTATAGTAAAATGATCAATTAAATCTAATCCCTCCAATAACTTCTACTAGATTAAAAAAGTCCCAAACACTAAAACAATTTTATAAACATAAAAAAAAAACAAAAGAAACTTTTAAACCACAATAAAAATACACTTTAATAGAGCAGTAAACGTTTTGTGGGACGTTATATTAAAACGAGAACATCGCGCATTCTTCAGACTTTGACAAATTAATTCACATTTCGGCGGCAGATTATAATCATATGACGCTATTTTTTATTAAAGGAAACTCTTGGATCGTGCAACGCCTTCTTGGCTCTGCAACTAACTAGTGATGGGACTTTACTATAAAATTATCGATTTTTATTAAAAAATTGTCACATAAAATTCTTGAGAGTTAATTGCTTATTTTTTTTTCAAATTAAGTATATAAAATTAATCTCAAATTAAATAAAAATTGTTTATTGTGGGTAATGTGGTGGCATTCTCATATGAAGTTAAGCAATACCAATTTAAGTTTTTTAAAACTTTACAAACATTACGAATCGGCATGTAATAATAATAATTTTACTACTATAAAACTAAAAGACAAACTTAGGGCGTTTAACTGTTTTCAGCGTAAATTTGAAAGTAGGTCATTTTGTGTCTAAATACTACCTACTATTAGCCCAAAAAATAACACTTTTGATTTAATACAGTTGTAATGCACGACATTAATATCAATCTGTCTCAACAAGTGCGATTCTCAACACTAAATGATTAATTCCCATTTTATTTGTTTAAGAATCAAGCAGCTGCCGACGTGTGTTTGATCCCGATACGCCGCAGACCGCGACGACGAAATGTCGACATTTTCATTAAAAAACTAAAGGCAAAACGAAAACACGACAAAAATAATCGATCATAATCTCAAAGGAATTCGACGAAATGAGAATGATCTATTTGTTTTAATTAGATTTGTTTTCTTTTTTGAAAATGAAATGTCAACTCATATTTTTATTGTCTTTGAAATGGGACGTTACGTAATTTAATTTCAAGAGGACATTTTAAAATTGTATTTGTTAAGCTGGGTACCTACACACTAAACAACATGAAGGCATACGAATGAGTTCCTTAAGAACAATTTAGAGTTTCTTATGTGTGGTCTATGGACGACAGCAAAGGCGCCTGGTTACGCTTAAATTATTAACTAACTTATGCTCGCGGCTTTGCCCGCAAGGAAAAATCCTTTCTAAGCGGAGTCCGAATTCTTTTTTAGCGGAGATCTACGTCATAAAACCTATCTATATATCAAATATCAACCCAATTGGTTCAGCGGTTTGGGCTGTGCGTTGATAGATCAGTCAGTCACTCTTTCCTTTTACATATTTAGAAAATTATTATCATTCATTAGCCCTCGTTTATAAAGTGTGTACTCAGCTTTAACTAAACCTAATGTTTGTAAATATAAGGAGATCTGCAATTAAAGAGTAGCCAACTCTATTCTCTATTTTTAATCTACCTACTAGTCTTTGTGTTTGTTGCCCAATTGATAGATTAATTTCGGGATTTCTTTTGTTTTTTTAAATGAAACGGTTTGGTTTTAATTTAGTTTTTGTTAACACAGGTAGATTGATGAATGAACATTTAAACTAAGCAGAAAAACTACTCGTAAAATATAACCTTAAAATAAAATTATTTAATATTGTCAAAAAGACCACCCGGACTGTTTCCGCGTTGTAAACCGATGGAAATTCTTTGCACCAGCAGGCCATCGTCCACACACATGTAAAGCACTAGTCCATAGTCAAACATGCGTACATTACTTGCTTAAACCTCCTCATTAATATAAATAAAATAACAAAAGCAGTAATGTAGTGATACATTGCAGTGGACATCAATTTTGTGGGCGTGAACTAGCCAACAGCCCAACAGGAACTTAGAATTGATACGCAGTAATCCAGAATTTGATCTGCACCACATTAATCCTTGGCCACCACCACTTCAATTTAAACTATAAAACAAATCAACTCCAGTTTCTACTACGCCATACATTGTTAGCTCGATTTGCTTGCTCAGTGTGTAACCAAATCGTCGGAAAACGTCGAGAGACAGACAAACAAACAAACCAGTAGCGGCTACTAGATACGGGTCTTGTGTAAACTGAATAATTTATCAGATGTGTACATACGCAGGGAAAGTCGGTTAATTGGGAAAGCGCATACCTTTTATGTCATTATTATAGAGGAATTCTTGGATGATATGCGTTTTGTAATAGAAAATGTAAAATGAGGCAAATGCATTATAACTGATGGAATTAACCGTTTCTTTGCGGTAATCACCAAAATTAAGGGGCTGTACAAGGCCTAATATATGTAAATATTTAAGGCCACCCCTCACTCCCGACCGCGAATTTCAGCGATATCGCCGCACTTCGGCGTTCGGTGTTTAAAAAAGGAATATAGCTTGAATTTCTCTTAATGTTAGTAGGCGCGTGTTGGCCACTTACAAAAATAGTTTTTAATATATTCTTAATTTAAATCATCAGTTCAATCCAGCCAGCACACATTAATCGCAATTAAACCTCTTATCAAGTGTTCTGCTAGAAAGGCCAGGTGAAGTCGAAAGGTCGAAAGTTCATCCGCCGAGGCCGGGGTATCCCGCACCCACGGGTGACTTGCGCCCGCTTTATTGCCGCAAGATGACCGTCACAATGCTCAGTGACGCAGGTCGACGGCTATTTTTATTGCTAGTGTATCGGAAGTGCCCTTATTTTTTTATTTAGGGCGGGGATACCCTTCTTAAGTTAAATTGCTAAGGATGGTAAGCAATTTTTTTATAGAAATGATTTTTATAAATCTTTACTGTTAGGAATGCTATCTCGCTCGCTTTGCTTTGGCAAATGGCATCCAATTTCTAATGATTTTCAATGATCACTTATCCTGTCTAGTTATCTGACAACAAATCATAATATTTGTTGTCATTATTAAAGGATAGTATTTATAATATGAAGAAGCTCGGATTTGATTCACATTACATATTTGAAAAGTCACATTACACATGTCGTGTAGTGAAAACTTCAGCCCAACCTTGTGTTGTTTTGTTTGTGAGATTGTGTTTTGTGTTAATGCTACACAACATAGTAGTATCGTACTCGTACCTAATAAAATATGTAGTACAAAGTCTCAAACAAATTCATCATTGCGTGAAACAATTAAAAGTCTAAACAGTGACAATGATTACGCGTCGTTCGTTCATCAATCTTCACCCTTGTTGAAGCACCATCAATCTTAAGTTTATTTAAAGCACGACTGTCGCATCACTACGTTTTATTGAAAGTGTGGCGGATCGGAAGAATGCCGATATAGTGATGCACAACCCTAGCTGACGTTGACAGTTCATGATTGTCAGATTGATTTATTGACATTACATTTTTTATTAATTTTGGCAACAAACGGCTTGTGTGTTTTGCCAGTGTCAAGTTATAATAATTACATTTTAATTTACTGTCGTAGGCGTAGGTGCCAGTAGTCGAACCAATATTCGCGTTCGCGTCAACCCTTTTTAGAGCGGATTAAGAGATGATAATTAAACTTATCTCATATTAATGACTATTTACCTAAAACGACCGTCGTTCGAATTATCATTTTTGCACTAGCGTTACCTTTATTCTTTTTTAATTACTGTATCACTTGAACTAAATTCACCTATTTGAAAGACAATACGGTTATTGATATCAGTTTTCTAGCCCTTAATTGTGAATTTCTTCTAAGACCTCTTTATATAAAATATCTAATATCCCAACACCAATAAAAAATAAAACAATTTTCTCTATAAATCCACAAATCGCTTTCAGTAATAAGAACCACACCCAAAGATACGTCAAGACAGTTTCTAATCAATCAATTTTAGATTAACACAAGTCTAAACCAAAGATTACCAGACAAAAACAAATGAGTGGTGCCCGAACAAGAATCGAATTAACCACGAGCCTGTTTAAGACACCAATTAAACTTTTAACAAAAGGCTATCTTCAATGAGACGAAAAAAAGTTTGATAGATCAACTCTTTAACACAATTTATCGTACAACTAACCACTACAAAACTAAACCTTATTTTCACTGCTTTAAAGTTCAAAATGCTAGAGTGATATTGTTTGAAAGTAGAGAGGGCTGTTGGCACAACAACTCATATCGATTAAACAGATAATTAATCACAGGAAATGATTCCGAATGAGATGTTATTAGTTATACCACACTCGCTATTAACAAGTGAAACAATGGACTTTATTTACAAGGTGATTAATTACAAATTAGATGACTATCTGTAGACGAGCATCGAAATCTTATCTATCGAATCTGTATTAACCTAATTGAAAACTTTTAGGGTTCAAAATGAAACTTAAATTCTAACATCGAGTAAGTGTGGAAAATCACATGGAGGTAACAAAAATGTCATACACTAAATTCATCGTAAAAAAATGATGTGTTCCGGTATGATATTCAGTGAAGCCAGTGAGGAATTTAACCCGCCTTCTAGGTTTAGTATGAAACCATCTACGGCCGTATCGTCGCTCGAGATCGTGGTCAAAAGCTAACCAAAAAAATATATAGGTAATAATTTACCAAATTTAGCTATCTCATCTCTTTCTTTTTATCTAATGTATTTAATGCAAGTAAATCTTGCGACAGGCTTTTATGAAAACAATGTGTTGTTTTTTAAATTGATCTATTTGTATTTTTTTTTCATTTTCGAACTTGACTGTCTATAGACTCCAACAGAACAGGTTACCCTATTTACACCGTCTATATTTTGCAGTTTCAGGTCGCCGAGACTACTACAGGGCCAAACGACTGCCTCCTACATATCTCAAAAAAATAAATTAAAAAAAAACAATAAAATATAATACTCGTATTATTATAATATTATATTTAAATCGGAACCATTTAACTATAAGAGCACCCTGTACAAGCTCGATATAGCCGATCAATCAGCCGCTAACGAGGTGGTCACGTGGTACCAACCTCACAACCTTCGCCTGAATGGAACTAGGAACTGAATAGAGGTATTAATGGCCGTTTAATTATACTAGATAATGTACTGATAAGTCTTTGAATATTTATGTGAAATAAATATCTATGTTTATAAGTAAAATAGAGATATCTTCAGCGACCTTTTAATTAATATTTTGATATTTTTATAAAAAAATAACAAAATATTAATTAAAAGGCCTACCTAATTATTAAACTAGGTATAGTGACTATGTATCTTAGTAAAATTATGATTTCATGTAGATTTTTTGGAAAATCAATTTAACTAAAAATCTAGAATCATAAGAAAGGAAAATGGAGTTAAATCATCAAATTGGTTAACACTTAACACTCAACCCTCCCTCCCTCCTGCCTTAAGAAAGGAAACATCTATCTATTTTTTTTTATTTTTATTTATGTTTTGCGGCTGTGATATCACTGCGGCCATGATTGGCCTATTGTGATCAAACATCTATCTATCTTTATATGTAAATTATTATATCTTGGTATTAACATAATAGACCAACCCACTTCGTCAATTTCTCAAAAAAAAAAAAAAACCTTTATGAAGAGAATACTTCGTGAAACTTTACACTAAAACCCGTTAATCTTTCTCCAATCAATCAAAAAATTACAACTAAAAATATTCGTTACGATTTTTTGCAACAAATAAAATCGAATCAAAATCTCCGAGGAGTTATCGATAAAAAATTAAAGCGTCTTAAATTTTTAATTTGTTTTTGTGGCAGACGAAGACGAAGTGTTAAGAGCGCGGGGCGTGGCGGAGAACTTTCATTACTCATATCTCGTAATAAATGATAATACATTAATACCGGAGATCATTCCGATGACCGCTTCAACGTGAGATTAACATGAATAAATTAATTCTAATGCAATTATTTCTCAGCCTTTCGGCCTGGAGGCACGCTTGATTGACTGTGTCTTTAGGTGTATTAATGAGAATTGTAAATATTTGTCTATAAGGCTGTTTTAAATTGTGAGTATATAGTAATATAAAAAGTAAGAGTGACTATTCGAGTCAGTTAGTTAGACTGAATGACTGGTTGAGTAACTGACTAACTGTTCTATCAACGTACAGCCTAAAACGCTGAAGAAGATTGCTCTCTAAATACAATACAATACAAATACATAGCACAAAAATCAATGAGAGATATTTTGTGATGTAAACCTCTGCAAATTTTCTTGTAAAACAAAGTTTATAATACATATAGTTTTTTTATGTAGCAAATGTACCTATTTAGAAAAAAAATACAAGCAATTTAACAGCTACTATAGCAGTAAAGAACATTTTGTGTTAACCATACGAGTACAAATGGGACTAATATTATCGTCATCCAGAGTTATCTTCTTACAGAATCTACGTGCAAATTAAAATACTAATAAGGAACAACAGATACCAAAGATCGTATCAGCAAGTTCTATCTATCACCACAACATCGTAAAGGCAAAACGTAAGGGTAAAGCAGTTTCTATCTATCACCACAACATCGTAAAGGCCCACCTCAGGTGTGATAGCGAAACAATTAATTTCGCTTGTTATCGCCCCGCGTAATAACTACCGGGAGTTTATAGGCCGTGTTCCAACATGATACATTGAATCATGATTTATTTGATGCCAGATAACTCGAGATGGCTGCTTGTGATACACTCGAACTTGCTTGTAAATTTGCGTGTACATTTTTAAGCTTCGACGAAAAATCAAGGTGTAAAGGTGTGCAAGTAAAATTAAAAAACTCTGACGCAAAAAGCGAACTTTTGGAAAGTAAAAAATAAAATCATTATGCTGCTATAAGATTCCTACCGCAGCTAACAATGGAGCTGATAACTTTGAAACGTCTGAACCGATTTTATGAAACATCTGAGAACCTTCCTGCAGAGTTACCCGGATCCTGCAGAACCTGATAATATGATAATTATTGTTAACAAAATATATAAAAGAGTAAAGAAAGAAACATAGTGCTTTAGAATAATAATTAAAATAATGCAATAGTTAACGCTCTTGCAAATTGTAATTCCATGCAAAACATCGATGTTCTCACTGATTGCAACTTCTAATCTCACATCAGTACGATCAAAACCAGTAGGAGCAACCAGACAATACACACATCAAAACTGGTCCAACTTTGTATGTACTAGTCCCACGTAGTAGACCCTACGCAATGTCAGTCAACAATAACCATTGATTTGACTAACTTGTGGATTCGTGACAGTGGCGGATCAAGGGTCATCTTTTGGGGCACCCGGTCAAGCTTGACCTCGCTGACAATGCGGTTTTTAGTCAAATAGAATAAAGCTATCAAATGAAGCTACAGATATTTTTTGGAGAACTTAAGCACGTTGGTTTTATTTATTATCCGCTCAAAACTGTTTTTTTTTATTCAATTCAATAACTTATTGATTTATATCCATGGTAAAGTTACAATGTGTTCTTAGCTAATAGACGCAGTTTTGGATATTTTTCAGAAATTGAAAAAATGTTAGGAAATATAACGTCGCTGAAAAGCGCTTTTAAAAAGCTACATTTTTTTTCTTTCTTTTCACTTTTGAGAGCAGCTTACTGCTGCATCTACCTATAGAAAGTATTTTGGGGGAACTTGAACCCCTTGGGTTTCCTTCCTTAATTCGCCACTGTCACATGAAATATCAAGCGACAACCGTGGCGCCATTTACAAGCCGGATCAATTAATGCCAGACAAAGACACAAACTTAATAACAAATGTGTAAGAGCGGGACAAAAGATCAGTTATCAATCATGCGTCTGAGCACGATCTTAACGCTCGAAGCGATGTAGCGATCCGCTTAATTATTTCTATTATGATATTTAAAATATAATGATTATCTAAGATAATCGTGTGGTCATTTCCCACAGGGACGGTAACACTTCATAATTTTTATTTATATACTACAAGTTTGTTAACGCAATGCCGTGAGATATGAGACTCGTAACAGAGAGAGTTGGAAGAAGATTTAGTTGATTTTAATTACTGGTGCTTTGAATTTAATATTTTATTCTACACAACATGTACCTACCTCTATACAAATGAGCTGGGTAACTATGAAATAAATTAGCTCTTATTAATTTTATGGATATATTTTACATAATGCAATATTAATGTGTATATTATAATGTGTGTCTATTTCATTGTAAGTACCTAAATTAGAATCTAAAATAACACATACTAAATAAGCTGCTTTTCACCGGAAAACCCGCCTATTTAATATTTTTGTTTGGATAATAAGTAGATAGCGAAAATTACACGATGAAGTTTATATATAATTTTAATAGGATTAAAACACCTAATTAAAAAGCAAGTGAGCGCACAGTTTTGACGTTCGATCAATGTACAAAATCAAATCCTCATCCTTGATATTTTATTTAAGTTTTAACCATCATTAATAGTGTGGTTCCACTACAACGGTCTATGGTCGTCCATCAACCGTGATCTTATCATCCGATCGACGATCTACACAATATAAAACCGTTTATACATCCAATGACTGATATTACCTTATATCCGATTTGTATCTACCACCCAAAATATTAAGACACCCACTTTAAACTAAAGTCTTTGAACCTACAGTTCATTAAATACTGGTCTTCTCATATCACTTCAATCGATTCGTGAATGAAGCATTTAGAGTAGTGATAAATTACAATATATCAATCGTTACAAAGGTTTGATAAATGTGTGATAGAGTGGATGTGAAATACGATTTTTAATATCGCGAGTGTTCTCTATAAGTAATATGACAAAACGGCACAAGTCACATCTAAGTATTGTATTCGTTATCCTAACTACCATAACTCAAGCATTAAGTTGCTTAGCTTGGGGTTAGGTGGCGCTGTGTAGAATGTCCTGAAATTTATATATTGAAAAAAAAATACGCTTACAAGCGTCTGGTATTGCAGGCGTGAACTCCTTTTTTATTATTTATACAACGAAGTAAGAAGACGAGCAAGACGGTCTCCTAATGGTAAGAGATAACGCTGTCCATAATTAGTAGTGCTATCCAGGATTATACCATTGTATAATCCTGGGTAGCACTACTAATAACTAATTAATACTATAATTTGTATATGTAAAATTCTGATTGTTCTGCGCCAACGCTTCTTACTCAAGAGTCATAAGATGCTAAGTCTCTTCAGCCCAGTAATTGCACTACCTTTCCTGATGAAAGACATTGTAATTGTCCGAAACCGTGGTTGAGATACTCTCAACAATACTCTTCTTCTCAACAACAATTTGTTATTTTAGTCTGAAATATGAGACTTACCTCGTTTCTGCATGAAGGAGAAGAGGTCGTCGAGGAATTCCTTCCTCTGTGGGTCGTCGCTGATTTCGTACAGCTGTAACAAAAAACACATTTTTTAATATACAAATTATAAACTTTTAAGTGATCAAGATGAGTATGATTGTAGCTAATTTCTGAACGAAGTATTTTTGGAGTTGACTTCCTTTGCTCAAACTCAAAACTAAACCAAATTAAATACTTTTACAAGTAAATTTTACAATTATTTAGTTATATTGCTTGCTTATTATTTAGTTACATTGCTTTATGCGATAAGACCGCCGATTGTTTACCTCTAGTTTTATGTTAGTCATATTATGTTCATAACTATTTCTTGGATTTTGGTATGCAATAAAGTATCATTCTATTCTATTCTATATTTTAAGACTCTACCGCTCGTTCGAAAAGCACTTCCATGATAAGAACGGGCAAAAAACTCTAAATCTAGATGTGTGATAAGCTGCGCCCAGCGTTTTAATACAAGATCTGAAGTCAATAAATTATAATACATCCTTCGCATAACACAAAGGTAATAATATCAACAATAATGAAGTTATTAATATTCAAATAGGAAGTGTGGTACGATGGGCACAATTACCACGTGCGCCCGCATCTGCGGAAACTAGGAACATAGGTATTGCATTACTTTACAATACCACTTATATTTATTGACATATCTCGTGATCTTAAAACGTGACTGCATTTCTTTTGTTTTTATGAGAAAAAGGGCAATGCTACAGTTACTTAAAAGCTAATTTAATTTAAGCCCTAAACTCTCGAGTGGCTCGATCGGGCCGCAACCACCCCATTTAAATTTAGGCTTTAATTTAAGAATAATATTATTAATATAGAATAATTAATATAGAAACTAATTCAATTCACCTCCGCTAAAAATAATTGAAGCGTTAGTTAGCTGAGGAGTTATATTCTTCAGTGATTAAGATTTTCTACAATTCACAAATCGGCCACTCGACAAAAACCAAATGCTCCTATCCACTGTCAGAGCCTGAATCGTTCGTTGCATTTACTGCATTTATTAATTGGTGAAAATATTATGTTCGTATAATAATTCATTGAACTTAAACTAAAATATAGGTATAGGTATAGAGACTATACTAAAGAACCAATAGGCATGGAATTAAATATTTCAGTACCTTACTACCCAACCTTGAATAACACAATCATTGCGCTATGTATGGAAAAGAGGAAAGTTTCTTTTGAAACAAACTAATGGAGTTCGAGTAGAAATGCCGTATACTTACTAATGGGATATATTATCGTATAATGCAGTCAAAAAAAAAACCCACGAACTTTACCCTTGAAACACAAATTCTATGCAAAAGAATTCAACGCTATACCCAAACATTTACCAGCCATATTTAATGACATACGTCAACAAAACTGCGCTAATAACCCTTCACATCATATTCAACCTTAACATAACATAATAAAGACCAAAATTGCATAGCTCAAAAGAATGGTGGAGTTATGTAAAAGTGGGGAGCACTTCGTAAGGCGTATCGGGTAAAATAATTATAGCAGTATCCGCCATTTATATGTATGCAGTAATTTCGAGTGATAAAAATTGTGTATCACTTACTTTTGCGATAAAGGTAAACGCTTGATTGACTTGAGCAATACATTTGAATGTGTTTAAAAGGCAATCATCAATAACATGACCTGAAGGGTAACCTATAATTGAGTTGGTGTTTTAGCGCTCATAGCCGCTTTACTAAATAGCCTATTTTAATGCTGTCCTAATGATATATGAATTGATACGTTTGATGCATCAGTTGGTTCTTCAAAAAAAAGTTTCAAATGTCGAAAAATAAGTTAAAACATCAATCAAATTGTATAAAATAACAAGTTACTGTAAATTAAGTTTTAAATAAATAGACTGAATGTTTTTCTTATAAATGATGTTAACTTTTTCTACTGGTAGTAAAACAAATGAAATCACTTAGTACAGCCTGAAATCAATCAACATAATATTATATTTGCCTCATTATTTTGAAAGCTAAAAGTTAGACTGAAGATGTTTTCTTGTTAAGGATAAACACGTTTTTCTACTCGTAGCTAAGTCGGGTTAAATTACTTTTTAATCAGCATATTTTGCCTCATTAATCGTTTAAACTAAAAGTTACTATAAACTTGATCTCTGTTTCTGTTGTCGATGGAAGATAGTCAAGAACACTGAACACTTACAGTCATTATCGGAAAATGGAAAACGTTAAACTACTTTACGAGGAAAGGAGGAGAATACTAATGAGTTAGATAGACCCTTTATCACACCTTACAGAGCATGAGAACTAAATATACCAGTTAGTTTATAAATTATACGTTATTCTCTTTTTATATCTTTATTTCTCTCTAGTTATTTTCTGAAATTGCATTTAAAATCTAAACCCTAACATTCGCACATTTTTTTGAGACGAGCACCATGCTCGCTTGAAGTTAAGCAACAGCAGCGCGAGCGGTCTATTATTACAGACAGTATTGAGGCTGGTTTAAAACTGAGACATGGTCGCTCAGGTTTGAATAGGCCTTATCTTGGGCTTGAAAATATCAAAGTCTATGAAGTAAGCTAGTAAAAATATAAAATTGTAGTCATAATAAACTTTTAATATACATAACTTTTGCAACTGAAACTTTATAAGAAATTACCATAGTTGTACTATGATCATGATGCTTAAACGTCTAAGGCCTAAGGCCTTTAACTTTAATGATGATTTTCTTATTATTAGCTTAAAGAACACATCGATCCTTTATAAGAATCGTACCTCGTGAACCGTCCTCATAACCTAATATTTACCTCAACTGACCCAAAAAACGTTATAAGACAGTACCTAAGGCAGTGTCACGCGTCAATCGCCTCTATTTGCATTACCGGACAATTACAACACGGCACTTAACGCTACGAAGAACTGGGCCGTGGAAGATACAACGAAATGCCATTTGACACTTCCTGTTTCCGCCGACGTACGTATGTATATGCTTCGATAGAGTACTGTGCGAAAATGGAAATTGTCACGTGTGAATGAGCCGTTATTCTGTTTGTGCGGCTTTTGTTCTGGAATTGTCATTATTTGAAGTAACGACTGTATAAGTTATAGAAGAGTTAGCTGTATAACCGGAGGTAGACCGGGGGTAGACCTATGCAGGAGATCGACTAGGTGGGTGCCGCGATGTGCAAACCTTACTGTGCTTCGGCAGTAGGGCACTGTATCCAGTGAAATTACTGGGCCGAAGAGTTTTATAAATCTTGAGTACCTATTTTTTTCTTTTTTTTCCCGGGGAAATGCTTTACGCATACCACCCTGTACCGTTGTAACGCAGGAGGAAGCTTCAGTGCAAGGCACCTAGAATTTTAATCATTGTGAAATCCTGAGTAGCACTTGTACTGATTATGGGGAGTGTTATTTCTGGAACATCAAAATTTTCAATAACTTCTCATGCAACTGTAATCCGTATAGGCCATCAAATATAATCCCTTTGAGAAACAAAACTACATCAGTCGAACGTTAACTCATCTTGCATGAAAAAAGTGGCTCATCAAACAAATAAAGGTAGTTCTATTAACCATAAAGCGATTCATAATACCCTTACACATGTTTTCATGGTAAGACGGCGCTAATCGAAGCTCTCGTGATTAATCGCAGCGGCCGAGGCAGAGTCGACAGCGGCCCTAAGATTGATGCTGGGGAGAGGCTCGTGTTAGCGCTATTATGAGTCAAGTGAAACCATCAGGGAATTAACTGCTATACGAACTTAATACTTTTTATACTAGACTAGTGGACGCACGCGCACTTCGTAGCACTTAACAGAAAATTAACAGTGTTTCTCTACTATATTACGTATGCAACAAAGAATCGTACTTATAAACCTTCCTCTTGAATCATTTTATTTAATTGTATGATTTGAATCATTTTATTTTATTCATTTAATAAACTCGCATCAAAATCCGTTACGTAGTTTTAATAATTTAAGCATATAATATAGGGACAGACAGCGGGAATCGACTTTGTTTTATACTATGTAGTGAATTAAGAAGACGAGCAAGACGCTCTGAGGTATGAGATAACGCTGCCCATAATATGTAATTAGTACAATGCTACCCAGAATTTTACAATTAACTCGTTACATTTACATTATACGATACTCTCTTACTTGTTACAAATACGATAAGGAGAGATTGAATAAAAGATTCTGGTATGGTCATAATTATGAGATCGAGTATAAAGTGCGACAGGTATGGTGGATTGTGATTATTTTGTCAGCAGTTGTGACTAAAAGACTTGTCATCATGAATATGTGATCAAGGAAATGAAAGGATTAATGTAGTGGTAAGCTGCTTTGAGTGGTATAAGAAAAAGAAATTTGGAATATCCCACAAATAAAAATAACAACAAGAGACGACGTGAAAGATTAATACACACTAAAATCTAATAATTTATTCCAAAAAAACAAGTTTAGATGGCATATTCAATCACATTTAAATCTCATTACACGGATTACAAAAAAATATAAAAGAATAAATTACATTAGCATGACCAAATCCTTTCATAGAGTTTTATATAGGAAGTTTGTATGGATAGGGTCAAATATATTTTGTTCGATGAGAACTCGACAAATTATTATGAAATGTGGAATATTATCATAACAGGCTGTCGCCCACCGGACTGTCAATATTTGAATCACTAAACTGGTCCATAAGCCGTGTAATCCCTATTGTGACGTGTCAATTACTGACTCTCCCCTTCCGCTTGAATAAATGAATATAGTAAAAATTCATCGCGCCGTGGTGCCGAGCTGGATTCCCATAATCCACTATTTTATCACATTCTTTTATTATAAACTACCACGATCAGCCACGATCTCATAAGTGACAAAAAAATGCAGTCAAATTGTATATCCCCCAGATAAAGAATGTCCGCTAACATTTGAGTCTTATAAGTCAGAAACAATTGAAAACTTATATTTATAAAGAGTAAAGAAGACATAGGTATATTTTTAATTTAAATTGGCATTGAAACCTCTCTATATTTTTAGGCTCTGCCCGCGTGGCAATACCTTTCTTAGCGGAGGTCTAAGTCATAAAACCTATCTGTATTCCAAATTTCAACTGAATCTGTTCAGTGGTTTGGGCTATGCGTTGATAGATCAGTCAATCACTCTTTCCTTTTATATATTTAGAAGAAGAGTGTAAAATATATTACGTTATCCATATTAAATTAAGATTTTCAGCGTTGCATTTTTGAGGTGTGAGGTCTTGATGAAGAAAATCATAATAGACAAAACCGATGGCCAACTCGACCTTCAAATATTCTCTAAAGCTTACGTCAGACTGAGCCGGTAAAGCGAACGCGATCCGGGGCGGAATTTTTGTAATGTTCGAATTTGTATGTAACCTGTAAAAAAATAAGTAATAATAATAATAACATAGAAAGCGAACGCGGCCAGGAACAAAATCAAGATCGCGACCGCTTTACCGTTCCGTCTCGCCTCAGTCAGACGTAAGCTTAAAGTTTCAATTATTTAAAGATTATAATATTAAGTGAGTCGTGACGTGACAACAGTCTTCGTTTATAAAACAAATTGGGACAAAGACGTAAATCATAAATTTATTGCGGTAAATAATAAAATTACTTATTTTATGAAATACATAAAACAATGTTATGTATGTCACAGGGATTGACTTTGCAATTACGCGTTTATCCATATTTAAGTGTTTCTTGAATGAATACAATGCAATTGATAGATAATTTTACGATTCAACTTCTTCGATATCTAAATATAATCTTACCCTTGGTATTTATAAAGAAAATCTCAAGGCAGATCATGGATGTTTTTTAATTACTATTGGCAAAACTTTGACCACAATCTGACCTGATGAATAAGATGACAGGAATTAAAATATATCAAAAAGGTTTCAGCTGGAGCTATGTTTTAATAAGCGAGTTTGAGATACATGTTTTGATTCATAACATGAGAATCACCGACCTATTTTGATAAAATTTAAATGAAGACTGTGAAGAATTTACAAACGAATTTTCCAACCTATATTTTTGTAAACTTTTCTCATTTTCTACCGACGAAAGCAAACGGAGGAGGTTTACTAGTCGACACGTACATATATATTTTCTTTATGTATGACCACGTATAACTTTTATAGAGTAGTCCGATTTAGAAAATTCTTTTTTGTAAAATAGCTTAAAATCAAACATGTAAAAATTATACTTTTTTATTATTTCTACACCTCGCAATAGATGAAAAAGCTTATGGTGATGATGATCAGAGACATATCGACAGTAAAATAACATCACTACGAGTTACTAACCAATACTACATTGAACATTGTTAATATTGCGTAGTTAAATTTACAAATCGTAAACTGCCTACTCTGCCTATAACGTCTCATTTAAATGCAATCGAATGAATGGAATGTTTGTGCGTAAAGATATTATACCTATACAATTTAGTGGACCCGAGCGCACTTCGTTGCGCTAAATAGAAAATTATCAGTGTTTTTCTACTATATTATGCATATATTATACATATAAATCTTTCTCTTGAATTATTCTATCTATTAATTAAAAATTGCATTAAAATTCGTGGCGTAATTGTAAAGATATAAGCATACATATGGACACTGTCTGTCCCTCTGCGCGGGAAACAACTTTATTTTATACTATGTAGTGACTAGCTGAGTCCAGCGGTTTAACCAGCTGTACGGCAGTAGCCTGTATGTTATTCCAGGGTCTAAGCTATTTGCCGCGGATGAGTGCTTCGGCGTACCCGTTGCCCCGGCACTATGGCGTCCCGCAGGAACACCAGGTTTTTTAGTGGGAATCCCCGCCGCTCCCATCTTTGGCGGGGGAGTCCCACATACCGCCCCGCGCCCCCCGGCGTGGGGTGATGATGCGTAACGCATTTTTCCTGGGTCAAAAAAAAAGGGTCTAAGCTGTCTCTATACCTAATTTCACCTTAATCAGTCTACCCGTTTAGGCGTGTAAGAGTAACAGACATACATCCATACATTGATACTTTCGCGTTTATAATATTATAAGTAGAAAGCTGCACTTCTACAAAATGTTTTCTAGTAAAATGACGTTCATTTTAAAACTGGACAATGCCTTTGATTGATTTTATAGAAGTCACATTTAGTATCCACCGTGCTATCACAAGTTGTTTCGATTTCACTTATAGCATAAATTTGAAAAGTAAATTTTAGCTTACGTAAAAGCTAAAATGTAAGATATTATAATTCGATATCTAATAGAACCGATACTCATTACCAAGAAAACCATTTTAAATTTGCATCTATCATCCAATTAAAATGTTCGTGACATCTAAGGCAACGATGTGCACTATAAGAGTGGCTGAATTCTCAATTTTAATCAATTTTATCCATAAAAGATGTCAAGCTTAGTGAATGCAAGGTTAGTGTAACCACATTTTGTATGATGTATCACGAATGAAATAAATCAAAGCGTCAATATTGAATCACTAATAAATCCAAACTATTGTAATAAAGGCAGATAACACTATCCATAACACAAAACTGACGCCGCGCTATGCAGATTTTGCTATAGAATACGAGTAGAGACGTTTTACCAATCATTTATTCACTTAGGTAAGTTTACATAACATGTTATGTTTTATGATAGACTTCTACCAACAGTCTACTCCTTACAAATACATAGATTATAAATGCATCCTTAGCACTGGGAAACTCACACATATACATAGGTTATTTCTCAAAGAGTCACACTGTACTGTATACAATACACTATCCACACTTAGTACAATCAAAATAATACTTCTGATCTGCTCAAATAAAACAATAAAGCAATATTAAACTAACTGAAATAAAATGATGACTGACTAAAAGTTAACAAACGATTCCATAATACCATTTTTTTTCTTGAATGCGCGATATCTGATTTTTTTATTATAGTTAGCAAATAAATAGGACAAGGTGTTATAGAAAACGCTTTTTGACACAAATGTGGGCGACCTCTTGATAGACTATTGTGTACTGAATTTACGGCCTTTTTTACTACCATATAGAAATCATTTTTGCAAATGAACTATTGAGTGTGCGTATGAAAATTTAATTTGCTTTTTTATGAACGAGACGAGTCCGACGCTTCCTTCAAGTTAAACGATAACGCATGTCTATTACAAGATGCGAAAACTCCTACGCAACCCCTCTACGCTTCGCTCGTCTACCTAAGACCTAAAAAAAGGTAGTAAAGTCTCGTAGCTCTAGCCCCTGTACTTCTTACCGCAGCGAGTCCCGGCAAAATATTGTGTAAGATCATGGTAACTAACGCAAACGGAATCTCACATTGAAAAATACTACCAGCGCGAGCGTTAAGATGACAGATTACCTACGTATTTAAAAAATTATGAAGTTTTAAAGACTTTGTATAAAATAGGATAGTAAATTTTTTATTTATTTCAAATTAAATCCAAAAACATTTATTCAAATGGAGCACTTTTACATGTCAATTTTATAAGTAACTACTATTTTTTTTTTTGAAAAGGATTTTGCCACGCGATAAAAATAAAGGTTCTATCCAATCCCTATAACCTCGCAACATTCAAGCGCCTCTTCAAAATGCATAGTGCAGTCCACGCGCCGCGCCGCAAGACAATTTCAAATTGCCAACGATAATTCAAACTTGTAAACTATAAGTAAAAAACAGACAAAAAAGCTAACGGAACGAGCTTGCGGAAAATGAAGCATACGTTGTAAGCCCATTCGCCCATTATTAATCTTTCAGAGTTATTGTGCGTAAATCATTGAATAAATACGTATTATATTAATGGCGTGAATTTACTTGCTACAAATGTAGGTCCAGAAAAGTGATTTTACTAGTAGAAGAAAATTATTTAGAAAAACAACTCCTAAAACATGTAGGTAATAAAATTCCTAGAACATAAACATGTCAACCCAGCGCTGCCACCATAATATACAAATTATTACACACACAAAAATATTATGGGTGCCTCATTTCTTAGCAGCAAGCTCACTCTAGTATTTATTAAAATCTATAGTTAGCATAAGATGTATTATAAATAAACCTAGAACATAATAGTAACAACATTTATGGAAATGCCCGAGATTTATACTTATTGCGTTTGATGGTTTACGAGAGAAATTACTAGGGAATTATTTATTGAGGAAAATGAAAGTACCTTTTGTCTGTGGGAGGTGCTTCATAAAAACTGGCAAATGAATCCTTCTTCCATAATTATTGTTGTTTTATTTTAAAACTTTACTATAGACGGTAAAAAAATAGCTTCATAATGTCATGTAAAAGGTCTTACAAAGATGCTTTTAGAGGCTTTCAACTTGAAAAGATTGTTGTTACCAATTCATGTTATTTCTAGTAATCGGAACTTATCGCGATATTTAATGTAAGTTTTGCAAAAACATATTATAAAATCAACCTCGACGATTTGGCTCAGTTACATGAGCAGTGGTCACGACAGCATTTAAAAAATACGCTAATAATAAAATTAACATGAGTTCAAATCGCGTATGTTAAAAGTGTTATTTGTGCATTATTCAGTCACAAATTTTGGCCATAAATCGACGACAAAAAAATGATTTTATTTTAATTAACAGTATATTCAAGTAGTTCCGTCGATATATTTTCTTCGTCCATGACATGTAAGTATTTAGTAATCAATAATACAAAGCAAAAAACAAATAAAAATGACCATTAACTAACATTTATTAGCAAATGAAACAATTTGCTACTTTGTAAGGAATCAATAAAATTTGTACCGATAGCAAATCTAGTGCAAACATTATTTTTACTGCGCCATTATAATAAACCGTATTACCTTATATGGATTATAGCTATATACAACTATTTAATATTTATACCTACAGTTTAGCTGCAATGACAAAAATATTTTTCATCTTTGAAAATAAACGGCATAAACTCACTTGTATTTACTTCGGGCTTCATGCCGACCGTTTCGATCCTGTACGAGGATCTTCTTCAGGGAGTTCTAAATACTCACGGATCGTTTAGTGTATAAATAATTTAATTTTATCTCCAGTCTTTAATATTCCTGCGTTTTGTAGTTCTTCTATGTCAGTGAAAAATAATAAGCATGTCTTAAATTTGTCCGCGTTTTGTTCATAAAAAGAAAACTAGACACTACCTATAACTAATCAATTACTTTCACACATCTAGAAAATGCTACATTGCATAAATTTAGAGGAAAAGAAGACCAACCATAAATTACAATGCTTACTAATGACACTGCTTTCTAGACAGGGTTTGAACTACTAGGATACTACGTTATATCTAGGAAGGAGCCGATTGGTCTCCTGAAATTCGTTTCCCGGAATTTAAGTAGTAGTAGTACTAACTCAGCCGATTTTAAGTGTCCAGTATTTTTTAGTAATTTACTTGACCCCTTGTCCCTATTCCTGGGAAAGTTCCTCACCTGTTACCTAATGTGCATATTTTAATGTATATTCATACCTACTCATACCGTGTCAATTCGTTCGAGTTTGTTTGTGTTTTTCAGTGTCTGTGACTTCTGTATTTATTTATTTTATGCTTGTAGTAAATGTTAGAAATGGAATCAATGTAACCACATGTATGTAGTAGGTAGGTATGATAGTCGGTCACGACACTCAGTTCACGTTTTAGTTGGATGCTTACTCAATTTGCTGTTGTTATATTAATTTACTGTATGAGTACAAGTGTTTTCGCGATGGTGAAATAACGCGTGCTTGGATTGCCAATTACAACTATATATTCATAATATAATCCCACGAATTTGAGTGGCACTGATCTGATATTTCAAAACCATTAAGCCTTGGGAATTTAAAGTAAAAACTAATTTTAGCCGTAGAAAATAACTGAAAATATGAAACGACATAACAACAAATATCCATAGGGCCTCAAACCAAGAATGTAATTAGATACTTTATTATTATTATTATTGGGGGACCTCAAAAGGACTTTAAGCCGCTTCGACCATTTCTGATCTTTTGTGGCAGTCCAATTGAGTTACAATTCACTGCTTAGACCCGTGGCCTCTAGAAATTTCCAGATGTTTCGGGGAGTGACTCGTTGTATCTCTTCCGGGGGCATGATGTGTCGCCCCAGGTGGATACTTCTGTTGAACATGAGTGGGCCGCAGTCGCATAGTATGTGCAGAGCTGTTTCCTCTGATTCTTGGCAAAACCTACATACCGTTTCGTTTCCCAATCCCATGTTCTTTAAGTGTTTGTTTAGTTTGCAGTGTCCAGTAAGTATTCTGGTTACTGCACATGTTTTGTATCTTTTGAGCTGTAAGAGTTCATTAGATAGTTTGGGGTTGTAGCCTTTTATGAGGGCTTTAGATTGTGTATGTCCCGGTAAAGACTTCCACAGGTCTTTTGCCTCATGGTTACTCCTTTGGTTTAGCAGGTTGTATACTTGCCCTTTTGTGATTCCACAAAATGGTTCGGGTCCAATCTGAGGGTTATCGGCACCCTTTCTTGCAAGTCCATCCGCTAATTCGTTCCCATCTATATTGCTGTGGCCAGGAACCCATTGTAGGGTCACTTTATTATTTTCGCCTAGAGCATTAAGATTGGTTTTACATTGTTGTACTAGTTTCGAGTTACACTCAAAAGATTCTAGTGCCATAAGTGCCGCTTAGTTAGATACTTTACTAAAAGGGCTTAAAGTTGATATAATATTATATTGAAACCTATTTTGTGGCGAATCTTTTTTATAAAGACTTAAAGGGATAATTTTACAGCTACTTACGAACTGCGAAAGAAGAAAAATTTAATCAAATCAAAAAATTGCACATGTCTCGCCACGCTAAACTACAAAAAATCCAAATGAAAGCTTGAACCTTTCACCCTAAAGTAGGTACCTACCATACAGTTTAGGTAGGTACTTTTCAGCATATATAAGTAAAAATGCAGGAAGCAATAACACAAGCAAAAATACTACAAAATCGATAACAATACTAGCATAATAATTGATTGAGGCGTAATTTATGATCGCATAATGGAATAGCTGCTCCGTCGCATTCACACTTCCGATAAAACGTTTGATTAAAGTTGATTTGTTCATTCATAAAAAGGGTATTTTATATCGTTTGTTTTATGAATACTGTTTGGAAAAATACCATTTGGATTGTTTATAACTAGTGTAACTCATACACTTAGTACGCAAGGTGTTTCACAAATCAAATCGGTTGCTTTTAGTTTTATAGTACTCGTAATGTGATCAGTTAAAATCTCGCGGTATTAAGGAACAATAGACAAGATCTTGGCACTAAACAATTCCAATAACTCTATTAATTATAAAAAATACAATTCAATTACATTAAAAGCTTTATTACACTTGTCTGAATTTAGTCACTAAATTCAGAATCTAAATTAGGATGAACGATACTTTCTTCTAAATTTAGGATGCTAAATGTGATTACACTTGACTTAATTCAGTGGCGACTGAATTTAGGGTTCTAAATTTAGCCAGGTGTAATAAGTCTTTAAGGTAGTAAGTAGGTATATTATTTGAAAGAATAAGAAAATCCTAAGCACCTTTCAAGTTTAATCGCCCAATGAAAAGTCATCAACAATTCAATTGACTGCAGACTAGCCAATCACAAGTCGTGGTCCAACGGTGCAAGGGCCAAGTGATTGAGTGAAAAGAGTCAATGAAACGCAGGTGTCACTTCTCAGAGGCGCGTCTGTAACAGTTTTAACCAGGGCTTTAATTGGGAAAACAAACTTGGGTGTGTGGCCTAAGCTATGAGTGACCGGAGCCGAATTATTTTAAGCGGAAGGCTAAATGTAGGTCATATTCATTCATAAATCTTAATATTTAAAAACTAAATATTATTAAGTAAATGCTATCTACTCTTTAGTTTAGTTCATTAACAGAAGTCATTTAAAAAAATATGTCTATATTCGTTTCACACTAAGCAAGTGTATCTTCTATAATGCGAAGGAAGGGTTAGGTATACTAATCCTTTTTTACTTCAAATACGAAATTAAAATTGATTAAAGCGAAACTTTTAAAAAGTTGTTTCAAAAGATAGTTTGAATTTTGGACTGTCTTGTATCTTCGTCGTAAATTCCACGCGTTCACGCAACTATTTTGGCGACCTTGTGATTTCTTTGTCACTAAATACAGTTAGTACAGCACAGACGTCATTTGACACGTCAGTTAGTTTTGTGACGTCATAAACACGTATTATTTACCACGCCACGAGATGCTGTTAGTACAAAAAGTGTCGTCGTTGGACCCGCTATAATAGAAACACGACACGTCACATCAATTGTTCGATTTCCATTGCAGTATTAAAACCCAAGATTTGAATAATATCTTTAGTTTTTTTTATTGAACATAGCTTCTTTAAGTTGGGCTTCTATTAAGCGGGATAATTTTCCACAATTAGGCCCCGAGGCCCATTTTTGTGTTATAGGTTAGGCTTTGACCAAGATCTCGCCTATCTTAAAGCAAAAATCGTAGCCGACTAAATTTAGAAGGAGGGATAAATCCTAGTTAGTATCACTGATTATCGTGCCAGAACACACGTCTTATGACCGCTCTAATGACTGCTTAGTCCAAAAAAGCACTGTTTTTTTTTAAGCAGACTAAACAAGCGTTTGACCGTAATATCACCTGTTGGTACCTAAGTGACGATGCAGTCTAAGTTGCAGCATGCTTGTTGAGTAGGAACCTATTCACTCTCGATTTGAACAACCCCTCGTTTTAGCATACGGGAAACACTGATGATGGTAGCGAATTCCAAAGCTTGGCCGTTCTTCGTTGTACTGTACACTGATGATATAAAATATCTCGACTAGACACTTGTTTGGCGCATTAACACGCTTCAGTCCGTGACTCAAACTGTTCACAAATTGACGTAAAATACGGTAGAGTCGAGAGAGCGATGGCCGCAAAACAAAGCTCCGATTGATACCAAGTGTCGAAACAGTACCTACTCGTAGTACACCATTAAATGTTAACCTTACGTTTCACACTATTAGGGTTTTGTCATTAATTTACTTTCGAGAGAAAAATTAACTCAAAAAACGTTTTCAATTGTTTCAATGTGGTTGCTAGCTAAAAAAAGCTTCCTAAATGTTTTCAAGAAAACCATTGTCCAGAATGTGTTAATGCTTTAGTTACGAAAATAATTTAGGGTGTCAAATTGAAAGCATTGAATAATAGTTAGAATACAATTTTATATACCTACCTTATATCATATCCTGAGCACTACGTAGGAGAATGTCGGCAGATGGTGCAGGAGAGACTGTTTTGCGGAAACTTTTTATAGTTGGCACACCTAAACCACTTTGGGTTTTCACGCCAACCGAATAAGCGAAAGTAGGCATAACATGAACTCTAGCAGCAAAAATATAAATTCGCTTCAAAGTGTTAGTCCAGCATAATAGCTACTTATACGAATATTATTTATTTTTCGCATTTGATAGATGTAGGTCCAAGTCGTAATGATAGAAACAAGTTTCCTTAGTTTCACGAAACTGTGCATTATGAATAGAGCCATCCACGGTATCGGTAATTTCCTTTGATGGTATCGTACCGGAGCCGCTAAGTGATTCCCATTCTAGTGTGTTTACTCTTAAATTACCCTTCATTTACCGATCGGCTGGTTCTCAGCTCTGCGATTGATAGGTGACTGTAGGTCGATTATTTTGGAAAATACACCTCTAGGAAAGTGCTTCAAAATACTAAATATCTATTAAAGCTCCGAAAAGCTTTGTGGTGACTTTTTATATACAAAATATTTAGTTTAAAAAGAAGTAAAATAAGCTAAGTTAAAACTTAAAACTAATTAAGTAATATGCGAAATAACGCTATCTTTCCCACTTCTTACATTTGTTATTTATAAAAAATATTACAAATGCGAAAGCATGGAGCGTATTTGTTACTTCTTCACGCCGAAAAAAAGCGGAACTAATTGGGCGGATATTTGGGAGCTAGCTTAGACCCTGGAATAATACAAAGGCTGCTACTTTTCAGCGGGTGTCACTGCTGCGTAAATCTACTTTTTAATAACACGAGTTTTAAGCTAAATAACTAGATACAAATAAATTTGTGCGTGTACTAGTTTACACACGTAAGAAGTGAAACTTCTTTAATTAAATTAAATTTAAATTTTAAATTTATAAATTTTTTAAATTCATGTTTATTGGAGAAAGTGAAAGTACTCTTCGTCTGAACCAACCGTGGTAGGGGCAAAAAACAAAAGATGGCGCGTAACTGAAAAATGTGACGCGTAACCGTGACGCGTAACCGAAAAAATGTGACGGTAAATTTTTTCCAACGCCGATAAAGAAGTTTCACTTCAAAAATCACTTTTGGAGTAAATATTGCTAAAATATGACCAAAACAACTAGTCCACGTATAAAAACTGACCGAATCAATTTGCCGCAGTCTCCCGCCGATTTTCCGCTTCACACACTATTGACGTTACATACCTATGTTCGTATAATTATGTATTAGGGTGTCTAGTATTTAATTCGTAGCAAATATGAACCTACATGGACATGCAATGGCTTTTTACAAGTTTTTATTTACTTTCACCGTTGTCTGTGGGTCTGTAAACAAATCTTACGAGTTTAATTTGATCCACTTCCAGGTTTACGATTGAGCTGAAGGCAGGCATGTATAAATCGGATGACAATGCAATATTATTATGGCATCGAGCTGATCTGATGGTGAAGCTGGAAGGCCAGGAACACGAAACGAGGCATTGGAGCTCATTTGATTCGTCTTGACAAGTACTTGGTGCTAGATGGTAATAATAGAAGCTGGTTAAAAAGATTTTTTAAAATGTCACTTGTTATAACAGGGCGGTGTCCACGCAGGTTCAATTTTGCGTCATCATTTACATAGGGTGTTCATTGTGCTATTGCCGAATAATGACCCTAAGGTTATTCCGGGCAAGTAGTCCTGTAATCGTCAAAAACAAAGTGAGTGGTTGGTCATCAACGCATTCTACCGGGATGTCGAGTCACTGGATAGGATATGATTTTATGTTTAATGGAGTAGGTAGACAATTTAAAAATAGAAATACATTTCTAAACATTATAATGACGCGAAAAAAATAGGTTTAAGAAAATAAATAATAGGTAAATAATACCTAGTCGAAAATTTTAATAAAATTCCTTAATAAAAAGCAAAATTTTAATAAAACTCCTTTCTAAAAGTATTGTACAACGTACAAATTTAAAAAAAAATCACTAGGTGTCTCCTACAAAATTAAATCGTAATGAATACTAAATTTAATTCATCAAGGAGGAAAAGACATTAATTTATGCCGTTTATTTAAATATGTTTCTTTTACTCAGTGAATTAGGTATCTACTCGTTACCGAATAAAAAAAAGAGTAGAATTTATTTTCAAATAAATAAAATAAAAAGCAATTTATTGACAGTAGAAAAACAAAAAAGACACATTATGAAAAAAAAAAAAAGTAAACAATTTGAACAATTCTATTGACAAATGGGATAGACTCAGCTTTGTGCGGCACAGGGAGAAACCACTGCGCAGCGCTGGTTCTCAGTCTATCTCGTCCATACTCAAGCGCCGGTGTTAGTCGAGTAGTTACAAAAGTACACACACTTCCTGTATTTTTTGCTTTTGCTTTTTAATAACATATCTTTTTTTAGACGCTAACTAGTTTATATGTCCCCTTTAAAAAAAAATGTAATAGGGATTTCAAAAACTTATAAAAATTACTTCTATGCCACATCTAGTCAGTCTACATCTAGCGACACTTCTATCGTGTACACATCGTACGCGATTTCACGCCCCTCTTTTGATCTCCAATTAGATGAACATTTTGGGGTTCCTCACATTGCTGACTACTCGTTAATCTGTGGTTCCGTGTACGAAGGTGCCGAGTGGAGACACTTCGTAAATAAATATGTCATCTTTCTATTATGATTTAGGATCACTTTTATATTTATAATGACACGAGACTCTAGAATATGGACATAGCTATAATTATAACCAAATATTTTATGTGCAGAAAATTACATATTTAAATCTAATTAAAATCTGTGATGTTTGATTTATTTTAAGCAAGTTATTAAGTTTATAACATTTTTTTTTGTTTTTGACATTTTGTATGCGAGTGCGAGTCAGCGATGTAAAATCATTTTTGTTTATGGGCCGCAACTTTAATATAAATTTTTTTGTATGGTAATAATGAGTTCGAAATCTATCTAATTTTTTAATACTTACTATTATTTCAACCCAATATCATGATTCTGACTCTCTACGATACAGTAGTGTGTTTCAGTCGTTATAATAACAATTTACGAGTAGGGCGGGCATAGAGTCGGGCGGGGGAAATTAATCCGCCCAAAGCTGTATTATGCGCCGCAATTATCTAGCGCCGGATTAAGGTTACTCACTTCACTCTGTCCCGCTTTCAGTAAGACTTTTTTCTTTAAATCGTTTTTGGAGAGCTTTTGTTACTTTTACAACTAAAAATGTTTGTGAAATTTGTATATAGTGACATGATTATTAAATAATATGAATTGACTTTAAAAAAAAAACAGTCGAAATTCTACGCAAGTTTTGGCTTTATATTATTTTAATGTTATGAACAAAACAAATAATATTAAAATTATTCTATATATGTACAAACCTCATACTGAGACGTTTTATCTTTTAATTGACGACAGATATACAAATGTGTTAGGACGTTTGAAGTCTTGTCTTAATATAAGCTTATAAATTAAATTAATATAATATGACATTCATTTTAGAGGTTTATGACAGTGCCGGCGTTAGGGTAGGGCGCGGTTGGGCGACCGCCCAGGGCGCCGGATAAAAGGGGCGCCACAGGCTCTATAATGGGGCGCCCGTGGCGCCCGATTCTTTCTAAAAAATTCAATATTTCTCGGTGCTCGTAGCGAGCTGCTCGCGCTTTTATAAGAACATTTAGTTTCTTTGCCACTCGAAGGAAGATAAACGCACATCATTCGTGCTGAAAAATTCAAAATATTCTCGGCGCTCGCAGCGAGCTACTCGCGCTTTTATAAATAAGGACATTTAGATTCTTTGCCACTCGAAGCAAGCTAAACGCACATCATTCGTGCTGAAAAATTCAAAATTTTTTGGCGCTCGTAGCGAGTTACTCGCGCTTTTATAAATAAGGACATTTAGATTCTTTGCCACTCGAAGCAAGCTAAACGCACATCATTCGTGCTGAACAAAAACTAAATTTTCTCGGCGCTCGCAGCGAGCTGCTCGCGCTTTTATAAATAAGAATACTTATTCAGTTTCTTTGCCGCTCGGAGCAAGCTAAACGTACAACATTCGTGCTGAATAATTCAAAATTTTCTCGGCGCTTGCATCGAGCTGCTCGCGCTTTTATAAATGAGAACACTTACTTTCTTTGCGACTCGAAGCAAGCTTAACGCACATGATTCGTGCTGAAAAATTCAAAATTTTCTCTACGCTCGGAGCGAGTTACTCGCGCTTTTATAAATAAGGACATTTAGATTCTTTGCCATTCAAAGCAAGCTAAACGCACATCATTCGTGCTGAAAAAAATATAAATTTACTCGGCGCTCGCAGCGAGCTGCTCGCGCTTTTATAAATAAGAATTCTCATTTAGTTTCTTTGCTGCTCGGAGCAAGCTAAACGCACAACATTCGTACTGAAAAATTTAAAATTTTCTCGGCGCTCGCAGCGAGTTACTCGCGCTTTTATAAATAAGGACATTTAGTTTCTTTGCCACTCGAAGCAAGCTAAACGCACATCATTCGTGTTAAAAAAATCTAAATTTTCGCGGCGCTCACAGCGAGCTGCTCGCGCTTTTATAAATAAGAATACTTATTTAGTTTATTTGCCACTCGGAGCAAGCTAGACGCAGCGCGTGCTTCGTGCTGAAAGATTCAAAATTTTCTCGGAGCTCGCAGTTAGCTGGAAAGGTGTTTTTTTTTCTAGATACGCCCATGATTTTGCCCAACGGATTCGGCCCAGAAAAAAATCCTGGAATTTTTTCCTTTTTCGTTTTTAGTATGGGTTTGAATTGCTTTTCAGGGGGCGCCGTATAAATCTCGCCCAGGGCGCTGGTAATGTTAAAACCGGCCCTGGTTTATGATATGAGGTTTGTTAAAGACAATCTAATTTTAAGATGTTTTATGAAGACGAGTCCTAATATTTATTACTACACTAACAAAAAATAATAAATTACCTGAAAAAAAATTGCGTAAATTAGTTGTTTCTCGTTAGTACTCAGTTTTAGTTAAGTTTGTTTAATTGTAATATTCATCTAGCATTATTATTATTAATAATGTACTTATATTACTCAATCAGTAATTAAATAGATTTTGCTAAAGATTCTATGCCGAAAGCTATTAAGAATATTTCTGAGAAAAGGTAATTTGGCAAAAAGAATTTGGTGGCAAATATAACATGTTGCCAAAATAGATCGTCAGTGGCACATAAATTACTATTTATACTTTAGTAAACACTTTCAACCGCTATTGGATAATCTGGTTTTAATATAGGTGTGGAAAAAAGACTTCTTTTCACGTTTAAATTGACAATTTATCGGTCAAAGGGAGGTGGATTTACTGTGTTCACCCAATTTTTCACTATTTGTTGAAAGTTCGAAGGAATTGGAAGGCTGAATAAAACGTGACCTCTGTTTTATTTGTACGTCTAAAGCGTCATTATAGTGAAAATATTGTCCTTATTCATAATTAGTCACACTTTTTCTAGAAATAGTGCGCAAAAATGAAACTGTTGAAGATTAAATCAATTAAATATAACCAAGATGACCAACCCAAGTCAGAAAAAAAGATGTATTGTTAAATTTCACATATTGCAGTAGATGCCAACTGTAATCAATTTACTAAAGTCATTGTGCTTTCTATTCTTCTTTGTTACATATTAATGGAAGGATAATTTTGATACCTTGAAAACATCATAACTAAAAAAATATATCTAACCCATTTCAAAATAAAATACCGAAATCACAACAGATTATTAATATTAGTATATTTAAATATCCAAACGATCCTAATGTCCAGTGACACATGAACTGCGGTCAACTCGTGTATCGTACATTAGCATGTTCTTGCGATTTACACACACATACACACAATGTACACCTTACTAAATATTATATTCTACAGTTATTCTCGAAGTGAATGACGAGTTGCATAAAAACAGTTTTCCTAACTGCATCAGTTTTTCTAACGCAATCGATTATGTGCGTCAACGGCATACAATTTTTGAATAACATAGTAAGATTGAATTTACAGATTTAAGCAAATCATCTTCTACGTTTGTTTCAAAGACATTGTAAATAACTGTAATTAGGTAAATATTTTTCTTATTTTGGATAATTCATAATATATTCTAGAATAATTTTAAAATCCAATATTTATACTCAGAAAAATATTCAGAAACCTTCGATAACATTGTACTATAACTATGTAATTAGGAAATTATATTTTATTAAGTTTTATATATCGTCTAAAGCGGATTGATTTTAACGAACTAAATCCATGCTAGGTCTTCAAAGTTTGAGATTGCACATAGGCTTACAATAATAATAGGTACAAGTAATTAGTCACGTACATTCAAACAAAGTAAGTAAATAGACCACAGTGAAAGAGTCATCCCAACGCAATAGAACGGGCATAAATATCGAAGTTAACGCGTCCGCAAAGCTAAGATTTTCACCTTACAAGGTGGTTAATGAAGGTACACGTTTACATACAAAAATGCAGCGCCGGATTCAGGGGAGCTAGAGAGAAAGAGGGCTAAGGATCTCGTTCCTTTTCCAAAAGCAGAACATCTTTCGACATCTCTCAGCAAGCCGCACGCATAACGCATAAAGCCTACTTTTCTGGTTTTCAAAATCATAGACATAGTTCGATTAGGGTGAGATTATTAGCAAGGTTCAGCCCGCTAAAAACAAATTTTCTGGAGCTTTTTGAAATGGCAAGCTCAAACCGCGTCTATTAGCAAGGTTTAGCCCCCTTCCAAACGCATATCCTGAATCCGCCACTGCAAACATGGGTTTATGGCGAATGCACTCGGCTCGTGTTTGCAGGTGTAACAAACACTCGGTCATCGCACTCGCTTTACTTGTGTGCTGGCACCCTCTCGCATACAGGTTCACCACGATCGTACTTTACGTCAGATTTGCGGAAAGTGTAACTGACATACCTAATTTGAATAAATATTGCGAAATTATTAAGATGCTTAACAGTTTATTTACAGGACGTTAAACCAATACAGATCCTGACTCCTGACCAGGTAATAGTCTTGTATTTGAAATTATTTTCCTTTGTATTGGTATAAGTTTTTTAGGTGGCCAGCGTAGAAGACTGTAATGTAAGTTAAATTGATTTAAAATTATTATCTTTTTTTGGATGATGTAGTTTCTATCATCGACATACACTTCTTTTAAATAATGTGCACTGAGATTCATATAAGTATGTATTTCATAAACAGTAAAAAAAAATATTTTAAAAATAAATCACAATAAAAACGAGAAAATCATGAGAAATAGCGTATCTAAAGTTCAACAAACGCAACACATCACGGTCAACCTATATCATATAAGTCACACACACCGAAGGGATGGCCGACGCATGTGTGCGACATGCTAATTTCTTGCAGACCAACAATGCTCTCTCATATAAACATAAATACACATGTAAATACAAATGACACGGCTCCGAGCATATTTGCAGTACTTTTACAACAATCAAAATTAATGTTCCTCTGTTATAAATGTACGAACTTTGCTCTCGACTCTCGACTCGACTCGACTCGAGTCCGGATTTATTATGTTCGTGCTTCTAATTAGAGGCATAATATTCTGACTATTAAGGTAATCGCATTATCATAAAATACGTTAACATAATAGGTATATTTACGATTACTTCTAATTCGACGGAACTGATATTTAATGTAATTACTATATGGGATTTTCGAAGAATACTAGGTACTTTATAAAAATTAAATATGTATGTGAATAAAAATGTTCTTTTACGTAAAACTTAAAATGTTACTGTGCATTCAATATGTTTTTTAGTTATTGTCGGTTACTAATAATAAAACTTTGAATATATTTTAATAATATATTATAAACGCGAACCGCTGCGTGCGGCTAGTAATAATTACGGCTGAAACTACATACTTTCAAAATAGAGTTTGTACAAAGTATCTATGGAATTACGCTGAATTAATTACTAAATTGAACAAAACAAAGTTAGATAGGTACATATTTGCTTTAAAAACGGAAAAGATTAACATTTTTAAATCTATACAGTCCCATATCCCTTTTCGGATTACATTTTAACGAGAAACTTATAAAAATAATTTAACAATGATATCTAAATATAAATCAAGGCGGATGAAAAGGGTAAGTAATCCGATCATTAGGTATTACTATAATAATGGGCGAGCAATAAAATCAGTCGTTTCACGCGTTATCCGATAATAAAAGCGCGTAATAAAAATGTAAGTGGCCCGCAGTTGACCATCCCTGAACTTGAAGTTTGTACTTTGATAAATGCTGAATAAGCGATATAGCAGAAGACATCTTAATAATAATCTTAAAACTCATTTAGGCAAATACTAGTAATATTTTTAATTTAATATGATTACAAAAGTACATATCAGCTATGCTATACGTAGATATAGTGCAAAGTAGTATTTTGCTTACGAAAGCTTTAATATAATCAGTAAAGTAGTAAAGCTATTTCTAGCTATTTAAATACCGGCTACACTCACAGATATAAAAAAATGATTTTGGATAATTACGATTTCCTTCAGCAGGCTCTTTTATTCTTCACGACAAAGATATTTAAAAAAAAAACCGGTGAAGATTTTCTTGAATTTTGGCTAAGATATACGCGATATATTTTGCGATATATTTTGTGGCGTATACAACCACTAAGAAAGGATTAATGCCAGCAAAAATAAGCTAGTCTTACTATACCTATTCAAAAACTTCGATCAAATAGGAAACATTAATTCTGGCTCATGACAATACCGCAGTAAAACAAATCTATAAGTTTCCGTTATGACACAAAAGCTTAAAATATTACAACCTCAGGGTAACACCTTCCTATTAAACCATTCATACAATGTATATCTGATCTCGTATATTTTCATATCTAATTCTTTCATAATGACGTGGTATTAAGTGACCATTAAATGCCTCATAAATAATCCAAATTTATACCAAATCCATTATTTTTAATCTGTCCGCTTCCCAATATTAATTCGGCATGGTTTTATATCAAAAATATAATTAACTTCAACATAAAAAGGTCCCTATAAACAGATCGGCAGCTTTATTAAGCAATTTAATTTATTCCAATAAATCGTTTACGGTCCATTCTTCTATTTTATTAGTAATTTAATATCGTATTGTTTTATTGACATTTGAAATCGATTCTTGTTGCTGACCGGAGTTTGAATTCTAAACTTTTTTTTCAAATCGTAAAAAAAAACGTTCAATAAAAAGCCTAGTTTTGTTTTAGGTATTAAGTGTTTTAGGTTTAGATTAGAGAATATATACGTCAGAGATAGCAATAATTTAATATCAGCATAATTCACAGGTTTTTTTCTAATTTAATCATATTTCGACGATCTGTTACTTGCGCATACGCACTTTTTTGTAAAGCTCCGAAAGCTTCAGGACTTTTGATAGTAGGTAATTCTCTTTTCAAAAACATGAAATATTTTTAATGAATTGATTAGTTACTTCTGGTTAGCTAAAATCACCACAAGATTAAGGTTTATAATAATAATTATCAAAAGGGTTGTCAAATTACCTATCAACAAAGATAAAACCAAAATTAATTAATTATAATAACTGACCTATGAAATCATTACTGATGTCCATTATAAACATTATTTTGTTTAATGTTCACAAACAATCTAATTAATGTCATTAAGAAAACATTATTAATGTTTAATGATATAAAAATATATATAAATAATCTAAATTACAACTTAATTGTTAATATTTACTTTTAGATTATATTATAACGATTTCAATATAATCAATAAACTGTACACAAAATTTTAGCAAATAAAATTAATTTTTAAAAAAGTTTCTTCCTTAGTAAGCTTATTCAACTTACAAAACACAACGTACAAAAGTTTGATATTATATAATTATCTAAAGCACTTCATAATAATATACACACAAGGTACTTGGTAGCATTCATCTCAATTTTAAACATGAAGCAAAAAAAAGTCAAATGCACTTGCGAAACAGTCTTAATCAACCCTTACCTTTTTCTTATCAACTTCAAAGAAGTTGGGCATTTTCGGCGGATCCCGATCATGGTGGTTGGAGTTCTGATGATGATCCTCCATCAGGGTGTTGAAGAAATCCATGAATTCCATTTAATTGTTCAATCAAAGTCCAATAAATCACTAACAACAATAAGTTACGTCAAACAACAAAAAAAACTCGAAAGAACAAAAGCTAATGCGCGCTACACACGTGCTCGAAGACGTATGGCCCGACGCCAGACGTCTTGCTCTTGCCAACATCCGATATAAACTAAATTGAAAATTGGAAACAAAATGCAATGTTCGAATCTTGATATGACAATAATAGGAGAGACAGAGGCAGCCGAAAGCCTGCAGAGCGAGCGAAACGGAAGATAAAGCTAGACGGCTCCGCTCCACCCCATCGGCGGCGCAGGGGTTGTCGCCAGACGAGATCGCTTCAAATTTTTAAATTTCCTACCTGACTCACCCGACGTACAACAACTCGCACCAACACACGATTTTAGCCCTTATTATGCATTCCATAAATACATTTTCGGCTGCTGAAATTGTACACTTATGATTTTTTCACGTTCTATTTAAAGTTGTAATTATAAATAGCAAACCCGTGGATACAATACGCGAGGCTATTCTGAGAATTCGTCTTGTTTTATAATTTACTTCGATGATTGAAAGATACTGTTTTAAATGAGTAGCATAATATGTATGTGAAACAAATCGTAAAAGTACAAAGAGGTTTCACAAATAGTTATGTTCGAGGCCACATTTCAGATTGGATGAATCGTAACTCTACAAATGTTTTAACTATTGAAAACCTGAGCATCGCACGCAATGAATGACATATGAAACATATCTCATGATTTTATTAGTCCATGTCTATTGTTAATACGCCCAAATAGATCTAACGTCATCTAAACTCTATTTATTTAAAAAATACACATTTTACACAAGACATAAGAAACGCGCCGTCATCATCACATACAGCCTAAAATCGCAGTGAAAGGAACGGTAAAAGGTAAGAAAATTTGGTTTAGTTGGAAAGATAAGTCTTATATTTAGCGCTAAAACCAAAGGACGAAAATACACTTTGACCTTGAAAAAATCACTAGAGTATATAAATTAGTACATACCTATGCAGAAATTTGCAATATTTTTATTATAATTATTACCAACTTTTATATCACAAGTACCTTGGCTAGAGGTAGAACATTTATAATAAGTACAATCAATAGAAAAATATTGCACCATCATAACACGATAATAATGTTGTACCCTCAAACTGCACGCAATCAACATTTAGCACAAATCATGGGGGGCTCCTAATAATTTCGTCAAACATTCCCAATTTCACAAAATAAAATCAATTATAGACGTATTATTGTGGTTGTCACAATTCCATGGGGAATGTTTATCTGGTTATTGATATCTACTTTAATACAAATAGGGTAAAGTGGGCGAATCTGGACATACGGGTATTATGATACGGGCGGATTTTATTTTGACAGGTTCATTCAGCTGAGAAAAGGGTCAATTCGAAACATGTACTATGAACCCAGATTAATGAGACCCGCTGCGAATTCGCGTGATTTTAAACAATAAGATTATTTTAGAAGATTTTATGATAAGTACGCCGGCTCATCAAAGCTGTAGTAATTTAAAGATCTTCAATTTGTGGACTTCATTTTACCGGGGGTAGACTTCGTCTTCAGGAGGTCGACTAGGTGGGTACCCTAACAGTGTCAGTTATTCTACCGCCTGAGCAGTGTTGTGCAAACATTACTGTGCTTCGGAAGGAGGGCACTGTAGCTAGTGAAATAACTGGGCTTGAAGAGTCTTAACATCTTATGACTCTCCAGTAAGAAACGTTGGCACAATGCAACCAGAATGTTACCTTTGTAAAATCCTGGGTAGCACTGTACTAATTATGGGCAGCGTTATCTCTTACCATCAGAGAGAGCGTCTTGCTCGTCTTTTTACTTCGTTGTATAAATAAAAAAAAAATTCTAATCACTGCACTAAGATCGTCTTCCAGAGCCAATGTATTAAACCTTAAAACAACTGCAGAAACGAAACATAGCATACCCTATATGGATTAAGTTAACTACACATATATACTTTTGCGTTTATAATAACAAAATTAGTAGTAATTTTGTTGTTTTCGTAGACAGTCTACGAAAGCGCTACGAGTGCTTTTTTATATTATTTAATGTAACATTTAATAAAACATAGATAAGTCAGCTGTGGACGTATTGATATAGGTATTCTTGTCTTCTTTCTTTTGCTTATCACTACGGTTGGGAGTCGATAGAAGTCCTTAGGTTATAAAAAGCCAAAATGTTCTATGCTTCGTTCGAATAACCCAACAGTTCCATAACTAGTTTATACACCCTCAACTTCGGAGGAGAGCAGACGTAATTTATACAGTCGTTAACTAAATATTTAATTATTTAAGTAATTTGATTATTACAACATACAAAATGATATGTAGTGCGTGCAAAAAGTCCCTAAAAACCTCGGAAAAAGTGGTGTGCTCCAATACTATCTGCGGAAGATGTTATCACCAAGCGTGTGTCGGCCTGAGTGCGGACGCCGTAAAGAAGGTTCCATCATGGGTGTGTCCACTCTGCGCAAGCAAACAACCGCGGCCAGGAGACAACTCTGACACGCCGGTGAAGCTGAGCCTTACGGTGCCGGTCCTGGACGAGCACGTCACCGTCAGGAGGCGCACTCCTACTCCGACCTCCTCACCTCAGCCAGAGGCGGTACTCACCCCGACGGAGTCACATAAGGAAATGGTCAGTCCACTCTCGCTCAAAGCTCTCCAAGATGCTATCACCGCTCAGCTTAAGTCACTAGGGGATAGAATGACTGGGATCGAGCAGTCTATAAAGCATATGAGTGATCAATACGACGACATTATTGGCTTTTACTCAAATGCGAAGGTAGAAATGGCCGCCTTGCACAACGAAAATAAAGAATTGCGTGAGGAACTGGAGGCCACGAAAGCGCGAACCAAACGCCTTGAGGACGAACACGCCCGCCAAGATCAATGGTCGAGGATGCAGAACGTCGAACTGGTCGGAGTGCCGGAGACGAAGAATGAATGTGCCGTCGACATCGTGGTGAAGATCGCAGCCGTAGTCGGGGTCGCCGTGGCGCCCGGAGACGTCGAGTTCGCGCACCGTGTGCAGGCGCGCCGGCCGGCCTCGACCGGCTCCAGCAGCACCGGCCGCGCCATCGTCGCCCGCTTCCGCCAGCGCGCCACTAAGGACGCGCTCGTCGCAGGTGCTAGGAAACATCGCAACATCACCACTCAATCACTCGGTATGGAAGGCGAACGCAAGAGAGTTTATGTAAATGAACATTTGACCAAGGATAACAAACAACTATTTAAATCTTGCAAGCTTAAGGCCGCCGAAAGTAATTTCAAACATATCTGGACAAAAAATTGTCGAATTTACGTGAGGAAAACGGATGTATCGCCTCCCATACCGATCATAAGTACATTAGACTTAGGAAAGATGCAATGAAAACACTAATCATGTTCACAATATTATTTATTTTCATACCCACATACACTAGTACAACCTATTACCTAAATCACAATCTTACAAATAAAACCACAATATTTATTTTTATAACCGCAATATATTACACATATTCAAATTTATATTGTTATCATATATCGCTTATTATTATTTGTCCATATATATCCCACTATATATACAATATACACACGACACTACAATTATTCATCTTGACCAATAATATAATATCAAAAAATCATATTATAACTACACAGTTACATATATACACAGTTAATAAATCTATTCCTTTTTACATCTTACTACATTATGTACACCGAACGTATTATTATTATCTAAAAATGTATCCGCTGACGTTCTACTATATTAAACAATCTTTAACTCTGACAAACAACGAACAACACACCATGGAAACTCTTACACTAATTTTAACTATAACCTTTAAGTTCATACTTTTTGTTATCTTCCTTCAATCTAAACACTTTTTAATTTTGAATAATAATTGTACGGTCTGTCACAAAGCACTAACTATTGCAAATAACTCTCACTATAATCACTCGGTGTTTGTACGTAGTATATATACTGAATTACTAAAGTCTACGCTTAAAAGCTTCACTATTCTCACGCACCAATAATGTCCTCTGATAAATTGCAGTTTTTGTACCAAAATGTCCGCGGGCTCAGAACTAAAACGAATGAGTTCTATTACGGCACATCGATCTGTGATGCTGACATGATTCTTCTCACGGAGACCTGGCTGTATGACGGTGTTCTTGACGCTGAGCTCACGAATAATAAATATTTGGTGTTCCGACGTGACCGTGGTTCCCGTGGTGGTGGAGTTATGATAATGTGTGCGGCGAGGCTATGTGCGCGCGCGCGGCCCGAGTGGCAGCGCGATGACCTCGAGTGCGTGTGGGCGACTGTACCGGGACAAGCGCTGGAGGTCCGCTCGCCGGCCCTCTCACCCCCTGCCGCCTCGGTATCTAGCCGCTCAAAACAGGATTTGCATATTGGCGTTGTTTACTTGCCTCCCGATAGATCTATACCAAGGCGTATAGATATATTACTCGAAGTAGTTGTCGTCATTCGAGATAAGCATCCTAACGATAAAATTATATTGGTGGGAGATTTTAATCTGCCGTGTCTCTCATGGACATTTGGTGATCCCGTTGTATTAAAGAAGGGGTCGGTCGAGATTCAAAATTGCGCAAGTGACTTAGTAAATCATATGTCTTACTTAGGTTTTAACCAATACAACACTATAATTAACTCACATGAACACACACTTGACCTAGTTTTTGCCAACTTTTCTTTGAATGCAAGTAGATCTACTAGTCCTTTGGTTAAGGAAGATAATTTTCATCCAACTATAGCAATAGATGCGACCGATATAATTATACCACCTCTAAAATACGCAACTCGTCAAATTCGTTTATTTAGAAAGGGCAATTACTCCGCCATTAATGAGTACGTCTCGTCCCAGGACTGGTCTACGTTATTAATAACCTGTAGTATGGAAGAAGCAGTAAATAATTTATATAATGTCTTTAACACAGCTATTCATAAATTTGTGCCTCAAGTCACACGATCAAATAATTATATATATCCTATCTGGTACAGTAGGGAATTAATAAAATTGATTAAAGAAAAGGCTAAAGCACACCGATTTTGGAAAAAATATAATAATAAGCTTGAATATGAAACTTTCTCCAATTTAAGGGCTAAAGTTAAAGTGCTGGAAGACAGTTGTTACAAATCTTTTATAAAATACTCTGAGATAAAAATAAAATCAAATCCTAAACTTTTATGGTCTTATGTTAAATCTAAAAGGAAAAATAATAGTGACTATCCGAAATTAATGTATTATGATAACAACCAACTAACTTCTGAAAATGATATTTGCCTAGCATTTAATGATTTCTTCTGCAGGAACTTTAGTACGCCTTCCTCACATCAAACCCCCTCGCGCTCTCTCGTCATATATAGTGAACCCCTGCACACCATACACGTTGACATAGATTTTATAAAGAATCTTCTTAAAAATTTAGATACCTCTAAGGGCGCCGGTAGTGACGGTATTCCTCCCCTTTTTTATGCAAACTGCGCAGAACGTGTTGCACTACCAATTACACAGCTATTTAATCGTTGTTTTCGTGAAGGTTTCTTTCCAAAAATTTGGAAAACGGCGCATATAGTGCCTATTCATAAAAAAGGTACAAAGTCCTCTATAGAAAATTATCGACCTATCTCCATTTTAAATACGATAAGCAAGCTAATGGAAAGAACTGCTCATTGTCACCTCTATCCTATTCTTTACAAAAACATACCATCACAACAGCATGGGTTCATTAAGGGTCGTTCCACAAACACTAACTTAGCCATATTTACGAATGACGTACTTAAAGGTATGGACAGTGGCTCACAGGTGGATGTGGTCTACACGGACTTTGAAAAAGCCTTTGACCGAGTGGACCACACAATTCTGCTGCGTAAACTGGGGGAGCTCGGCATCTGTGGGGACCTCCTGAGATGGACAGAGTCCTACCTCCGCAATCGCTGTCAAGCTGTTGTGGTGGGGGGACATCGGTCTGACTATATGGACATTCCCTCGGGAGTTCCTCAAGGATCAGTGCTTGCTCCTTTATTTTATGCAGCGTATTTATATGACGTAGGAGAGTGTTTTAGTCATGCGAAATACATTATGTATGCAGACGACACAAAAATTTATTTTAATATTAAGAACTATTCTGACTGCGAAAAACTTCAATATGATTTAAATAACCTACAAAATTACTATTTGGATAATAAAATTACTGTCAATGTCAATAAATGCATGAGTATCTCTTTTACTAGGAAAAAGAATAACATTATAAACTATGATTATAAAATGAACAATATCTCCATTCGTAAAACTAATTTAATTCGTGACCTAGGTGTACTATTAGATAATAAAATGACCTTCAATGAACACGTATCGGACATAGTAGCGAAATCTTATAAAAGCTTGGGTTTCATTCTAAGGGTCAGTAAGCCTTTCACAGATACAACATGTCTTAAAATACTATATTTTGCCTACGTAAGGAGCATTCTTGAATACTGTTGCAATATATGGAGTCCCCAATATATATCATACATTCATGAAATGGAAAAAATTCAAGTAAAGTTTCTAAAGTTCCTTAATTACCGTTCCTACCACAGACAAATCAACTATGCAGAATCCTGTAATTTTCACAACATCATGTCTCTCGAAAGTAGGCGAAAAATGCTAGATATGTCCTTCTTATATGGCGTTATACATGGCACTATAGATAGTATCGAGCTAACTGAACTATTTATTCAACTCAAAGCCCCCCTGACTCGCACTAGACACACAACATTATTCTATGTCCCCCATGCCAAAACTAACTACTACAATAACTCTGTTATTTGCCGAATACTAAATAGTTACAATAAGCAATTTAGCTCTGCTGAGTTATTTAGCGAGAAAAAAGGTCAATATCAAAACTCAATCATAAGCTTAATTAAAGATAACAATGGTAATAAGGATAAATAACAAAACTCATTCTGTAATATTGGTTATAATAATTATTAACATGTATTTTATTACAATATGTATTTATTTTAATATATTTTATATTATATTATATATAAAAGATAAAAGTTAAGTATACATACATATCATATATTGCGGGTCACACTACACACACAAATACACACACAAACACACACACACACACACACACACACACACACACACACACACGCACATACACACGACACGACACTACTTTTTCTTGTTTTCTCTGCTCAAATAGATTTCCTGCTCCTCTTTTGTTTAATTAATAAAATGTAAATCCGTCATTAGGTTTAAGGTATATTTATAAGTTTCATGTTATTTAAGTATAAAGACCTGTGGATTTTGGGAAATAAATAAATAAATAAATAAATATACAATAGTGTCTTACAGTGTGTTACATCAGCTTCTTCATAAAAACCAAAAAAACTTCACAGTTTGCGTCCGGTTTCCCCAAATCCGTTTTGAAGAATTTGGGATAAAAACCCGCGATGACGTCATTCTGCATCTTTCTAACGGGGAATAAAAATGTGAGTCACACCATTAATGGCTTTAAGCTTTTTTGATAAATTCACTTTTGAAAAAAAAATTGTATATTTGCACGTGTTAATTAAAAAATTGTGTGTCTATCTGGTTTATCAGATGGCCTACACAGGTCTACTATGTTTTTTAAATAAAAGTTTTACTTTATTAGTCCGTTTCCTCATAATAAAAAGGAGTTCATTCAGTCAAATACTTGGGACAGTCAAATACATACTTTAAAATGGTAGAATATAATGTATGTAGCAGTCAATGCAGACAAATCGGAGAGATAACCAGTTTTTTAAAATATTTTTAAAAAATCAAAGCAAACACCTAAACAATTTTATTCATCTATCTATCCTGGGAACACGCAGGTAATATCTCAATAATATTCAAATATAGCAGGTAAAAACATGAAATAATGGTATTTACAAGTCAATTTCTACCTAATTCCGACCTTTTGCTATCACCGTTTATTATCGAACAATCTGTGAGCAATAAAAATTACAATAGACTCGGGCAGCACCAGTAAAGCAGGCAAAAAAATATCTTTGTAATGACGATTAAAATATTATTTTAGTGAGTAAACAATAGAAAAAGATTCTATACTATCTCAAAGGAAGTGAATAGATACGGGACAGTAATTGGACATATTTCTGAGAAATTATGAAACAATGCTAGGTCCAACGGGCTTATAGTTTTTATTTAACATGTGGAAGCAATAAACGAAATGGTTTTGTATCATTTGCACGTTGTGGGTAGTTTTGAGCGTGGAAATTTTTGATTTTTTTTCGGTCTGTCTTTGAAGTCTTTGAAGTTGGTATGCAGAAATGCCCACTACCTATTAAGCATTTCATACTATGTTGGGTATCTCCTAATCTTAGCATTCAGCTTATCCTTAGTATCATACCTACTCGTAGATGTTTAAACTTAACGCTAGATATACGAGGTGTATACTTCTATTTTATGACACCTTCGCGCTACTGTGTTTCAGTTTCAGAAAGTATAGTTAAACCATTTTAAATGCAACTGTCAGCAAAATAAAAAGTTCATGTAGTCTGTGGATACGAACTACAATTCAAGAGTGGTCAACCTTTATCTTTTGTACGATATATTTGGGTAGACACAGTTACAATGTAATGGTTATAGAGAGTCTATAGTTCGTTTCAAAAATAAAGAAAATTTTATTATATGTCAGTATCAAAAGTGACAGGCAGGGCTTATAAACATTTTTTTGGACCAAGAATCTTTAAAAATCTAATTTTGCTTGTAGTAACCATATTATAGATTGTACAAACACAGGAAATTCACCAGTAAATTACCACCATAGAGCACATAAATTAAACAGCAGCAAAACAATAATAGTCCTACCTATAATTACTATGGGGAGGGTATAGGCGGGCAAATTGAGCACCTCTACAGTATACGTAATAGTTACTTTCAATTGACTATTGGGTGTTAATTAAAAACATCGATAAATCTTCCGCGTGCGAAACGAAGTGTGGTTCATAATGTTGATAGGTAAGTAATTATGGATCACCCTCGAATTATCTGTGGGGTTTGGATTGAGGGGTTTGTATTGATTGTTGTAGTTTCAAATTATTTGGCAAATATTAGGAGACGGTTTGCTTTTTTGTGTGAAGATCTGAGTCACACTAATATTACAAATGCGAAAGTTTGTGTGTGAGTGTGTATGTTTGTTACTTCTTCACGCCTTAACGGGTGGACCGATTGAGCTGAAATTTGGTATAGAGATAGCTCAGACCCTTTTTAACCCCCGACGCAAAAACGACGGGGTGTTATAAGTTTGACGTGTCTGTCTGTCTGTCTGTCTGTCTGTCTGTCTGTCTGTGTGTGTGTGTGTGTGTGTGTGTATGTGTCTGTCTGTGGCATCGTAGCGCCCAAACGGATGAACGGATTTTGATTTAGTTTTTTTTGTTTGAAAGTAGAGTTAGTCGAGAGTGTTCTTAGCTATGTTTGGTGAAAATCGGTCCAAGATGGCCGCCGCTACAAAATGGCGGATTACTTTTTTCTTCCACGACCCCCTCAATATGGGTATCAAATGAAAGGGCTTAACGAGTAGATTACAGCCCACTATATAAAATTTAAAATCCAAGATGGCCGCCATCAAAAAATGGTGAATTACGTATTGCGTTGGGGGTTTTTTTAAATTTTTAATTTAATTCACTTGTATATCTATGTGGAATAACACATAGGTATAGTACAGCGGGTAAAACCGCTAGGCGTAGCTAGTTAAAATATTTCTTCAAGATGTAGGTGCTAAAACTAGCTGTTTTACTCAGTTTTACCCGCTAAAACGTACCCTAAGTGTTATTCCAGAGTCTAAGCTATCTACATACCAATTGTCAATTTGATCGATTCAGCAGTTTAAGCATGAAGAGGTCACACACACACACACGCTTTTGGTATGTGGCAAAGATCTACGCGTGCGAGAAAGCACTAAAATCTTATAAATTCTCTGGACTAGAATTTGTGTTATACTTATTAGACTTAAGCTATTATTATAGTATAATAATAGCTAAACTCATAAAATAACAGTGCACTATGCATTAGTCACTTCACGAGTAGGTTGGACTCCCATACTACGGATCTCACATTGATGGAATTTTCATTTTCAGTTTGCAGTTTTATGTTTTTTAAAAACCTGTACGTTTTTCTTTTAAAAAAGCCCTTTTATAATATCAGGCACATATGTATATTATTTTGTCTATCAGGTTTGGCAGATGAACTCATTCCTTCTTCCAATAAGTTATGTATTAGAGATTATTTGTTAAAGAATGTTAATTACAAAAGCTATTGTTTAAAGATAAATAAGCAATCGGTTTATTTTAAATCACTCAAATTGTTTTTGAGTTCATCTACCTTGATTTTTTTTTTAATGTAACTCAAATTATAATGTACATTTGAACTGGATCTTTTAAAAATTAAATTTCCATAATCACTTCAAGAGTCTTCAAGTAAAAGACAAGTAATGCCCCGATGTGATACCCACGATAAAAAAAAAGTGTGTGCGTGTACTAGTTTACACACGTAAGAAGTGAAACTTCTTTAATTAAATTAAATTTAAATTTTAAATTTATAAATTTTTTAAATTCATGTTCATTGGAGAAAGTGAAAGTACTCTTCGTCTGAACCAACCGTGGTAGGGGCAAGAAACAAAAGATGGCGCGTAACTGAAAAATGTGACGCGTAACCGAAAAAATGTGACGGTAAATTTTTTCCAACGCCGATAAAGAAGTTTCACTTCAATAATCCCGTGGGATAAAAAATGGGATACAAACTAAAACCAAAACCGCTGAACCGATTGAGTTGAAATTTTTTACTATCTCCATAAAAAATTTCAACTCAATCGGTTCAGCGGTTTTGGCGTGAAGAAGTAACAGACAGAGATGCATAATTAATGAATGATAAATTCTTTATTGTATACCACAATATATACAGAAAAACTTAAAAACAGACAGATATAATATAGACACACATTCACATTATTTATAATATTAGCATGGATTTCGCATAACAAACCTTTCTCCTTTACAGTGAACTCATTAAAACAAAACCTTATAGGCTAATTTCATAATAATGAACATAAACATGCAAAGTAGGCTTTATTCTCAGTGCATAAAACCACATTATCTAATTAAAGTGGTACGTTAAGGTGCTAGTAAAATGTTAATGATTCATTACATGCCCTGCCCTTAAGGTGGCGTGCCCGTTGGTACTTTTTACAAGGAATGAGGAAGGAACGGTCGTGATCCAGTTGGATTCTCAATTCAAATTCCAAATAGAACATTTATTATTCAAATTCAATATACAACATTTATTCATACTCAAAATACAACATTTGAGTTTGCGTTTAGAGTCTATGGGACCTTGGGGAAAGGACGCTATGTTTTTCTTTATGGAGCTTTCCAGGTGCCTAATAGTGCAACCAATGACTCTTATTACACACTCTCGCGTTAGTAGTTTTCCAAAAAGCTGGCTCTTCCCTCGGCCAGCGTATAAGTTTGGCCATTCAGAGTAATGTAGCCAGCTTTACTCTGAATGGCCAAACCAGCAAGGACTTTTTTTTCAAAAGCAGTATTTAAATTGTTGTTTAATACTAACTATTAAGTAAGGTAAATAATTAAAAATATACTAATACAACATTAATTCAAGTTGGACTAAACTAAAATTAGGATGCTTAATAGGCTACAGTGAAGAATATAGCAATACAAGCTTATGCTCTCGGATCAATCAGTCACTATTACCTTTTATTTTATTATTCAGCACGACGCTAGGACTAACTTAATGCTGAAGTAAAATTTTCTACCAGTTGACCTGTTCCTGGAGAAGAATTTACATGGATAATGGAGGAGTGCAGACAATATCAAGGACAGTTAAGAAAAAACTAAAACTAAACATTAAAACTACCAAACCAATACATATTAAAGGTATACCTACTTACATGCAATAAAATACACAAATATTATTTATTTATATAAATTAACACGTTGCTACTTTTTACAAGTAATGAGGAAGGAACGACGCAACCGTTCCTTCCTAAATTCAAAATAGAAAATTTATAATGCAAATTCAATATACAACATTTATTCAGTGATATATAGATGATATGTAATTAATTAGTTTACATTAGGACAAATTTCAAACACTACAACTTGTAAAAGCCATTGTCGTCCCTCACTATAATTCCGCAGTTGCGGTGACTCAAAATTCTATATTTGGTTAAAAAAAATGACCTAATTACAAGCTTTATATTACTTTCACCTGTCTGTTGTCTGTCTGTCTGTCTGTCTGTCTGTCTGTAATCAAATCTTGCAAGTTTAATTTGACCCACTTCCCGGTTTCTAATTGAGCTGAAAATTTGCATGCGTGTGTAAATCGGATGACAATGCAATATTATTATGACATCGAGCTGATCTGATGATGGAGCTGGAAGGTGGCCAAAGGAACTCTGTCATAAAACAACGCAACCCCTAACCCCATCGAGTTTGGGCTCATTTGATTCGTCTTGACGAGTACTTTATGATGCAAGATGATAACAATAATTAAAGCTCGTTTTTAAAAAGTTTTTTTAAACTTCACTTGTTTGTATTTGGAAATTACAGTTATACATAGTTGTTAGCGAAAATATTTTCAGGAAACTTTTCTATGATTGGTATTTCCCAACCGCGAATACCCCATATCAGACGTTCTAAGTAGATTTTATTGAATTTTCTTATACTTATTGGAATTTCCATCTAATTCAGGTACTTTGCATACTTAGATGTTAATTTGTAAACCGCAACGTAAATCCATTGTATACACAAGTCATTGTTATTATTCATAAAATTGCACTTAAATATACAAAATCTACGGTGACATTATTAAGAATGACACAGAAAACATAAAAATAAAAATAAATGGGAAAAAATAAGTATGTAACTTTGAATTTTTTTAATTTAAATGCGCTGTTCTGATGCAAATTTTAGCATTATTTAGTTATATTACTAGATGATTTTACATGTTTCTAAAAATATAGCCCTTTCAGTTCATAGGGCAGCCCCACTTCGTACAAACTTTCGCGAGTGTCATATTCTCAAACAAACAATATGAAAAGCATTTTTAATGAGAATTTAACTCATCTTAGCGTGAAGTGGAGTAGTTGATTTTAATAAATAAATTAAACATATTATTTGTTTCGTAATAATGGCGTCCCCCGCGGCCAAATCAAAGCAAAATGAAAATATTAAGTAATTCGTCACCAAATTTATCAAGTACAGAAGGTTCTAACTTCAAAATCACGCATCACGTCCTTTGATTGCTCAGGATCCAGAATCTGACTTGCTTTTTGATAATTTTTCAAAATTTATTATAAATTGTATTAATTTTTTTAGTTATAATTTTATGTAGTTAAGACGTAGATATGTATTTAATGTAAGATGTTAACTGATCCACGATATGATTTGGATAATTGAATAAATAAATAAATAAGTATATGTACTATTCTTTGGAGCTAAGTTTCCCCTCGTTATGAATATACTGTGAATACAGTTTTCATTTGTTTACGCTTCGGGGGGTGAAGTCGCTTGCGTCCGTAGGATTCTCCAACTTTCCACAGTAGCACCCTACACGTGCCCCCTGGGTGGTGCTAAACAAGCGACAACGCCGAGATACAGGCGGCGGTAAAGTAACCTGTACCAAAGTATGGTGATCACACACCAAGAGGGGGGAAATACCCTCTAAAAGAGTGACGCTAGTTACCTGGACAGTACTAGTAGTATCTGTAGCATTTGTCCTAAGGGGAATAAACCCTGAAAGAAAAATTAATCCATAACCATGGCAGCAAAATTACAAGAGAAACTACCCCAGGAGGGTACCAGTGACTGCGTCACTGGAGAATCCCTCCCCGAGCTTAGCTCGGGCTGCCCCTCGTATTCTGGGGGGGGCAAAGTTTTGCCTGATATGGTTGCAACTAAAAATACCTCTACAACGGAACCAAGATTAGTTCAACAAACATTCCATAGAAGCATGTTCCTCACAAGAACTCGTTGCAATTCATCACCAAGCAATAATGACAATTATTACACTCGGACTGAAACACCCGAAACTCAGCACTATAACAAGAGGAAGAGGGTTAACACTCCTCCAGAATCAAGTACAGTTAAGACCCAAAACAGGTTCGCCACACTAGAATTAGATCAACCAGCGGAACTAGTAAGCGAAGTTCAGAAACCAAAAAGACCTCCTCCTATTGTCTTATATGGGGTTAAAGACATTAATGAGCTCTCTAACCTCATCAAGGCTGTCATTGACGAAGAAACTTTCAAACTAAGGATTATCAACAAAAGCCAATTACGGGTCATAATAGACAATGCAGACAATTACAAAAAAATTATTGACTTAATCAGGGAGCGAGGATTAATTGGTTATACCTTTTCTCCGAAAGAAGACAAACCGTACAGGGTTGTGATAAAAAATCTTCACCCAACCACTCCAAAGGATTCGATAGTCAAAGCAATTGAAGAGACCGGAAACAAAGTAACGGGTGAAATAATAAATGCCAGGTATGGTCGAGACAAGCTTCCAACATCTACTTTTTTCGTAAATGTAGCACCTCACACAAACAACAGATTGGTAAAAAGTATTAAATACATAAACAACCAAGTTGTGAGAATCGAAGATCCCAGAAAAAGCAAAACGATTGCTCAGTGCCAACGTTGCCAGCAGTACGGCCACACAAAAAACAACTGTATGCGCCCATACCGATGCGTAAAATGCGGCCAAGGCCACCGAACGTCAGACTGTCCAAAAAAAGACAGGAACACGCCCGCAACATGCGCGTTGTGCAAAGGGGACCATCCCGCAAATTACAAGGGATGCGATGTCTATCGTGAGATAGCATCTAGAAGAATTAGATCTCAGCCAAAAAGATCCATCAGAAACATTGCCCCCGAAGAACATAGGTTCCAACCATATGAGTACAATACACATTCCATGCATTCCATGGAAGTAAGAAAACACACGCCCCAAACAGACAAGAGCTGCACAAAGTCTGCATATACTAACCCAGCAACTCAAGAGCCCACTCCTAAACACACTCGACGAGTATACTCTGACGCACTGAAAAAGCCAACCCAGGACAACATGACTAGCCACAACTACATCCCTCAATTTCAATATCATCAAAATACTTCTAATTGTATGGAAGTGTTAGAAAAAATCCTCACTCAACAATCGGAGAAAATAGACCTCCTTGTCCAACAAATAAGTTCCCTCATGGGTCTTATCACAAAACTCGTCAACAAGTTACCATAATGGCTGAAACGGGTTACTTAAAGCTTGCCACTTGGAATGTCAACGGGGCTTTATCAAGTGCTCATGAAATAGAGTACCTCATCAAATCTAACAAATTAGATGCTCTACTATTATCTGAACCTCACATGACAGGCAAAACACCTCTCATAATCCCAGGCTACACAGTCCACATAACTCCGCATCCTAATGGGAAAAGCCAGGGCGGATCGGCTATTTTAATTAGAGCAAACTTGAAACACTTTGTGAGAGAAAACTACTCTACCCCGCATTTACAAGCGACAACCATAACAGTCCAAGACAAGTATGGTTCGATTGACATATCAGCAGTTTACTGTCCGCCCAGACACTCTATAACGGAAAGCATGTTTAAGGAGTACTTTACCACGCTTGGTCCACGATTTGTATCGGGTGGTGACTGGAATGCCAAGAATACTTACTGGGGGTCACGTATGACCCTACCAAGAGGTAGAAACCTGAAAAGAGCTATTGACATAAATGGCTTCTTGACACTGTCCACTGGCGAACCAACATATTGGCCTTCAGACCCAGCGAAAATCCCTGACCTTGTTGACTTCTTTGTTACCAATGGTATAGGTCACCTGTACACCAAAATCGAACCAAACTTGGATGGCTCTTCGGATCACTCACCAGTCATACTCACCCTTAGTTCAAAGATAATAAATATTAAAAAACCTGAAAGTCTACATGACAAGAAAACAGACTGGTCAAGCTTCAGACAGCATCTAATAGATAACATAGACCTCAGAACATCACTAAAAACTGAAGATGAACTGGAAGACGCCTGCACGAAGTTAACCAATATTATCCAAGTGGCGGCCTGGAGAAGCACCCCGGAAACAGCTGATGACTACCTCTTTAACACCAAAAACATACCGGATACCATTCAACAAAAGATAGCCGAGAAGCGTAGACTAAGGGCTACGTGGCACAGCACAAGATGTAAATCTGACAAAACGACCTTCAATAAAGCCTCCATGGAGCTTAAAGAACTCATTAAAACCCATGAAAATATAACTTTTAATGACCACATCGAATCTCTCTCACCAGAAGCAAAAGGACATCACTCACTGTGGAAAGCTACAAAAAACTTCAATCAACCTCAACAGGCCAATCCACCTATTCGAAAGGCCGATAATGAATGGGCACGCACTGATGAGCAGAAGGCGGAAACATTTGCGAAACACCTATCAAGTGTTTTCCAGCCAAACGAAGGGGATAGCACACAGGAGCAAGAAATTGACAAAATCCTTGAACAACCATTCCAGTTAGATCTCCCTCTAAAACATATTAGTCCTAGGGAACTCTGGTCAGAAATAAAAAGACTTGATCCCAAAAAAGCGCCAGGCTTCGATTTGATAACTCCGAAAATTCTTAAAGAGTTACCAAGAAAAGCTGTAGTCCATCTAACGCACATATTTAATGCGACGTACCGACTGGCGTACTACCCACTCATATGGAAAGTATCACAAATCATAATGATTCAAAAACCAGGGAAACCAGCCAACGACGTCACATCGTATAGACCCATAAGCCTCTTACCGGTGATAGCTAAACTGTGGGAGAAACTATTCGTAAAGCGTCTGAAACTCTGCCTAACGACAATACCCGACCACCAGTTCGGCTTCAGGGAAGGACACTCAACTGTAGAACAAGTCCACAGAGTCTACTCGACCCTAAGGGAGTGTCTTGAACGTAAACAATACTGCTCGTCAGCTTTCCTCGATATTCAGCAAGCTTTCGACAGAGTCTGGCATAAAGGGTTATTATGCAAAATCAAAACCCAGTTGCCGCACATATACTGTCCTATGATCCGCTCCTACTTGTCGGATAGAATCTTCCAAGTAAAGTTCGGAGAATGCAAGTCATCCTTCCATGACATAAAGGCCGGTGTACCGCAAGGCTCTGTCCTAGGCCCGGTGCTATACAATATTTACACAGCCGACTTACCACAATCATCAAATACAGTGACCGCTACATACGCAGACGACACCGCAATCTTGTCGTGCGATGACTCTCCTGCCAAAGCCTCGACAGCACTCCAAGAATGTCTAGTGCTCACTGAGAGATGGCTACAGAAGTGGAGAATTCGCACAAGTGCTGCCAAGTCTACCCATGTCACTTTTACTCTACGGAAAGGTAACTGTCCACCTGTAAAACTCGGTGGAGAAGAGCTGCCTCAGAAAGACTCCGTTAAGTATCTTGGCTTCACTCTGGATAGAAGACTGACCTGGAAGGAGCACATAAAGGCGAAGCGTACAGAGCTAGACCGCAGGTTTAAAAATCTATATTGGCTCCTTGGCCCACAATCACGCCTCTCAATGAGCAACAAACGTCTGGTGTATACCAGCATTCTGAAACCGTTGTGGACGTATGGAATTCAGATTTGGTGTACCACATGTAAATCTAATCGTGATATCATCCAGAGAGCACAAAATAAGATCTTACGCGCCATAGCAAATACATCGTGGTTCACCAATAATAAAGAAATCCACGAATACCTGGAGGTCCCAACAGTAGACGAAGAAATTAGGACTTTGGGAGGCCGATACTGCGATCGCCTCAGGTCTCACCTAAATCCTCTCGCTAGAGCGCTAATAGAGAACCCGCAAACAACAAAACGACTGAAGAGAGCACATGTCTTCGAGAAGTTGATTCCAGAAGGAAGACGGGCTAATGAGCCCGAGCCTGAAACATCTTGACTTAACTCAATAAATCCACTTATAGTTGGAAAACTGATCGTGGATAGACAAAGGAGGAAAAAAAAAAAAAAAAAAAAAAAAAATTTGTTTACGCAGCGGTGATCACAAAGCCGCAATCGGGCTGCAAGCCGTCCTCTTAAACATAATCAATAGAATACCTACTATCGCCCCCTAAAGTTGTGATTACCAAAGTGATCAAGCGCAGAAGGTGATTCTATAGATTAAAATGTCAGAGCGTTGTATGTGCATAATATTCTTTTTTTTGGAGCTAAGTTTCCCCACTTTATGAATATACTGTAATTCCAGTTTTCATTTGTTTACGCAGCGGTGATCACAAAGCCGCAATCGGGCTGCAACCCGTCCTCGTTTACTGCCGCACCAACTGTGGCGCACTTTGTATCTACACGTTGTTATCAATTTCAGTAATTTATCACCTAGCCGAGAACGAAACGCTTCTCTCGACACATCAATGTGAGAATGTGAGATCATTCGGGGAAATGTTTTTCTGGATTATTGTTTGATTTGGATGTGGGTAGATAGCGTTTGAGGATAGAAAATTCGATGTTTAAAAAAATACTGTTTTTATTTTTTTCGTTCAGCTTCAAGATTATTAATTTAATATGCCCTGTTCACCCAAGCAGACATGACATTAAATAAATGACAATTAAAAATAACGGGAGGTGATGATGATAATGTGTGTGCTAGTGAGATGATGATGATATATACCTACACTAGATTAAAAAAAATGCTCATTAGTTTCTGATAAGTATGGATTACAAATCACGAGCAGAAAGAAAATCTGATATTTTCTGTATTAAAACTGCAAGACAGAATTGTTAGACAAGGTACTGTAACCAAGATAAAGATAATAATATTATAATGATTTTATTATTATGATATGCTAGAACATAAATACATGCTAAGAAGGATAAGAAACCTTATTTATTCATCTTCATTTACAAAAAATATCAATGTATATTTTTCCAAATTGACTCCACTTCGGTCAATGATTTTTCCAGCCTATTCAATTCCACTAACCTACGCAATAAATCCAAAACTACTTCACCAACTTTACTTTATCAGTAGACTCATACCAAAGCTCTTTACGTGTAAGTCATTAGGTGATTTCTACGAACACTCGTAATCAATGTGATCAAAGGACTGTATGTTTTGACTGCACTCATTGTTTTAAGGATTAGTAGGAAACGCTCCAGGATCCTCCCGTTTGTTGAAACACGTTTGAGTTGTCAGTTCAGATTGTTTTGATTTGTGAATCAAAATATAACATGGGATCACTTTGATCTTCAGTTGTTACAAATGATTCAGGACAACATATTGTATCAATTTTATACGACTTTCTCTCGCTCGCGCAATGTGACACTTTTTTTTTTAAATATAAAGTAAATTTTTAAAATATCTCTTGGTAAAGCTTTTCATAATTAAGCTTGCGAAAATCCCCACTTGTAGATTAATTTTGAAAAAAAAGACTTAATAAAATTTCAAAAATGCATATTATTTTAAGCATGTATAATACATATTAACCTACTCGAAACAATATTGACATGAAATGTTAAAGAACTTTTCAGAAAGGTAATCTCAAACCATGCTTTTGAATAGCTAATCACAAAGTTATAATTTATTGCGTTCACATGCACAAAGTTAAAAGGGTTTCAAGTACCAAAAATTATAAGCTCCCAGAATCGATTACAAAAAAGGTCACACAAAAAGATGGCGCCTGTAACTGTAGCTGTACCGTTATGAACAGAAAGCTACCACAAATCATAGATAATATCCAATAAAGATAAGGCTGCAAAATTTGACATACTCATGAGTAATACGAGGAAAAAAAAAAAACTTTCAACATTTTCTAAATTTCCTACCACACAACAACAACATTTACTTAATTGACCTACTGGTCGGCAATGACCGAAACCATAGGTATAAAAATATAAGGGGAATGCTTTTAATGAAAGTTTTAAAATGTTGGCCTTAGCCAAATTACATAGGTACAGGCTAAATCTAGGATTTTAATTAACGTAGGCAAATACATAATTTTATCTACGATTACTGATAGTTAGGTTTTGAAATAAAATTACATAGCGATGGCTAAGAATGGCTAAGAATTTCGTCGGACTTTTTGCAGACCATTATTGAGTATGTAGGTTCATCATAAAACGCCTTCTTATTGTTCCCGCGTCATATGACGTCACATAGGTCGACGTGGATCGAATCAAAACAGCACCCGACCCGACTCCCGACAAAGCCTCGCTAACAAACAATTACGCGAGTATAAACAATAAAATTGCTGTACTTTTTATCGAGCGAATCGCTACAAGTTGCCGACCATGAAACAAATTATTTACTCCAAAAGGAACACATTTTGTATTCGCATTTGTTAGAGCTCAAGCTTACTAACTAAAACATTCCACACAAAAGTTGCAGCTACCCCGCTTTGGGCAAAAAATTGTAAATTTAAAATAAGAACAGGAAATGATAACCCGCGGGTCTGCGCCTGCGCCCACCCCCGCCTACAAGCGCACGCACACATGCAAATAACCAACATATAAAAACAGCAATTAATACACGCACACATCAATTTGAATTACGAACACGAAGTTTGAAACTATCGTAAAATCTTTTTCTGAAAACGATAACGTTGAAGATTTCAAGGGGATCTGTAGATCGAGTGAAGGATTCGGTCGTTGTTTTTGTCGGTTATGGATTTATTTATTTTTTGCCTGCGGCTCGGGGTGGCAATCTGGAAATTTTAGAATAATCTCCCAGTGAAGAGCCGCCACATGTGGCTGCACCAGGCGACCGGCGATAAACATTTTATAGGAATGTCTCGAGCAAAAACTGCCAACCAAATGTTCGTATCGATTCGGGGGTCGCGGAGGAAGTTGTAATATAAATAATAAATATTCAATCTCCTCATTTTGGGGGAAGTGACAAAATTGACGCAAACGATTTTTTTATCTTTAGCAATATGGAATTGTGAAGTTGAACAGTGAAGAACTGAAGAATAACGCTTCAGTCGGATTATTTGCCTACCTGAAATATCTTACTAATAATATACACGTGAAAGTTTGTAAGAATGGATGTCTGGATGTCAGGATGTTTGTTACTCTTTCACGCCTAAACGGGTGGACCGATTGAGCTGAAATTTGGTATCATGATAGCTTAGACCCTGCAATAACATTACATAGTACAGCGAGTAAAACAGCTGGGCGCAGCTAGTAATATATAAATACATATATAGGTATTGTTTGTGCTATTTATTTGAACGGATATAGGAAGACAAATTTAAAAACTTATTCAGAAAGTATGTAACTAAAAGTTAGTAAATCAAAAAGCCCAATTTATATTGCATACGCAGAAAAAATCAACAAAACAGTATAGGTGTATGGTTCCATTGGTTACACTTAAAACATAGTGTTAAGTTTTTATTGGATTCATTGGTTGGTAAAATAGTTTTTGAGAAACTGAACGTGACTCGGTTACATTGATGCCCTCTCGCCAAAGTGCCAACTTTTGCAACGCTGCATCTTCAAAAAACCAGTTCTTACACACCACGAAGATAACCTCTTAATTCTGAGAAATGTTGTTATCATACAGACTCTGTTACTCAACAGGATAAACAGATTCGTCCTTGATACTACATTGAGGGTTCTATTTATAATAGCAGATGTTTTGCCCCGTGCGCGGCTATTTAAAGACTACACCCCTAGCTTTAACGTCATAGTCGTTTGCAATACTCCCTACGATGATCTTCTGTAGACTACATTAATAAGTATGGTTGAACTTTAGACTGTAGACTACATTGTTTGACTTGGGGTTTGGTGGCACTGTGTAAAATATCGTGCAATATTCATTTTCACAACGTATTGGGATTGTGAGTTTTAAATCCACATCTACTACAACCCTATATTCGACTATTGAAGAACATGGGCTTCTCCACAAACACACTAAGAAATGTTTCTATGAGCTTAGCTCTTCGAATATACATATAATTAACTGCTAGTTTTCGTTTCCAGGTCATTTGTTCACTTGGCCACAAGGCGACGGCAAGGATGCTGTATTTGCGAAAGTCCCCTTTAGAAACTCTACCTTAAGAGTTATCGATTCTACAGGACATCGTGTGGTGACTTGAATATTGTGTGTAATGTCACAATTTTTGTTTTACCTGTCGAATAGTCCTCACTGTAGGCGTTCGTTCGTTTTAACTAATGTTTCCCTATAAGCGCATTACTCTTTTAATTGGCATTATTTATTGACAATGTGATCACATACGTATTGTAACTTCTCAATAATAATTTTTGTACCAATTGCCGTTGAGACCATGGGCAGCTGGTGCACAGAGGCCAAAAAACTTATTGACGAGCTAGGGCACAGGATCCAAATTAAAAGTGGAGATAGTCGCTCAGGGTCGTTTCTGGTGCAAAGAATGTCCATCGCCATACAACGTGGAAACGCTGCAAGTGTAATGGGCACCTTTCCATCAGGAACGGCTCGGAGCGGTCTTTTTGACAATTAATAATTTTAAATTTTCGATTAGTAGTTTTGGTTAGATATTGTTTCCTTATTTATAAGTAGCATTTAATTTATAATTAGTTATTATAATAAATCATCTTTATTAAATTGTAAAAAAAAAAAATAATAAACTGATCTTCAATGGAATGACATACAAAATAGTATATTACATCCACTAAATCAAAAACTACTAGCAAATAGTGATAGGTGTCTTATAAAGTAGGGATCCATGGCGCCCCGTGCCTCACCAGTTATTTTAAGAACAGCACCCCTCCAGCGATATCATTAAAACTTTGACAAAGATAAACTTAGTAAATATATTGAATGGAATAACGGAGTTCTTCCATCATAATATGTGTTATTTTGACCTGATTTTTGAAGGCACACTAAATAGCCGATTATATTCAGCTACATTTTAGCCAGAGGCATTCATCATACATGAGATCGCAGTGTTAGCTAGATCTTCACTTGTTATTGAACTCGTTTCCTTGAGACTTTACTGAGAGTAGTTTCTCAGTAAATTTTAGCTTGAAGAAGAAAATATCTTCAGATTTTTGATAGCCGACCGACAATGTGTCTGAGGAACTCATTTTTACTGGTATTGCAGAAGTCTATAAATAGGTAATGGTAACTGCTCACTGCTCACTATTAGGCTAAACTCAAATGCGTTTATTAAATTACTCTAGAATAAATATAGAGCACTTTTTCAAAAAAAATGCAGAGTAAAAGTATTCTATTTTTAATTTTTAGTCTACCCATTACTATAGTCTACACAAGAGAAGATTGGACAAGACTAACAGCAATTGATGTTCTTCTTTTTAGTTTTATTGCAGTGATGTCTACATTCAATTAAAAGGAGCAAACACTAATAACCGCGCGTGGCTACACTTATTCACTGTAACATTAGACTACAAGCAATGCAAAGGGTGTTTTTATATAGACGTGTGACGTAAGTGCTCCCGTGATTGTAGGGCGGATAGGATGATGCTTGTCTATCTCATAGTTATTAGGGTGAATTTTGTTTTATTGGAATTTCATCGTAACGATACTGCAGAAGATTTGGAAATGGCGAATAGGTATGTATATGTTTTAGTGAGAAGACCACAAACTAATATAGAAGTATATAATATTATGTATTAAGTTTTTTTGAGACTCAAGATGCAAAAATGGCAAAAATAAAACTCAAAACGCTGAACGGACTGGATTGAAATTTGAGAACACAGAGAGGTTTTAAGACGTAAACCTCCGCTAAGAAAGGATTTTCCAAGCGGGCAAAGCGGGTTGTATAAAAGCTAGTTATTTATATTTTAGAATTTTAGTTGTAAAAGCATCAATTTCTTTAATAATACAATTATCCACAGTACAGTACACAGTGTATACGAATATTCCTCAAGTCAAGCAAAGATTCACAGCCGTCACGTAATATTTAGCGACGCGGGCGCACGATCCCAACACATATATCATTGTGGCGCGCATCACGCCAGGGGGCGCTTGTTTATGTACAACACGTTTGATTTTATATTATTTATCATCGATATAATAGTCTATAATTATCTATTTGTGTTGCGAATGTTTTGCTTTGTATTTCTCAGGACATTAATGTTTTTAAAGAAATTATATGAATCAGATGAATGTAACGCTCGCCAAATGAAAAGCAATACCTTTTTTTACACGAAGAAATAAGAAGACGAGCAAGACCTGATGGTAAGAGGTACTGGTGGTAGAGAGGTGGTCCTGATGCCCATAATTAATACGGTGCTACCCAGAATTTCACAATGATGTAAAATTCTAAGTGCACTGCGCCAACTCTTCTGACTCAAGAGTCATAAGATGTTAAACTTTTCTGCCCAACATGGCATGGCATATCCATGAATGTTATAAATTACATATTATAATGTATGTTTTCTATATTTTGAGGTATTCAAGGTGCAAAACACTAAGTTCTATGCAACACTGTGCTGCGCTCGTTTTATTAATATTTAATTTTGCAAAGCATTTTGTAAGTGTACTGGAAACTATTTTCATGATTCATCTCGCCAAAAATGCCCAGCTAAAATTGATAGAAATAACAATTGAAAAGCTTAGTGAGATCATTTTCAGCGACCAAAATAGCAGTATACCTTTCAACGCTTAATAACTTGTTAAGAGTCTAAATCAAACAAATTAATGTATTTTTGCACACAGTAATGAATTTTCAAAATGACTAAAATATATTTTCAATTTTTCAATACATACTAAGGTATTCAAAACATAATTTTGTGACCTCAGAGGTCAACTTTTAAGGTGACTCGTGGAATGAACTTATTGTCGTTTAGAAAATGACTTTCATCCTTTGAAACGTGTCAAGAAGTCATCAACCTCTTAAATTTTCAATACTAGCGTGCTATCTATAATTAAGCCTTATTAATTTATCCATAGGCGGATTTAGGGGGGGGCAGGGGGCCAAGGGTATGGGTGGGTATGGGTACCATAATAAAGAAGACTGAAATTTTATTTAATTTGTATTTATACGTATACATTCTAAGCTACATATGCACATTATCTCATATTACTCATAAGTTAATTGTTTCTAACTGGACAATAGGTATAAATAAAGAGTTATCCGAGCATTTTAATTCCATTACCTTATCGCCATGTTTTGACACCACGGATACAAAATAGATGCACAAATACCAACAAACAAATTATTTTTACATTAAGACTTCCGAACCTAATTAAGGTGTCTATGGAATATATTATATAGGTACCCCTATTATGTTGTATAGTGATAATTTTATTATCTTAAGGGGACATGGAATTTATTTTTTCAAGAGCAAGACTTTTATTTTTTTTTCATTATAGGTTAGCCTTTGACCACGACCTCGTAGATGGTAGCAGACCTAACCTAAAAGGCGGGATAAATCCCCTATACGTAAAAGTAGAGCAAGAAAATGTGATACGCGGTACGATACATCCTTAAAATCGTATTCCATTAATATTTTTAATAATCTTGGACATTCATAAGTAGTATTCATAAGACGTAGTCTAATTTACTTCAATTTTGAAAAACTGATCCGCTTTCCATGCATAATTCGAATCCTGTAAGTATCAGAAATATTTTTAGCAGGTAAAAATTATGATCATAGTTAGAAATTATACTTAGTACTAGAGTTAAATAAGTATAAGAATACTTCAGCAATAAATACATTTAACTAATTTAACTAATCAAGGTGTGTTCGGACGGTTCGGACTGATTTCAAGTGTAACGTAGTTTGTCCACTTAGGTTCGGATGCGGCTATTACCGTCAAATAACGTGATTGTATGCAATTAGCCTTAAAATGTCCGTTGCACATAAATCTATGGGTTTGCCTCATTATCGCACCAAACTCGAGTACTTTACGTAAGTACCTATTGCTATGTACAAGATTTAGGCTGACCCCATATTGAGCGTTCGCGACTGTCGTATATATCGCTGGTTAATCGCGGTAAACACATAGAAAACAACTATAAGAAAATGCTACTTTAGCCCTAAGGTAGTCCAAGCGTTGTACTAAATAATAAAATAAATAAAAATGTCTTTAGTCACATGCACGCGAGTCGATGTAGGTTCAACCCATACAAAAGTTCTATAAAACCAATAGGTAGGAAGTCGGTAATGTTGTACCTAATGATATAACAATTCCTACGCCGTAGCTTTGACAAAAACCAAGATTTCAAGACAGAATCAGACGATGTAGTCAACACTATCTGAAAAAGCTGGATGAGTCACGCACGAGACCGAAACCTGGAGTTGGTTTTAAAAGATTCCAGGGTAGGGTTCTTTAGTAAACGCATCAGACAAATAGTTAAATTGATTCACAGTTCTTATTAATTAGCAACCAAAATAATGTTGCATTGTTTATTCATTTAAAAATCAGAAGCTTTTGTTGGTAGTTTAAATGGATCAACCATCCAAAAGTTATCGATAACACTGGAATTACTCATGTTACGGCCACAAAAGTAAACAGAGTCACTAATCGTCAACGATTAAAAACCACTAACCGATACGAACTCGTAAAACTACACTAATTCTGACGCGTCGATCCCGCGACACCCGCATTAAAACGGCTGCAGAAAAAACACCTTTAAAAGGTTGTTTTGGAGCTTAAGGCTCTTCTCTCCGCGTGATCCTCTCGCTCACATCGTACGATGAACTTCGAAATGTTAAATCGTGGAATGTACTTTTTTTTTTAATTTTTTTGGTCAAACTATATGTTTGACCTTTTAGATTTTTCAAAATTATTTTTAGAATATTCAGTTTTTATGTTCTTTCTATCTTAAAAAACATCGAGGTTTTACGAAATGAAAACATATATTTTATTTATACATATTACTTATTACATATAAACATTTTTGTCATTTAAACAGTATAAAAGTGGAAATCCTTTAAAAAACAAGAAAAACTATGTACCTACAGTACAGTATTCATTTTTTTCCAATAACATTTCAAAAAGTAAATTATACGATTTTATATTTCAAATTTTATTGTCAAATCGAGCTAGCGAGAGGGTCGCTCATCGAAAGAAGAGCCTTAAAAGGTTATTTTGGAGCTTAACTCCGAATTCAAGTGTATAAAACATTCCTGGCCGATAAACTAATCGAAAGCATGCACAGATAACGCGTCTAGACGAAATAAATATTACAAGACACTCAAATGCTTGCTCGATGGCTCACTTGGCTAATCTACGGTAGGAAAGGCTTTTTTCTACCACTTTAAAAGGTTCGCGGCGAATTTAATAGGACACGGTTTGAACTGTTTTAAGATTGTGAAGTGCGGTGATGTAGTTAGTTACGGATTAGTTGAATATACATACGACAAGGCTGTAATAACATTACTTATTTGAAAATTCGTTTAGTTTAGAAAATTCTGCAAATGTCCTAATTGAACAAAGATATAAATCAGCAAACGAGTATCTACGTATGCTAAATATTAGCACATAGTAAAACTTTTTCTTTCATCGCAGGTTGAAGATTGCAGGAGGTTACGAAATTAACCCATGTTTCCACGAGTAAATCAATCGCGATCTCTTTAATAACATGTCTTAAATCGATACGAGATCTGAGAGACTGTGGATTCCAGTTGTTTCCTATAAGATATTATGTAGAAGATGTCATTTTGTAATCTTAGCGACCCGAGACTGCAACATAGTAAAATAATATTATGTTGACCACGCGACCTTTAATTGTGATTTGACTCTGGTAACGTAGAGTACCTGTCCTGTTGGAGTATAAACCCCAATTATTATTATTATCTCTTACAATATTTGATGATAATTGTCAGACATTAGTGGTGACGGCCCTTAACTCTAAGTCCACATTGTGCAACGTATTGTCGGAGCCAAATCAAATTTGTAAAGTATAAAGTTTCTGCATGGATGCAATCGCAGCAACATTTGTGCATCGCGACGTGATACCGCCGACGTGATCCATCCCAACTGACTGGCTATTCTGGGCTTGCGAGACGAGCACGGGGGCCTAACTGTGGTACCAGTTATAAGCTGAACAACGATAAAAGTTGGCTGCAAAATGTAACCTAAACAAATTCGGCAACATTTATAATTTGATGATAATATGCACCTAATTTATTAGGCAACTAGCTGACTTTAACTCTGCATTTGACTGTTGAGAAACATTTTTTAAAACATCTATTCTCAGACCTACTAAAATTACACAAAAAAATCGGTTAACCCATTTCGGAGAATTTTCATACAAACACGAGACTTTACACATATATAAAATTAAATAGGGGAAAAACATAAATTAAAATACCTTAAAAACTAACCTATCGTCTAAAACTTAAAAATACTCAGAAATCATATTATCTAAAATTAAATTATAAAAACTAAACTAAATCTAAACTAAATCTAAAAAGGGCCCCCGCGGCATCGTGCCCAAAATGCTGGCAGCATTACCTCTCTGGATAGCAATACTGATACGCTGTCCGAGGTAGCTGCCAGCCCTTTGGTCACCGGTCGCTTCAACCAAACGCTCAGATAAATCTTTAAATAAATTAAATTAGAACTATACTGTTGTTAAATTAATAAGCACGATTTTGTGCCACGTCTGCAGGTGTGGGCAGGATTTGTCAATGCCAAGTCAAATGTTGAAAATCTCACTCAGTTCTGATAATTTCTCTGACATTATTCTCTGGCAAGTATTAAGACTAAAAATATAGAAAAAAGATCACCGCATACAAGCTTAGCCAACATTTTACATATCAAAAGATTTTTCTCGTTATTTAACGTTTTGACGCGATTTCACAAAGGACTAAAATAACTGAAATTTACGAAACAGAGTTCATTATATCGACTATTTATCTCTTTCGTTATCCACGAATTCTGAAAATGTGCAGATTACGATCCAAAAGTCGCTATCGCTTATGAACTTGGTCGGTTCCATAAATCGTTGAATGTTCCGATCAGCGGGAGTGCCGTCAAAGAATGCAATATGTCACATGTGTGGATCAACTTGATCGCCTTTTTATTCGTTTGCCATTAATTCTTAATTATTGTGAAACATTGAGGATAGTATGAACCACGTGAATGCAATTATTTCGCTAATTGAATTCATCCGAAATTATATTTATTTTGTATTTGTATTTATAAATAGAAAGCGTGAATGTAACACACAACTCAAACAGCTGAACGGATTGAGCTGAAATTTGATATAAAGGTAAAAAATTCGCTGAAGAATGACTCGTTACGGGAACGAAGCTCAAGCTGAAAAATTTCAAAAGATTGATGATGTGGTGAAAATTTCTTTGCTTCATGCATAAAGTTGTTTTTTAAAAAAAAACAATATTTTCCCATTTATAAAACCTTGTTCATCAAGATTACGAGAGCAATGCACTTTACGTATAACTCCGGTTCTAATACGAAAATTCTTTAATGGCTGATCTAATAGAATAGAATACTTTTTTGCATACCAAATAATTACAAAGAAGCTTACCGAGCTGTATATTTATGCTAGGTAAAGCTAGGCTTATCGCACTAGGCAACTTACTTAAGTCTAAACCTCTAAAGAAATCTTGTGGTTGCAGTAACATTGAAGATGCAGTTTCTAACTAAAGAATTGATCGAAAAGCATCATTCAAAGATAATCGAGTAAGACAATAAAATACTTTCATCATCAGAGAGCATGCAATCATTACGTTCCGGTGATTTACCACCGAAATACGTACAAATAACGCTGTAAACCTTTCGCCTCTTTGTCTTCACGATGCCCGTCAATCGCCGATTGATGCTCGCAAACCGTTTCAAATACTCACAGAGGTGGCTGAAGAGAAGGAACAAGGGGGTACTTTGCCCCAAGTTTTATAAAATTAAAAACTTTGTTGAAATAAACTAATGCAAAAACTGTACTGTATCTTAGGTATGAAGAAATAATTTTAAATATTTACTTTTTTCGTTTTATTACTTTAACGATAATTCCTAAGCAGAATCTAGGAATATTTTCGAGATGCACATATTTGTCTAGTGATTCTTACTAAATGAAAATTGCAAAACTTTAAGTGTGTGAATATTTGTTTCAATTATGTACACTTTCTGGGTTAAATAAAGTTATTTTCAATATTTTTTTACTTAGTAACGGCACACAATCAAATATGATAAATTTCAACTGAGGGACACCCAATAACGCTGTATTTCGTTAAATATTAAATATATATAGCGCCCCATTTGTAACGTCCTAACTACGTCCCTGTACACATACGAATATTTTACGATATAATCAAATATGAGGCTGAGAATATTCTAATGGATATGAACTGGCGATTGACGCAAACCGTATATTTGTGTGTTACAAATATTGTATTTTATTGCTTGTTAATTCCAAGCTCGTCACTAGTCACCTACGTTGGCAAATAAAAGCCTTTTTAGATATATCTATTTACTTAAGATTATTTTATTTGTTGCGTTCTTGCGAAATGTAACTATTGGGTAAGAATTTCTCCAGAAAGGGCGAATACGCCGCGAAGTTGGTGAGATTCAAGACAGCCCTACTTTGTGTCCACATAACAAAATCTAATTTCGACTCCCGCGCGAGTACGTTGCATGTGGAATATGAACGCAGTGTAAAGATGAATTATAATATTTAATATTATTTGATTTTTTTTGTATCTGGACAAACGCGCGAATGAATTGGCTTGAATCAATTTGTGGACAATTTGACTTTTCTGTAGTTACAAGGTCTATTTATTTCTTCATATAGCAAAAAAATTGCCGATGTTTAGCATAAAGACAATTTTGGTTTACCTACATTTTTCACAATATCTCAAAGTGGTATTTTGTAAAAAGGAATAGAAAAAGGGGGTCACTTTACATCGACCTAGTACAGTTTGTGTTATACATACTTACTTAGGTATTTTTATGAAGGACAACACTAAACTGAATTTATCGTCCTGAGACATAAGTAAAGTCTAAAGCATAGCGTGTAGTACTGATTTATGCTGAAATTAATTCATCACACAAATAAATCCAAGAGTTCTATATTTAGAGTTGCATATAGTGCAAGATGACGGGACACCCGACACGATAATGTGCCCTGACTCGATACATATGGCAGACATATCGAATAAATACTCTTACTCGCCAAATCATCCAATATTATGATTGACGAACCTTGATGGGTGGTCTTTTGACAAAAAATAACTTTGGATTTGAACGTTTTTTTGTTTATACAAATGACGACTAAAACGAAAAAAAAATAAGAATGGACTCAAAATGATTATAAAGGATAATAAGTCAAATGAACAAGTAAACAATGAAGTTAAAAGATAAGTAAATAAACAGAAAAATAAATATTTTCTTCTAAAAAAGAATGTCTTCCTCTAACAACCTAACAGACAAAAATTCCTAAAAACACTAACTCCAAAATTAAGTTTTTTCAATCACAAATATATCTCTTATTATTATAAAAAGTTGAATTTGAGTTATTGGAGTATAAATCTAGGAGTGCGTATATTCACAAAATTATAAGTGTCTGTACACACTATCGATTATTATCGATAATGAAAACTAATAAAAAACGATAATAATTAAAAACGATTTATTGCAGGAAAACATTCAAGATGGCCGCCCTGTTTACTGCCAATCCTGGACGTATTAACTCACTTTTTAATTTAAAACCTTATAATTTGACGGGTGCAGCTAAACGGCAGGTTTTGTCTTTAATATGTTTCGCTTCCAGATTGCCATTATGAAGTTAAATGCGAGGGTGTGGTGTAGTAAACAAAAATAAGGGCTGTATTTAAATTATAACCAAGATGTAATTTTGGTATTCATTCAATGGCATCTCAAAATTTTCATACTTCGGTCATTTGACGTCTATATTATTCAGGTAATGTGTGTGTTGTATTAAAAAAATTGTAGTTTTCGAACAAAATTATTTTTTATTTTTCAGACTAATATCACTTTATCATCGCCGCCTGTTATTTTTTCGTTACTGACTAGTAATTTAAAAAAAACTACACGTACGGTCTCGTACTACACTGTGGTGAAAGTACAAATCGCAATAAAACGATATCTAAATAGAACAATATCGCATCGAATCGTTCACAAAGCCGGCGTGTAAAACGCCACTGGACCGATTGCTCGATCAAAGCGCCGCGACTGTGCGTGGAAATCGCACGATAATTGTCGCGAGCTGTCGATCCGCTTTAATGTGTGTACACGCCTTTAAAAATTCAACTTAATGTAAACAAAGTGTTAAAGGTAATAACTACACGTTTAAAAGTGCATTAAAAATACTTGCTCCAAAAATATTTTTACAAATAATCCATACAAATAAACTCTGTACAAAATGAAATTCGTTCTCTATGTAAAAACAAATGTAATTTTGTTATCATTACCTATGCTGAGCAACATTCAACATAATTTAATGCGAATACATATTATATTGATGAATATTGATAAGTATTATGTTTTTGTTGTACGTGCTTTCCTATTCGGGTACGGAAAGCAAAAACATTTTTGGTGCAAACAGAAATGTGTAGTCTGACAATGTTTTGTCAAAAATGTTGTCATAATTATATTATGTTTTGTTGATTGTATAGAGTACTAGGTGCGCCCAGCGGTTTTACCCGCAGTACTTATGTAGCCTATGTGTTATTCCAGGGTCTAAGCTATCCCTATACAAAATTTCAGTTCAATCGGTCCTTCCGTTTAGGCGTGAAAGAGTAACAAACACACATCCAGACATCCATTCTTATAAACTTTTACGTTTATAATATTAGTAAGATAGACCAAAATACGAGCTGAAGACGCGGCTTAAGACATCTAATGGCCCTAAGGTTTGTACTTTCGTATCTTAATACGAAAGTACACGTATCTGAACTTTGTCCCATAACCCAACCTGGAATTAGACGACAGTATTAAGAAACACCTTTTAACTTAACAGCTGCATGTATATAAAACATTTAATTTTTGTCGACTTTAAATGATTGCTACCAGTGTAAGTATTAATTAGCCAATGGTCTCTGATAGTCGATATATACTGTTTACTGAACTAAAACCAATATCCGCGGTTTTAGTATCAATCAGATTTGCTTTGAATGCTTAGAACATTTAACCACTGGAATAGAAGCCTTTACTATTATTTGCGAAAATGTCTGCCAATTTCTACGGGGGAGATCCTGTGAAAACGAATAATGATACTACACTATTCAATTTTCCATGATGTCACTACACATGCACCCGACAACATTATCAAACATTGGCATAACGTATACTCCCACATGTACATACACAAGGGATAACCTGTATATTAAGAAGGTTATGAGACCACGGTTGTTTGCCATCTCACTCATACTAAATACGTAGGTTGAGGATAGTATTTGGTTTTTAATTTGAATGAGCTACGTGAGATGGCATACAACCCTGACGTCATTTTTCTAGCTTCAGTTTGGTGCTCACTCTACAAATTCCTATTAAAGAATCCTATATTATCCTATTATAATTGAATGTAAAATTCTTGGCTACAACTAGTTTTATGCCCGGCTACTTTTTTGGCAGCGGGAATGGCCGGACAGGGACGTATCCAGTTAGACGTCTAATCGAAGTTTGAATAACGATCTTGAATCGCAACATTTAGGTACATACTAGGGCTTGCATTCGAATATTCGAATATTCGAATTATTCGAATAATAAATTACTCCGAATATTCGAATATCAAACTTGCCATATTCGAATATTCGATAATTTTTTAACATTTTCAAACTCGGAAGTTATGCTGGTATAGAACCACAGCTGAAAGGGTAACTACAAACAAAAAAACAATGGCCGGCCTCTTGGGCTATTTAGCGGGTAAAAAATCGAATATACTCGGGTTATAGGAGAACAATACAACACCACCACACGCGCCATGACGCTTACTCCCGCCAATATGCATTCTCCCATTGCATTTTTCGTCTTTTATTAATAGGATTGCTCAAGAATAAAAAAAAATATCTAGTCTAGCATTGTTTTTGTCTTGAATAGTGAAGAGATCTTCTCTTGATCAGTTTGTTCACCTCCAGCCTACGTGCCCCCAAAAACTAAAAACCCACTGGATGCTAGAAGCCTAAACACTTCTTCTGACTCAATTTGAGATAATCCGCACGGATCTTCATCAGCATACATTCCAGGTTTCGGAGGTGGTCTTCAAAGGAGCGAGAGCTCCTCAGTTTCATGAACAGTGTCATTCATGTATATAAGAGACGCGTTCCCAACGAGTCCAACAAGCCCCAACTCCATTAACCTCTCGAACGTTGCAGGCGCATTACACTATCTGAATGGCATTAGGTACTTGATGTTGCCACAGGCCCTTTCCTTCTTCGCGATAGTCTTCGCTTTATCCTAAGGGTCTGTTTTCACTTGCCATGTACCCCACACTACTGATCGATGATGGCCATTTCATTCCTACTGGAGTGTCCAATGTGGCGTCGATCCTCGGTCCTTCCTAGTTATTTCATTTAGTTCCCAATTCCTGGTTATACAAACAAAAATATTAACTGCCATCCTTCTTCTAAATCAGTACAACAGTAGAACACCAAGGATGAGGATTCAATTAAATCATCATCATCATCTCAGCCGTAAGACGTCCACTGCTGAACATTAGGCCTCCCCTTTGGACTTCCATATGTACCGGTTGGAAGCGACCTGCATCCAGCGTCTTCCGGCGACCTTTATAAGGTCGTCTGTCCACCTTGTGGGTGGACGTCCTACGCTGCGCTTGCTGTTCCGTGGTCTCCACTCGAGCACTTTTCGACCCCATCGGCCATCCGCTCTCCGCGCTATGAGGCCTGCCCATTGCCACTTCAGCTTGCTAATCCGCTGGGCTATGTCGGTGACTTTAGTTCGCCTACGGATCTCTCCATTGCTGATTCGATCGCGTAGAGAAACCCCGAGCATAGCCCTTTTCATATCGCTGTGCGACTTTGAGCTTCGAGATGAGGCCAATAGTGAAGGAGCACGTTTCGTTGCCGTAAGTCATCACCGGTAACACATTGATTAAAGACTTTCGTCTTGAGGCACTGAGGTATGTCGGACGAAAAGACGTTGCGTAGTTTCCCGAACGCCACCCAACCGAGTTGGATTCAGCGGTTGACCTCTTTCTCGAAGTTGGACCTACCTAATTGGACTACTTGTCCTAGATAGATATATGAGTCCACAACTTCGAGTACCGAGCCTCCAACAGATACTGGGGTGGGCACAACATTGGCATTTGACATAAGCTTCGTCTTGTCCATGTTCATTTTTAAGCCCACCCGTTGGGAAGCTCGGTTGAGGTCATCGAGCATCATGCTGAGTTCCTCCATCGACTTTGCCATGACTACGATGTCGTCGGCAAATCGAAGGTGAGTGATGTATTCGCCGTTGATATTGATGCCAAGTCCTTGCCATTCCAGGAGCTTGAAGGTGTCTTCCATTTCGGCAGTAAACAGTTTCGGAGAGATAACGTCTCCCTGTCTTACGCCTCTTCTTAATGGAATCGCCTTCGTGCTCTGCTCCTGTACTCGGACTGACATAGTGGCTTTCTTATACAAGCACTTCAACACTTCAATGTATCGATAGTCAATATGGCATCGCTGAAATGACTCGAGCACCGCCCATGTTTCCACCGAATCAAAGGCTTTTTCATAGTCCACAAACGCTAAGCATAATGGCAAATTATACTCTTCGGTCTTCTGTATAACTTGCCGCAGCGTATGGATGTGGTCTATGGTACTATAGCCTCTTCGGAAACCGGCTTGTTCGGGAGGCTGGAAGTCATCAAGTCTGTGTTCGAGACGGTTCGTGATGACCCTTGAAAACAGCTTATAAACATGGCTCAGATGCGTAATGGGTCTGTATTTCTTCAATAGGCTGTTATCACCTTTTTAATCATCTTCAATCACATCGTCTTTTATCATTTCTTCAATCATGGCTTCCTCTTTTTTCTCTTTTGCTACTGGTACATTTACTTCTTGGTCTTTGAAAAATCTGCCGCTCATTGTCTGTGTTGATCTTGTGTAACTAATGCGTTCTCGATATCAGTTTCATTGGTGAGGAAAATATCGCTGTAATTGGATGATTCTTGCCATCGCTGCATCCAAACATCTTCGTCATAAGTTCGCATCAATGTATGTTCCTTTCTTGATGACTTGTTCTACGTTACTTAGGTCCAGAACTCGCACCGAAGCTGTGTATCTGCAGCTTATTAATGCACGCGTCATCAACCCATGGTTGATTATATAGCTCAAGTTCTCAAAGAACACAAATCGATATTTCTTTCCACTATTCCTCGGCAAACGTGCTGGTGGTGGTCTCTGGTCTAGGTGGAAGTATGACTTTCTTGACGCTGTAGATCTCTCCTGACTTTCCCTGATGCCCCCTCCATAAAAATGTCCTCACAATCACACTCATTTCCTTGGATTCACGCCAATTGCGTTAAAAGAGAGTAGATTACGAAAAAAATTTTTATTTTTTCGAATAATCGAATAATATTCGAATATTCGAATAATGCCCGAAAAAAAATCGAATATTCGAATATTAATATTTTCGAATATTTGCAAGCCCTAGTACATACATACTTTGTAATCAACGTATAAAACGTAATCCAGTAACTACCTATTTGCAGATTCAATCAATTGTAAATGAGTATTTTATTATTTATGCATACTTATCATTATATTAAATACTTAGCATAACCCAGATCGAAATGTCAAAAGGTTGGCCTTCAGAAATCAATAAAATAACCACAGAACCAATACCAATACTCAGTGGCAGAGGACACATGTTTATCAAACAGTGACTTATGTCAATTTTATCAAATTCATTCCCTTCATAATTTTTGCTTATTTCTTGTGTCATGTTAAATTAAAATATCTAAGGAATATGTAAGAACATTAATTTATTATTATTATAAGGAATGGTGTTTTTATTTTTCTAACGAGCTTAATTATAATTAAATCTATGTAGACTGATGTACATTTATCACAAATTATACGCGTACTATTTTCCTAACACCACGCATGGTTTGAAAAAAAATAATGACTTTTTTCCTTTACAAAAATAATCTATTTTACTTTAAGGCAGATTTTTACTTTCATAGAGTGCTAGTCAAATTTTTATTCACTCTGATAGTGGAATATTGGGTCTGTGTAAAATACTACAGCATTTATAGCACAGATCGATGTTTTATCATTAAAACGAATGGCCATGCAAATAAAGTTTAAATAAGTCTCCGTAAAGTTTTTGATTGGGCGACATTAACACCTTGCGAGATTTGCAACTATGTTGTTTTGAGATCGGCAGACTCTTTTGTAAGGCCAGACTTTTGTTGACGAATGGTAAAATGCAATAGCGAAAAGGCAAGCTTAAATTGTGCCCTTTCGGATCATAAAGGGTCAGTGCGAGATTTTTAATTGATTGACGGGTACAGACACAATGTATCACATTCTTTGATTTTTTTTATGGTTCTTCGATGTTGTGATATCTTTCTTAGTTTACCAACATATAAAAAATATACCTTCAAAATATCAAGTAATCTGCTTCATACCGTTTGGGTTATGTGTAATCTATCACTGGTTTAATTATGCGCAAATCATTAAAATTTTTGCTTGTCTTTTTCCATTCGTTAACTCAGACGCATGGTTAAGTTTTGCAAATTAGGAAAATATAAGCTTTATTAGATGTGCCCCAAAGTTATCCGCCTAATCCTAGCCTAGCTATCCGCCGCTTGTCACAATCTGCGGGTAAATCAAGATAAAAAACATTCTTATAACGGTTCAGGGTTTTTTGCGCAAAATAGCAAAAAAACGCACAAACTCGCAAAGACACATACAAAACGTTCACCTATATAATATCAGTACGCATCACTTATTAAAATCGTGTAGCAGAAATAATTTCGGTTAAAGTAAATTCCGAATGAAATAGGTTGACAGCTTGACATGCGTTACCATTGTTCTTTTGTTTTTGATAAACTCGCAAATTCTACGTTTTCCGCACCACAAAAGCATCGTGACTGCACCTTATGGCGTAGGAGATATTTTACTGACAAGAAAATAAAAACGTGTCGAAGTGAGAAGCTACCAAATGTATAATTGGAGTAACAATTAGAGTAAGGGCAGTCGAAAACAATGAAGACAATGTGATGATCAAATATAAGTACATATTATAATATTGGTTTCATTCTTTTAAGCGTTGTTCTTTTGTTTCTAGCTATTATAGAACTGAATGTTAAACATATTTTAATGCCTTTTGAATAGTTCCTTTTACAACAATAGGGATGTTGACTAATTTTTGGAATTGCTTTTATATGATAGATAGACCCATTTCAAATACGTATATCATATTTTTATGCAAAAATATATGAAATTTCAATTTACAAATACGTAAATAAAAATGATTTTTTAAATACTGCCTAAAACGTTCCGAACTGTCATCTGACAGCGCGTGACGTCATACCACTGGCTGGTCCTTACGCTTCCTATGAAATATTCCTGATTTTGACAAATTTTAATTATTCATAACTTAAAAACCACTGAACCGATTTTGATGCAACTTATGCTGTGCCCTTAGTTGGTCCATACTTAAACCAAAAATAAAGTTTATAACCAAAATGAATCTTATATTTTCAGAGAGACATTTTAGTTATAGACTTTGTTTTTGGTTTAAGTATGGACCAACTAAGGGCATAGTATAAGTTGCATCAAAATCGGTTCAGTAGTTTTTAAGTTATGAATAATCGACCGAGCGAAGCGAGGTCTTAGAGTCGAAAGCCGCGAAATGTCTGCGTTTGGACCAGTTTAACGCTTGACCTCTGGTGCTTAAGTTTGGTCGACGTTTACTTGAAAACGGTTAATCCAAATTAAATGAAATTTTACACACAAGTTAAGAATGTTAATTGGATAATTTTAGTGAAAAAATTAGCTAAATAGGTTCCAGGGTTGCAGAGATATAGGTGACTTAAAGTCTTTACGATAGGTCTGACGATTATTTCAAAACTGGAGCGCTGATAATTTTTTTTCTAACATATACACATTTTTTATAAGCGACACAAATATATTAGCCAAAGTGTATGTTTGTATGTATGTTTGTTATGCGATAACTGGAAAACCAATGGTCCAATCTGCATGAAACTTTGCAAACGCGTAATATAAATCCATAGAATTTTTAAGTTCGAACATAAGCCAAATCGGTGGAAGGGTTCAAGAGTTAAAGAGATTGCTTTATTACAATGAAACCGATGATCCAGTCTTGATAAAACTTTTTAAACAGGTAGTACAAACTAAAAGAATTCTCATGTCCAAAAATGAGCCAAATCGGTGCAAGGGTTGTAGAGTTATAGAGAATACAAAATTACAATGTTTAGCGATTGTAATATTATGAGAACTGCAGGGATATTCAGTTATCCGTCTAGGGAACCGAACCAAAGACAGAATTGACAAAAATCGATACGACGTAATACGTCATTTCATACATTTTTGATAATTCGGTCCTAGGTTCGGTTCCCTAACGGATAAGTGAATAGCCATGTTGACTTACTCAAAATATTATGAATTTAAATGATCGTGCGGGTGGTGCAGGATATTAGGTTCAAATTTATTAATCAAACTTAAACACATTTTTTTATTCAAATAGTAGTCCAGTCAATGAGTGCCCAAAAAAGACATGTGGATTGAAAAGTCGAAAGCAGAAAAACTAACTTAGGAACTTTGTTTGGACTATTACAGGAGATAAACATACTAAAAGTCCCCACCCCTCGGGCTCACCTCGGAGGGCCGAAGAAGGTCCCATTTTTAGGTTTTTTGCCTAAATATCAAAAACTGGGCGTTGTACGATATTTTGTTGTACTACATTATAAAAGCTTTAAAATTTCCTACAACTTTGGCTTTTACACTTTTTATCTATATCCAATCGTTGTCCAGCTATGAGCTTCCAAACATGGTCTATTTTTAAGACGCTGAAATTAGTTTTCCATACAAAGTCGGTAAAAAAATCTTGCAAGTAATATTTGACCAATTTCTGGTTGTCGTACCATAATGAAACTTTGCGAATGTCTAGAAATATGATGACAGTTCAATAATTTGGTACCACTGAGCTGATCTGATGATGGAGCCAGGAGGTGTTTACTGAACCTCTTCAATGGCTATTAGTAAACCCGCCGAGTTTGGGCACATTACTCGAATTGGCATAAGCAAAAAACCTAAAAATGGAACCTTCTTCGGCCTCCCCCCTCTTCCCTCGGGCTCACCTCGGAGGGGTGGGGACTTTTAGTATGTTTATGTTCTGAATAGTCCAAACAAAATTCCTAAGTTAGTTTTTCTGCTTTCGACTTTTCGATCCACATTTCTTCTTTTACTGGACTATAGGCTACAGTTTTTCACTTTTGAAAGTAAATTTTACAATTATTTAGATCTAAGTATTTTAAGACTCTACTGCTCATTCGAAAAGCATATCTATGAGAAGAACGAGCAAGAAACTTATTGGGATTGTTATTTATGTGTTTATCACATATCATTATGCCATTAAAACCATCATTCACTCTAACATCTGCAAACATCCCTGACGCTCTGTAGTATCGAGACAGCGCCAAAAGTATCCTGAAAGCATTGCTGTACTGGATCCGCAGCGCCTTGAGATCCCTGTTTGTAAAGTTCATTCACAAGTTTTTTGTTTAAAAAAATAATTAATAATTAGGCCTACGTTTGATCACATCCCATCTGATGGAAAGTGCAAATGTGATCGACGAGCTGCACTGCTGCACGTATAAAAAGTCTGATAATGCCTTGAACAAGGACACTTTGTCTTGCTCAGTAGCTGTAGATACATCTTGAAAACTTGCGAGCCTAGATGTTACGCGTGACTGTCATAGCTCTGCGTTCTCGCTCCAAGTCTAAGTCATCATCGGCTGCTACGACAAAAATGTTATAGAATTAGCTACAATATCAATATAATAACTGTTGTAAATTTGCTATATATAACACAATTAAAGCTAGATATTTTTTTCCAATTTCAATTCTTCTAATGTCCACTGCATCGGCAACTTGCTTCGTAAACAAGTGCTACAAACTATGATGATTTTGTAAGAATTTTTGTAAAAATTATAGTAATATTTATTATTTTATTCTATATTATTTTCTGCAAGTGAATACACACATAACCTTTCATATTATATTATTATTGAAATTTTGATCACAACAATAAAATAGTCACAGAGATAAAGATTTTTTTAATGTACTTATATCCGTTACGTATTTTGAGTTTTAACATTACTTTCAATTTTGGCATTTTCCTTTCCTTTTACGAATATTATAGGTTAAAGTTTCCATACATTTATATTTCGTAGATTCTTATAACTTTTACCCATGTATTTATACCTATTTTGAGAGAAATTGGGTCTGCGAGGTCCCAGTTCGCGGCGAACTACTAGTTAAAATGTGTCGAAATCAGGAACATTTCATAGGAAGCGTAAGGTCCAACCAATGGTGTGACGTCACGCGCTCTGATTGGCGTTCGCATTCGCGTAGTAATAAGTAAAAAATATTGAAATTAAAATTGATTTTATTCAATTTTGGTTTGTAAATAGATCCTTAAAATGTGATTTTAGGTTTTTAAATACTGTCTTTTATGTGAAAAACATAAGTTAATGTGAATTCGTAACATGTGTCAACATCCCTATTAAGCTGTGACCTCGGTTTTGCTCACTTAAAAGTTGTTTGAAATTTATTCATAGTAAATTAGTAATAACATTCAATTAGTGCTACCTAATTACTTATTTCAACAATAACATTTAAATATAGATAGATAACACTTTTTTGAAACAGAGAAAAATATACAGAAATAAACTTAAAAATAAAAACCCAATGTTAAAATCCATGTGTTTGGTTAAAAACGCACTAAAATCATTTTTTTAATTAATAAACATTGAACCACTATTTTTGGCATTACAATGGCTCAAAAGTAGCGACACTATTACATGACTTCTAAGCCCTAGCCCTTATTTCTCTGCCATGGTCGGTTAAACATGTCTAAACGTCAATTTAGTACCTAATTAAATTGCAGTTAGTAGACCGTTCCTACTAATTAAATTCTCGCCTGAAGGCATAACGCCGCAATTCCTGGCAGCCCTTTAAATTGCCTCCTTAACCTTACTGTTTATATACTTATGAAGTAGATATAAAGGGCTTATAATTGACGTTCACAAAGGACCGCTTGTCCTTTGAACCGCACTCGTTAAGCAGCACGCGAACAAACCCGGATGAAAGCGGGTAGCTCGATAATTTTATTGGAATCGATATTGGTGTTGGATAAGGCGGGCTATTCAGGATAAGACAAAATACGACGACGACTACGCCAATTTAAATTATAAACGCATCTTATATATTTTATAGATATCTCTTGTGTCCATGACATCTCATTGACATATTTCTAAATCTATGCATGTGTACTTGTTATAAAATTACTGCAAAACGGTACGGTTTGAAAGATTTTTTTTTGTCTGACAAATCTGTGATTAAGTGGTAAAGTATATTTCAACAAACGCAGATGTGGTTGAGCCGAAGAGCTTGTTATTATATAAAAATTGACCTTGAAAGTTAAAAGCGACCATAGTCTTATATTAAGAAGAAGAAGGTCGAGATTAATGTTAGGAAGAAGTACAAATGGTAGTTTACTTTCTGCATTTCTAAGGAATGACAAATAGATGGAAATCCAACAATATACATTGCATGCTGCAGTTCAAATTGTGATATTAACGTGTGTCATACCCATTCACAGAATATCTACAAGTACTCATTTCATACGTGCTCATACAGTACTTAAAACAATTAATACTTTATCGTTACCAATAAATCATTATTTCACTATATTCTCGACGATTCCTCCAGTCGCGTCGTGAGACAAGTGATTTCTCGCAAATTAAGATTGATGATGCAAACGCGTCAATACCGGAAAACTGACATGAATGGGTTTCTTTAAACGATAATTTGCCTTAAGCATGTTATATTATATTCCTTTAAAGGTAATATAGGTTCAGGATATAAAGGAACAGTGAAGGCCAATAATTTTCCTTTTCTTTCGGGTGAGACGTTAAAGATCTTGTTATGTTTTTTTATGTGCGATCGTGAGCGAAACTGCACGCCTATTTCGCATCGATATGGTCAAACTGAAGGCAATTACTGGTGTAATTACTGTTAGTGGGTTTGTCTAATTAGTTGTAAGTTAAACTGGCGTGATATTCGGTAAAGGTATAGCTGCACTAGCAGCGTCCAGCGGCTATCTATAGGTATGCCAAATATCAATTCAATTGGTCTACCCGTTTATGCGTGAAAGAGTAACACACATACATTCATACATACTTTCAAACTTTCGCGTTTATAATACATATTAGTGGGATATTAGAATGAGAGTGCAACGTGCAGCAAAAATATGAATCTATCCAATAAAACTATTTCATTGTTATATGTAGGTGCCATGCACTTGTATCTTTTTAATTCTGATAAATACTTTCATTGTGCTACACCTGATTATAATAATTTCCTTAATCAGTTTTAGCTATTCGACCCATAATATTTAAATTAGCATTTCCTGGGTAAACAAATTTCCCTAATTGCAATAACATGACTCAGTAAATACTAAAATAACATAATTTTCTTCATCAAACCACTCACATAAATTAAACGAAGAAACAGTATCAACCTATCATTTTAATAACAATAAATTGTCCACCGCATAGATAGCATATAATCAAATATAATAAATGTATGAAAACAAAGGACACAAATCGTCCAAAGCCATTAAGCTACTGAAACATAAAAGCCGCCTGCAATCATATTTTCAAAGCAAATCATTCCTAGTAATGTGTATAAACACAATAATGAAGTTGTCCAATCTGTCGCGACCCTCCTAACGGCGGATTATTCCGCTGGGGTCGGAATGACCCTTCACATGTTTTGACATCCCTTTCCAGACCAATGAAATATGTAACAAAAGGGGAACGGGTTAGCTCAACGATTCGAACAAGCTTTTTATTGGTACGTGAATATGCAGGGCATGTTTGTGACGCCCTTGGTGGATTTTTTTACTGGTTGACTTGGTTTGACTAGTTTGGTTTGTATGGTTTTGTAAATCGAAAGGCTTTTACGAGATATTAGAATAATCATGTTTATCATTTTCTGTTCTATGACATACTGACTAACATGGAAAGAACACTGTAGTTGGTTACAATGTTTGAATTAATAAAATTATATCGTGACACTTATAGCTGAAATGGAAGTACTCAAATTATGCATGTTTTTTATGCCTTGTACCAAACATCCAACATAATATTATTTAGAGCATAATAATGTTAGGTATTCGTACATGTATCATAATAAAGTTTTGTATTTTGATAGGTACAGATGCATATGTAACCTGGGGACATTTTTTTACCTGGAGTCAGTCAAACTGTAATTATTTCTATTAAAATGTCATAAAAAACCATGAACTTACCTGACGAACCTGCTTGTACTGCTCCTCGAAGCTCCACCCGGCCGCGCTGCCTTCAGAAGACGAGGAGGACGCTGAACCCACGGGCTGTGCGGGCGGCGGGGGCGCGGGCGCAAGGAACGCCGGCGGGGCGTAAGGGAACCCTCCGCCATTGCCCGCCAGAGCGAACACGCTCGATGGAGTCGACAGCGGAGCGCCCTGAGCTAGCGACGCTAGTGAAGACAGGTGCGGGTGGAGCGAAGACTTGAGAGACTCGAAATCGTCTCGCACCTGGAATTTTTCGGTCTACTCAAGTTAGTCTGTTACAAGTTGATGTCGTACGGGGTGGAACAAATGAATGCCAGAATGTATATGGACTGGATTTGTAAATCACCTGTCACCTTTAGATTACATCACAGTGACCTTTAGATTACAATGATAATATGTCGGATGGAGAATGTACTATCTCCAGAATCGTTTTCTATTTATTTTGTATGGATTTATTAATTTATTGTAGGTACAGTTCTAATCAAATCTTATAGATTTTATGTGGTCAATTTTGCTTTTGTGTACTTTTTATATAAAAGTGGTTTATTACAAACAAGCAAAAAAGGATGAGCTGATCGAAATGCTGTGTACGTATGCCTTCGCAACTAACGTAAATCTCCCTTAACGAGATTTTATGACTTGTCCATCCATCTAGTCTTACCCAATCACTGACAAAAACTACTTCATCATTTCCAACTTATGTGGACCTAAAGACCAATCAACTCGTAACTTACTTTAATCTCCCTCTCATGCGGTCTCGGCGAGTTCCTCTGATGGTGAGAGAGCTGGTTAATCTGCGGATGAGCAGTGCCGTGATGGCTCAGCGAGTGCTGTGGCTGCATGGCTTGGTGCGGCTGATGATGCGTAGGAACAGGCTGATGAACCGGTGCGTCTCGGCCTACGCCCTCGTCGGAGCTCTCGCAAGACTGGTCACCTGATGACTCGCCTTCTGATCGAGCGGACTGCAACAATTACAGTTTATAACTATTTAAACCTGTATGTGAATAATTGTGCCACTTAGTGTGACTTTACAACAAAATTATTCATGAACCTTGGACATGGCTATAACGTAAATGATATACTCGTAGATATAGTGTATGTGTATACCAGTGTGCGAATATGTTTAATAGTAATCACATCTGAATTCATTAAGCTAAAATTTGGTATCGATTTATGTAATTTTCTTCATATATTTTAAGTACATTATTATTTATTTGGGCTTAACACACAGGCTTCTTTTTGATGGGTAATTGCTGAGTGCAACTAATAGCTAAGATTAAAATAATAAGATTATAATAATAATAATTCGATTAAAAATAATAAGGTCCATCAAATTATAATAATTTCGCTTGCAGGTGTTCACTATAGGGAAAATAATCTTTATATTTAATAACACATCACCTTTGAATGATAGGTGCCACAGATTAATTCGCAGTTATGGAACCTGCAATTACATTAAATGTCGCGAGGTGTCGGCCAACGATAAATATGTGAAAAATAATCATCCTCATCGCGAACTTGACTGCCGTTTACAACAGACCGGTTATTCTGAACTATTAAAATTATGTACATTCATATTTATGTAATGATTGGAGTTTATACTTCAGCAGAACTGGTTTTTTTCGTGATTCATACAGTCAAATCAGTCCACTTTGATTAGTGCATACAACCAACTCATGTGTTTTCAGAGGGCCTATTGGCTATTTCACGCACTGATGAAATAGTGATTTTTTTTTTGCTAGTCTTTTCTGTTCCACTGATGAGCAAAGACCTTTCTTAAATCCTTCGACTTATCTCTATTAACCGACAAAAATAAAATCTTCTTAGAGACATGGAGTGCTAAAATTGTAAGACGTTTCTTAAATTTGTCGTGTAACGTATTAGTAGATTACTCAACAAAGCTAAAAAAATATCTTTTTTAATTTTACCAGTCTTTCTATAAAAATATATTTGATGGTTAATTGTAGGTAATAAACACAATAAGTGCGTTATACCCAAGGATCTAAGAATACCTATCTACCTTATTAATTAAAGGTCTATCTACCCTATTAATAATTATAATAGATCAACCTTCAGATTGAAGAAAACGCGTTAGGTCCGTTAGGTTTCTAACTTGTTCATACCTCTAAAATATTGTATAGGTATATTGTCCTCCCTTAAAACAAAAAGGCATTTTCTCATTTTTACAAGCTTTTATTTACTTTCACCTGTCTTTTGTCTGTCAGTCTGTCTATCTGTTTTGTAATCAAATCTTAGAAATTTAATTTGATCCACTTCCTGATTTCTGATTGAGCTGAACTTTGTATGTATAAATCGGATGACAATACAATATTATTATGACATGGAGCTGTTCTGATAATGGAGCAGGTGGCCATAAGAACTTCGTAATTAAACGACACAACCCCTTCGAGTTTAGGCTCATTTGATTCGTCTTGACGAGTACTTTGGTGCTAGATGGTAATAATAATAAAATCTTGTTTTTAAAAAGTTTTTTTTTTAAATTTCACTTGTTTATTGCATTACCAAAGCGTGCATATTGAAGTGAAGGTCTCACATTACTGCTTGATAATAATATAATGATGGTGATACCAGATGGTTACCACAAACTTTATCGCCTTTGGCCACTTGTTTCGTGGACAAAAGCCACGAAAATACACCCTTCCAATTAGAAAACATTGAACTGGCTTCAAAGAATGATCTACCTATATAAAATACCTACGTACCTTCTGGAAGAGATCGCTTGAAGCGATAAGGCGCATTGTGGACCATAGTTTAATTTCATATAGACACACACTTTTATCATACTTTTTACCTATTAATTAGTGAATTTTCTATTTATGGTATCAATGAAGATCGTTTGTATTGTTAACTTTATGTGTTTAAGTGACATATTTAAAGCTTCTAAGAAAACAAATTTAAGCTAAATTTTAAATCAAGAAACACGAACATAAAAAAGAAGCACTGTTCTCAAGAAAATAATAAAAAGTTTAGGTGTCGTAACAAAATCTTTAAAGCATAGAGCTATGCTTAACTATGCATAATATCTGGTATTGTCACATAAAAATTAAGTATCATGATTAACAAGCATATAAAGTTCCTAGAAACTCTTCCTAAGACAAAAACTCTTGTACAGAGTACAGACATATATAATATCATCAACCAAAACGAAAAATCGCTAAAACTTAGTTCGCAATGATCAGAGGGCCTATTTATTGGCTATCGCCAAACGACATGTAAAACACTAGAATCCATAGACAATTCTGCGTACATTACTTGCTTAAACCTCCTCATTAATATGAGTATAATAACAAACGCAGCAATGTACATCGAAATTGTCATCAATCGTGGGTGAGAATTAGCCAATAGGCCCTCAGGAAACGGGAAGCTATTAACTGCACGGTTTTTAACAATAGTACCATTTTAAAATTATGTACTTAATTTAATAAAATTACAAAATAAATTCTGAAAAGTTTCTCATTACCAATCGAAGAGCCACAGAACCAGTCGTATTAAAGTTCCATTCGATTCAATACAAGTTGTTCGGAGCAATCAAATGTTGGTCGAAATGAGCGCATTTTGCCGCCGCTCGGCCCGAGGCCCACAATTACGGCATTAAAATTATTATTTTATTTCCATTTTTATTTATTATTCGCATTATTATATTGTGTTGAGTTATTATCGGTGAAATGTTTCGTTGGGATAAACGCTCGTGGAGCGACACGCAACCTCTCCTCCCCTGTTTGGACACCAGGGTTCCGTATTTATTTATTCAGATATTGTTGGGACGGAAACAAAATAATTTAATCAAAAATATAAAACCAATCGAGTACTATAACAAAAACAACCAAAAACAAACTCTAATTACTAACAAAAACGATTATAATCCGTTTTTTTGTTTGTTGACTAAAACCGCCGTATCGTTGACTTAAATTTATCATAATTTAGAAAATAAAATTTATTCCAGTTTGTTTTTCTCGATAAAGGCATTTGCCACAATTAAATATCCAAAATGGAATCATTATATTAATGCCTTTGTGTTGTGTGTATCTTTGTATTATGTAGAATACCTAACATCCAAACATTAGCATAGTTTTTAATTTTCCAACTCGTACTTTCGTCAACCAATTAAAATTACTCGTACATTTATTTCCACTGTTTAGTTGTGAAGAAGTGATTAACAACTCAAATAAACCTATTCTTTTAATTAATACAATTTTTATAGGTAATAACTTAAGACATTTCAATCAGAATTAGATTTATTAGATTTTACATTACTTTGTAACATCACCACATTAATACCAGTAATTAGACGGAACCCTAATCGGATCCCACCGTTCCCGGCTTGTTATTTTATTCGACTTTTCTTTCTCATGGATCCACTGCTACTGGATTCCATCCTTTTTATTGCTTCCCGAGGTGACCGCAATTTTACTTAAACGTTATATCAATAAAAGGAGCCACTTTACAATAATTCTCAAGTTCGTCTACCTTATTTGATACAGATTCGCCATATTCGAACTAAGTCAATATTAGTGCTCAGACGATTTAAGCGTGGACGAAAAAAAGAAACTACTATATTATAGATTGAGCGTCCCAAAACAAATGATGCACGCAGAATGTTCACTCGCTTGGACATTTACTTACCAGATATCTTACTGCTTGCACACTACATACACCTCACGGTTGGTGCGTGCGCGTCGCGCATTCGTTAATGAAAGCAAGTGGGCTTACTATGGGTGCTTCATAATGAAACTTCTTCAAGCAATTTTTGTATTTACATGCCCATATTATAAAGTGACGAACCGAAAAAAACCAACAGCGGTAACATAAGTAGGATAGCGTTAGCACATGTAGTACTAATGTTCAGAATAAACAAAATCGCACCGAGTTTCAACTACGCTCTAATCTCTCGCGTGATTTCATAATATAATATTAACTGTAACTTGTTTAGTGGGCCAATGAAGGTATTGAATGAGTCAATATTAATGACCGGAATTTCACTACAACTTAACACTTGGAAGTAAATGAAACGCGCCTTCATGTTTCGCAAGCGATGCGATGTTGAGAATTAATGAAAATGTGAGAACATGAATAGTGCGTAGAAGTGTGTAACTAAAACATGCAGAAATGGTGGCAGAATCTAATAATATTAAGTGGAAATTAACAAAGACTTCATAAAGAGAATAAAACACAAAAAGTTAATATAAAGACAGATTATAAAATGCTAGAATGATACTTCTTGTGCATCTTATAGAGAATCAGCTCATAGTCAATCTAAGGCTTATAAAAGTGATAAAATGATCACTTAAAAATAAGGTGATATAGTTAACAAATTTTTGTTGAAATCAAGTAACCTTACTAAATTGAAAGAGCAATAAAAGAACATCAGTTTCTTCCAGACCTGCAGAAGCAAAAACGAGCAAACTAAAAGAAACCCTTTCATCATTGATACACTTTAAATCGTGACAACAACAATGAAACGGAAAGTGAAAGAATTCTACCACCGAAACCATTAACCGGGCTACTTGGTTATAGATTGTACAAACAGGGAATGAACCTGATGCAGTTCCAGGAAGAATCCCGAACCTTGATAGAAGGGAGGACATGCTGTTGATTAACGCCTTTTTCTAAATCAAACAGTACAAACAAAAAACTGAACGTTGGGATCGTTTGGCAGAAAAACTTTAACTGCTACTGATGCATAGGCGGATTTAGGGGGGGGCAGGGGGCCAAGCCCCCCCCCCCCCAGAAGCATTGTAGAGGTACGAATTTTGCACATATTCCATGGTCAAGATTATAATTATTTTCTCGGCGCTCGCAGCAAGCTGCTCGCGCACTTATAATTAAGGATAAATGAACTTTCTAACTGTTCAGAGCGAGCTAAACATACACTTTTCGTTGTAAAAATTATAATATTTTTGCCCATCTGCACCTTGCCCCCCCTAGGACCAAATCCTGGATCCGCCAGTGACTGATGGTAACACAGTAAGAGCTTCCAACGAATCAATTTTCAAATCGACTAGTTTGAATAAAGCTCATAAGATTAATGTTACCATGCTCATCATCTAAGAGACAAATAATTTAAGATTTATTGAATATGCATATAATTATGCAATTGTTGAAAAAAGTGACGTTGTCAATATAGGAAGACTTGCCATTATGCACAATTTTGATGTAATACCTCGAATATATAAGGAAAAATCAGATATGAATAATTTATCTAACAAGTATGAGAGTTGAAATGTCATCACTAAAAGCCAACAATTATAGACACACATTAATACAATGTAATATTTGTGATAGAAATCGTAATCGTGTATATGCGAGTATGTTTTATGATGCGAAATCAAATAGAAACTTGTAATGAAAGATGTCGTATGCTCAACACGTTGGTATTCTAAACAAATATGCGCAGTAATAAAATATTGGAAGGCAAGCTGTTAATACCGATGTCGTTGGGACGCTCGAGGTGAAAATTTTAGATGTGTTGAATTATTTTACAACACGCAAATTACTTACAGTTCTCTCGTTAAGGACATTTACATACACTGGTACATTTATTTGGCAACGCGGTATGTGAAATAGCGATTATGTGGTTGTACAATATTGATTGGAATGATTCAAAATCTCGTAAGATTCAGTCGAATAAAACCCAAAAGAATGTTGAAAACTTTGAGCTATTTCTGGTCATAAACTTTCTTCTAAATTTCGAAATTGTTCATACACATAACATATCTAAACATGTTAATAATAAAGTTTTCGCATTCATAATGAGTAGGATGGAATTACCTATTCAGTACTAAACTGGTAAATCTTTGAATTCTTCACAAATGCAAGGAACATGTTTATATTGACATACCTCATGTTTAATATGGAAATGAACAAAAGGGGATATCCATTAGACATCACTTAACCATCAGCAGATAACTCACTGCTAAAGTTTGCATCCGCGCTCCCTGGAATATTTATTAGCAGGATAAGTCACGATGCGTTCTGTCCACACATTAGCAGCGTTAGCACCCCTGATGCCTTGGTACCTGCGGGCTTCTGGCGTACACATACTTCGATATTTGCCTACACTATTCCATCTACACCTTAATCTGTGCCACAATCATGATTGGTCGGCTAGAATATTTACCTAAATAGCCTAAATCTACGCACTCGGCAGTGGTTGGCGCGGCACCTTGCAACACTCATTTGAGAAACGCATTGTTGACGTCGAAGGGAAATCTGCCTTTAGCATTTGCGCAACTCGATTGTACAAGCTCCGTACTAATAAGTTGTAAAAGCACCATTCCGCTGCCATTAGCGAGCGAAATATTCTGCAATGTTTGAATTCAGACATCGGCAGAAATGCCATGAATCAGTGGCCCATAAAAGGGAAATAAAGTCGGACAATGCGTTTGCGATTCGCAGCCACGTCTATGTCTCTTGTGTCACAATGTTGCTCTCGGTCACATAACATTAGCGGACATAAAATAACCGCCAATAAGTCGAAGCACGCATCAAACGTCGACAAAGCAACAGGTTCTCGGCTCGACAAACATGGTGTGTTTACATTACGATCCTGAGGCTTCATTTAATAATTCTCGGGAACTAAAAGCCTTTGAACATTTCATCGGATGACCCTCGGTGTTTGCACACACTCCTGCCTCGAGATGCTAATGTGGACACAGGGACCTGCATCGCCGATCGCCCTCCGATGCTTTATTGTGTGCCCTTCCAATAGCTCCGGCTTCTACTATTTCACTTCGATGTTCGATCTACGCCGATATCTTGTGCAAACATTTGGAATTCTTTGTCTGTTGTTATTTGACTTTTTTGAGGGTCAGTCGGAATCTTTTACTGTTTGCTGTTACGAGTAAAAGCGAAAGCGATCCTTCGTGCATATTAAATGTACACATATGAATATGAATCATCGTAACGTATTACCATATTGTGTTAATCGTTACACAAGTACCGAAAACACTGTAAAAATGACGTACTAAGCATCTGCAAATCAGAGAGCTACCGGGTATACGGAACAAGCTAAGTATTTGAGCAAAACAAAAGGTGATAAGGAGAGGTAAATAACCTGACCCATTGACGGCGTGACGATGCGGCGGCGTGAGCGCAAACAGTCATGTCATGTCAGCGGACGCAAGTCGCACGGCGCGCCGCCATTCGCGTCCTCGAGCCGCCACCACGCTCACTCACCTCCTGCCTCACTCTAGTCAACAGCTGTTTAACGCCCCGCATGCCGCATGCTTCACTGAAAATATCGCCGGCGACCATTTAGCGACCGCTGACCGAATCCACGCACGGATCAATAGAACTGTCAACGTCCATTGAATTGCATTATGCCGAGGCGAGGCCTGCATCTTCATTCTCATCTCGTTGGTACATAAAAATTCGTTCCACCAGTTTCTAATAGATGCCCATTACGACCGTACCGTCGCTATAGAATTCCAAATTATTTAACCTGTTAATTTTATTCAAAATACCGCAACAGCGGTAAGTAAAAAGAGATCGAGTCGCTTATTGTGATGATAATTATTTTCGAAAACAAAAACTAGAAAGCGGACGGACCGTGATGCCTATCAGTTAATTATTGTCACCAAAATGGCGGCTTATTGTGAATGCCTCGAAATGGCGGAGTGACAAATCGTTAGGTTTCGTGTACACGTTCCGTTTGATTGACGCGTGCCAGATTCCGCAGTAATATACCTTTATACATATTTATTTATGCGTAGAAAGCGCAAATAAAAACGAGTTCTTTCTCATCGCGATCGAGATAATGAATCGATGTTTGCGATGACTTGAACCGCGCTATCGACTATCGGCGGATGAGGAGCGATCAGAGCGCACGCGCACGCTATGCATCGATACTATTAGGGCGATGTTTACGATTGGAAAATATCGATGCCTTTGAGACAATTTGAAACGATGGTGACGTTCGGGTCAAATATTGACAGTTCTCACGAGCGTGTCAGCGGACGCAGCTCGTGTCATGGTCCTATTCCTTCCGCTTTTCACACGTATGGGTAATAATCGATCGCTTTTATTGCAGCGAGTGTAGGCGCGCCGCGGCGGTGACACTTCGGGGAAACTATTTAATGTGACCTGTAGTTTGCCGACGATCGAACGCTGCACGTTAAGTGGACCGACAAACTGGACGAACTCGTGATTTCTCCGAAAGAGAATCTTCAGTCTTTTGTTATTGATTATCCGCGGTTGATCCTCTGACTCTGACGCATTCCGTCCAATGTGAATTCTCAAGTAAACTCTTATTTGGTAAACGATCATCGTGTTTTATAAAGCCTTTGTAACATTCGTCATTCGTGTTTGTCTTGACTCATTATTGTAAAGGGAAGACGTCAATTTGCGAAAGCGACCTCAAATTGGGACAAGGTGTCACTACGGTACCAGCAAGAATATAATACATAATATGTATGTAAAATTTATTTTTCCTCATTACAAATTTATCGCCGTGCAAAATTAATTCTTAAAAGGATTAACCATAAAACTAAGAATCAATAGAATAACGGATGTGGTTTTCTAGTTCATATTTGAATAGAAGATGGCCGACTTGTGTCGTTTCCTTTGTGGAAAGTCTTTGAGACAAATCCTATGTCGCAATATGTTAAACAAGTATATACAGTATGGATGATTCATACCTATACAAATTGCTACCTCTTGAACACTGGCCAAATGACAAATTGGGAAAATGAACTAAGTTGAGTTAACTATCTTGTAGAAGGAATATCTTATAAGTCTACCAGGACTCACAATTTTCTTCTCCAATAACTCGGTTCATTTACCCATTTTGTCAATTAAATTGCAATTATAATCAAGAGTTTTCAATTTCTATTGTAACAGGCATAAGTATGGGTCCCGATTATCACTTAATGGATATAAAAACATAATTAACACACACAAAACAAACACAACACACACATAAAACATTAAACACATTTATTTAAACATTTTATATATATGTGGGGGGCAGTCGTTAGGATAGTTAGGTTATTGAATCATAATATGAAAGCCATATTTGAATTTTGTCTCGTAAAAACGTCTGCGATCGTATCAGCTGTTACAAATTTGAACGCAATAACAAAAAACCAATGTAACCAATAAAAAAAAAGAAAAAGTGGTGAAAAGTGGTAACCAATGTTCTATAATAGCTTATAGCCGCTATTATTATTTAATTTTCTAGTATATTGTGTGTCATATAGTGACTAACACTGTACTACACACTAGAACTGTACTAATTATGGGCAGCGTTCATCTCTTACCAACAGGAGAGCGTCTTGCTCGTTTTCATACTTCGTTGTATAAAAAAAAAACGTGAGCGTCCTCTTCAACACTCATTTATATCATGTACTGTATGTAGTTTAGTAACTGTTAATACGTGCAACGTGTGTATTGATTCTATGAACTGTACTCTATTCAGCGAGATAACCTAAGGATTGTTGTGACTAATCTCTAAATCTGTTTTCCAAAATGGGATGCTTATCTGCTATTGAGTCGTTTTCCATAAATAATTGCGGATATGATGACATCGAGAACATTCTATTGGCTAACATAAAATGCGAAAACGGTGTAGTTTTAATAGACAGGGTAATAAACATAATATAACTGAACGATTAATGGAAAATATAACAGGTAGCTATTTATCATATTTTCTTCTTTTGTTTTTTTTTAACCAATACCCGTAATTTACTCACTAGGTAATAATATTATAAACTATTTTTTTTTGTTGACATAATCCATTTTACATTTCTAAGTCACACTAAACTTTACCATCATCATGAAAAATTTTGTCAGTTTTTAAGGATTGTGAAAAGTCTCCCCAAAATTGTCCATAAGATACATTTTATGTGACAAACAAGCAGACGGCCCACCCGATGGTGAGTGGCTACCGTCGCCTATGGGTACCTGCAATACCTCCTGGTACTTGTGTTTTCAAGTATTATATTCACACATCCATAAGGAAATAACAAATGAAAGACCACCGCAGAACTGAAGTAATACGAGTATAACAAGAGAAGTCCGTTTCCTCTCAATCCCATCGTCCAGCCGTTAGTTATTTTCACCAACAATACAATGTCTATCCTCTGACCCACCTGCGGTTTGGGCATTAGTTTCCTGCAACTTTACGAGCACCACAGGTAATTAACCAGTGGTTAAACCACGGTTAGGGCCAGTTTAACGATGGCTTCGGTATAGTCACGCGCCCATTGTCTTTATCTAATGTTATGAAATAGAATACAATGTTGTTTAATTATTGTTTTGTTAACATTTATCTCGGTAATGAAGTGCTTGGAAGTAGGTCTAGATTTTATGATCTCAATGACGTAGGGTGTTTTTGTTTGACTGTTTTTCTATATTTTAAGAGTAATCACTGTAGGAGAGGATATTATTATTTTAATATATGAAAGGATTATTTGGGGGCAAAACTTTACGATATGAGGGCCTACTGGCTAATTCACACCCATTACGATTGATGACAATTCAATGTAAATTGCTGCGTTTGTTTAAGCAAGTAATGTACGCAATTTTGTCTATGGTTTCTAGTATTTACATGTCGTTTGGCGATAGCTAATAGGCTCTATAAAATAAGTGTATTCAATTTTAAAATATCAACTTCATGATCAATAGCCGTATCTAATTTAAAGATACTAAAAATACAGGAGTTAATCATAGTTTTCTTTTCATTCTGGTTTAATTTGCCACCCAGTAGACAAAACCTTGTCGCCAAGCGGACATTACGGCCGTGTTCCGGCAAGATGATCAGTAAAGCCAGGGAGGGATTTATCTCGCCTTCTAGGTTAAGTCTGCTACCATCTACGGCCGCATCGTCGCTTAACATCACACAAGATCGACGTCAAAAGCTAACCTATAATGAATAAAAAAAGTTCGATCCAAATTTGAATGTCATAAAACATTCGCAGAATGCCCCACGCCGTATAAATCAAGCCGAAATCGATAAAATAATCGCTTTTAACCTGTCCGGCTATCAATCAACGCTCCCGTCTCGATGTGAACCGAGTAATGTCACTTATCGACGAAGACATCGTTAATTTATCATATCGAATGCGCCGGGTGAATGCCAATCGATTTTGAATAGATGTCTCATCTCTAATAAATGTTTCTATATATAAAAAAAAAGGTAGCACTCCGGGAGTGCCGGCAGAAGTGAAAACTTCAATATTAACGTTGTGTTTAATTATAAGTATAAAAATACTATCATTTATGAGGTAGAATACAATGTTTATTTATTGCGCTATCGTACACAAATATGACAATTTATATGTTGTTATTTATAATATTATATCGTTATTTATATATAACATTAAATTTTATCTCTCAGAAAAATCAACTTCCATCCATAATTTCGACGACTTTTACACCATCGTTATTATCAGAATCATCATCGCAAATTTTTACAACTGATACAATTGGTTTATGATAACTGAAGTAAGAAACAAACAGTTTTGATTCGAACCTATTTAAGTGTCTAATAAAAAAAATATAAAATATAAATATAAAATATTAAAAAAAAATATCGGGCGCGCGCTTGTCTAAGCCCCCTGTGCCGCCTAAACAGAGCAGCACACTCAGGCACGGTAGAAAGAGTGGGAGATACTAGTTCCTCTCCCTTCCCCTCGATCTTACGCTTTTTCGATCAGCATCACGTGACCCTGACGCGAGTTTGAAAGTTTTTACCCATACAAAAAAGTGCTCAGCGCCGCTAAAGAAGTTTTCACTTCAATAAGGTAGGTACTTGGCGCCACTTTTGAAAAAATAAAGGAACTAATAATATTATATTAATAACAAGGATCTTGACCTGAAATTGGCAATCGCACGTTCGAGCCATATTACTCCGAGTTGGAGTTAAAAAAAAAACAAGGATCTTATACCTATTAATAAAATAAATTTATTTAACTATTTGATTCTATTTTTTAATTCTAATTTATTTAATTTCTTTTTATTTAATTCAAATTTTATCCAAATATCGGTGGAATTTTCAGAAAGTTAATTCTGTGAATTTATATTGCAAAATGTAGCAAAAAGTGCGAGCGAGACAGCGTCAAATTGTATAAGTGCTCTTAATGCCAGGTACATTTTATACGAATTTACTTAATTTACTCAGACTGGTTTTATTATAATATTAATCAACTCAGCAACACTTCAACTTGGTATTTCATCACTTGAAAACTTGCGCATAACTACCGCACGTAAAGTTGTATTCACTTCTATAATAAAATTAACTTAACAAGAATATATTGATGACATTAACATTTTGAATTACATAAACTTTTCTTTGGCAAATGCTTTTATTGAGAAAAAAAGCAACAATACTACAGCTACTACAACAGTAAAATATCAGTTTTATTAACCACTGATTGGCCATACGCTAATCTATATTATGTGTTCCAAACCTTATAAACATTACTCGAATATCAGTGTTATACGATTTGTAAGTCAGATTGTGTAAGTCACAAATAAAATTAAAAAATAATGTTTGATTTAAAAGAACTTCGTAAGTTCTACGTAAAGAGTCACGCATCGGAGCAAACATTCATTTTTAAAATCAATATGAACCCTTTCGATAGCGTTCAAATAAACCCGTAAAAAAAAGAATCGACAAAAAGTCCCAGAGAATCGTAACGTAATCGAATTCGGCCGATCTGTCAACCTGTATTGTATTTTAATCATTTATAGATGGAGATCATATGAATAAATCATAATAACCGGATCAGAATAATTGAAAACTTATATTCAGATGGCTTTTTTGGTCAGAATTTAAATCGATTTTGCTCTTAGTTTTTATTAACATTGGCATAAGATACGAGGAAAGTTCTACCAGTCTTAAATTACATTTCAAACTCCTTAACTTATTATCAGGATTTTTTATTAAATATAACGATAGGTAGACTATAATTTAAAACCAACTCAGTTTGAACTAGGTACGTGTGATATTTAGGTATATTATTTGGATGGAAAATGGATTTAGATACTTTCAACTTTCGCTAAATCCATTTTCATAACAACACTCCAAATTACATGAATGATAAAAAAAATGGTCCCCTGTAACCTAGCAATTTCTGTGACCACCAAAATATAAAATGTCTGTGTCTACGACAAAAAATGGTATAGGTACATATCTATTACCAACGAACTAAGTATCACATCAAATATAAACATGTTAATCTTTCTACCTCAATAACATTTCATGTAACAGCACATACAAATCAGATAATCGTAAATAATTGATGATTAAATTCAATCAGTATGACATGAAAGTAAGATCGTGGCCCGAGAATGCCTCGCATGCTTCAAATACTTGATAAATCAATGCAACTCACAAGCAGGGGGCACTAAATCAAAACAAAACACTGGCTATCATAACGTTTTGACGTACCTTACTAAACTGACCGATAGATGGCGCGATAACAAGCTGTCAAACTTGGCTGTCATTGGCTTATTAATGACGGGGCGACGCCATCTTGATAGATTAAACGGTTATTTGAATTTTATTGTAGGTTTGAATCTTAAGTCATAGGTAGTCAATGGATAAGTACCTATGTATTGATTAAATAAAGACCGACGTTAGCGTTATACGTAGAGCGTTATAGAAAGTTTCAGGATAAAAATTACACATTGAAAAGTATAATGATGCACCGGAAGCAAGCCTCCATTTACTTGTAAAAGAAACGTAAATCCAAAGAATAGATAGTCACCTCACTGTTGACTTCTGATTCATAATCAGGTTTCTGTGCCGACGATTCAAAATGATCTAATTAATGTTGGCGACACTGTATTCTTAATATCGTCAGCAACAGAATACAATAGCACCCACGCAACGTCTGCCGTCTGGCGATTCCTCCACATCCTGATGCAATTTGTGAGTATTTACATCCAGTCACTCTCTAAAAATTACCTTAATTCAATTTGTCTGTTTAAAAAAAGTTAACAAACCAGCCCGACTTAACACTTTCGCTATTATCCTTCGTTTTTTCAAAGGCAACACTGTCTTATTTAGCTAAACAATCGGTTGCTACTACACAAGTCACTTCAGATCTTCAAAGCAATTTCGACCGTATAAAAGTAGCAGCACGTTTCATAATTGCTCGATTGTTAATCTTAGTTAAGCCTACATCGAAGTTATAGGTGACCATTGGACCACACACGGTCGCAAGTCAACACTGGGCCCAAAAACAACAGTATGGCACTTAGTATAGTTCACAGTATCAGGTAAACTAGTAGCTTTTGGGGCACACGTCAGGATGTTCTCTGGCCTTTGGAAAGTGATGTGTGTATTCATTATTTAATTTTAGATTAACAGAAGCACACTTTCTATATTTTGATAACAGATTAATTACATAATTTTAGGTATAAAATATAAGGGTGCAAAGGGTAAGTCGCAGTTCGCTCTAGTAGGTAAGTTACTATATAAGAGCACGGACTTAACGTTTTAACATCTTACGAACACATTCGGTCAAATAAATCTAAAAAATTCCGGCTTCAACCGTCGTAGTCTATAATATTATTGTTTTATCAACTGGTTCAAAGCAAACTAATGATCTTTTGGACAAACCTCAAAAACATACAACCAATACATGCATCAAAACCCAAATATACCTATACGAAATCAGTGCAACTGCAAACTCGACCGAACCCTATCGAAATAAAACCCTATCGAATAATTAGTCCAAAGTGTCTTCTAGTTTTTAAAAGAAAGTGAGCTACTTTTACTGTGACAAGGTCTTAAAGATTTCTAGTTAGTTGTATGTAAACAGCAGTCGTGGGCGACAATAGAACCGGTAGCAAGAAAACAGTCTAAAGACAGCACTCCTCATAACTCAGACGAATTTACATTTTGTTTACATCTGCACAAGCAAAGTTTGAAACAAAGATGCGACGGGCATACATTTGCACTTATCTTTCGACAGTAGGCACATTGAAATATATAAACTGGTTTTATCTGATGAATCAGGGAATATTCATTTACACTGAGATTGTGGAAGGTGTGGGTATGTGTACTTTCTGCTTAAAAAAATATGAAATACGCTGTTTTCTCTAATGGCACGTGGTTCAAATATAACATAGTATAAGATATGCCGCTAAAAACTTATAAATAATAATAAATAAATAAAATTAACAAGTCTCGCAACTCAGCTCAAATTATAAGAACCATGTAATAAATACCAAGTCATAGGTGACCCCTATCAAATGAGACAATTATTTATTGTAAGATGAATTTTAAAATCCGTTGTTTTCCTACAAATTGTCCTTTCATTTGATTCTGATTCTACGAGTGTTTTAGAGAATGTCAAAAACTTGCTTTGAAATTTAGATATGCCCAGTGCCCCGTGGTTTTATCCGCTACGATTTTTTTTAATCTAAGTTATTCTATAATCTAAGTTATGTTTTTTTGCGGTCAGCTGATCCTAAAGCTATGTTACGTAATCTGACACGTTCTTAATGTTTTTCAATTATTTTAAAAACAAAATACATGAATGATTTTTACGAAACCGTCCCATGTTCATATGAAGCAAACGCATGGTAATGCAGGCGACAGGAAGGGGCGGGGAGCCTCACATTAGCGACTCTTCCCCGAACTGGGATCTCAACAGTTTTGAACTATCATTGGGGTATTAATAACTTATGTTGGTTTTATTTAAGGTTTTGTTTTTTATTATAACTATTTATTAATTGAAGATATCCTACAACTATTATATCCCTACAAAATATTAAAATGCCATGAATTTACTTGCTTTTTTTATTAATTTGCTTGCTTGCTTTATTTTGCTTGCCTTGATTCATTTTTAACTTTTAATGTCAAAACATTTTGTTTAAGTAAGTAGAGGTACTTACATTTTTTCACAATCAGTGTAGGATCTGTAATTTATTTGTAGCAAATCGCGAATTAATAAGACGTGCCAAAATTTGCATTGCAAAAGTTATAATAATAAAATTGCTTTTAAAAAGTGTGCTTTATTAATTTCATTTATTTTATCATGTAAAAGGTTTGGATGACCTGTGTGAAAGAGGATATGCGTGCTAGGGGAGTGGAAGATATGACGGATGATAGAGCAGAATGGAGGAGAAAAACGTGTTGTGCCGACCCTACCTAGTGTGGGATAAGGGCAGGAAGATGATTTGTTTTACCATGAAAATATTAATGAAATTGGTGTGGGTGTGGTGTAAAGCGTTTGACCGTTATCTCACCTGATGGAAAGTGACGCGGTCGACGATGTAGCACGCTCGCTTTACCTGTTTACAAGTGCGAAGGTTAGTTACTACTCACATTATTATTGAGAAAGACCCCAAATGGTACACCTTAAGCTTTAATTTTTATGGTTGAAAAATTTATTTTTGAAAAAACAAGTGAAATTAAAAAAACTTAAAAAACAAGCTTTTATTATTATTACCAGCATCCTAAAGTACTCGTCAAGACAAAACAAATGAGTCCGGGTTGCGTCGTTTGATTACAAAGTTCCTATGGCCATCTTGCAGCTCCATCATCAGATCAGCTCCATGTCGTAATAATATTGCATTGTCATCCATAAAACAATATTGATTTATACATGCATGCAAAATTTTAGCTCAATCGGAAACCGGGATTTGGATCAAATTAAACTTACAAGATTTGATTACCGACAGACAGACAGACAGACAGACAGACCGACAGACAGACAACGGACAAGTGAAAGTAAATAAAAGCTTGTAATAAAGAGTTATTTGTATCATGGATGTAAAAACTACTGGACTAATGCAAATTATTCAAAGATGTTTATTTCGATTAGCATGTGTACGATGGTTTACAAGTGTCCAAGCTTGTATTTCAACATGAAGTGTGTGAATGGAAGAGAGGAGGATTAATATCGGTGCTTCATTCATTTTTTTAAATTTTAGTATTTTTTGGTAACACGTCTAAAATAAATTAAGCGCTTAAATAACAAAATAATTTGAGTTTGTATATTTAGGCGTTTATCTATAATTTTTCTTTTTAAATATTCTACAGAACCCTTCTGTAAAAATCGGTCTCACACTCAACACGTTCAATCTAACTCTTTCCATAGATATTGTAATATTGTACTACTCGTAGATAGACCAACGTTCTAGGAGGTCGGCAAGGACCATCCACACTATAAGCACCTCTTCAAGTTTTATCAACAAGTTACTGTGTTACGGACCACACTATTTGATATTACAAGTATAAAACGGAGAGCTTCTTTCTAATAAGCATAAGTGGGTAGTTAGTTCGGGAGCCGGGCGCACTCTGATTTTATTGATTTATCTGAGATGTTCTGTAGGTACATCTAAATATATAAAAGGAAAAAGTGTCTGATTGGCTGACTGACTGATCAATCAATGCACAGCCTCAGCCGCTGGACGGATTGGGTTGAAAACATAGGTTTAATGACTTAGACCTCCGCTAAGAAAGGATTTTGCCATGCGGGCAAATCTGCAAGCATAAGCTAGTAATATTTAAAAGCGTGAATGACTGAAAGATCTAACAACTCATAATTCAAATAGCTGAACTGATTGTGTTGAATGACCAATTCGTCTAGCCCTTTGGGCCTGAAATATATGAGGAACAACAGAGATAAAAAAGGGATTTTTTCGAACGATAAGACCCCCAATTGGTACACCATTAATATAATTTTGTTGTTGCTTTTTTGTGTAAGTACTGTAGTATCAATAAGGAGTTATTTATTTTTCTTATAAAGAGCTTATTTTTATAGAATCCAAAACTAGATTTTTTTATTATTATCTCAGTTGCTCATGCTACCAAAGGCCCGTACTTAGTTAAACTTCGTACCGATTGGCTTATTCAAAAAGTTAAAAAGTAAACAATCACCGGATCAACAGCTACTGTTCCACGCAACAATTATGTGACAGAGTCCTGAAGTGGAGTGAAGAGGACAAACATACGGGGCCTATCCGTGACTGCGGGAGGGCTATTTGGGAGGGCTACTGGCCATTTCCACATAATATTTTATTTAATATTATTAACCTTTGATGCAAAAGAGAAGTGTTATAAGTTTGATTGCTCTGTGTGTCTGTCTGAATCGCTTTGGCAAAGTATTTTCAAATCGAATGATCATACACATTCGAGTTAAAAAATCTCAGGTTTTCAGGCGATGGATGCACTTGGCACTATTAAATTGTAGATATAATATTTAATTAAAATTTTACAACAATTGATTTTATAAAATTGCCGAAGGTTTATAACCTACATGCTACATGATAGCTATGAGGTAACAAACATAAAAATGCAACCAACAAGTTATCCTTCTTATTACAATCGTAAACTGGCTTCACTTAGCCTTACTCATTCCAATAACAAAAAAGGTTTAGCAGAGTTCTTTGAAGCATTATTTTCATATCGCACACACTAACCTGCGTCCATTAGCATACATGGATAAAAGAAACTAACCGAGATATATTAAAATCACGTCTCTGGAACAATTAACAGAAACGGCCGGACGATCGAATGAAACTTCTTTTGTCCTAACAAACGTGTGTTCTAAGAACCATAACTTCAGTGAGATCCCACACGCGTTTGGCATTACTTATTTTCTTATAGATAGCATAAATTAAATTATAATAATATAAGTAATTTAAAATAACTAGCAAATAATGAAACTTTCCATAGTGGTTAAGTCATAATATGTCTTTAAAATATACTAGAATTGTTAACTTTTAGTATTTTATGTCTACATAATACTAAAAAGATACATCCTTAATAAATAAATTCTATGTATCTCAGTCAAATAGCATTGCTGTAATATAATGTTAAACATATATTATAATTGTTAGGATTACACTTAGATACTGCAAACATTTAATTTATCAAAATACAAGTTAATGTTCACAGTTCACAGCTTAGCTCGCGTGGGGACATTCTTTTTAAAGTAGCTTTACGTTATAAAGCCTACCTTCGTTCCAAATTTCAACCCAATCCGTGCAGAGATTTAAAGTTTGCTTTAATAGATCATTCAGTCAATCAGTCACCATTAACTTTTATTATATTCAGATAAGAAAAGGGTAGTGTATCTGGGATCTTATAATCGAATAGTCGGTGAATCGATACTCAACCGTTGACCAATCGGAGCTCACGTTATTCCAATATGGCGGCAAAGTAATTACTATTGTTATTATTTGCTATAAGGCATAATATATGTTAATTACATGTGTTTTATGTTATCTTGGGGTATATGATTACAAATAGATATGAACGTTTGTTATACATATGTATATGATATTTTTATCAGGATAGTATTTAGATCTGCTTTAGATGGAAGCAGATTACTTTTTCCAATAGGTGTGGCGTTTAGTCTATATTTTGAAGTAGGTACAGACACAATATAAAAATTGAGCTTCTAAGATTGTGAATACTGACTTTTTTTAACCGCCTGTTAATTTATTAAGTATGCATTTTGCTTTTCGGCTGCAGGCAATTGCGGGTAGCCACAGCCAGTTCTTACAATCTATACTTAATATGAAAAAATCCTTCGCTACCAAATTCTTTCTCTTCTAGAGTCAAAGGGGGAAGAAGTCGGTTAAAATTGTTTCTTCATAAAAATAGTTTTTTTGTTATGAAAATGAGTGACTAAGACGAGAAAATCAGATGTCTTATAGTAAGCATCATAATTGACCATATTGAACATTGTGATTAGAAATTCTGCATGACACTCCACTAAAATGTTTGAAATCCACACGACCCTTTAAATATTACTAACAAAAAAAAACTTGAGAGGTGTCAAGGGACACCCGGATGGAACGAAGTTCGATTAATGAAAATATCTGGCTTGCTTTCTATAAGAGAGAGAGACAGACAGACAGACAGAGAAACATGCGCACCCCGCACAGCTTACAATAGCAGTAGTATAGTGTAGTGACAACTTTTCGTAAGAATTTTTTCCGTCTAGCCCCCTTTCACAACGCGCGATAAGGAACTTCGTTCCAATACTGTCAGAAAGAGAAATATAGCTCCTACTACCTCTTTAATCACCGACATACTGTATCTGAACCAATAGAATACCATTTCGTGTAAGTCGCTAACCGCTAACCTCAAAATATCACAAGGACAATACGCCGAGACGAGACACATCACCTCCAACCTCCGATTGAGAAACCTATTTGAATAACAATCAATAAATTAATGTACAGCCGTAATTTATTCACAAGCGGAGACTGTCACACATAACGGTGCGACGAGCGCTGAATCTAAATGATATTTTATATGAAAAGCTTTTTTTTAAACTGCTTTAATATGGCCAGTCGGCACGTTCTTAATGTAGGTACCTTCTTACACACTGACGTTATTACTCACTGTAACAATAAATAAAATTTTAAAAAGTATTAAAATGGCTGTAGGTCAGTTTACTTTCGGTTCATGAAAATACCTCGACAAATTTAGACAAAGTTAAAAAAGGACTACCTAGAAATAATAACCCTTCAAAAAAAACATTTTTCCAAATCGGTTCAGGATTTCGGGAATCGGTTAGCATAGGTATATGAAAATCAAATGACGGTCATTCCGTATACAAATACAAATATCTTTATTATTTACTAGCTTATGCTCGCGTGGCTAAGTCCTTCCTTGGCGGAGGTCTACGTCATAAAACCCATCAGTACCTATCCCAAATTTCAACTCAATCCGTCCAGCGGTTTGAGCTGTGCGTTGATAGATCAGTCAGTCACTCTTTCCTTTTATACATATATTTAGATTTGCAAATATAGGATTCGGATCAAACTGGGGTCGGACCCGGACCGGAGTTGGATCATGTGTGTTTTCTTTGTAAGTTGTCGCAAAGTGGACCAATCAGTAATCTCGTAACAACGGATGGCACCGAATGTGTTTCTCGTGTCGGTATAATTAGTGTGCAATGAAAGCATGCTTTATTTCAAGAGGCCTCGGACTCTCGGACATGACACGGTTGGCCAACGGTAAAACACTTTCACGACAATCATTGTTTCTAAAAGCTTATCTGTGGCTTACTAAATCGTTTCTTTTTTAACCAATTTAAAAGAAGAAGAGGTTCTACGGAGTGGTTAATAATGCAGTATAATATGTGTCATGTCTTTGGAATAGCGAGAAATTTACATGGAAAGCTAACGAGGGTTCTAATAAGCGAGGGTGAGATCCGTTTTTTAACTCTGTAGTAAACCTGAAAACTGCTCTAGGAAATTCTACAAAAATTAAATGTGACCTGTGAAGTTCCAATCATATCAGAATTTTCCAATGGAGTAGCCGTCTTCGAGTAATTTCTATTATAACGATATTGTGAGTAAAGAGGGTATTAATTGTAAACACTTTGTGAAGTCTGTTCAACCGAAACTCAATCGTTAACTAGTCTATAATAATAATATGTAAAGACATAAATAGCATCTCGTTAATAACAGCCCGTAATCACATTTCGCCAAACGCGTTACGAAACACATGTCCCATCCCTTCGCCGTTCTAAATTTAAATAATATAAGGACGGGAGCGAAGGCACGCTCCCTGTCGCGATAGATCGAAAATAAATAATTTATGTTATTTTTTGTCGCTGAGTTTTATATTACGAACGCACTACAAAAGTTACAGGTCAAAAGGAATTAGTAAAAGACTGCAAGACGAAATAAAATAATTAGAAAATTTTTATTTTGAATACGTCTGCAGTAAATGTTAAGTAGATATTATTCAAGTACGATAAGTCAATCAAGTAAGATAAATCAATTTTCAGTGATATCTTTAAAAAAATGTGTAAACTTTAAATACACGCTAAGCCCCACTTTCCGTAATGTTAGTTTTGAATATACATATTAGGTAAAAGTCGGTACATTTTAAGATAGTAAAACACAGATCTAATTTGATAATATTTTTCGTAACATACAAGTGCAAAGTTCGTAAAATACACTATGTACGCTTGCGAACTCCAACCTGAATTTTAAAAAAATGTGTTCCTTTTTTGAATTCGCTTAATAACATAGACTTCATGACGAAAGATAATTTTCATTATAAAAAGTTTAATTTTCGAATTCTTCGGTCTTCAAACTGGCTAATGGCGAATTAGTGCGGCATTACATGCGAATAGAGTTGAGCAGACGAAGCATCGAGTTATCGATTCGCGTGTCGTCACGATCGCCGCAAGCGATCACTCGAACATTCGCATATTTAGACAATCTTATTCCTAGTTAGGTTCGTAATATCTAAACTAATGGCTTAACTAAATCTGCGAAAAACGTGTCCAACTGCGATAAGAAAATATTAGGTGGGTATTAAGTTAGTATCTTGAACTTAAATATATATTATGTTAACAATTTTTTTACTGCAATTATTATGCAATTGGCCCGCGGTTTTACTATATCAAAATATAATGTATAATAATGAAAATGGTGTTGGTGTATTTTATCTGTAGTTGACAGTAACACGAACGACAATACACCAATTATTAGAAATAATCATTGTGGACATATCAATTAACTTTTTATCGATATTTTTTATCGTACTGTAATCACGGTATGTTGCGTGTCTAAATCATAGCTCGAGGGGAAACAGTAGCGATCTCAGGTCAAAATTGTCGGTTGTCAGCCTCGGCGATCTCAGAACAGTCAAGACGTCTAAACATCCATTGATTAACTGCGAAAATACGATTCGATTATGGAAAACATGGGAATCGATTTGAATTCAGCCAGTATCAATTCGCACGCTCTTTTTTAAATGGAGTATTATTTTTTAAGCGCTTTATTCAAATTTGGTTCATCACGTTATTGTATTTGCCGGTATAAAATATTGATTTACTTAGACCCTGTAATAACACATGGGTATCTTTGTAGCCTCAATCTTAGAACACAGCTAGTAACATTACACAAGCAAGTGACGCTAATTACATTGAGTATTTTCTCGTCCTCGATCAAAATAGTAAATAATTAAGAATACCGAGCTTTCCCGCCATTTCAAGATGGCGTCTTACGGGATTTCACATCATTAGAAATATTAAGACTAGTTACCTCTAGCTGTCCTCTAATTACGCTACCGGTCACAGAAATAATATAGGATATTATAAACTGGAAATGTAATTCGCTTGATCGACGCGGCCCGTGCTGTAGCGTGAAAGGGGTGTATAGACGATGTAATTAGTGGTGCTGTGGCCAGGAGCGGATTTGGAATGAAGCAATTGTAAAACGGGCCCCGTAGATAGCAGAGCGCTCAGTACTTTGAGGGCGCCAAATGAAGGGACTGCGAAAATTAGGGCACTATTTCTAACTGGACACTCTACGAGTTCAAAAAAGTTTATGAAGATAATATAACCTAAGGAGATAATAATATAATAAGTATAATTTATATCGATTGTTACAAGATAAATATAAAAATATGTTTTATTGACAGACAAAAAAATATACAATATTAATAACTATCTACTAATATGTACCAAGGTGATAAGCTTAAGTAGGCTTTCGATACTATGTTCAATAACTCAGGAAAACCCTAAAGCTACAAAAGGCCAGAATTATCACTTAAAACCAAAGTAGAAAGAAGTAAGGAATTATAATATAGTTACATACTTATTTTAAAAATGCTTTCTTACAGAAGTGCTTAATTGTAGCCTATTTGGATAAATGAATTTTAAGTTTGAGTTTATGTTAGAAGGAAGGGGGGCCCCGCGATAGGCCCCGCACACAATCCAGCCCTGGTTTAGACGTTTCCTCGAATAACAGATATAGCTGTGATTCTGTAATCATCATGCGCGTAAATATAGGCGACTGTTATGAAGGAAATGGTCTTGTAATCAATATTATTAACGTCTTTAGAGATGTATCTAAAATAAAGTTATAGTACGAGTTTGAACTGTTCCGTTACTTGAATTTGTAAATAAAATGGTTTGTAATAGGAAAGCTTGCTAATTATAATCTTAAAATGACAGAAAAAAGTCGTTGTCACGGTCCCTATAAAATGAAGCCAAAAATTTTAGACAGTAGGTATGTGGTTGTGTTCATAAAGTTGCCATAATAATAAATTAAATATATTTACCCCTTTTAACAAATCAGTGGCATTCCTTATATATATTTTCCACTATGCGAAGCTGTCATCAAACTACGAGTATGATCCGAGGCACAATTAATTTTGCACACAGTGCCCTAAAAGTAAGAATGTTATCCGTATTCGTACCATCTGCCGAACTTTGGATACTTCTTATTGTTTTTTATGACATTCCGTCTAGAACATTTCTTCTTCCATGATCTTGAAAAAAGTTTTTAAATAGCTCAAAATAGAATAAATTAAATACTTGACTTGCCCCAGAAATAATAGGGCACATCTTTATTTTTATTATTGTATCGACAGGTATTATTAGGGCTACTATCCAGTCTTTCTGAGAATCAAAGGCTTACATCAGGGGAAGACATCACTCAGTAAGTCTTTATGAGGACGGTATATTAGCGCTTATTGAAATGATTATACAAGACAAGACAACTAATAATGATATTTTAAATATATACGTGATTTACTTAAAACATCTTATACGAGCAGGAACATCATTTTATAAGTGTTAATCGTGGTTTCATGTATATGTCACATTATGTCCAGTAGTTAAACATTAAATAAGGGATTTTTTCTTGTTAAGGCGAACGATACGAGCCAGGGAACTGTATTGCTGTTTTGCTATAACTACATAGCAGTATATTCTTTTGCCCTTCTAGCTAAGCGCCAAAAGCTTGTAGGCTTATGCAAATCAATGTTTTGAGATGACAGTCGTTGTGGAAAAACGAACTAACATCTCAGTACATTTATTAGCGTTAGTCACGAGAGTTTGACGCTTGACTATAAAGGCTAGTTAGTCTATTAAAGTATATCATTTGTGGTTTGCGTTAACCGGCTCAGATAGCGTGCGATCCGCGTGAGAAATTGTGCTATATATACCGTTTATATGTACCTGATTGACAGTTGATTGTTTTTGTAGGTAGTTTTTAAAATAATAGGACCGATCAAATTGTACAGGTGTTTCTACGTAATTTTTATGCAAGAGAAAGAGTAAATTGAGCACGATCTGTCTGATGCACATAATAATAATCACATTTCTTGGGTTCTCTGAGAGTAAAGATATAAACTTTTTTAAAAACCATAGCAAATTATTTGTATTTATCCATGAATGTAAAACAAGTTTGCCAAAAAGATGTTTCGTCAACATGTTGTTGCCATATCATATACAATCCTAAATAATAATTAACCAGCTACCAAAAATCTCATACTTCTTCACTTAATTACTTATTTGGATTAGAAAGCCTACCATAGAGACAGAAAACTAGCGAGCAAGAGACTGATAATATAGCAAGTGTGTTTACTATTTAGGCGTGATTTGCTCACTGCTCATATTTTGTCAAGTAAAAAAACCTATCATGGCTGTTCCTCTTTCCTATTTATCCTTGTTTAAAAGGTAACAAAAAGTAATATTTAATTCAATTAATCACACCGATCACACATGTCACATCACTAGTTCCGACCGTTTTATAAATACAGCTACTTGAATGGAATCTTTATCTCTAAAGCCTTTGTAACTTAGCCTTTATGTGGGCTCAATTAATTATGTTTAATGTCTTTATACGTTGAAAGACGTTTATTTAATTAATCGGCGCTTAGTATTCAACGGCGGCGTTTGGTAGTTCTTGGTAGAGGTCAACCATTTTAATATTGCACGTCTCAGTCAAACAATATAAATCTAAAGGAGAATAGAATAGAAGTAGGTACTCTTTATTGTGGACCAACATATTAACAAAACACTAATAAAAATAAACACAAACTTATACATATCTTATTAGGTAACTTAATATTAGAGAATAAGTTTGGTCTACAATGGGCGGCCATATCGCTTTAAGCGATCTCTCAGGCAATCGCATTTAAATTATATATTTATTATATTTTAAAGTATCAAAGAATGACGTGCAATTTAAGAGTGGCCAATTTTAAACTGTTGCGAAAGGATTTTTTTAATCATTATAGGTCTGCCTTTGACCACAATCTCGCGCAATTTAGCGTCGGTGCGACCGTATATGACATCAGACTAAACCTAGAAGGTGGGATAAATCCCTCCCTGGCTTCACTGAACATCATGCATCATAATGACCGCTTGGCGACACGGTTTTGTCCATGTAAAGCCCATTACACACGGCGCTATACTATATCTTGCTATATGACTCCTGGTACCATATAGTATCGTATCGCAAGGCCTTGCTATACCTCGCTATGCCGTGCTATATTATTTTTAGTGATGGCTGGGTTACTGATCGGAACTATATTTTTTAATAGTTCATTCTTTGTGATTGAATCTTGAGTCGATCTTTGAAATAAAATCAAGTGACATTAACATTCCTTTTTTCACAAATCAAGTGATATTAATGACTACTTTTTTCCTCTTTACAAACGCACTCAAATATTTGGAATAGCTTGTCAATGAATGCTTTGAGTGCATTTAGAATAGGTTTATTAATATAAAAATAAAGAAAATTTATATTATTTCAAAATAAAAACAAACAAGTGCAAGTTGGACTTGCCACATACTTGTATGAAAAAATGTTATTAACATGTTGCGTATAAAATTACGTATAAAATATTATTATTCCAGAAATCTGCCCTTAAGGGGAAAAATACGGCGTTTAAATTGGAAATCTGTAACCGCTGCTCCTCTCTATCTCTCTTCTCTCTTAATATTAACGTGGTTCAGTCTTCAAAAAGGGCACAACAGTTTTTTTTTTCCTATGCGGGGTCTATTTTATGCACTTTCATATATGCACGCAAGTTTGTGCTTAACAGACCACTTTTCATCAGTTAAAAGCTAGTTAATATTTTTTAGGAAGTAGGTACCAGGAGTACCAGAAGTAGGAACGGAGATTCAATCACTTGATTGCATATAGTTCCACAATGATTCCCCAACACTACTTAAACAAATGAATTTGACAATTTTTTCTACATAAAGGATGTTTCTTTTTCCCTTGATTTTGGTTTCGTTCCAGTCTGCTCCTGGTATAATTTAAAAAAAATGACGATTCAAGCTACGTCAAGAAATCCAGAAAACTTTATTCGAAATTATCATCGTTTACTAAAAGTATGAGAGTTCATCGAAAAAGATCCATTTGAGTTAGATTTGACCGACTTTATCAGAGAATTCTCGAGTACTTTGGCCAAATGGCATGGATGGAAATCTAGAGATGGTCATTGTTTCGGGCAAAATCAAAGGAAAGCGGTCCCAAGGATGTCCGATGTGCTGGTCAGATCAGATCCGCACCACCCTCGAAGTTCCTGTTAAGATAAGATAAGATAAAAATATATTTATTATCAGTTCCAAAAAGTACATACATGAATAAAACACATACACATACATGTTTCAATATGCGAAAACTTGTAAATGGTGATTAGAAATTTATATATTTTACCCACTAAGATATTTACACTGTAATGTTTTCCGAATAAAATAAAATAAATAAAATAAATGAAAAATTATACACATAAATATAGTGACATGTTAGTATGAGATACGAACAGAAGATAATAAAACAACATAAACAATAGGTACCTACACTGATAAATGGAATAGGCTCAGCATAATGCTGGGCAGGGAGGTCCTGCACAGCGCTGATTTTCAGCCTGCCCCGTGCTCGACTAAGATGACGCTGTTGCTGTTGTCCTGTTGTCTCGTGGCTCCTGGCCATGAAAATCGCATCCAACCAACCCAGATAGCTATCCATCATCAGAAATCGAATCCTACAAAGGAGGGGTCATGACTCCCAGTAATAGAGAATATGACAAGGACAAAGAGAAGAACTCCAAACGATCCATTTCCGAGCATAAATGTCGAAAAAAACTAAAAATAATGATTTGTTTTTTTTTTCTTTAGAGGTACCTACAAAACCCTTGAAACAATGTGTTTGCATTATTACAGTTTTAACTGACAATCACTTTTGTAAAAAAAACCATGGCAAACTCCTGGTACGTACTTTTTAAAAATGTGAAAAAAAAAATCATGAATTTTTTCACACGTCCTGTATAAGACTCAAAATTGACATTGTCAACAGCCATGTTGCTGTAAAACCATACAATTTGGCAAATTCCATTTGAACTAGATAAAAAAAAATGCGTAGCCATTTTGTAGCATGACTTAGCCGGTTAAGCGAAAGTCTACTGCAAGGTATTCAAAGCTTTCAGTTATTCGGACGAATAATCATTATGCATAATATGAGCATCTATTACAAGTAAATAGGAGGTGAAATTTAAAATACAAATTAAATTAATTTGTTTCGAAATACTAACACAAAGAACTGTAAACACAACAAAATATTTAAAAAAAATAAAAAACATTTTTTTCTAATTTGTTACACAGCGGTTAAGCATTTGCTACTATTTAGTTTAATATATCGCGTAGGTAATATGAGTTTGTTTTCTTTTGTCTCCGTAATACAAAACGGCTTAGTCATTTTATCACCTAGTCAAAATGAAAAATGGCGGATTCTACGCATCAACTGTAAATTATAGCGCGATATAGCGCTATATGTCATTTATAGCTACGTGTGTGACGGATGCCGATTTGTACTGAAGCTATGCCGCGCTATGTGAAGCTATATAGCGCTATATAGCGACGTGTGAAATGGGCTTTAAATATCAGAAGAAGGTCGTTTTATTACAAGTTTTTATTTACTTTCACCTGACAGCTGTCTGTCTGTGTGTAATCAAATCATGCAAGTTTAATTTGGTCTCCTTCCCGGTTTTCGATTGAGCTGAAATTTGCATGCATGTATAAATCGGATGACAATGCAATATATACATAATGCATATAGGTACACGTATTATGATGACATTGAGCTGATCTGATGATGGAGCTGAAAGTTCCTTGCTATAGGAGCTCGGTAATTAAACGACGTTCTTAGAAGCTACGGGTTTAGGGAGTGAACTATAGCTCAAGAGGGCGTCACAATAGATCAGCAATGGTCGAAGCGACAAAAACCCCTTGAACTAATTCTAATAATAATAATTAAACGACGCAACCCCATCGAATTTGGGCTCATTTCATTCGTCTTGACGAGTACTTTGGTGCTAGATGGTAATAACAATAAAAGCTTGTTTTTAAGTTTTTTTAAATTTCACTTGTTTTACCTTACTCACAAAGTGCAACATAAAAGGACGGGATAATCATATAGTGGGAGTTTTTCCTAATATAAAAAGGTCAGAAATTCCATTGAGTACTTACAAGGAATTACGTCAAGAATGGAAATGCAGTGCAATATTAGTTTGTATTGCCGCGGCATAAAGTTCATTATGCCAATATTTTTATATTGCCTGTATTTGTATATTTGTAGGCGGCGTCTTTGTGGTGTGAATGTCAATAATGTTGTACGGTACTGTCGGGGACAAAATTATGTGAAACTATTTTTTTATTTAATTTTTATTTAATTTTATTTAACCGTGATTCTATCTTTTTCAATATATTTTTCAATAACCCACTTCTTCCATGAGTAAGGAACGATAAGGTAGGGGTAAACACAATAGATCCCAATGGGTCGACGTGTTGCTGGTTATTTGCCAGCCCCCGTTAAAGATAGATAGATAGATAGATAACCGTGATTCCCGGTTACACCCATAAGATATCTACTGGTATATATAAGGGGCAGCTGTCAGGTCATATTGGAAGCCTCGTAGGAACCTTTGCGACCTGAAAATCAAGTATTAAAAGTTGGCCAGAAAACCAATGGATAATTAGAGCAGCCCATTCTGTTGGTTTTACTACTATTATTCTCGTCAAAAGAAACAAAACTGAATCTCTCAGGGGATAGACGGAAATAAACAAAAGTAAAAAAGTATAAACCGATATTACTATTCTCGACAAGTAAAAAGTAATTAAATCCCGTACAAAAACTGGTTGCTTGGAAGAGATCGCTCACAGCTATAAGGCCGCCCATTGTAGACCAAACTGTATTTCAGTATCTACTTGTTAGTAATAAGTATAACGTAAGGTTTTTTTGCACATGATGCTTTTTTGTGTTTTTTTTATGTGGTGGACCTATATTCTATATAGTACACATTTCTGTATCTGACTGTACCTATGCATTGGTGTCAGCAAACATGGTTCTTACAGCTAAAAATATTTGAATGAATTACGAAATCGTTTAATGGGTTTATCTTTATATGTAATGGGCCATTGATAAACAAATATTGTTTTACAATGCTTTTATATGTGACATGATTTTACTATTAATATACTTTCACTACGGTTTTTTAAGGGAATAAATTATACAGTTTATAATGATTTAAAATCGTAAAACTTTGGTAACTTTGTCATAGTTATTAAGAAGAAACAAAGAAAATAAATTTATTGCCAAACTTTACAACATTATTTAATAAACATATTTCCAGAAGTATTGCACACCGCCTCTATATCAGGCGCGGATCCAGACCATGATTTTGGGGGGGGTCATCGGCTAGAATTTTTCTCAAACTAAGAATTTTTTGGGAAACATTTAACCATAGTCTTACAATGTTGTGTTTTTAGCTTGCTCCGAGTGGCAAGGAAACTAAATATTCTTATTTGTAAACGCGCGAGCAGCTTGCTGCGAGCGCCGAGTAAATTTTGTATTATTCAGCACGAAAGATGTGTTTTTAGCTTGCTCCGAGTGGCAAGGAAACTAAATATTCTTATTTATAAACGCTCGAGCAGCTTGCTGCGAGCGCCGAAAAAAATTGTATTATTCAGCACGAAAGATGTGTTTTTAGCTTGCTCCGAGTGGCAAGGAAACCAAATATTTTTATTTATAAACGCGCGAGCAGCTCGCTGCGAGCGCCGAGAAAATTTTGAATTTTTCAGCACGAAAAATGTGTTTTTAGCTTGCTCCGAGTGGCAAGGAAACTAAATATTCTTATTTATAAACGCGCGAGCAGCTTGCTGCGAGCGCAGAGAAAATTTTGTATTATTCAGCACGAAAGATGTGTTTTAGCTTGCTCCGAGTGGCAAGGAAACTAAATATTCTTATTACGAAACGCGCGAGCAGCTCGCTGCGAGCGCCGAGAAAATTTTAATTTTTTCAGCACGTAAGATGTGCGTTCAGCTAACTCCGAGTGGCAAGGAAACTACATATTATTTTTCTTTATAAAAGCGCGAGCAACTGGTTGCGAGCGGCGAGAAAAATTTTAATGTACGAAAAATGTGCGTTTAGCTTACTCCGAATGGCTTGGAAATTAAATATTCTTATTTATAAAAGCTCGCTGCGAGCGCCGAGAAAATATTGGATTTTTCAGCACGAACAATGTGCTTTTAGCTTGCTCTGAGTGGCAAAGAAACTAAATACATATCCTTATTTATAAAAGCGTGAGCAGTCCGCTGCGAGCGCCGAGATAATCTTGTGTTTTGTAAATTGTGCCAAAATATTGACTATTATATTATACATGGGCAAGAACCTCGCTGCAAGCGCAAAGGCTGAGGCAAGGACAACATAAAGCGCGAACAGCTTGCAGCAGTTAATATAAACCAATTAATCCTAACTATGAAAGATGCTGAACAGCTTGCTACGAAAACCTATGGATAAATTGTAGGCGAGAACCGAAAAAAAATTAAGTACACAAATTACTCAATGCGCTATCAACAGCCAAACAATTTTATGAGCTTGCTAATAAAGAGAAAAATTTCTAATTCTATGACACTGAAAGAAGCGTAAAACCAATCGATATGACCGGATTTTTTTTCCGACTAGGATTTTGGGGGGGGTCATGACCCCCTTGACCCCCCCCCCCCCTGGATCCGCGCCTGCTCTATATGTTCTCAATATTCCTTCCAACCAGGTTGTCTGTAAGAAATTGCTCTATGCGATAAGACCGCCGATTGTATACCTTTAGCTCTATGTGTATTGTCTACTTATGAAACAATTTCTTGTAACCAGGTTTGCAATAAAGTATTATTGTATTGTAAATTGTAAACAAATGAAATTATAAGAAAAACAAAACGCATTGGCAATAGGGATAACCTCAGCGTGTAGCTTTTTCTTTACAAGGGGAAATGCATTTATGCATAACCTATAATTTGTGATTTGACTCTGACAGTGTAAGTAGGGTAACCTGTTCTGTTGGAGTATAAACCCCAATTATTATTTTATTATTATTCTACTCTTTTATTTATTCCAAGTGTACTCGTACATAAGAGTAATAACATGTACTTTTAACGAAATTCGCAAATTTGGGATTGTTTAAAAAAACTTAACAGTAAAGGTTAAAATGACAGTTATCTATCATTTATTAAATACAGCCACATAACACATATTATTATTATACCTTGAATCAGGTTACAGTTTCAGATCATGAATGGACGGATAAAACTATATGATAAGATTTATTGCCAAAAAATTACATTGTTTTACAACACATACATAAGCAGAAAAACATTTTTATAATACAATAAGGTTAGTTGAGATCCAAACTAAGCTCTAGACTATGTCCAAAACTCTCTTATTGCAATCTGCTACCAAACACTAAAAGGCTGACAATGTAGTATGTAGGTAGGTACATATATGTACATAGTTTAACAATCGACGACAATAGAAAGAGAAATCTTGACATCGCATAGAGGAAATTCTTTGGTTTATCTTCATTTTGTGCAACGTTCTCTCATTGAGTGATTATTTTATTGACCGTGCTTGTAAATAGAAAATTACGTCGCTGAATGTTTATTACATAACTACATTTAAAATAGAATTTGAAAAGTTACATTGTTTTACATTGACGGTCTTATCGCTATTAATACGTCTTTTCCACCGGGCACACAAAGGAAAATAGTTTTTCAGAAGGTAAATAGTTTTTAACAAAAATTATTTTTTTTTAATAGTTTTTCTATAAAATGTTCTTCCCTGATGACTCTCGACATGCGATTCGATTGTGACGTCATAATTAAATTGCAGTATTTTTACTTAGGTATATACACATAACCTTGTAGATAGTATATGTACCTGGTACCTATATATAATTTTCCTCAACCTTACAGAGGTTATGTAGTAGGCGATTACACTAATAGGGGGTAACTCATACAAAATTAAGAAAGGATAATTTATTCCCAAGAAAACCACCTGCCTTAGCCCAGGGTCCGGCGCATTTTATTTCCCTCCTCGTTTTACTACGCCAAAATGACTACCTTAATTTGATCCCTGAAAAAGGCTTATTTTTCCTCTTTTGTTAGAGGTGTGTAGGTCTATGTGTATGGTCGTGGGTTAACACAAGTTTTACTGCTAGTAAATAATTAAAGCGCCTAATTTGATGCGAGGAACATGTTTTAGTGTTAGTTTTATGTGGGCCAGTCTCAATTGAATGACGGCTGATGTTTCGCAATCAACTAAAATAGGGGAAGCATTGAGGAACGCAAAACTCTGTGGCCGTTTGCTGAGGGGAAAGTGTGAGCATAATATTATGCTTTACTAGAAATCCACGCTTCGCTTGACCGTTATTTGGCGTCTGAAAAAATCTAGGAAAATTTACTAAAATTTTTTTTTTATGTAATGAAGTAGAAGACGAGCAAGACGCTCTCCTGATGTTAAGAGATAACGGCTGCCCATAATCAGTACTGCACCAACGCTTCTTACTCAAGAGTCATAAGATGCTAAAACTCCTTAGCCCAGTAATTTCACTTGCTACAGTGCCCTCCTACCGGAGCACAGTAATGTTTGCACATCACTGCTCAGGCGATAGAATAACTGGCACTGTTGGGGTACCCACCTAGACGACCTCCTGCAAAGGAAGTCTACCCCCTGTAAAAAATACTAAGTCTTCTTACAACTTAGTCACAACATAGTTTATATCAGTCATAAAATGTTTCTATGTGAGATATGTATTTGAGTTCTATTTGTTTAGACTATTGTTCAATAAATATATGACATCACCATCACCATTGTCAGCCCATATCGTCCTACTTCTGGGCAAAGGCCTCCTCCCCTTCGTGCCATGCGCATCCCTGTCCTGAGCAGTTCGCATTCAGGTTTTTCCTGCGACCGCTGCGATACCATCGACCCATCGGACAGGTGGTCAGTATGAAGTTCCAGATATACCTATGCATATAACCTATGAGTCTGCAAAACTTCCTCGTAGATATTATAACACTTTAAACTTTCGCGATTTCAACTCATGTTAATTATTCTATTAATCGGGGTCATCGCGTACATATTTTAACGATTGTTTTACAAAAACATGATCCGGCGTCGCGCTTTTATCACCGCACGAGCCGTCACCGCTCGAAAGCGCATCCACACATTATTGATGCTTGGCATTCTCGCACTGTGCGATTCACTCGCTTCTTCTTGCCGTACACCTGCAAAATGTGGAATGAGCTTCCACCCGCGGTATTTCCGATGAGCTTTAACATGGGACTCTTCAAAAGGCAAGTGAATAGAGTCTTGAAAGGTAGGCAACGTACAACCGGTACCCCTGGTATTGCAGGTATCCATAGGCGACGGTAGCCACTCACCATCAGGTGGGCCGTCTGGTTGTTTGTCACCAATTACATAAAAAAAAAACAAATAACGCTTATTCCTCGTTCCTTGTATTGATTTAATTTTATATCTAACTACATTTAAAAATCTGATGGAAACCTATACTACCAATCGGCTATAACGTTTCAAGAAATAAGTCTGAGTGAAGCCAAGTAAATGCTAATCGTCAACCTCGAGGGACAGAGGTATCAATCAAAACAAACAATACCCACCTATAAATATCGATTTAAGTAACATTATAGGTACAAGGTTTCTTTGACATTACTAAAATTTATCGGTCGCCAAGTATTTTCAAATTTATCTAGTTTTTACACCTGTTCTATGGTCTGTCTGTAATCAAATTTTGCATGTTTGACGTACTTATCGATTTTATATGCAATACAAATAATATGCAATCCGCGAAAGAGGTGTGTCAGGATCGCACCAAGTGAAGAGAAATAGTCTCTGTCTACCCCAGGCGTTGTTTATCCAATCAAATAATATTTTAATTGTTGTAATTTAGATAATTGTTTTAGTTCTAAGTTTCTGTATCTGTTTCTGTTCTGTATGTTTCTATTTCTGTGTTTATGTTTCTGTGGTGTCACAATAAAGTATTTTCTATTCTATTCTATTCTATTCTAATAACATTCCCTAAAGTTAACAGCGCCTACTTCTTCTAAATATATAAAAGGAAAGTGTGACTGACTGGCTGACTGATCTATCAACGCACAGCCCAATCCGCGGGTTGGATTGAGTTGAAATTTGGCATATAGATAGGTTTTATGACGTAGGCCTCCGCTAAGAAATGATTTAGCCACGCGGGCAAAGCCGCGAGCATAAGCCAGTTTTAAATAAAATATAGCCTGTTTACTAGTGCTGATTCAGAATAAGATTTTTCAAATCAACATCAATCCTGTACTTACAGAGCTTATGAGAAAAGTCCATGTTTCAATATAAAATACCTATAAAGGTAGATATTACCTTGATTCTTGTGACTTCTTTATACAAATCCGTTAGAATATAATCTTCACTACTTATAAAATTAATCCTATGATATCAAACAAGTGAGTATCGACTACTTAGACTCAAGTTTCTTCAAATCAGAGGGGAGGCTCCGGTGTCCGGTTGCGATGTGGCATGCTTTGATGTGATTACATTGAAATCTATAGGTTTGGATATAAAAAAATCTGATGTTCAGAAAACTTTTAAAGGAAAATGCTAAGGTTTTTCTTTCAGTCACAGTGATGATGAATGCAAACAACGTGTTCCGTTGCTGTCCAATCAGTGGAGAACCTTCTAGGTTTAGTCTACTGCCATCTATCATCGCTTAAGATCAGGCGAGAACGTGTTCAAAGACTAACCTATAACAAATAAAAAAAACCTTTTTTTATTTTTTAACTCATTAATTATATAGGTCAGCCTTTAACCACGATCGCGCGTGATGTTAAGTGACGATACGGCTGTGGATGACCTAGAAGGTGGGATAAATTCCTTCTTCCTAAAACCTAACCTCCTTACTACATGGAATCCTGAATATAATAATTGGGACAATTATTATACTACCTGTACTGTTACAGTTGAATATAATTTTGAAGGCAATGCAAGAGCTGATGATGGACATCGGAATTGTTTGAAACCCAGGGTCGAGCTAAGCATCGACATTTAGTTAGTTTAGTCGGTATTAATGCTCGCATTACTAAAAATCGTTTAATATATCTTGTCTGACATAAAATATTATAAAGATTTATTATTTCCATCTTCCTAGCAATCATCCCATATTGCCAGGGTCTACTTTCCAGCTCTTCTTCCTACACTTAGACCGCTTTATTGTTTATCTATAATCATTAAATATTTATTATGATAGGTAATTCTAAACTTAGAGTTTAAACCCTTTCTCCTAGGCAAGGTAATAAAATATTCATTTAACGAAAATACCAATAGTGAAAGATAACAATTATCTTCCAACGAACATTTTAAAATACATACATATCTATCCTTTCCTAAAACAAATTTATAGGAACGCATCGCAAACTGTTTTTTGTCTTACAGGCCACCGAGTTTGTTAACTTTCAGTTTTAAAAAGGAATGATGTCTCATGTAATTTTTATTACTAATCATAAAGTGAAATTTTAAAAATCTTTTCAAAAACAAGCTTTATTATTATTATTACAAGCCAGTATCAAAGTACTCGTCAAGACGAATCAAATGAGCCCAAACTCGATGGGGTTGCGTCGTTTGATTACGGAGTTCCTATGGCCATCTTCCTTTTCCATCATCAGATCAGCTCGATGTCATAATAATATTACATTGTCATCCGATTTATGCAAAATTTCAGCTCAATCGGATACAGAAAAGTGGGTCAAATGAAACTTGCAAGATTTGATTACAGACAGACAGATAACAGACAAGTGAAAGTAAATAAAAGCTTGTAAAATTATTATTTTCTTCATATTTAGCAACAAGTCGTAACAAGTATTTCGTATGAACTTGAAAATTATTTTCGTTTGAAAACATATTCATCTTAATTGAGAATTGAGACTGGCAAACACACTAACACGTAGGCACGCTTTTACGCATTCATGTTTTAATTTTAATATACACATTTTATTATTTATCCATTTAGAAAGAAATCAATCACCATAAAATCGCACTGTTCTTTTCTGCAAGAATCCATCAAATTCCAATTAATAAAACATCTGTAATCTGCGAGCTAAGTGCCTGGAGCAGATCAGACCTAGCTCAGACCCTTGGTCTGGCATCAATCATTGAGCCCCGCCCTTCGACAGAAACATCATACGCTAAGATTGTTGATAATCTCCCTTTATAGGGCGGTCATTAGCAATATAGCAAAACGATTTGCGAACAAGACAACGTGGTTATAAAATATCTTGACTTATGAGATCGGCGAAGCTTTGTATAGGAGATGCAGTAAAACTGTTGCGATATAATAATAATAATTACATAATCATTTTCCACAGGACGGACAGAAACAGAATGAAACCTAGGGTTTGATGAGTTCATCAGTTTGTGTCAAATAGCAGTCACGCTGTAAATTTTTAGAAAATTTTGAATTGAACTTGATAAACTGTATCAAAATCAAATGCAATACCTATGTATATTTGATCTAACTAACTCCCAATCGGCATTTTGTAAAAAAAAAGTACTGGCGTCAACGATCGATGTCATCGGTCACACGCTCAAAAGTTGCGAAAACCTAATCATTGGGTGAAATTATAGGTCGGTCATAAAAAAATATAGAAATAATAATCCAACTTTACTTTAGCCGGGTTTATTGTACTTAATTTTAATACACGTAAAACAATACTAGGTTGTGTTTATAATATGTATGTAAATAGTGAGTGCATAGCGACAGACGAGTCACAGGTTTAATTAAGGGCAGGCGTGCACCGATCGCAATATCGGAACGCGATTATAATAGTACGTCTTCTTGAAGACGTAGCAGTGCCGGCGTGATACGCGGTGTCGGCTTACGCAACCGCACTTATTGTTTCTTATTTGTACGTTTGATTTCTTTGGTTTTTCTTTGGAAATAGGTGTATTTTTTTTTCAAGTACTGTGGTGTAAAAGTTTGGTTTTATTAAGGAAGATGCGGCGACAACCTTCGATCAAATATATTCGTAGATAATACGTCAGCGTATCTAAAAGGGACCAAAATATACAGTGCTTAAATCCATAGTAAGCACTGCTTGGGCAGGCTCAGTCTTGTGCCTAATAAGAACTTGATCTAAGGCGACAAGCAGTCACTACCGATAAAAAAAATATATAATGAAAATTTACAATAATCGCTCGAAATCGCTTAAGTGATAAGGTTGCCCGTTGTAGGCCAAACGTTATCTATGTATTATTTTACGTTATTTAAATAAGTTTGTTGCGTTTAGTTTTTTATATAAGTGTAGGTTATTATAGATTTTAATAAGTTGGTCGACAATAATGAGTAATACCACCAAATTAAATATTCATCGATTACTCAAAATAAACAACAAAAGATTGCGTTCATGAAACAATATAAAATGTATGAATAATCGGATGTTATTCCTTCGGTGTAACTAATTATTGTGAATCATGCAAATCTAACTGTGTTAATCACGTTTTAATCGCAACAACGTAATAATTATTTCATAACATTAAGTGATATCTTTCATTATTAAAATATAAATAAAATCTCAATTTTTTTTTTAAATCTCAACTCGACAACTACGAATAAAAGGGTCTTGATAGACAGACGAACAGACAAATTTAATGAGCGATTCTATATACGGGTTTTTGTTTATTTTTCTCTTTAGAGTTACGAAATCCTAAAAATGAAAACAATTGATCTTTCCTTCCTATAAAATAAACTTATGCTATATTATAGATGAATTATTATGATTTTTTCAAAAAAACAGGCATTTCGTCACATAAAAAATGTCTTCAATATGTAACATTTTCTAAATCTTTTCCCCAAACGATTAAGGTGCCAATTTTCTGCCGACGAGTAACGTGGATATAAACAAATTCGTAATTTTCTAAATATATTACGATAAAGTAGATTTAAAACGGTTGAATTCAAGGCGGAGATGTACTAAATGCCAAAGGTTTCAATGTAATTATGCAGATCGAAAGCTTAGTAGAAAGTAACGTTATGAAACAACGCACACATTACAAGATAATGGCAAATAGATCACAGCGCGTGCGCCGCGTTAATTTGAATGAACTTAGCATAGACTAATAAAAGCAGACACCGTGCTCCGAAGTTGCCAAAGTTAGGTAAAGAATACCGTGTTCAATGCCTTCATTGTCCATGGAGTATTTATCAGGGAGGGATTTATCCCGCCTTCTAGGTATAGTCTGCTGCCATCTACGGCCACATCGTCGCTTAAGATCAGGAGAGATCGTGGTCAAAGGCTTACCTATGATGCATAACAAAAAAAAGTATACCTAAATATCACCGAGACATCATATAATCAAAATATTACAGTCGATAAGCTGTTAGCTGCTAACCTGTTAACAGCAGCAGTTAATATAACTTTTACCGGGGGTAGACTTCCTTTGCAGGAGGTCGTCTAGGTGGGTACCCCAACAGTGCCAGTTATTCTACCGCCTGAGCAGTGATGTGCAAACATTACTGTGCTCCGGTAGGAGGGCACTGTAGCTAGTGAAATTACTGGGCTAAAGAGTCTTAACATCTTATGACTCTTGAGTAAGAAGCGTTGGTGCAGTGCTCCTAGAATTCACATAATTGTGAAATCCTAGGTGACACTGTACTGATTATGGGCAGCCGTTATCTCTTAACATCAGGAGAGCGTCTTGCTCGTCTTCTACTTCATCACATAAAAAAAAAAAAAAAAAAAACTACTAAGACAACGTTTTCCATTATCAGTGAAAATCCAATAATTCGTACGTCTCATGTGATTATTAGGGTTCTATTGACATTACAGTGGACCCTTATGGGTCCACTGTAATGTCAATATATATATAAAATATATAAAAAAATATTATAATAAAATATTGTATTATTTAGTTGAAAGTATTTTCCTACACAGTTTTATTACTGAACATGGCCTCACTTTTTGAACGCGGTTTCTGCTTTTATTAAACAGTTTGATGAATTGAGATGGATAGACCGCCTTGTCATTCATTTAATTAGACTTTCCTTTCATGATTCAGCGTACGAATGGAATGCTGTCTAGAATGTAGCAGATTGATATTTAGTCACCTTTTCAGTCGTTATCTAGTCCTAATAGATGAGTGTATTTTTGGTGATATACAATTCAATACAAATACTCTTTATTGTGATGGCTCTATGATGTTAAGAAGACTGAAGTCTTAACTTAACTGACTAAAACTGAAGCCTGGACTGCTTTGTTAAAAAAAATGTTTTAATGGGTAAACTCACATTGTCCCGTTGAAATTTTATCGAATTTATCGATTGTTTTTTCTTTGAATTAAAACTGTGCGTTTTTTATTATTAATTTTCCAGTTGCCGCGGATCTTGTGCCAAGTGTAGCTCCAGCTTATGGCACAAAACAAAAATATATAATTTCGAATTCTATAATCTAGAATTTTTGAAAGTAAATTGATGAGTGGAAACCAATTACACATACTCACAAGATGTGACTAAATCTCGAGTATTGATTTAGCTGTTTCTCATGACTCAGTCTTAAACAAACTTGGTATGAATTTGATCGCGCGCAAACACTAAGTCACCATTTCAATATTTTATTTAATCGTGATCGTCTGATTATTAATATATGTATGAGTATGTAATTATAACTATAATGATACATATATTTATTGCTAATAATGTTGCTTTAGCATTTTTGTCGAGTCATTTTTGTATAGCAATGTGCCAATTGTGCGACATTTTCTGGGGATTGACATGATCTGGGAGATTTTCGCAAGTCGGGTGCTCAGTCGGTTTGAACCTGGCTCCCATGTTGAGCCGCATGCTCAAGTTAGCTGAACATAATGTAGCCCAGTATTTGAACTACGTGCTGACTGCTGACCTACCGGCTAGCGAGAATACTCATACGTTACCTCGCGCAGTCAGTACCTGGCTAATGATCAGTAAACGCATATAATAGTTGAATCAAACTCATACTCAAAATTCATTTATTTAAATAGGCTACATTGGAGCACTTTTGGAAGTCAATTTTACATTTTTACATTTTCGCCTGAGAGCGAATTACTTTTGTACAGAGAATGTCCAAGATCTAACTGGGGAGAAAGGACAATGGAAAAGAAAACCAAGGCAAAAGCTACAGCAGCTATTAAAAAAAAACTTTGACTCTGCCTTGGATAAGTCTAGCACATAATCTGAGTTCTTTCATGCAAGCATGTTTCTTGCATATAAGGTACTTTTTCAATAATATTTGCATGTTAGTGTCACTGACAAGATATGAGGATCTGTATACCTAATAAGACCTACTAAATGTACCATATTTTATGCAAATAAATATATTTCATTTCATTTCATTTCATTTCCCAAAGAATATTTTGATAGCCTCACCTTAAATGGTCCTATCATTGCAAGCGACAATTATAACATATTGCTATCATCAGATGAACCCAATTAAATCAAACAATTTGGGAAATGTCAAAATTAATCAATTCCTAACAAATTATGGAAAACCGTTAGCCTACATGCCTTAATAAGAAGCATTAATAAGAATGCGATATTAACGAATAGGGAAGGTATAGTATAAATAATCGTTACGTATATGCGGGTACTGCCTCTATCATCAACGTTTTAATGCAACTAAGAAAAGTCCTATCAAACTAATACTCCCAAGCAAAAATGCCCCTTAATAGCCACAATTGTAAGTGCAATTTAGCTTAATGTAAAATCAAACATGTGTCATTGTAATTAATGTAAGAAATTGTATAATTTTATGGTTAGATAGGGAAAAAAATATCGTCAATGATAAGAATTACTTGTAAGCTACGGGTGCGTTTCTTAGAAGCAATGAATAACAAGTTCTGGAAAATACTAAACTACCTCACAAATTAAGTTAATTGCCCATATTAAATACAAACCTGAATTTCGATAAAATTTATGTAAGTAGGTACTTTTATAAAATTACATTTATATAAATTGTAAACAAACAAATGTTATTTTACGAATTTGGAATAAAGAAATGCTTAGTTATAGATATATTATACAGGTCACTACTTATACAAAACTCACGACTGCCACGGCTTCGCAGGTATTATGAGTAGGTACACATATCAATCATTCTATCTATTGCTGAAAACTACATTAAAATCTGTTGAGTAGTTTGAAAGAGCTAATCAAACAGACAGCGGAAGCGACTTCATTTTATACATAGTAAAGAAGCAAAAATAACCCCATACCTACATAAAAAAAATCTATTCACCCACTAAAACCACACACCTATAAGTCACGTAAAAAAATGAAAAGTCACAGCTCGGTTCTTTTTTTTCATGTAATATGGGCACTCATGCCATTGTGTTTCGTATGGGTCGCTTGCGCACGCGCCCAGGTACGAGGTTATACCACCTGCTGATGAGGCAAAAACACGTCCGCACCATTCAAATTGCGGGTTACGAATGAAAAAACTGACTGTCAAATTTAAATAGAATCTGTTAAATCACGGTCTGTTGATTTTATTAGGGTTAATGTTGCCATTATACGAGGCCAAAGGCGTCAAAAAAAAATTAGTTTTAGATTATAATAAGATATTACATTATATCATAAAACTTAGACAAATACTTCGTACATACTATATGGAAGGATATATATTTATTAAGGATGAACTAAGTACTTACATCAATATTATCATAATATTTTTAAAAAAGCAAATATTTTTTACATAAAAACCTAGAAGATAAAATTGTGAAAAGTGGTATGCCTTTAAGGACTTAGGAAAAAACATTCTGAATTAAAATTCAATCAAGTTCCAGAAGTTAACAATTATCACACAATTTAAAACAAGCTGAGATAAACTCAAAAAAAAATTACGTGAGTACAGCCGAATATTTTTTGAAATATCACACAGGTAAAGAAATTTGTCACGAAACAACAACTGTAACGAAATCCTAACACATGTCCATTCATAATTAGAATAAATACGGAGGTGTCGACCAATGTTGTCAGCGCGAAAAAATAAATTCAGAACCGCGCCAATTATTTCAATTAATGGAACGTCTACAGTCTGCCACAGGAAAGGGAAGTTAGACACGTGAAACGCTAACTTTAGTCGCGATTGTGGTCTGAATGACAGCGAGGCTGATTAATTAATTCAGAACCCTCTATATGCTGGGAATAGACCTGTGTGAGAAAGGGAGACACCGCACGCATCAACAAAAGTGACCCAACTCCAATAAATAGAAGATGTACTGTGAAGACAACAGTTTTTTTAGTTGCTTATTGTAAAATTTAAAAAAACCCTTATAACATAAACTTTCTCTTACGAAAAATAATGTAATATTTTTTTATATCTTTACTTTATTAACTGCCAAATTATGTTTTCATTTAGATATTACCTACAAGTTGTTATTCGTCTTGCTGCGCTCCCACGCGACTTGCTACCGAATTCAAGAGCAGTGCAAATAGATTTGTCGAGCAAAACAATTTCAATTTACTTAAGAGTTTATATGGAAACTTTTTTTATACACATGATAATGTAAAAATTTTAGCAGGTTTTTTTATGTAAAGAAGTAAGAAGACGAGCAAGACGCTGTCCTGATGGTAAGAGATCACGCTGGCCACTGCCCATAGTCAGCACAGAGCTACAAGCTACAGTGCCCTACTACCGAAGCACAGTATGCAGTTGTTCATAATAAGACAATATTGGATTTTCGTCTGGATCTAAAAAGGTATTCACTTCAAACGTATTCCTTCTCACAACATGGCCTCAGTTTTCTTTCATGGGGTGTCTGCCATGACTTTGGTCTATGTCTGAGGGATAATAAATCGTGCATACCGGCCTCCCAGGAGATGTCGCCGCAGTCAGAATGAATAAATGATTGAGCACGCAAACATTATATCTGAGACGCCCGAAATAACCGGCTAATGATGTGTTATATGCAGGTAACCGATAATAAAGTCCTCAGATCTCGCTATCCTACGCCAGAGGGAATAGGCTAACTCTAATAGTTTATCTCAAATTTTATTTAACAAAACAAAGACATTCAACATTATTTACATTACCTGACTATTAAAAAATCATTAATTTAAATACTACTTATAAATAAAAAACATTGTCGAGGTCATGACCTGCAGGAAGTGTAACTAAAAAGCTGGCTACATTACCTCTCTGAATGGCCAAACTTATACGTTGACCGAGGTAAGAGCCAGCTTTTTGGTCATTGATTGCTATTATAAGGCGCCTGGAACGTTTATCTTAACTATCGACTATCACATATTAATAGGGAGGGAGTTATCCCGCCTTCTAGGTTTAGTCTGTTTATGTACTTCGTCGTATTATATTATACGACTAAGTTGAGTTGTCCACTGTGTTTTGAACTGTATCCCTAAAAACATTTATTCTTGTCTGCTTATATTTTTTATTACTTACACTGTCAGAGACGAATCACAATTTAAAGGATGTGTGGCCAACCTATAGGTTGCAGTTGTTGCAGTTTTAGGTCGCCGAGAATACTACAGGGCCTGCAACATGACCTGCCCACTGCCTCCTACATATCTTATAGGAAACAGCCGGGACACACAGTTTTACGTGTCTTCCAAAACACGGTTGAGTTACTCCGTGGTTCTGGCGAAAAGATTTTGCCACACTGAGATATGATAAGCCTGCTACAACTTCGACTGCATTGTCAATTACCAACATGTGAGATTGCGGTCAAACGCTTGTTTAGTCTGCTATAAAAAAAAGATTTGAAGCCAGGGTCTACGTACGGATCATAAGCAGAACGTACGACTACTGGGCCACGGACGCTACAAATAAATATAAATATTTTATAAACATAAATATTTCAGGACATTTCACACAGCGCCACCTAACCCCAAACTAAGCAACTTAGGGCTTGTTTTATGGTGGTTAGGGTAACGGATTATAAATAATTATAATAGATATTTAAACCACCCAGACCAGAAACAAATACCCGTGGATCACACAAACATTTGTCCCATGCGGGAATCGAACCCGCAACCTTCTGCGTTGCAAGCGGGTATTAGCCCACCGCGCCACAGAGGTTGTCAAAATAGTATTATAACCAGAATACATGCATCTTAGCCAGAAATAAACAGCTAATGATGTGTTATATCCAGGTAGCCGATAATACAGTTCTCAGATCTCTATCCGGCGCGACGTGTCGTTAGAATTCCTGGATACCAACTTAATTATGAAATTGCTGGGATCTTATTTGAAATGATTGATGTCGATCGCAACATCAAATAGTACCTACTCAGTTACTATAGATATTTTAATCTACTTAAATTTGCTATAAATATTTTCAAACATTACATTTTTAATGTATAAGGGCCGGGTTGTAATTTAATACAATACATAGGTAATGCTTGTCTTCTATTTACTGACTGATAAAAGACTTATTTTTCCTTTACTATTTGTTACTATTGGTATTCCCTCCCTACCCTCCCTACCCTTAACTTTCTAGAAAAAAACAAAGCAAAAAAATCTAAATTTGTTTACGTGGAAAAAAAAATTGCGTATTTTATATATGTAATACTACCTAGGTTAATAAAATATTATAGTTAGTTTTTTTATTTATGGTTTTTTTTTGGTTTACTTTATATGTGGATCAATAAACAGTTTCTTATCTTATCTTATTATTAAAAGCTTGCTTTTGAAAAAACCGATTTAAAATAAGAAAATAGAGCAAAATCTTATTAGAGCGTTATACTTAGCCCACCTAGTTCTAATTCTAGCATTCTTTATAACCTTATGAATAACGACAAACGGTTCCGCCAAATAAACAAAACGCAGTCAAATATCCTCGTAGAGCCGACACAGATGTTATAAGGGTCGTCCGTAATAAAATACAACTTGAAACCGAATCGCAACTCAAATTTATTATTAATCATCATAGATAAAAAACCATTGGACTGAGCGTGCTTAAAAATGAAGCACGCTTAGTAAGCCCACTCGCACTAACTGTTTTAAACAAAACGCAGTCAAATATCTCCGTAGAGCCGACACAGATGTTACAAGGGTCGTCCGTAATAAAATAAACTTAAAACCAAATCGCAACACGAATTTATTATTATTAATCATCAAAGTCGAGAAACTATTAGACTGAGCGTGCTTAAAAATGAAGCACGTTTAGTAAGCCCACTCACACTACCTGTTTTAAACAAAACGCAGCCAAATATCCTCGTAGAGCCGACACAGATGTTATAAGGGTCGTCCGTAATAAAATAAACTATGCTCAAGCGTAAATTTTTACTATAAAATTATGTGCTTCATTTATGTTTTAACAAAACTATTTCTAGTATTTTCTATATTTCTAGTTAATAATGTTATCGGCGCCATTTTGTTAAAGCTCGTACTGCCAACACACGTGTTTCGGCTTTGTGGCAAATGTTCTAAAATTTTTTGCCAATTAAAACGGTTTTGCATCTTGCAGATTTCTATTTCCTACATAATTAATATGAGAAATTAATATTTCCTACATAATTAATGTGAAAGTTTGACATAGTTACTTATTTGTATATAAACTAATGAAGCAAAAGCACGCTTAGAAGATCGCTTGTGACCGCAAAAAAATATACTGGATGTCAGTCATTGTGGAAAACGAACTATAAAATATAATAATAAATATTTCAGGACATTTCACACAGCGCCACCTAACCCCAAGCTAAGCAACTTAATGCTGGATATTATACTTATACTTTTCTTTTGTAAATACATACTTATAATAGATACAGAGAGCCACCCAGACCAGAAACAAATATCTGTGGATCACACAAACATTTATTGTCCCATGCGGGAATCGAACCCGCAACCTTCTTCGTTGCAAGCGGGTATTAAGCCCACCGCGCCACAGAGGTCGTCACTACTATAACTATAGTCCAGTCAATGAGTGCCCAAAAGTGGCATGTGGATCGAAAAGTCGAAAGCAGAAAAACTAACTTAGGGACTTTGTTTGGACTAGATGGGAGATAAACATACTAAAAGTCCCCACCCCTCCGAGGTGAGCCCGAGGGGGGGGAGGCTGAAGAAGTTCCCATTTTTAGGTTTTTTGCTTATATGTCAAAAACTGTGCGTTGTATGATATTTTGTTGTACTACATTATGAAACCTCATAAAATTTTCTATAACTTTGCCCTTTATACTTTTTATCTATCTCCAATCGTTGTCCAGCTATGAGCTTCCAAACATGGTCTATTTTTCAGACGCTCAAATTAGTTTTCCATACAAAGTCGGTAAAAAAATCTTGCAAATAAAATTTGACCAACTTCTGGTTGTCGTAACATAATGAAACTATGCAAATGTCTAGAAATCTGATGACAGTTCAATAATCTGGTACCACTGAGGTGATCTGATGATGGAGCCGGGAGATGTCTACTGAAACTCTTCCATGGCTATTAGAAAACCCGTCTAGTTTGGGCACATTACATTCGAATTGATGAGACCTTTTCATTACACTTGCTGACGAGGGTCTGATAATGGACCAAGAGGTGTCTACGTCTCATCAATTCGAATGTAATGAGCCTAAACTCGCCAGTTTTACTAATAACCATCGAAGAGTTAAGTAGACACCTCTCGGCTCCATCATCAGATCAGTTTAGTGGTACCAGATTATTAAACTGTTATCAGATTTCTAAACATTTGCTAAGTTTCATTATGGTACGACAACCAGAAGTTGGTCAAATTTTATTTTCAAGATTTTTTTACCGACTTTGTATGGAAAACTAATTTAAGCGTCTTAAAAATAGACGATGTTTGGAAGCTCATAGCTGGACAACGATTGGAGATAGATAAAAAGTGTTAAGGCTAAAGTTGTAGAAAATTTTATGAGGTTTAATAATGTAGTACAACAAAATATCGTACAACGCACAGTTTTTGACATATAAGCAAAAAACCTAAAAATGGGACCTTCTTCAGCCTCCCCCCCCTCGGGCTCACCTCGGAGGGGTGGGGACTTTTAGTATGTTTATCTCCTAACTAGTCCAAACAAAGTCTCTAAGTTAGTTTTTCTGCTTTCGACTTTTCGATCCACATTTCTTCGTTTACTGGACTACTACTGTCTTCTCATTATTCCTTTTTTTAGCATTAGCCACAAGCAATTGGCGTTTGTTTAAGGCCCTAAATAGAATAGCAGTAGCGGTCTTAACGTTTAAATCGATTTCATTAGAACTTAGTTTAGATAGGTATATATGTATTATGTAGATTCTTATAAAGAAAGAAATATTTATAGAAAATAACAATACAATTAATTTTAAATTAAATGAATTTCAATTTGCTGTTCTATTGCAAATAGAGATATCTTCTAGACAACATTGAAATATAATTCGAATATTAAACCGACTTCAATCTCCTCGTCTTACTAATTACGAAGTATTATTATTGCCAGTTATGTAATTAACTGTTATCACTAGGTAAAAATGTAATCAGTGATAACGCAAGCCTAGCCCACCATGTTTTGCTATCTACCCACTTTATGAATGAAATCTTGCGCGGAATGGGCGTAGTAACTTGAAGTACCCTCAATATGTCAATAATAAATCTTGGAACACAATCTTATCTAGTTGTGTTACGATTTTTTATATATTAAGTACTATCATTGAAGACTTATCGCAAATTAAATATATAAAAGATTTGTAATATTATAATTTTGAAAACAAATAATTGTTTGAATTTATTTTATAAAATTTCAATTTAGTTAAGTACCTATTATAATATTAAGTAAAGTAGCAATTATTGATAAACGATTATAAAAATATATAATTATCATATATTTACATTAGATACTATTTACTAATTATATAAAAATATCAAGTGAAAATAAAAAAAAAACAGTCTGATTGGCGCAACTTCGTATGTAATGTGTCAGTTAAAAATTGCATGGGTATTATGACCTATTCTCAAACCTAAATTAAATGTACTTGAAAAACAATAAAAATTGGTTATGTCCCTTCAGATGAATTCCATAATAAATGAAACCATTAGGTAGATCATATAATTTAGTTTTATTAAAATTATTTAGTAATATTAGATATAAAGTTGTAATTATTTATATCAAATACTTTTTATAACTACTACGAGCACAAATAAATATCGTTAAAATATAGCAACAAATATATTTACATCGTCATATTACCTAATTAAATGAAGAATAACAAATGAATTTGAAAGAATATGAAAAGATCAAACAAAATGCGGGCGTGGAGCATAAATATACTCACTACAAAATTAATGTATCAAAAACATCAAGCTCTATTCTATTTTTAAAACTTTAGGTGTCTTTTGTTACATTTCCAATTAAATAAATAAATAAATAAAAATTTAAGAGAAATATGTTATGACCAAACTTAAACTGTTGTCATAACAACTGATACATGAGTTTTTGCAACACAATAGCAAAATTTAAGTAGGATAAACCATTTTCAAATTACAACTGATAGCAAAACATTATTCTCCTAATGTCTATTCAAGAAAACTACATTAATATACCTATAGTATAGTCATATCTTCATAATTTACAGTTAACCACACATTACATGCAACATTTCATATTTTGTCTAGAAATTGAGTCATTCATTTGAATTAAGTAGGTAAGTAAGAGACACGTAAGTATGTCTTCCTCATATAAGACGCTTATTAGAATTATTATTAAATATAAAACTTTATTCAGTTATAAAACATTCATAATATAATATTTATTTCAAAATCCTTTGTTCAAATAGGCCATAAACAACTTTGCCATGCAAATTTTCTACCGTCAATTTAGGTTGAAAAACTTCAATGAGATTTTTAAATTTAGAATAACAAATGCGGGTAGTTATAATATTAATTATATTATATTTCTACGGAACTGACTAAACATGACCTATCAATTGAATATTTATTGTGTTAAATGAGATAAAAAAATCTTATAAACTAAACATGATCTAAAGCAGCCTTTGTCATAATACATAACATGTAATTTGCGATGAATTTGCAAATGTAGTTTTGGGTTAGTGGTAACTTTTTCTAAACTAAATAGCATCATCGTCATCGCTGGCCTTTTTAATTTATAACAGATGTGTCAAACAGCATCATCATTCAGCATTTAAAATGGCCAGCGGCTCTTATGCAGTGATTATAACATAATAACATGAACTTACCACTGGACTATCATCTCCTAGGTCCGAGTCACGGTCGGCGTCGGCCATAGCATACGCCGGCACCGGATCACGATTCTTCACCCGAATCTTGGCGGCTTAATCAACACGATCGGACGACAACGGGCCTCGGCAGGCACCGGTGGGCTCACACACTCGCGGCGGACATACAAAGCGACAGAACACGAGCGTGGTCGCGGATCGCACGAAATGGTATGACGGGAACGACAGACGCTCGCCCCTCTCTAACCAAGCCCCGCCTTAAGGCGTCAGCCATGCGGCGAATCAAACCAGTGGATATCAAACTGATATTTCTGCTATACGCTCCGCCCGTTCAACTTATTGTTTTTATTCAAGCTATAAAATAATCGGCCGGCATTGATCGCGCTTTGTAATCGCGGTTTGTTGTGGAATCACGCCTCGAATTGTGGTATTTCTTCTGCGCTAATGAGCTTGTTCATTATTGTGGTAGTTAATCTTAATGCTATGTTGTATTCTATTCAATGCAGTTTTTGTATAAATATACGTAATACCTAGATCTCTATTAAAAGTTTCTTAATAGTTACAATAATTGAAATAATAATTGTTTTAAATAAAATGGTTATTATAAGATAAAAAAAAAATATACCAATGTTTCCTAAATCATGTCATCCTGAAAGCAAAACGGTTTCTATTATTTTACGTTCAATACAAATATGGGTTTCGTAGAACTTTGATAGTAAATAAAAAAACTTAATTTCATGTCTTTCACATTTCTATGTTGTCTAAAAAGTAACGCGTTGATGTCTTTTATTGTGTCACTTTATAAAATACCTACATAATGTCGTCATTTTATACTAACTTACACATAGTACATACACTTCTACTATAGTATATGTATTTATTATTTATGCCATAGTCGAAGAAAACATACTGGGCACTGGGCAGTATAACGGAATACCATGAAAAACAATAAGAAGTACCCAAACTTCGAATATGTTACGCGTGTACGTACCTACACTCATATTTTACCAATATTATAAACGTAAAGGTTTATCCCATCAAAAACATTCTGTAAAAAACTAGCCAAGTCTCGATGGAGCTGCTTGTTTATCTCTAAAAAGTAATGAAATCTAGACAAAGTCGTGCCAAGTATAAGGTTCCTTACTGCGATTTCTTTATTATTATAGTTAATGTTGTGTGACTTGGCCGTTGAAGGGTACACAAGGGTACAAAACCAGATGCTCCATGTCACTTGAATCGCCTAAACATAAGTATTATTGAAATACGCAGCTTTATCAAGCCTAAATTTAAAATACAGTCAGCGCCATCTAGATGTGTGTGCGTTCACTCTTAATCCAATGCATCATAATATTATACCGGGAAGTGGGCCGAATTAAACTTGCAAGATTTAATTACAGACAGACAGACCGACAGGTGAAAGTAAATAAAAGCTTGTAGTAAAGGCGGTATGTCGATCTCTTCTAATAGTTTGGTTGGGCTCTTATTTTAGTTGGCCACGCTAGATATCGCCTGATCATAACTGACGATTTACGACACATATACACACACACACACATATATACATATACTATGCCTTAAATATATTATGAATTAATAAGTTGGATATTACACAATTTTAACCATTAACTGCAAATGTAACTTTGTAATCCTAAACATTTATATGAGATTACAAAGTTATTTATGCAGATTAATTATCTCGAAAACGAGACCGAAATTGCATGTTTTTTTAGTTTTCCTATGGTTTATACAATAAATTCTAAGTATGTACCAAATTTCAGCTCTCTGAGTTCATGGGAAGTACTAGTTCTATTTTGATGATCATGAGTGAGTGAGTGAGTGTCGTAAATGCGAAACTTTGCTTTCGCTTAACTTCGGAACTTTATGACCTACAGACTTGAAATTTTGGATTTTAAGTATTTAATTATAGCTTACTGGATGACGAAAATTTCTGTGTTCTGGTCTTATCCAGAGGTTCTCAAATAGGGGCCTGAAAATGCGGCGAAATGGTTCCTGTAAAGGATGGTACGGCAGTGCTTGCTTCGCGCTCGACTTGGCGGGGGCACTACCGTGCCCCCAGATAAGAATGTATGGATGTCTGGATGTATTTTTGTTACTCTTTTACGGCTAAATGTATCGTAGCACTAGTTAATAAAGTTAATGTAATATTTTTATTGGTCTCAATAAAGTGTATTCTATTCTATTTTAATTGGGTGGACCGATAGAGCTGAAATTTGGTATGGAGATAGCTTAGACTTTAGACCCTTGAATAACATATAGGCTACTGTATAGCGGGTGAAACTGCTGGGCGCAACTAGTCATCTATACTTTTATGATATACAACTTCGATATTGCCACAGAGTGCAATATCGATGTCGCTGTTGCTACTCTAATCTGAGCTTCATTTATAAGCTAAAAATTGTATTTTGATAGTTTCACATCAAAATGTTGGTATAAATACGTATCCCATCAAAAACATTCTGTAAAAAACTAGCCAAGTCTCGATGGAGCTGCTTGTTTATCTCTAAAAAGTAATGAAATCTAGACAAAGTCGTGCCAAGTATAAGGTTCCTTACTGCGATTTCTTTATTATTATAGTTAATGTTGTGTGACTTGGCCGTTGAAGGGTACACAAGGGTACAAAACCAGATGCTCCATGACACTTGAATCGCCTAAACATAAGTATTATTGAAATACGCAGCTTTATCAAGCCTACAATTGACTGGTTATTCAATCAACGTTTTCCAAGTGGAAATTTTCTATCGACAATGGGTAGCGGACAGATTGGTGCAATAGTGTCATGGAGCACCTGGTATAATACCCTTGTGTACCCTTCAACGGCCAAGTCACACAACATTAACTATTATAATAAAGAAATCGCAGTAAGTAACCTTATACTTGGCACGACTTTGTCTAGATTTCATTACTTTTTAGAGATAAACAAGCAGCTCCATCGAGACTTGGCTAGTTTTTTACAGAATGTTTTTGATGGGATTTTACTTATTTTTGTAGAAACGCTATATTATAAGGTTATCAGAAATACAAACCGTAAGCGCAATTTAAAATACAGTCAGCGCCATCTAGATACGTGTGCGTTCACTCTTAGTCCAATGCATCATAATATTATACCGGGAAGTGGGCCTAATTAAACTTGCAAGATTTAATTACAGACAGACAGACCGACAGGTGAAAGTAAATAAAAACTTGTAGTAAAGGCGGTATGTCGATCTCTTCTAATAGTTTGGTTGGGCTCTTATTTTAGTTGGCCACGCTAGATATCGCCTGATCATAACTGACGATTTACGACACATATACACACACACACATACTCGTATATACATATACTATGCCTTAAATATATTTTGAATTAATAAGTAGGATATTACACAATTTTAACCATTGACTGCAAATGTAACTTTGTAATCCTAAACATTTATATGAGATTACAAAGTTATTTATGCAGATTAATTATCTCGAAAACGAGACCGAAATTGCATGTTTTTTTAGTTTTCCTATGGTTTATACAATAAATTCTAAGTATGTATCTAATTTCAGCTCTCTGAGTTTATGGGAAGTACTAGTTCTATTTTGATGATCATGAGTGAGTGAGTGAGTGTCGTAAATGCGAAACTTTGCTTTCGCTTAACTTCGGAACTTAATGACCTACAGACTTGAAATTTTGGATTTTAAGTATGTAATTATAGCTTACTAGATGACGAAAATTTCTGTGTTCTGGTCTTATCCAGAGGTTCTCAAATAGGGGCCTGAAAATGCGGCGAAATGGTTCCTGTAAAGGATGGTACGGCAGTGCTTGCTTCGCGCTCGACTTGGCGGGGGCACTACCGTGCCCCCAGATCTACTCGTATAGGTAAGATGGCGCAAAATTAATCATCTAATTTTGTTAAAGACAAAAAGAAAATCGATCAATACAAAGGATTAAACGAATCGAATTATTACATATAAATATTGCGCCACTTGTTTAAATGGTTAGGATATGGTCACTTTAATGGTTAGAGCTTATAGGTACCTCATTGATATAAAAAAAATATTAATAGATACGCCAATTTCAAAGCTTACCAATAATGCGATTTAATTTGATAATAAGGACTTGATAAAAGATTCCATTCCATTCCATTCTTGAACCATATTCTCTCAGAACAAAGAAACACAAAAGAGTGACGGAGAGGTGATAAGGACAGTAAATCGAAATATTTCAGAATTCATTTTCAGAATCTACTTTCTATATTTTGTATGATTTCAATATTTTTATTTTTCGATTTTTTTATATCACACAAAACACTCATAATTAGGGTCATAAGTAATACATCCAGTCTTCTTAGACCAGCTCCCTTCTAAATATTAACCCTTTCAGAACTGGCGTGCACAATTGTAGACATAAGATACAATGAAAAAAATTGCATACCTTAATCTTAATACTAAGTAGAACGGGAGTCAACATTTATGCACATTAAGAAAAACTAGATTTTCCGAAAAGTTGAAGACTAAATTTTTTTTATTTATTTTTTTAATAGTCTCCTTACTATACTTTAGACACACGGAATTTACCAATTCCACAGGATGAAAAAAATAATTCAGGTCTGAAAGGGTTAAAAAACAAAGCGTTATGTACCTACTGATTGATTGATCTATCAACGTAGGTACAACTCAAACCTGCTGCGCTGAAAATTTGGAACTTAAATATGTTTTATTTAAAGAAAACCTCTGTTTAGAAATGGATTTTGCTTCCGGGAACATAATAGGCTAATAAATAAAAAGGTTATCCAAGTTATAGTATCTATTTACTATCATAGGTACTATAACTGTATCTTACTAATATTATAAATGTGAAAGTTTGTAAGAATGGATGTCTGGATGTCAGAATGTTTGTTACTCTTTCACGCCTAAACGGGTGGACCGATTGAGTTGAAATTTTGTATAGAAATAGCTTAGACCCTGGAATAACACATAGGCAGCGGGTAAAACCGTTGGACACAGCCAGTAACCTATACGAGTAAATGCAGAATAATGTAGTGAAATTACTGGACAGAAGAGTCTTAACATCTTATGGCTTTTGAGTAAGAAGCGTTGGTGCAGTGCACATTCGCGTTTGCTGTATATTTAGTGGATATACTACTTACCTATGTTAACAAAACTGATCACGGAGGAAGCGTTAAACAATTCAAAACAAATGTTCCCAAACCATCGATATAGTTGGGTATGGATAGGTACGGACAGCAACAATTAATACGGCAGGCAGATCAATCGCTTGTCGAACACTGCAAGCGCTTCGAAATGTACTCCATGTTATGAGAGATTAGAGATTGAAGGCACTTAGCTACCTATAGGGACCTATAGGACCTTTAGGAACCTATAGGACCTATAGGGGCCTATAGACCTATGGGACTTATAATATACTAACTAATACGTGGGATTTGTAGTGGTATTATTAAACGTGACAGTCTGTAAGTATGTATGTCTGGAAGTATGTTTGTTACTCTTTGACGACTAAACGGGTGGACCTGTTGAGCTGAAATTTGGTATAGAGATAGCTTAGACCCTGGAATAGCACATAGGGTACTGGACAGCAGGTAAAACCGCTGGGCGCAGCTAGTATTAATGTAAAGTAATGTAGGGAAATTTCTATGCTGGAGAGTCATAACATCTGATGACTCATGAGTAAGAAGTGCTGATGTAGTGCAACTAGAATTTTACACCATGGTGGTACTTACATAGGTAACACTATATCAGGAGAACGTCTGGCTCGTCTTATTACTTCTTTGCATAAAATTAGGTACACAACCAGTTTATAATAAAAAGCGTGTGTAAAACGAGCATAACTACTTCAATCACGTTTTAATTTCATACAATTTTTTTATGGTCTGTATTAAATTCGCCTTCTATGAACTAACTAACAAACGCTAACTAACGAAAAATCTATGAAGGTTGATGTAATCTTATCTGACTGCCTGTAGACTAATAACTTTTGTTCCATGCAGCGAGAAAATTCTGTAAGGAGATCGAAGACAATCGAAGATGCAGTTGCCCGACTCTGATTGCCAACTTCGCACACTGTCTACTTGAAATGTTAACGATGATAGGTCAAGCTACTCAAGTATTTGTTCGAGTTAAAAATCTCCTTAGACCATTGTAGATGCAGCTACGAATGTCTATTAATGCTCAAATTGCTACGAGCAATCTAAATTGCCGCATCTACATAACACAAAAATGGACTTTTTATTTAAACTTACAATTAATTAACAAGTAGGTAGGTATTGTGTCAAATAAGTGTAGCGTTGCATCGAGGTCTTGCTTCAGTAACAGTGAGATCTAAGTACCTGTCCCTGTACCTTCAAAGGTAGGTACTCCAAAATTACAAATGATATTTTATTTAATTAGAATTCTTTCAACTTGTACCACTTGGGCAGTAATCGCTCCAGGCTGATTGATGACCTCTCCCCTCCCGCGCCCGCTATTTAGACTTGAGTGATCCACGAGATCTATTACCCTCACTCCGAGGACGGCCTCACTGCTCGCTTTTATTTTATTACGCTCTTATTACTAATGCCAATGTTCATTTCCTCTCTTATTACACTATTTAATAGGAAAGACGACTGGTCCTGTGATATTATGATTTCTAAACCTTAACATGGTGGAGGTTCTTACACTTGTTAGTCTTTCATATTTATTAGCATAATACATTTTTTAATCTATCAATTTTAAGTCTCCTACAGTTTAAATACAGCAAAGTATTTCACATTGAATGGGTTATATATTAGTTATTTCAGCTGAAATCAACATTTGCAGGCGTTAGGCATGTATTTAGATGTATTCCTGACCTATTTGTATAGTCAAATAATTACTGAAAAAAAATATTAGAACGGCAGGAAGCTGCTAAACCGAAAAAATAAATATCCTCTCCGATATCAGTCTATTTATGACATGAATCATGACTCATTTAATTATTCCTGCACATATAAAAGACAGTTGTCACTAAGGCACTTATTTCCTCTTTATTTTCCATCATCATTATCATCAACCTATAATATCTTTCTTACTTGAAAATCAACATCCCGGGCCATCATCAACATAACTAACAATATTCCGTATCCCAGAAGCCCAGAGGTACCTCTAGACTTTGGTGCAACTAGATATTCAGGATTCGACATGGTCTCCACTCAAATTCTCTGCTGCCCAACCACTTACCGTTTTCTATATATGACCAGGACACTGCCCCTTTCACTTGATCCTCATTAATATATGTAATTTATTACCTTAAGAATAAATTGACAGACATTGTTCGGTAAAGTCTCGTCAGTGGCGCCTCTCCAATTAACGGAATCAACTGATTCATAGCTATGATCTACACGAGGCAGCCAGTTCAGTAGATCATTCATAGATGGCGCTAATTTATATGAAACTTGAGAAAATATTTCATTCCTATGCTGTACTCCTCATTATTACATACTTAATTATTTACTTTCATTAGTATCAAAGTAAATATGCTATAATGTGTACACCACGCTAAGAAAAAATAAGAATTAAATATCTAAGCCAAGCCACAGCCATTTCTCGCTTAGATCGTTTATTTCTGGAATTACACAAATAGCAGCTCTTTGCAGGGCTATTCAGTCAGGGAACTGAACCGAAGACTGAATTTCCAAAAATGTATGAAATGAAGTATTAAATCGATACGACAATTCGGTTTTCGGTTCGATTCCCTGGTGGATAAGTGAATATCCCTGTTGTGAAAAAATCCATTAAATATGAAAATGGAAGGTAGCTAACTAACAGATACGAGTAGCTATTGAAATCAGCTGCAATAGTCATTAAAATTAGTATTTGTAAACCATTTTAAATACACCCCATCCCCACGACAGACATTGATAAATTAACAATAATATTGAACTCGGGGAACATAGAATTAGTCGCCCTGCCCTTCATAATGCCGACAACCGTGGCTGTGAATTATTGAAAGTCCATCACTTGAGTTGGAAGGCATTTTTTTGAAGTGAAATGAAAACTTCTTTAGCGGCGCTGAGCACTTTTTTTTGTATGGGTAAAAACTTTCAAACTCGCGTCAGGGTCACGTGATGCTGATCGAAAAAGCGTAAGATCGAGGGGAAGGGAGAGGAACTAGTATCTCCCACTCTTTCTACCGTGCCTGAGTGTGCTGCTCTGTTTAGTCGTCGAAATTATGGATGGAAGTTGATTTTTCTGAGAGATAAAATTTAATGTAATATATAAATAACGATATAATATTATAAATAACAACATATAAATTGTCATATTTGTGTACGATAGCGCAATAAATAAACATTGTATTCTACCTCATAAATGATAGTATTTTTATACTTATAATTAAACACAACGTATGAGGTTGGGGGATACTCATATACAAACAACACATGAGAAACTACACAGGTTTATTGGATAGTTGCACAGGTTCATAGAGTTAATATTGAAGTTTTCACTTCTGCCGGCACTCCCGGAGTGCTACCTTTTTTTTATTTAAGGCGGTTGTCTGGAAGAGAAAGCTTTGAGCGAAAAGACAGCTAATTGCTACACCATTAGTTTTAATTTTTGTGGTTGTAAAGTTTTACTTTATATACGGTGTTAATAAAGAGTTTCTTGTTATTTTATCTTATAGGTTAGCCGCCTTCGACCAAAATCTTGCGTGATGCAGCCGTAGATGGTAGCAGACTTAAACTAGAAAGCGGGTACCTAGTACCTAGAACCTAGGAAGGGCCTTACAAAACTATTTTGTCCTTTTTAGGGACAAATAAGTTTAATTTTTGTTTGAAAAGATATAAAGGTTAGGTTAGTTCCTTCATAGTGTCAACTAAGTACTCGTATAGCTGTGAATTATTGAAAGTCCATCACTTGTTAGTTAGGTCTCGAGATGTTTTTATATTGTGGTTGCTTGTTTATTGCGTCACATTAGCTGTAAGCTGAGTTTAGACTGGTAAACAGTAAACACTGTTTTGTTTTGTTGACACTTTAAGTCCAACGCGAAAATTACAAGACAAAGACTTAGTGAAATTACTGGGCTAAAGAGTTAACATCGTACGACTCTTGAGCGAGAAGCGTTGGTGCAGTGCACCTAGAATTCTACATTATTGTAAATTTCTGGGTGGCACTGTACTGCTTATGGGCAGCGTTCTCCATTTTAAGATCAGGAGAGCGTCTTGCTCGTCTTCTTTCTATATAAACAAAAATAGATAATAACATCCTTTACCTCAAGTCAACGCTGTACTTGTCGCAAATGTTCGCGCCAAATATCAAATTTTCAATCAAAAAGTGGTTTTGTGTAAGAATTTGGCTCTTCACGGTGACATTTTCACCGAGGGCAACTGGCATTTCAGGATGTCAAGCACAGTTTCTGCAGCTGGGCTGTTAGTCTGGCATGAGAAAACACTGTTAAACTATTCGATCCATCTTTAAAACAAGTGAAATTAAAAAAAAACTTTTTAAAAACAAGCTTTTATTATTATTACCATCTAGCACCATAAAGTACTCGTCAAGACGAATCAAATGAGCCCAATTCGATGGGGTTACGTCGTTTAATAATGGAGTTCCTATGGCCACCTTCCAGCTCCATCATCAGATCAACTCGATGTTATTAAAATATTGCATTGTCATCTGATTTATACAGGCATGCATAATTTCAGCTTAATCGGATACCGAGAAGAGGGTCAAATTAAACTTGCAAGATTTGATTACAGACAGACAACAGACAGGTGAAAGTAAATAAAAGCTTGTAATAAGAACAGCATACCTAATACACGTAGGTATAGGATAATTTAATAGCAAGTACACTACCTGTTTTATGTAGTTCTACTATATTATATGTACTGTATTATATGTTTCAGTTTAAATAATATATTAATAAATATTTTTTTATAATTAAACCTCAAACCTGTACCTGCCCTTGCTAATCCCAGCTCTAACTAAGGAGAGGTTATTCATTATTTGCAGTGTGTCCGCCATTGCATTCGCAGCCATCTGTGGCATTTTGCATTTACTTAGCATTAATGTAAACTCGCGGTTTGCAACGCGCATAAGTATTTCTGAGTAATGTATGCCCTTAATGTGAGAGGAACGTGTGGCTACGTGTCATAAAGAAATCTCTTAGTGGACAAGGGCCTAGATTGGATGAAACCTCCTAAGTAAAGGAATGATGCACTCCCAGTATGACCAACTTATGTGTACACAACTTTCAAGCTCGCTTCTACGTGATCGAAGTTGCCACTCGGAACTTCATATTAGGGTAATATTTTAGGAATCGCAAATTTTTTTTAGTATTATTTATACATAGTAGTTATAAAGTTGCTATACTAAATATGCTAAATTAATATTATGCGTAACTATTATTAGGATAAGTAAATGTAGGTCTATCATGCAAACATTATTCGAAAATATAAGAAACCTAACATTTACACCCTCCGAAAAACGCGCTACTTATCCTGACATAACAACTTTTCGTACACACACATAAATAAACGCGAACACCTTAAAAGTTGCTCTTCACTCTTTTGATAATGACAGTACCCTCTTGTTATTCGCATTAAATTTTAATTCTTTACAGGTCCGATACAAAGAATGCTCGTGACAGACCCTTTTTCTTATGCATTCAAACTTTGAAGCGTTAATTTCGAAATTAACATAAGCTTTGCTTGAATTGGACTAAAGTTCTCATAAGTTTATTCTTGACCTGAAAATAAAATCAATATTAAATCGAGTGTAGAGAATTTTACATATTAACTTTACCTAATGGTCCTTATTTTTGTTTATGCTATACAAAGGTTCAAAGCAAAATTGAGGGATGAAATTGACCAAACGCTAAAACATGGGTAATGTGGGTCTAGTTGCTTAAAGAAGTTGAAGCTTAGATAAGCTGGCAGTGGAAGAGTGCTTCGGCGTACTCTCTGCCCCGGTATTACGGCGTCCAGCAGAAACACCTCCAGGTTTTTAGTGGGAATCCTCGCGCCCATCTTCGGCGGTAGAGTCCCACATACTGCACTGACGGGTGACGATGCGTTACGCATTTTTCCTGATTAATAAAGGCTTAGACATGTTCTAATCGCTTGTAGCTAACTCTAAAATATGCACTGAGATACCCCCTTGACCGCCGCCCCTTACCCAGTAGACGTGTTTTATCTTACAAACTTTTTTAAGATTAGGCTCACTAGATTGGTTTAATAAGATTGCTTTAGTTTAAAATACTAAAACAACAAATCGATTATCAAAATCGTTTATTATAAGATTAGCATTCCTTCGTACAATCTAATTCGTTCGATAAGGTCGTCATTGGCCAACGACGGTAAAATAAATGCTATTTATGATTCGGTCGTTGTCGCTGGGGTTACACTTGGTTCTTCGCAAGCTAATCGGACACAATTTAGGAAGCCTGATTTAGTAACTGGCGGTTACCGAAGAACCAAGTATAAGAAACAAGTATAATTGCTTAGGGGGAAGTGACGATAGGTACGGTCTGTTCTTTGGGTGCCTCCGTGACGGTGACTGGTTCAGGTTGCTTTGCTGGTCCAGTTTTGGTGATGGGAACGATTCTTTCTCCAGAGTTAGGTGGGGGACGTTTGGGTGCAGCAATTGTTAAGACTCCATCTGAAGATAGAGTGCTGACGAGGTCTTGGAGATCGTAGCCTGAAGGTAGGATGTACCGACGTGTGAACTGGCGGGAGATGAAGCCGTGTTCGTCTTGACGCTCCTCGTGCTTGCCTTCAACTAAAACGCAGTTGTTGCTGGCTTTCACTGTGATCTCTTCGGGTGAGAATTGCTGGACGTCGAGGATAACCTGAAAAGAGAGAAAAAGAATTTGATATATTAAGAGATATTAACGCCAATTAGTTTAATGTGTTAGTTGAGACTGAATTTACAGTTTTTATCTCTCTCCTTGTACCTAATACCATTCCAGAATATTCTAAGAAGGTAGTGAAGGATAAGAATGTCTAATGTCTATGTACCTAAAACAAAACTAGGTTTGTATATCCAAAAACCAAAAAACTTTGGTCTTGGATTGGAATACCTTCTTACTTAATACAGTTGCAAGACAATAATTATGTCTTCATAATGCTTCAAAAATCTTAATAGATATCAAAATAGATTTACTTTATATAACGAATAAGAGCAATTATGTGCTAGATTGTAATATGTCGAAACCTATATATTTAAATATCTATAGAACGCCAAGTTTGAGCTAGGAAAATAATCTAGCACCACATTATTCTAGCGTCGTAAATCGTAGCCAACAACTGAATGTATTTTTGTTGACGTGAGATCATCTCCGAATTGTTCGCGCACAAAATGTCCAGAACTAACTGGATAAATTAGTTTAGCGGTGTGTTGAATTAACATCTACCACCTACGCCATTTCAACCACTTCAAAGATTATATTTTACATTCATAGATAAGTAGAACGGATCCAACTAATCAATAAAATGTTTTATGATCTGCTAGGTATTAATTTTTTAAATAAATATTGGTGCGTGAAAATATTCATAAAGTCCTACAGTTTGTGTAAGTGTTAAGTGTACTAATAAATGACCATGAAAAAAGTTAAAAATTTTCATATTATATTAAAAAAATACCCATATATTTTACGCCCTCATTTTTACTCTTTTGCCATGACAGTAAGAAAATAAAAAGAGAAGAGCACAATATTTTTTTGCTTTTATTTCCAAATATTTCTGATTATCCCAGAATCTATATTATGTTATATTCCAGAGTATACGGTAGAAACCACGCTACCTAATTAGTTTCATAGATGTATCCTAAAGAGTAAACAGACATCATCAAACTCATCCTTTTTCCTTAGTATTGGGACCACACTAATAAGAATTCCTTTTCGAAATCCCCGAGAACTTTCTAAAAACTCACCTCGAACTTTTCCTTAGTCAGGTTGATAGTAGAAGCGGATTCCTGCCTGGTCAGAGCGGTTCTCCAGGGCCTGAAGTAAGAGTTCCTGAAGAGGGAAGAGGAAGGGAGCGAGGAGAGGGAAGAGAGGAGCTCGTCCCGCTTGAGGCCCATGCCGAAGTGCTGGTCCAGGAGGCGGGACGGCCTGTCCCACTCGTCCCACCAGTCACGGAACATCAGTGGTACGATCGACATCTGGAAACAAAGAAAGTTGGTCAAAATGAGTAACGACAACCAATAGGATTAATCTAAGGAGAGGATCTTGAATCATCTTTTTTTCATATTATTTATAGGTTGGCCATTGACCACGATCTCGCCTGATTTTAAGCGACGATGCTGCCGTAGATGGTAGCAGACTAAACCTAGAAGGCGGGATAAATCCCCCCCTTGCTTCACTGAACATCATGCCGGAACACGGTCACAATGATCGCTTGGCGACACGGTTTTGTCCAGTGGGTGGTAACTAGCCACGGCCGGAGCCCATAACCATTCGAACCACCAATTCACCAACTGTGATAGGCTAAAGGGGGTTTTGTTTACAAATTGAATTGAAAAGTACCTACTACCTACTTAGATTTTCTATTTCTTTTGTGAGTAGCAAGCAATATTAATTGTTTTTTCGTGCAAATCCTTTTTTAATAAAAAATCAACTCGATTACTCTACACATTCTGGAATTAAAGGGTCTTGACAGACAGATAGACGGACGCACGAGTGATTTTATAAGGGTTTCCTTTTTTCCTTTAGAGGTTCGAAACCCAAAAAATATTATACTAAGGATCAAATGAGAAAGAGTAAAGATATCAGCTAAGTTTATCTTATTGATTTATTAATATGGATCCGCAAAATAACGCTAAATTCCATTGAGGTCTATATATATTTCAAACAGCCAAGACCAAAACATATATGTAAGTAGTATTTATTTGTAAAAACATGCAGTCACTACGGCAATGAATTATGAAAGCTTTATGAAAATAATTCCAATACCAAACGTCCTTTCATGTCCTATGAAAAATAGACAGTGGCTGTCTTCTGTTTATAATTTCGTGCCAAGAGAACTTTAAGTACTTACCTAAATATATTACGCCTTTCTAGATGCAAAACAATGTAAGATATTAATGCAATTATTAGTTGTATTTACGTGCAAATTTATTAGTTATGTCTCAAATGAATGGCATCATATTTGATCAAGAACTATGTGATTCGTATAATTTGAAACGGTTATATTATTACTATGGTCAGTCTTATCGAGATAAACACAGCCTATATGCATTTTTATTGGTCAGTTGTAATTGAAAATAAGAGCACTTTATAGGTACCAGCAGGTACCCGCTATGTGTCTTTCGATGGGGATCTTTAAATTTCCCATTAAAAGATCCTGGAGTGCCGCTAAGTTGTTTTAGTGGGTAGACCCGTGCAGTCGTCCTGCACGGAGAGTCTCACATAAGGTACCCTTTTTTTTAACCTAGAAAAATGCGTTACGCATCATCACCCACGCCGGGGGGCGCGGGGCGGTATGTGGGGCTCTCCCGCCGAAGAAGGGCGCGGCGGGGATACCCACTAAAAAACACCATTATGCCGAATATAATAACCGAAGCACTCATCCGCGGACAGTCTCACATACCCTCCCCGTACTCTTGCAGTGTTATTTCTCAGCGACACCACTCAAAAATCCCCTTTGTGACATGACATTCGGCTTTGAGCTCCTCAAACCACTTTAAGCGACCTTGCATACTCTGGTAACCCTGGTATTCATAATAGAATAATAATAGATAACTATGGGTACAATAGCCCATTGATATAGCAACCTATCTGCCTTTACATAGTTACCAATTTAACGAGAAAAACCGTACAAATAAAGTAGACACATGACATAATACAGGTAAACCATTTTGATATCGCGCGTCATTCGTCTAAACATCACGAACATTTTGTTCAGTTTCCAGGAGTAATTTAAAACTAATTCAACCCCACCTATTGAATACTGTTTATTAGTCCATCCATTGAAGAGTCACAATATCTATCATCGTTACAGTAAACAAGTGTATTTATTTCTGTTCGTTTATTTCTAGCGATTATGCGTGACCCACAGAGAGCCGTTAAACTGAGAGCAAAACTAGCGTTAACTAATTTGTATGTTTAGCCTTTGGATGTGTGACTGTGTTGATTTTTTTTTTATTCTTATTATAGTTATTATGTAGGTACATTTACGATCATAGGCGGATTTAGGGGGAAAGCATTGTAGAATAATTACGAATTTTGCACATACATATGTATTTCATGGTCAAGATTATAATTTTTTTCTCGGCGCTCGCAGCATGCTGCTCGTGCACTTATTATTAAGGATATTTGAACTTTCTAACTGTTCAGACCGAGCTAAACACACACTTTTCATAGTAAAAATTATAATATTTTTGCCTTTCTGCACCTTGGCCCCGCTCCCAGAACGAAATCCTGGATCCGCCCTTGTTTACGATTATAGTATGTATGTCTTACTATTAAAATTCATAATAGTAAGTAAAAAATGATCTTATAGAGGTGTTAATCATAGCAGAGTTAACGAAAAAAATGCAAACGACAAGATTTTTTAATCAGTTTTTGATAAATATTTCATACGTGCTTCCAGTGTCGTTACGTAGTTACTTATAATAAATTAAATTATCAAAACATTTTATAAAAACAAATATATTGGTTGGTAGATTTCAAAGCAGAAGAGCACGTTTTGACACTCCTGAAAAACTACGAAAAATGGAGATTCTAAGCTTACCGTGAACGTGAATGAATATTTATTGGCTGTAGCTATTTTTTGGTATATAAATAAAAAGAATTAAATATATTGACTTTCAATAATGAATAGGTACAGCTGATTGGCCATATAATATGAGCATCCTTTATTATTTAGGTAATATTGGTGCATATAGGTAGGCAAACTTCTGTAAAGACAAAAGTACCTAACATCTGCGCGTGGGAGTAAAATTATTGTGTGGAAAATGATTGATAAGCAGAATTCCTCGGATGATCTACTCTTTGTTTACGTTTTCTAACATTGGGCGATCGGACGAAAACACTGAAATATTCTGGAACCATTCCACGCGAATGATTCACCTGAAGCACCAGTTTAGATGTGATGCAACCGACTGAACTGATATTATTGATGCGACATTACTATTTTTACAAGCTTTTATTTACTTTCACCTGTCCGTTGTCTGTCTGTAATCAAATCTTCCAAGTTTAATTTGATCTACTGCCCAGTTTCCGATTGAGCTGAAATTTTGCATGCATGTGTAAATCTGATGACAATGCAATATTATTATGACATCGAGCTGATCTGATGATGGAGCAGGAAGGTGGCCATAAGAACTTCGTAATTAAACGACGCAACCCCATCGAGTTTGGGCTCATTTGATTCGTCTTGACGAGTACTTTGGTGCATGCATAATAAAAGCTCGGTTTTAAAAAGTTGTTCTGTAAAAATAAATTATGCCTACTAAATATGCCTAAAAGTTGATCAACTTAATTGACCAACTTCTTTTTTTTTACTCTTACTTGTTTCTTTCGATTCAACTTTTTAGTTGGTTAGATTGGAATAAGTATACCCACTATAAAATTTGTCCCAATCTAGGAATTTGTCCCACCTTCTGGGTTTAGTCTGCTGCCATGAGAGTATGATGAGTATGAGTACCTACCCAAGTAGGTACTTAACGTAAAAAAATCTACCATATCTACACCACACAAAACTTATACCTACTCTTTCTCAGCACAAAGTCGTCAATTTTGTTTTGTTTTTGTTAAGATTGTTGGTAAACAAAATCCTCACCGATAGCAAATTAAACAAGCACTCTCACCACAAATTAAAATTAAACTTTTGAAAATAAACAGTTTTAAATTCACCTTGTGTAAATTTCGTTGCAGGCGCGCGCTGCTCCGTCGAGAGACTATGTCAGATACGTTCTACCAACTGATTTAAATAGAATTTTCAGCTGCCCACCGAATGCTCTGAATCATGACACCTTGAACTTGAAAATTGTATGGTAACTATGATTGGATTGTATCGTAGGCGTAGGATCAAGAGCGCTCCGAATCTGTAACCTGCTGACCACTGACAGGTTTTGGATATTGCTTTGTGCTTACATTCGTTATGTTTCTTCTGTATTCGTCATCTAACGGTACCAACGGAAGACCAGCGTTGGCTGTTGACTGCCAGCATTATGCTGAGTTGGGACCATTTTGTGGCATACATTGCCTACTCACTAAGCCTCATTGCTTGTATGTAATGTATGTGGGCAAATAAATGTACTTTCTTATGATTCCGGATTCGGATGGACTAACTAAACCTACAGCAGCTCGGTTTAAAATCGGACTTAGTGCGTGACGGATGACAAACAAAAATCTGATGACCCTAGTGTGTGAACTATTGTATACAAATAGTTCTACAACGATACGTAATTCGAGTCAGACGTACCTATTGCGGAACCACTCGTCACTCGAAGGCGCTGGAACTGAAGAAATTTACTTTGGCATAACCGTAATTTTTGGTCATCTTTGGAAATGACCAAAAATTACGGTAGGGCAAGCTAAAACAACTTTTCTAGTTTTTAAGTGTATAATCATCCCGTGGATGTATGGCCTACGGCCTACGGCCTTGGTGTTTAATTTTCATCCATGATTGTGACCGATGGTATAGACAGGTCACCCTTATTAAACACAAACTATATAATACTAGCTTGTGCTCGCAGCTTTGCCCGCGTGGTGAAATCCTTTCTTAGCGGAGGTCTACATCATAAAACACATTCCAAATTTCAAGCGAATCCGTTCAGCGGTTTGGGCTGTGGGTTGATAGATCAGTCAGTCAGTCAATCAGTCACTCTTTTCTTTTATATATTTAGATATCCAGAAAAGCAAAAGCATGGCTAACATACAAAAATAATGACGCTAAACTGAAATCCCTGAAGCATTAATCAATAGAAACTGAAGGTGGGTAGATAACATTCGAGAACACCTTTCTAGCAGCAGTAGGTGGACGGCGAAATGATGCCATATAACAAGGAAAATAGCTCTGACGTGTACAAATAGATAATATTTTAAACAGAATGAGTAAATGCAATGACCGAAATAAAATCTAATTTTGATTCGGTGACAATTCGGTGACGACAAACCGTGTTAGCGTAGGCGGGTGTTGTGTCGAGTGTGGATAGTAATATTTATAGATTAGTTTAATAGCAATGACGAATCAGTTTTGCTCAGCCATTTTTCATTTCTTAATTTTTGTGTAACGAACTGAAAGAAATCGCTTGCAGTTTGTAAGTAGGTACTACAAGCCTCACTCACAGGCACAGGTACGTACATGGGCGTAGCCACCAGTATATTATAAAGTACTCTGTGGTAGCCACGATGCGGTGGGGCAAGGTGGGGCGCTTGCCCCACTCAGGCTCTGGATCCGAAAAATCCAAAAATCATGGTCTAGAGTCTAGAGTCTAGATCCGCGCCTCCACGCATGTAACCGAATGTAACGCATTTTTCCTGGGATAATATAATAAAATAAAGGTTTAGCTTACCTACAATAATTTTAAAGTATTATAAAGGTCAGCTACACTGTTGTGGTGTGTTATGGTATGCCCGAATCCCGAATGATATCGTTGTGGCACAACAACACACTATTATACATAATATTAAGAAACGCTAAAAAATAAATGGCAAATACAAAGTTCTCTATATAAGTGCTTCAAAAATCCAAAAAAAATAAATGAGTGTCAGAATTTATTTGCAATCACTGTCAAAGTCATGACCTGTCATTTGTCAAAGAATGTGAACTTGTCAACAAAACAAAAAAAAATGTATGATCGGATCTTGGATTATTTGAATTGGTATCTACAAAATGAATATATTCTTTCATTTTACTATTTCGCATCATATATAAATGCAAATGAAGTCGTAACGTTCTTATTCTGTTGAATACACTTTTTCAAAAATTTTGACTAGGAATTTCCATTCTGAAAGTTTTCAGTTCAACGCTCTGTACGTTTCCTGATAGAAAATACATTTCTTATCAGATTGTCGATAATAAATACATGTACATGTGGCCGCTGTATCAGATCGCATAGATTACACAATGCCCTTTCCTTGCGTACAGACCTAATGCGCTATGAAGAAATATTGATGTAGGGAAAGTGCACAAATACACTACCGGCGCGGCGTGGCGGTTGGAACTTCCTTTACTAAAATACTGTGTTAAAAGTTAGTGAACATGTTATCGTGGCTGCAGCATCGATGGACGAGCCTCTGGCTCATGTTTATGGCCTTGGGAGCCATAATGATCTTCATGTTTGGTTTTTTCCCACTGAAATATCATTCGGGAAAACTGGCCCATATGGATGATCTACCAAACTTCATTGACGGCGTCAGGTAAATAAATATCTTATTATTATCCGGTTAACAAAAATAAAGGAATGAGTAGTTATTTAGTGCAATTTTTTTCCATAAAAAGAAGATACTGACCGAAATCTCAAGTTATGATGATCCAAATTAAGTGCTGCTGATTTATACTAAATTAAAGTCATATTTATTTATTTTTTATTATAGCATTGACGGTCAGCAAGTCTATAACTCCGGAGAAAACAGTGTTATCCTCATGGTAATAGATGGCTTGAGATATGACTTCGTCACTGAAGAATACATGCCGTACACTGGCCAACTGATCAAGAACAGCTCAGCTTGTATTTACATATCAGTTGCAGAACCACCTACAGTCACCATGCCTAGGATTAAAGTAAGTTTTTTGCTTTAAAATTAAGGAACATCTAGATTATAACATAATTTTTCAAAAAACACAATACCTTATATGAAATGATCTGGTCAAATACTTATAGATAATTGAGAATTTTCCTGTAATTTAAGTAATAACACAATTGAATTGATCAAAACAATTTGCATCCAAAATAATGTTTAAAAGTTACATCTAAACTTTGAAACCTTTTCCATACAGTGGTGACATTACCAAACCAAATATGCCTGGTTACATAGGATAATAAATTAGCATCAAGAATTCTATTAAGATAATTTTATTCCATTCCATACTCCATACATATGAAGAGAATAGTTCTAGGTACCAAGTAACATGATTGATGAATTGACTTAGTCTTAAAATGGTAAATTACAATGGTAATACCTAAAACTTTGTTTCAAAGCATCAAATAACATTTTCATTCCTAAATATTACCTCTCCGTAGTTTCAAAACAACAATAGTTTATCTACATAATCTGAATCTCTAATAGAAAAACTAATGAAAACACCTATAGTCCTTTAATTCTGTGTGACAATTTTATTAGTAAAATTATTGCCAGAATCAATCTCTTTATTATATGCAAAATGCAAACACTATCTTTTCTATGAATACAGTACCAAAGAAAAACATACCTACATACATAACACAATTTCTTATGTGTACAGTCACCGGAACGTAAGAAGGAAAAGGCACAATGGAGACGCACCATAAACTTCTGGCGGGATATATTTGCAAGTGTCACTTTGTACTTATTTATATGCTTATTGCCAAAGAAAAAACTTGAAAACCAGATGAACTAACACACTTGTCGTGTAATTTGTTCCAATTATTTATTTGGTAATTGTAGCATTTATTACAAGAAAGCAGCACATATCTGGAGGGCTGGCAAAAGGTGGTTGGCAAATGTATCGTGCTAGATCAAAAGTAATGGAAGAATTTGGGGGAAGCCTTTGCCCCGTAGTGGAACAGTACCTATAGGCTAAATATAAATTCTATTTCTAAATAAATAATATAAAATTACAAGAAATATGGTGCATGCAAATACATACATACTACACCTAGGTTTACCCGCCTAACCTAGCTGCACTTCGAACTTTAGCCGTAACATATAGAATAATAATCACATAGAATACTATTGTTAATTCTCTGGTTTTCACGATCAATTGTAATAATAATTGGAATTATTAAAAAAAGAAAGAATCATGAATATTAGATTTTTTTTCTGATTAACTGTTTTTTTATTTTTTTATTGATGATTTCAAAAATAAGTCTTTTCTTTGGTGTTGTGTTTGAACATTGCATGATTGCTTAAAAACTGAAATGGAACAGAGTACCTAATAAATTATGGCCTTTACAAAAAATAGATAGGTCCACTAAAAAGGAAATATTACTCAAGACTCAATGACTTATGCTTCAAATTAAATAAAAAAGTAGTATAACTTGATGTAACAATGATAATTAAGAAACCAGAACTAATTATTATGAAAGGCTGATTAATAGATTAAAGGCTATAACGTGAATTAAGGTGGCATTTCACAGCACACAGTGGTGCTTTTCATTTCAATTCCACTCCCAAGTACAGAAAATATTATGGAATCCCTGTATCAACCTGATCACATAGAGCCCTTGATATTTTATTTGAAATGTTTGAACTGATAATATTAATTCGCCAAACCATGATACGGACTGTTAAAAATCCGATATACAGATTACAAATAATCATATGACAGATTTTTAAAAATTCAGACAAATTTTAAATGTCCTTACAGATTTAAACAGCCAGCAGAAAAGTAGCAAACTAATATTTCATGCCTAAATAGTGATGCGTTCCCAGCCCAGTGGAATATCACCTTAAGAACTGATCACTCGTACATTGTAAAGGCCATATGATTTCCCAGTCTGTTCCAAGCCAGTACACATGGATATGGTTGCATTCTCACCGCTGTCCATTCATGCGTGTTGCCTGTGGCATCACTGTTACCACATAGGATTACATCAATTATTTGTTTTCATTAACCTTAGTTGTCTTATTTAAATGGGAATTTCATGCAACATAATAAACTTAGAAATAAAGACAGAATCTAAGTGTAGCATCAGTAATCAATAGCCCAATAGTCGTAAGGAAATCCGCAACCCTGAATTCGTATCTCAACATGTTGGTGTAATCATATAGGCGCCACTGTAGACCACGAAAGCAGGACGAGATGTCTATGACCCTATAGAACTGCTGTACTTAGCATGAAGACTGATTTCTTTTCTGCACTTTGCACTAAGTTCCTATTTTGTAGGCCTAACCGTTAAACATGGATCGTTTGACACATACATACGTCATTTTACACATATAGATGCTTTGTCACAATGAACATTCATGTTTTCATATCAATGCATTATCTCGTCAATCATTGCTTTATTTTATAGAGGATAATTGTATAGGCTCCTATCATTCTTTTCAAGGTATCTAAACTCAGAATTAAAAACTGATCTTGATCATCCCCAGGCGATGATGACAGGCAGTGTATCAACATTCGCTGACGTAGCATTAAACTTCGGCGCCCCAGCAGTTCGGGGAGACAGCGTGTTACGAGTGGCCGCCGCGAGAGGGCGTCGCTCCGTCATGTATGGAGACGATACGTGGCTGAGACTCTTCCCGGGTCTGTGGAGCGAGCATGATGGGACTACATCGTTCTTTGTTACTGACTATACTGAGGTACATAAGTTGACAAGAGTGCTTGAACTCTGCCAGAGTTCGTCGCTCCGTCATGTATGGATACGATACTTGGCTGAGACTCTTCCCGGGTCTGTGGCGCGAGCATGATGGGACTACTTCATTCTTTGTTACTGACTATACTGAGGTAAGTGAACAAGAGTGCTTGAACTCTGCAAGAGGTTGTCGTTCCGGCATGTATGTATGGAGACGAATCATGGTTGAGAGTTGAGACTCTTCCCTGGGCTGTGGAGCGAGCATGATGGGACCACTTCGTTCTTTGTTACTGATTATACTGAGGTAAGTGAATACGGATGGTAGCTTCTGTGAGTTGGCGCCGCTTCGTCTTGAATGGAGGCGATACATGGTTGAGACTCTTACCTGGACTGTGGAGCATACATGATGGAACTACTTCGTTCTTTGTTACTGATTATGCCGAGGTAAGCCGGAGGTACTGGTCGCATATAGAACACATTTTCGTCCCCGTGTTTCCCGACCGATACAACTTGGATATCTTCAAGGCACGAGTGAATAGGTACCTTTCTAGGCATCTTACGTGGTTCATCGTAGACCGCATCTGCACTTTCGGTCAGGTGGGATGTGTCCAAGCGTAGACCTATTAGAAGATTGGACTATGGAGCGAATATAGTGACTACTGACTACATTAACACATGAGATTTGTTTCCCCTTGGGAGTTCTCAAAGTCATCTCTGGTTTTCTGATAAAGCTTAGTAGATACAGCAACATTGGTCCTTTACAAATGTTTGTCCGGAACTTTTCGATGTGGATTTATATGTTTTTGAATTTACACCCTTATTCTCCTTTTTAATCATAAATAAGTATTAAATACTAAGGTGTACAAATAAGTTTCCGCCGTTTTATTGTAGATGGCACGGCACTGAGTTTCGGTTAGATTTCGCAGATGATAACCTTCTTAAAAAATAGTTTGGACATTCAAAAACAATATAACCTATTAATATTATTGATTTTATATTGGTAAAATATAATTTTTATAAGTTGAAAATGTCAAAATTTGAGCCAAGTAAGCGTCATTTGCGGGAAATTATTAGATTAATTTTTTAATTTAAAGAAATCTGCTGCTGAGGCGCATCAATTGCTCGTAGAAGCTTATGGGGAGTGTGCTTTGAGTGAGAGAACGTGTCGAGAGTTGTTTCAAAAGTTTATAAACGGTGATTTCGACGTAGAAGACAAAGATCGCAGTGGAAGGCCAAAAATTTACGAGGATGCAGAATTGGAGGAATTATTGGAGGAAGATTCATCACAAACACAAAAAGAACTTGCTAATAATTGAAATAAATTTATATTACCGTTCTTCTATAATAAATATTTAATTTGTGTTAAAAAACGGCGGAAACTTATTTGTACTCCTAATATTTCAGGTGGACAATAACGTGACCCGCCACCTCGACAAAGTACTAACCCCGGATGAAAAGAAGAAGCCTTCCTTCGACTTCCTAGTCCTACATTACTTGGGTCTCGACCATATCGGACATTTGGAAGGCGCTCGCAGCCCCAAGATCAAACCTAAACTGATTGAAATGGATGAGGTTGTGAAGAAAATATATACTGCTATGGAGGCATGGGTAAATATAAATGTAGTATTTGATACATTGGTAACATTCCTTATGATCGAAATTTTATAACGAATTAACCAATCCACTTCGAAACAAGTGAAATTAAAAAAAAAAACTTTTTAAAAACAAGCTTTCGATCGAGCACCAAAGTACTCGTCAAGACAAATCAAATGAGCCCAAACTCGATGGGGTTACGTCGTTTAATCACGGAGTTCTTATAGCCACCTTCCCGCTCCATCATCAGATCAGCTCCATGTCATAATAATATTGCATTGTCATCCGATTTATACATGCATGCTAAACTTCAGCTCAATCAAAAACCGGGAAGTAGATCAAATTAAACTTGCAAAATTTGATTACAGACACCGACAGACAGACAGACAGCAGACATGTGAAAGTAAATTAAAGCTTTTAAAAAGAAAATATTATAGGGATGATCAATATTGAGACTTTGAGGATATGCGTGCTAGGGATAAAGTTGTTATGACGGTTGATGGAGTAAAATGGGGGAGAACAACGTTTTGTGCCGACCCTACATAGTGTGAGATAAGGGCAGGAAGATGATGGATGTTGAAGAAACATCGCTGTCGTCTCTTCAGTCTTCTCGTAACCACGGCTCATGTAACTGAGCCGAAATGTCGAGGTTAGTTTTATAATATTTTTGTAAAACTAACAACTTCTAAGAAGGCTACCAGCGCCTTATGACCTACGCGATAAGTACAGACTAATCAAATTAATATGAGTTTAAATAGCTAAAGTTTAAAGTGTTATACAGTTATTGAGGATTTATTTACGTTTGCGGGTTTGTTTCCGATAAGCTGAAAAGCTGGGACCACCTTGCCTCTCAGTGAATACGCCCATGTCCAGATATTCCTAAATATATGAAACCGATAAAGTTCCATATGGCACACTACATCGCTAGTAACCAAATACTGAAATACTGCATTCTGATAAATACTCGTATACTAAAGATTAAACCTTGCGGTGATGATGTACATCTATGTCACTTTACTGTTGTACGCAAACACAGTAAGTTCGTCCATCTTTGGTTCATCGGATACCTACCTACCTTGGAGCGCCGAGCTTCTGAATCCTGTTTGTACCGATTATCTCAGACCAAAAAAGATTTTATGCCCTACACCGTTCCTTTTTAAACAAAATATTATTCAAGTCCTGTTTAAACTTAAAAGTCGTATCTTTTTTTGAGTTATCACAATGCTAATACTTTTGATATTATTATCAACGCAATGTGTTATATCATACACTCAAAGTTGCGGAGAAGAACAGTTCCAGTGCAACGACGGCATTTGCATAAACTCTGCGCTAAAGTGTAACGGAGCGAGCGACTGTCCTGACGGCAGTGACGAGGATTACGTCATCTGCTGGTCTAACCAGTGTGGGCGCCACCAGTTCCAATGCACTTACGGCGGCTGCGTCAGAGAGAATGCGACATGCGACGGAGTCCAGGACTGCATCGACAACTCCGACGAATTGCTCCTCAAATGTCGGAATGAGTACACATACATGCAATGTCTGACTAACGTGGAGAAAAGTAAACAGTTCCCCGGGAATATATTAAGTGGCGTGATAAGTTGCGATACAAAAGAAAAATCTTGCAAGAATGGTGAGATCCTTCCAAGCATCACAAATAAGTGTAATGGAATAGTAGACTGCAAAGACGGATCGGACGAGACCCTGGAAGCTTGCGCCACGGATAGATGCTTTCGCGTTGAGTTCAGGTGTAAGTACGGTGCTTGTTTGCGTCAATGGTCAAAATGCGACGGAGTCAAAGACTGCGCGGACGGATCCGACGAGCTCGATGAGATATGCCACCGTAACAATAAGGGCCTGTGCGCTTTACCGCAGTTCCCAAACAACGGCTATTACACTGTCGTGGACCGCACGAATATATCGCCGGGGCAGACATTCGAGTCCGTGCATCTGAACTATTCCTGTCACTCCGGGTACAAACAGGTGGGGGTATCGTCTTCATACTGCAACAGGGGCTCGTGGTCGAACATTGCACCGACATGCGTCGCACAGTGCTCACTGAACAAACATCCCAGCGTCGAATACATCTGTCTGCCCAAGAACTCGAACTCCGATGAGGGTGCGAAGGAGTGTGGCGATCTGGTGGAAGAAGGTACAGCCGTGCGACCCAAATGTCGCGAGCCTAACTACTATTACTCGGGTGTGCTCGTGAACATGCACTGCGTGGACGGCGTCTGGGACCAGGTGACGGTGTGCTCGCCGCAGTGCGGACTGGTGTCCTCCCAAGGAGACCAGCTCATAGCGGGAGGCCGCTCCGCTGTGCACGGAGAACTGCCGTGGCACGCAGGCATATACACCAAAGCGACTATACCGTACAAGCAGATCTGTGGGGGCTCTGTGATCAGTAGCAACATCGTCATATCCGCCGCACATTGCTTCTGGAGCGATCTGGAGAAACGGCAGCCGGCATCCAGATTCGCCGTCGCGGTGGGGAAGCTGCACCGTTCTTGGAATAACCCTCGGGACACCGACGCTCAGAGATCAGACGTGAGCGAGCTAAAGATCCCCGCGCGATTCCAGGGCTCCGCGGCGAATTACCAGGAAGATATAGCAGTTGTTATATTGAAGGAACCCTTCGAGTTTAAAACGTACGTGCGGCCGGTGTGCGTAGACTTCGACTATAACTTCCATCGGCGGCAGCTCGTCCCCGGAGCGCTCGGAAAGGTGGCCGGCTGGGGGCTCGATGCGGAGGACGGTCGCGCGTCGCCCGTCCTACAAATGGTCGAATTGCCTTACGTCGACATCGAGCTGTGTGTGTCTGCATCGCCGCTAGGATTCATAGAGTACATTACGAGCGACAAGTTTTGCGCTGGATATAACAATGGTGAGTGATTGAGGCCTATTCTGGCTGAAAGAAACTAGGGTGAGCCGCATCGCAACAAAAATCAGCCTGTTTCTCTTTCGTGTATATTATATGAACCACCGCACACTACGACACACGCGCCACACACAGTGCACGTTAATTCATGTGAAATTTACGAAGACTGATTTTGGTTGTTCGGCGCGTTGCGGTGCGTTCCGCCCTTTAGATCTTTTCCGCGTCATTACAAAACTTAGACTTACGACAGTACTAAGATTAACTCATGTCGATCGTTCACCAAGGACATGTCCAATTACAGTTAAGTCCACGTTTTGTACTAACGCGGTTAGAGTTGTGACTCGTGCAGTGAGTGAAAAGTGCGTTGTATCTGCAGGAACTGGCCGCACGGTATGCAAGGGTGACAGCGGGGGTGGTCTAACATTCGCAGCGGAAGACCGAGGGACGCGCCGGTATTACCTGCGCGGCCTGGCCTCCACCGCGCCAACTAATAATCATCTCTGTAACATGAACTTCTTCTCCACCTTCACTGATATCAGCAAACATGAGGAGTTCATCAAACAATATTTGTGATAGATACATGATTTCTATATCTATATCAAACGACCAAATGGCAGATCAAGATAAAATATTTATTTGTCAGCATTTTGGGTCCTCATTCGCCCATCATCATCATTGGTGGATTGGTGTTCGTTGGTGCCTCATTATTTGGATCTCAAAACTAATAAGTTCCATCAAAAGTATTCCTTTAAAGGCGTACAAATATTGAGTTTAATTGTTATAATATATAATCTCAGTAAATATTACTAATATTTATAAATCGAAAATATGTTAAACTAAATTATAGTATTAGAAATTGTCATTGTTTTGTTAAGTAGTTAGTAGATAGGGATGTCATTCGAAAATACTATGTCATCTAAGTTCAGATGTGTGAGTTAGAACCGTGCTAAGGTTAGGTTGCACCAAGGTCAAAATGTCAAATTTAACGTAAAATTTAGCAACGCATAATTGGCTTAACTAGAGATTTGACAAATTGGTTATAGTTAAAGTCAGCCGGTGCAACCCACCCTAAGTGTCTACCGATGGAGGGCGTGATTTCTTATGTAAATATCTACACAAGTAACAATATTATAATATCAATCATCCCTAGAATATTATTTTATTTTATTTTACAATTTTAGGGAAGCTTACATTTAGGTCTAAGAATATGGTACTTAAATATTTTACTAAGGGACAATAACAAGTTTCCACATATAGGCGACAAAATATTAAACTACATGTGGACGGAGAACATAAAGCATGCAAGATAATCCACTAAAAAAAGAAAATATATAAATTGGTTTCTATTTATCCTTGAGAGCGAAACCCAACCATCAATAGGTAAGAATACCAAGTTCTAACAATTTTAAATAATAAAAAAATGTTGATTAATGAATAAAACCAAAGTTTGTTGAGATATAACGCCTTTAAATTTTTGGTCGTCACACCGTGCTCTGAAATGTTGCACCCTCACCATGCATTTTTGTGTGCGAAATAATAAAATCTACAAAGCACAAAATACATTTTTATTTAAATAATCTATTTAACGGTCGATCTTTACCCAAGTTTGTCGATATTTTTAAACACATCGCTATTATTCTCGTATTTGTTCCAGGATCGTAACGGCGTGGTGATAGTGTGCGGCGACCACGGCATGCGTGACGCGGGCGGTCACGGCGGCGCCTCGCCCGCCGAGGTGCTCGTGCCGCTAGTTGTCATCAAACGTGACGACTTCATCTGTCCGCACTGGTTAGTATACACTACACTACACTGTCGTCACATTGTAGTACTATAGTGTGCGGCGACCACGGCATGCGTGACGCGGGCGGTCACGGCGGCGCCTCGCCCGCCGAGGTGCTCGTGCCGCTAGTTGTCATCAAACGTGACGACTTCATCTGTCCGCACTGGTTAGTATACACTACACTACACTGTCGTCACATTGTAGTACTATAGTGTGCGGCGACCACGGCATGCGTGACGCGGGCGGTCACGGCGGCGCCTCGCCCGCCGAGGTGCTCGTGCCGCTAGTTGTCATCAAACGTGACGACTTCATCTGTCCGCACTGGTTAGTATACACTACACTACACTGTCGTCACATTGTAGTACTATAGTGTGCGGCGACCACGGCATGCGTGACGCGGGCGGTCACGGCGGCGCCTCGCCCGCCGAGGTGCTCGTGCCGCTAGTTGTCATCAAACGTGACGACTTCATCTGTCCGCACTGGTTAGTATACACTACACTACACTGTCGTCACATTGTAGTACTATAGTGTGCGGCGACCACGGCATGCGTGACGCGGGCGGTCACGGCGGCGCCTCGCCCGCCGAGGTGCTCGTGCCGCTAGTTGTCATCAAACGTGACGACTTCATCTGTCCGCACTGGTTAGTATACACTACACTACACTGTCGTCACATTGTAGTACTATAGTGTGCGGCGACCACGGCATGCGTGACGCGGGCGGTCACGGCGGCGCCTCGCCCGCCGAGGTGCTCGTGCCGCTAGTTGTCATCAAACGTGACGACTTCATCTGTCCGCACTGGTTAGTATACACTACACTACACTGTCGTCACATTGTAGTACTATAGTGTGCGGCGACCACGGCATGCGTGACGCGGGCGGTCACGGCGGCGCCTCGCCCGCCGAGGTGCTCGTGCCGCTAGTTGTCATCAAACGTGACGACTTCATCTGTCCGCACTGGTTAGTATACACTACACTACACTGTCGGCACATTGTAGTACTATAGTGTGCGGCGACCACGGCATGCGTGACGCGGGCGGTCACGGCGGCGCCTCGCCCGCCGAGGTGCTCGTGCCGCTAGTTGTCATCAAACGTGACGACTTCATCTGTCCGCACTGGTTAGTATACACTACACTACACTGTCGTCACATTGTAGTACTATAGTGTGCGGCGACCACGGCATGCGTGACGCGGGCGGTCACGGCGGCGCCTCGCCCGCCGAGGTGCTCGTGCCGCTAGTTGTCATCAAACGTGACGACTTCATCTGTCCGCACTGGTTAGTATACACTACACTACACTGTCGTCACATTGTAGTACAGTCAACTACAAAGAGATGTATCCATGTTAGTCTTACAAAATGAAGGAACTTTTAGTATGCAAAAATTATTTACCCTTACTTTGTGACATTTTCAGTATCCACCAAATCTTATACTATATTCGATTCATTTTAAATGCTATTTTTATGTATCACCAAAGGAAAAGTAGTGGGATACATCATTGTTGCATATTAAACGAGTCGATGATAATATAAAGTTTGATTGCTACTAGAAATGTCACGAACCAAGGGTAGTTCATTTGTGGCAAATGAAAATTTATTTCATTTTGTAAGCCTAACATGGATACATCTCTTTGTAGTTGACTGTACAATAGTGTGCGGCGACCACGGCATGGCGGGGCTCACCCAGTGTTGCAGGTGGCTCAGACAGTGATCTCTATATTGCAGGAGTTTCGTGGGCCCCACGGTGAAGTGGCCAGTATACAGTGACCCTCTATTTCAGTGCGGGCGTAGGTCCCACGGTGGCTCAGACGGACGTGGCTAGTATACAGTGATCTCTATTTCAGTGCGGGCGTAGGTCCCACGGTGGCTCAGACGGACGTGGCGCCCAGTATCGCGTGGCTGTTGAACGCGCCGCCGCCGGGGGAGAGCGCGGGCCGCATCCTGCCTGCTTTGTTGCCGGACGACATGAGACAACGGCTCTATCTCTACCACGTGCTCGCCAGGCACAGTGCTCGCCAGGGACTGCCCACTGATACAGGTCACTAAAAGCGCTTATTCAATTTGACGCTCTCTCGCTCACACTATTTATTGATGTATTTTGCAATTGAATTTTATTCTATGAATTAACTTTTTGAAAAATTCTCACATTAATATTGCTCACATTTTAAAGGTGTTTGCAGTTTGATATATTAAAAAATGGCATGGAGAGCAATTTTAACAAATAAAAAAAAAAACTCCACATGCAATTTTTAAATATATAAAACTTGGCCCTGTACAGATTTACGTGCAACGCTGAAACGTGGCAAGTGGCAACACAGTATGAGATTTGCAGTCCTATGATGGATAGGATTTCCTGGAACTAGCCTTTGACCACGATCTCGGGTGATGTTAAGCGACGATACGGCCGTAGATGGTTGATGGTAGTAGACTATAGGTACCTAGAAGGCGGGATCAATCCCTCCTTGGCTTCAATGAACATCATGCCGATTATTGGCCGCATGGCGATTTTGTCCGAAACTTTTAACTTAGGGACTAGTTCACCATAAGTATTCACGTTTCGGCTCCATACCTTATGAAAAGTAGCAGGCAGAATGCATTAATTGAACAGTATAATAGTCTTTTATATATCGTTCTTTTTATTCCAGAATTCTACAAACAATACGAAAGAGCGGAGAAGCAGTTCGCTCATTTCCTAGCGACTGGCCAACAGAGCGCGGCCAAAATAGCCAAGGAGTTTTATGAAGAGTCATTAGAGAAAATGTCTCAGTACCTATCGGAAACCACCGTCAATTTCGACCTGTTTGCACTCGGTGTTGCCATCGTGCTGCTTTATTTTGTAAGTTTTGAAGATAAAATAATTAAATAATTGGGATTTATACTCCAACAGAACAATTTAGACACCTTACTTACACTGTCAGAGTCAAATCACAGTTTACAGGTTGTGTGGCCAACCTATATGTTGCAGTTTCAGGTCGCCGAGATTCCTACAAGACCTGCAACATGACCTAACGACTGCTTCCTACATATCTTATACTAAACTGCCTAAAATCTTTGGTAAAATTTCACTTTTTAGCTTCTTAAGTTCCACTTTTTCTTTCTGCATGATTGTCTGGAAGAGATCTATATTAGGAAAGACCGCCAACTTTAACACTGATTATTATAATTGTACGAGTTACGCCCAGCGGTTTTACCCGCTGTACTGCCTATATGTATAAGCCTAAACGTCATTTGAGGCTTCAAGCTATCTCTATATCAAATTTCAGCTCAATCGGTCCACCCGTATAGGCGACAAAGAGTAACAAACATACATCCAGACATCCATACATCATTACAAACTGTCACGTCTATAATATTAGTAAGATACTGGCTTAGTTGTTGTGTACATTTTCTTTCTTTTAATAAAGTCTTATCTATCAATGAATAACTCCCGTAAGTTTTCAAATTCGTATATCTAACAAGTTCTAGGTATGTGTTAATAATCTTACTATCCCAAACGATTTTGAAAACTAACGCGAGCGTTATCCATATCAACTATGTAAATATACCGACTAAACTCACGGATATAAAAGTCGAAACTAGGCTCGACCCTGGGTTTCGGACTATTACGAAGTCCTTCATCAGGAGCTCTCGCGCTGAGGTCTTACTATCCTACTAATATTAAAAACGTGAAAGTTTGTAAGAATGGATGTCTGGATGTATGTTATTCTTTCACGCCTAAACGGGTGGACCGATTGACCGGAACTTTGGTATAAAGATAGCTTAGACCCTGGACTCATAGACTACAGTACAGCGGGTTAAACCCCTGGGCGACTAGTATAGTAAATAATTATTATTTTTCAGATCGTGACTGCACTGATCTGCATAACTCTATACTCGCTTCAACCGGATACAGAACGCAAAATAAGCATCACAAGAATACACCAAAAATCAAACCTTGGAACAATCGTCGCCTTCATCGTCATCTTGGCTATATTCTCCTTCGTATTAGTAACTTCTTGCTTCATCACCGAAACAAAAAGCAAAATCTGCTCGTTCGATCCTCTATGGTCCGCTGCCTTCATTCTAATAGCTTGTGCTTTAACCACAACCTATTTCATAGTGAAATCTTCAATAGAACGAATCAAAAACTTATCTACTTTAAAAGAATTAAACGCAATAGACTATTTATTAATCATCGGAACACTTTTCCACTCGTGGTCGTTCTTCGGAACGAGTTTCATTGAGGAAGAACACATGACTTGGTATTTCTTTTGGAATACATTAATGTTCTTTGTGTTGATAAGGACCCTTGTGTTAGTAGTAATGTATATGAGTAAGAAATTGGTTGGAGCTACTGAGGTGCAAGACAAACCGGAGTTGGATCAGAAAATGAGTGCGGTCGGCTTGGGTGTGTTACCCAAGTGGGTGTTGCTTATTGCTTTGCACAGGTGAGTTGATATATTGAATAATTTGAGGGTAATAAGTAATCGACTGAAAGAGAGAGAACAATGGCAAAATCAATGGGATGCCTTTGCCCAGAAGTAGACAATTGAAAGCTGATGTTGATGATGATTGAAGTAATTTTCGAATTAAAATGAAGAAAAGAAACAAGAAAAGAGATATGATAAGAATAATCTTTACTTTACAAAACAATACAATTGGACTTAAAAACTAACTAACTATGGGCGGCCTTATCGCTGTGATCGATCTCTTCCAGGCAATCAACCTTTGTACGGAACTATAACATTGTCCGAAAGAGTTAGAGTGGAATTTGGTAGAGTAACTTATTCATAGACATTGTTCACTTAGCTTTATGCTGTATGTACAAGAAAAGAGTTTACTAGGGTCTTTTTTGGACCCTTCAAAAAACTAGTCCTACTCTTCAATTAGAATTATTTGAATGTTTTTGTCAATTTCTACTGCTGGTTTAGCATCAGACCATCATTGCCCTTCAATCTTAAACACAGTAATGCCTGCATATGATACTAGAGATTAAAACCGGAAACACATTATTAAAACGCTACGCGACGCCACGCGACGTCACCCGTCTGGATTGGGTGGCGTGTGGTCACGTGACGCCACGGACTACGGACCAATCAGCAGGGCTATTTACTTATCGGTTAGGGAACCGAACCGAATTGTCAAAAATGTATGAAATGACGTGACATGACTTGTCAAGCTGTATCTACATAATATGTCATTTCATACATTTTTGACAATTCGGTATTCGGTTCGGTTCTTTCACGGATAAATAACCCTGCATGGGTGTCGTGACGCCACGGACCAATACGAACGAGTGTCGGCGCGTTGCGTCGGATTTTAATAATGTGTTTGGGCCTTAATGTCTTGCATATGAAACAAGAGATTAATATTTCAGGTATCTACGAACAATGAATCAGACCGGTGACCGTTGGTTGTTCCTACCAGACACCGCTGATTGGTTAAACGCACCTGAAAACGCTTTCTATTTGGAACTACATCTAGTCATTGGTAAGAAATACAACTTTTCGTTAAATTTTTATTATAGAATACCTACTAATATTATAAACTAGCGGCGCCCAGTAGTTTTGCCTGCTGTACCTATATGTTATTCCAGGGTCTTACCTAACTCTATACCAAATTTCAGCTCAATCAGTCTACCTGTTTAGGCGTGAAAGAGTAACAAACATACATTGTTACAAACTTTCGCGTTTATAATATAGGTAGTAATAAATATTGGCATGTGAAAATATTATAATAAAAGTTAGAATATTCGTAGGTATTGTATCTTTTGTAGCTAATTAGTAATACTACCAAGATCATTTCTGATGTATCCAATAGGACCAATACTTTTCCTCAGACGTTTAAGTGAACCTTGAAGTGTCCGTTAAAAAAACCATGTTTTTTTCTTTTCCAGGAACATTAGCAACGTTAGCAATATGCCTCTACAACCTCAGATACACAAACAACACAATGCAGATACAATCCGCCCTCACAATAGTCGCTACAGCTTGTATATTCTGCTACAGAATAGCTTCAGCCACCCTAAACTCTCCCTTCAAAGACATAAAAACATGGGACACCATTCACATAGTCAACGTTTTCTGGGGATTATTGATAGCACAATTTGTATTAGAAATACTCACCTACGCGGGTATCTTCAAAGCTTGCGGCGTCAAACCAGAAGCTAATGAAATAAGTAACAATAAATTTGTTTATAACAAACCAAAGGAGAAAACCGAAGATTACTTTTATGACCCTATTATAGAAGAACCGTGGAATATAGATGAAGTTAAGCTGAATTTGACTAAGTCTATAACACATTTGATGGTGAACAGTATGATGTTGATAATTGTGTTGTTGATGAGGCCTCATAATGTGGTGATGGTGCCAAGTTTGTATATAACTTGTAAGTTGACGTCGCAGTGTATGGATCATAAGCTGTTGGACTTCAAATCTGCGAAAAGGACAGAAGTTGTTGATGTGTTGAGCAGAACGTTGGTGCATATGTGGATTGGGATTCTGTTCTTTTTCTATCAGGTATGGTACATTGCAGAAGTTTCCAAACATTGTCTTTTGCGTGTTGAATAACTTTATCACAGGTTTTCTTTAATAATATAGATTTAACATATTTTATGGCTTTTAAATTTACATTCTGTAAACCCATAAGGGGTTATAGCTCTTAGGATTTTAATAAATCATACAACACGTAAACTTTCTGGGTTAGAAATATCTGTGTGATGTTCTGTGGTAATAATAAGCTAATAATAATAGTTTGGTAGTAGAGGACTGAATAACTGAATCAATTGAATTAAATACTAAATTGGAGTTGAATTGCCTGAATAAGAATGGCAAATTGGAGTAGGATTTGTCACACAGTGGGCAAAAAATAACTAGATGTAGAACTTAAACTCTAGACAAAAAGTCGTAGAATCTAATTGGACTTGCGAGTTAAGGCGTAATTCTACAAACGCAATAAGATACGACGATAATATGATCTACGATTTACAACTTTAAAGAATAGGCCAAAGTTGGTCGAGACACTTTCCTGAAAAACTGCCATGACCAATTTTTCTCTAAAAATAATTATTTTTTCCAGGGTAACTCCAACAGCCTGGCCTCAGTAGACCTGGGTTCAGGGTACGTTGGTCTCCGTGAGTACAGCGCACCTAGAGTGGCATTACGTATGGGCATCCATGCTTACGCCGGCCCTGCATTAGCCGGTGCTATGTTATACGCTACATTAGTGGCAGACGCTACCAGCTGGAAGATGTGAGTCTATACACTGTAGATACATACGTTACGTGTTAAGGATCGCATCCGAAAGGATTAGCAAGCTGAAGGGGCAATGGACTGGTCACATTTGCCGCAGAACCGATAACCGATGGGGTGTGTTCTAGAGTGGAGACCGCGTCTCGGCAAACGTAGTGTAAGGCGTTCTTGGGCGAGATGGGGTGACGATATGCGGTGGGTCGCGGGGAGCGGGTGGAGGAGGAAAACGGAGGACCGAGTTAAGTGGCGTGCCATAGGGTTAGACCTATGTCCAGCAGTGGACGAACGTGGGCTGATGATGATGACATAATGCTACCAGCTGGAAGATGTGAGCCTATACATTTCACTGTAGATTGTAGATACATAATGTTACGCATGGCATCCATACATACGCCGGCCCTGCATTAGCCGGTGCCATGTTATACGCTGCCTTAGTGGCCGACGCTACCAGCTGGAAAATGTAAGGAAACTTGTAGACTTTCTCTATTATACATGGCCTTCTTTCTGGCTCTTAAAATCCATGCGCTGGTATGTTCTACTGTGTATCGGTCATTGCTGACGCCTAGTCGACACGTAGGGAAAACCCTTCATTACTCTCCGCACTGTACATCTTTTTTTTTTTATGTAATAGGTTACAAACAAGCAGACGGCCCACCTGATGGTAAGTGGCTACCGTCGCCTATGGATACCTGCAATACCGGGGGTACCGCTGGTACGTTGCCTACCTTTCAAGACTCTGTTCACTTGCCTTTTATAGAGTCCCATGTTGAAGCTCAACGGAAATACCGCAGGCGGAAGCTCATCCCACATTTTGCAGGTGTACGGCAAGAAGGAGCGACTGAATCGCACAGTGCGAGAATGCCAAGCATCAGTGTGTGGATGGGCATCATGTGGGAATACGGCCATGACGACACGATTTTGTCCAGTGGGTTGTAACTAACCTCGGCCACAACCGAACTACCAGTAAAAGGAGTGCGAAAACCACACATAACTAGTTATAGCGTCAATGGTGTGGAACCGAGAATTAAACACGATGATCCAGAATCAAATTTTCACCACAAAACATTTGCTACCTTTTTTTATACTGGGGGAAACGCCTGCCGCGCTATCTCCCCTATCCAGGGAAGAGAGGGGTGTGGAGGTGGGGCTCGCACCCACTAAAACCCCCAGCAACGTGCCCTCTTACTATGTACAGCGGTAATGGAGCACCAAAATGCATAACATTCCATTACCGCCACTTCAAAAATGCATTTATTTAATTCTGTTTATCTTTCACAGGTACCTCCAACAAGCATGGCGCGCTACTAACATATTCGCAGTACAGCGAGTGTACTGCCTCGTCACATATTGCATAGTAGCCACAGTATTCCGCCACCATTTGTTCGTATGGACAGTGTTCTCCCCTAAACTTCTCTACGACTTCGTAGCGACAGTGTTTACGATACAAGCTTTAGGGACCATAGCACAAATAGAAGTCCTAACAACAGTCACCAGCTGGCTGGCCAAAGTTGCCAAAACTAAAACGAGACTGTGATTTAACTTAGTGATGATCTCGCCGGTTTAATTTAGTCTACGAATAAAATAGTCAGAAAATGTTACCAAAAAAAATTACATACAAATTCGTGTTAAAATAGATGGAGTTAAAATGTTCTCTTAAAAATGCTGTGTTGTGTATTTAGACCTAACTAATGATTTCTACTAGTTACCTGATAATTGATTCGTTCGTCGATTAACCCTTTAACCGCCACCGTCGGATATATCCGACAAGCCTGTTCTGTTACGTAACCGCCAGAGTCGTATATTTCCGACGAGTCGTATATTTCCGACTGCACTTTAAATCTACATTTTTTAAGTCATAACACTGTATTTTATAAAACTATACTCGTAATTAGATAAATAGTGAATAAAGTTATGATTTACAGTTGGTTTTATGCTTCTCTCCCAAATAGAATAAATATTAGACATCACTTTTATTGTAGGTATTTATAATTCAAAAAACTTGCCTGGCGCTAGGGGCACGACAAGTGATTTTAAGTCTGGCGGTTAAAAGGTTATGGGTTTCATTCCTTAAAGGAAAATTCATATAAGGTCACTCCTGCGACCTTCGGTCTGTATATCAAGACTCAAGACCCTTTCATTTGGGGACGAGTAGTTATCGAGCTAAAATTAATACCATAATAACTAATGTCTACGGTCTCTTTAAAATAATATTTTTCATACATCCTTTTCATTTCACGAAGGCTCAACTTTTCTGGATAATTAACTCCAAGTCAAGGATTATTAGATATTTAGTCTAATTAGACTACCAACTTCTGACTTGTATTCGTTGTGTTAGTGTAGTGATATACTCTTTTTATACTCTGTATGAAATGTGGCGTTTCTATGTCCAACCGGTAGTACTCTCGACAAAGGAGGTTATCTCAACAAGTTTCTGAACAATTCCTAATAACATGCTCCCTACTTTTAACAAGTTTAAGATATATCATAATATTATAATTATATGGGATTTCTATAATATTCTAGTCTTGATAATGGTGAACGCAAATCCATCCGCATCGACCGCGCCGAAAGAATCGAATTTTGAATTATTTATATGAAACGTCATGAAACCTCGCACACTCGCCGGAGTCGAATCGGAAGAAGATTTCCTATACAAAATAGATAAATAATAAATCAATAATAGATAATAGATTTTTGATAATAGATTTCCTTTTTTACCGGGGGTAGGCTTCCTTTGCAGGAGGTCGACTAGGTGGGTACCCCAACAGTGCCAGTTATTCTACCGCCTGAGCAGTGATGTGCAAACATTACTGTGTTTCGGTAGGATAGGAGGGCACTGTAGCTAGTGAAATTACTGGGCTATAAGAGTCTTAACAACTTATGACCCTTGGGTAAGAAGCGTTGGTGCAGTGCTCCTAGAATTTCACATCTTTGTAAAATCCTAAGTAGCACTGTACTGATTATGGGCAGCGTTATCTCTTAACATCAGGAGAGCGTCTTGCTTGTCTTCTACTTCATCACATAAAAAAAAACTTTCGGCCCGATCGATGCGGGTAGATGCGCGAGCACCATTAAGGTCCTAAGATGTGTGACGTTAAAGTGTGGTGCTATTTAGGCTGGCCCTACATTGGCTTGCGCGACTCTGGAACGAATGACAGACGACATCGTTTCGAGGTGGCCGCGATAATGTGACGTAATCATCGCGATTTACCAACGACTTTTATGTTCGCGGGAATCGCACAAGATCAATGTAAGGTTAACTTACTGCCGCATAAAGAACATTCCAGAACTGAAAGAAAATTTTGTGTGAATAGCAGATATTATGAAATAATGAAATATATTTATTATTTTATGTAAGCAATATTTATGTATCTTATATTATTATTTAAATGTTTGCAGAATGATTATGTTAGTCTTATAGCTACTTCTGTTTCTAACTTTGATCAGTAGTAGAATAAAAACCAAATAAAGTAAATCATAGCGAATATTTTTATCTTCAAAAAACAATGTAAATAAATTAATAATATTACAAAAAGATAAATCACTAATGGTGCTTCCACACTGATAGGATCCCGCGTGTCGTGTCGCGTTAACGCGCGTGATGACGTCATCTGTCGCGTTTCTAAACTATGGAATTGTATGGAGGTGTGCACATTTATAAGATCCCGTGTGTTGTGGAGCCATGAGGAGCTATGAGACGCGGGTGTTCACACTTGTAACGTGTGTTGTGTCGCGACAGATCGCGACTTTCATTCAGTAAATTACTTTTAAACATATTATGTTTCTTATACATTCTATTTTTTAAGCAATGATTCGTCATAAATCATTAAATAAATTATAATCATTATAACATATTTATATTTGCTTGTTATTAATACAGTGGCATTTTACAAATTCAAAAGTAATAGTTTTGTTCGGAAATCGCCACCATTTTTTTCTTTTGGTGTTGTATGCAAGCTGCATTTGCCAGATATATTTTTTTAAATTCGAATATAATATAATTTAGAGTAAATTGCTAAACTTTCTATTAATATGCACTGTCTTATTATATTTCCATTTTTTATAATGATTTTGACTTGAAATATAAAAAATACAATATTTGATACTTATTTAGTGCCATTGAATTTACTTATTGGCTACCACAATAATAAATACAAGTAAAAATTACATTTTTATTTTCAAAACAAGCTTTTATTATTACTATAACCATCTAGCAACAAAGCACTCGTCAAGATAAATAAAATGAGCTCAAACTCGATAGGGTTCCGTCGTTTAATTACGGAGTTCCTATAGCCACCTTCCAGGTCCACCATCAGATCAGCTCTATGTCATAATTATATTGTATTATCAACCGATTTATATATGCATACAAAATTTCAGCTCAATCGGAAACCGGGAAGTGGATCAAACTACACATTATTCGGCATGTAACGATGCACAGCATCTGTGAGAGTGCGGGTTATACTTTCCTCTAATTTTACACTATTCCTTCCGTTTCCGGTCCAATTTTGCCAACATGGCGCCGCGTTCGCGCCAATTTTGCCTCGTGGTCCCAGGTAGCCGCCATGTTGTTTGGCGGGTTTCTGACATAGCGTGTTTTACTTTCCGCCAAAGTGCACGGCAATTTTTAAAAAATATATATTTATATTTTTTATTTGCTTTAAGTGCTCAAAATACATTTTTGTTGTTGTCTAGTAGTATTAAATATATGCTTTAAAGTGTTGAAAGAGTTAAATATGGTTTCGCGCTTAAGTGAACCCTGTTTCGGTTTCGGAGTCGTCCGAAGAGGGCTCGGACGTCTTCTACCAGCCGTTATCTAAAATGAAAACGACTCCGTGCCTACAACACTTGACAACAAGGTTAGTGAGCTCACTACTTTTTAAATGCATCAATATTTACGACCTATGTCTGATTAATTGGTATGTGTGGTTCGGCGTCCGGCTCGAAACCGACGTCGGAGCCTACCGCCATGACCTTGCACAACGTGCTTTCGGCGTCCGGTCCGAAACCGACATCGGAGCCTACCTCCGTGTCCTCGCTTGGCTCACCTCCGGCGTCCGGCTCGAAACCGGCGTCGGGGCCTACCGCCACGACCTCGCTTGGCTCGCCTCCGGCGTCCGGCTCGAAACCGGCGTCGGGGCCTACTGCCATGACCTCGCTTGGCTCGCCTCCGGCGTCCGGCTCGAAACCGGCGTCGGGGCCTACTGCCATGACCTCGCTTGGCTCGCCTCCGGCGTCCGGCTCGAAACCGGTGTCGGGGCCTACTGCCATGACTCGCTTGGCTCGCCTCCGGCGTCCGGCTCGAAACCGGCGTCGGGGCCTACCGCCATGACCTCGCTTGGATCGCCTCCGGCGTCCGGCTCGAAACCGGCGTCGGGGCCTACCGCCATGACCTCGCTTGGCTCTCCTCCGGCGTCCGGTCCGAAACCGACGTCGGAGCCTATCTCCGTGTCCTCGCGCGGCTTGCCTCCGGCGTCCGGTCCGAAACCGACATCGAAGCCTACCTCCGTGTCATCGCTCGGCTTGCCTCCGGCGTCCGGCTCGAAACCAACGTCGGGGCCTACCGCCATGACCTAGCTTGGCTCTCCTCCGGCGTCCGGCCCGAAATCGACGTCGGAACCTACGTCCATGGCCTCGCTCTGTGTCGGAACCTAGACTTCGCTTGGCTTGCCTCTAGCGTCCGGCTCAAAACCGGCGTCGGAGCCTACCTACATGACCTCGCATAACGTGCTTCCGGCGTCAGGTTCGAAACCGACGTCGGAACCTGTCTCCTTGTTCTCACATGGTTTGCCTCCGGTGAAACCGGCGTTTGTGCCTAGCACGGTGGATTCGCATGATATTGCTACAGCGCCCAGTTCAGAACCAGTGTGGATGCCTGCCTGACGGTTTCACACTCTGCAGCTGTCAACTCGAAGCTTCCACCGGATGATCATGGCTTTTCTAGAATTCGCCGTTGCGGCAGTTAATAATAATATAAGTGTTAGCAGGCATATTTAATGTATTACAATCTCAGCGAGAATCGTTAATCTAAGTAGATTTGTAACAATTAGTGAACTGGCCTGCTACCCCTGATATAATACATACATACAATGACATATATCCATCTAGTATTTGCAGTTGATGATTGAAGATGAATATATTATCTTATTAATTTCATTAAGTTAATTAATGGTCAAGACCTGCAGATTGTATTGACCAAGCTGCAGAGAGTACATAACACCGATACTGTGCATCGTTTATGCTAAATAACGGGGCCCCAGAGCATGTTTTCAAAATGATTGTGGGAATGCGTCTGCCATTTATTTCCAAACCAATTCTGTTTCGCCTATCAGCGAATGTGCTACTCCATTATCAGACTATTGGCTAATTTACTCCCACTACGATTGATGAAAATTTCAATGTACATTGCTGCGTTTGTTATTTTACTCATATTAAAGAGGAGGTTTAAGCAAGTAATGTAAGTAATGCAAGCATGTATGTATCCATGTGTCTATGGATTCTATTTACATGTCGTTGGGCGACAGCCAATAGGTCCTCAGACTGCAGATAGAAACATTGTTGAAAAGGGTGTTAGAGATACTGGATCAGCAACACCTGGGACCTAGTTTTCAATTAACTATATTCTTAGTCAAAATGAGCGATGGTTCAATATTATATTATATATATTTTCAATCAGCATAGTACCCAAGTCATTGAGACTCATATATCACTTTCAAGTGCACAACTTTTTCTAAGTCTCATTGGATGGTGAGTCTAGACCTGTCTTCAGCACATGAGCATTGCGTTTCTTGAGGATGGTTTAGAACGGCCAAGTACTTCAGATGAACTGTTTGCCCTTCGATCTGTCATGCGCATCAAAGACGCAACAAGGGCGCATCAGAATAAAAGTGTACTTCGATGATTTTTTTTTGCTAGCATATCAATCCAGAACACTTCTCTAAGAGTAAGTGAAGAATGTGATGGATACACTCACTGGCCTAGGTTGGACCATCAACCAACACGGGTGGCATTGCAATCATAACCCATTTTAAGAAGCAACGTCAAATTATGTTTACACTAAACGATGACGGTACGGTCGGCACGAAGCCGAAGAAAATACAAGTGAGTTTATGCCATTTATTTACATATGGTTCTACAATCGGACAATCATACGGTGGTGGTAGTAGGGCATCGTAATTGTCGGAACCCAGGGTCGAGCCTAGCTTCGACCATTATATCCGTGAGTTTTAGTCGGTTGTTTACATAGTAATATCGATAACACTCACGTTAGTTTTTTAAAAAACTTCAATCCTACGGTGATAACGACCAGACAATATCAGGCACCTGGAAACCAGTGCTTTATTCAAAAGGAAGGCGATACGCGTACAGATGTAAATACACCGATTTAAAACGTTATATTCCAAATCTTGTGGTATAATACTCCAAATACACAATTTCAAACAGTTTAAAACTCTCCTACAAATATAAAAAAAAATATTTTATTCTTCGTTATTTTGAGCAATTATTGAGTTAAAACCTACTACGTTAACATTACAGCAATGCCATGTCGCCAAAGTAAAAAAATCCTATACCCCTGCAATAAGTAGGTAAGTAAACCTACCTATAGTAAAAATATTATACAACATTAATAAAAAAGAAGCAAAACTAATATAATAAATCACCCTCAAAACAACAATAGCAAAATATTAGTTAATAGAATTTTAATAAAAGTTTATAGAATATCAATAGAGAGTAAGTACCTATTTCCTACAATATTGTCGAGATACCTACAACTGATTACGATATCGTAACGAGGCAAGAGTGTGAGTTTAGTTAAAACCGAATTAAAATTATTAGGTATACCTAAAGTAGGTATATTTATTATGTGGTTATCAAAAAAGTTTTTAATTCTATTCAACCTATAGTTTTTTATTACGAACACAGAGCTTTCACCGTATCAATGTAGTTTTTATAACTAATTCCTATCTCTCCACTTGGTCGGACGGACCAAACTAACTGAACTTACGGTACCTACTTGTAACGCCTATATTTAATATCAGTAAGTACTCAATCTCGATGCGACGTTGCCAGCTTTCAACTCTACATACACGGTAAAGAGTATCTCTTTACCGTGGTGCGGCGCCGGCACTGCTCTTTATGTATGTGTGTGAGTGTACGTAGTTATAGGTAGATTGCGAGTGTGTGAAAATGCGACGTTGCCGTTTGGTGCTGCGCCCGCACTGCTCTTTATGTATGTGTGTGAGTGTACGTAGTATAGGTAGATTGCGAATGTGTGCATTTGGTTAGATTGGTTAAGTTACAAACCGAATTAAATTATAACAAGCTTTTATTTGACAGAAAACAGACAGGTGAATGGTCTGTTGTCTGTCTATCTGTATTCAAATCCTAAACGTTTGTTTGCGCGCGTGTAGCTTAGGTGAGAATGTGTGAATTAGGTGAAAATGTGAAGAAAGTGTTCATCCCGTTGTGGATGTAATGACAAATAACAAAAGTGCTTAGAAGGGATACATCATGTCGGTAACAAATGTTACAACCAGTATAATTATTCAGAACATACAGATTACGTTGAGGACATTAATTAGATAAAAATATGTTTTATTTTTAATAATTTTATCAGTAAGTTTAGTACAACACATACACCTACCTATTATTATGCTGATCACATCAGAAAAAAACTTGTAAATACAACTTATGAATACGTACCAGCTTACTTAAATTTTATTATATATTTTCATTACTATCGCACATGCTTTTTATTCAAAATTCTATGATCATTCTATAGAAAATCCGTCTAATCGCTTAGCTACCGCTATGAGTTCAGCGCTACCGATGCTCATTCAAACGGCTGCAGTTCCGTGTATATAGCTTTATTGTAATGATTAAAGGTTTTTTAGAAAGCTGATGAAAGAAACTAAATATTTTATAATAACCTATATTTGCATTATCCTAACGGTTACCAAGTTATATACATAAGAAGAAATTTTTTTTTTAGAAATTATGTTTTTTGGAATTATTTCCTTTCTTACTTACTTCACATTAATAGTTCTTAGAAATAAAATGATGCTTATTTAATAACCTTTCATTTGACACCCTACTTAAGTAAATCGGTTTAGTAGATATTGAAATAACCCGCACAATAGAATAGGCTGGCGGCCATCTTTGTGACGTCATAACTACCCCCTCTATACACTTAGGAAGTGACTACCGCACTTTTCGTGTTCAGGAAAATATGACAAATAAGTACATACCAATAATCTGTATGGCGGAGATGTGTCCCACGGAAATTTTATTTTTTTGTATTGGGGACCGTACTATATGCAAAATTCGTAACTCAAATAAAAGCTTGTAATAATTTAATTCAATTTTTAACTAACAATAAAAAAAAAAGGTAGCACTCCGGGAGTGCCGGCAGAAGTGAAAACTTCAATATCAACGTTGTGTTTAATTATAAGTATAAAAATACTATCATTTATGAGGTAGAATACAATGTTTATTTATTGCGCTATCGTACACAAATATGACAATTTATATGTTGTTATTTATAATATTATATCGTTATTTATATATAACATTAAATTTTATCTCTCAGAAAAATCAACTTCCATCCATAATTTCGACGACTTTTACACCATCGTTATTATCAGAATCATCATCGCAAATTTTTACAACTGATACAATTGGTTTATGATAACTGAAGTAAGAAACAAACAGTTTTGATTCGAACCTATTTAAGTGTCTAATAAAAAAAATATAAAATATAAAAATATAAATATAAAATATAAAAAAAAAATATCGGGCGCGCGCTTGTCTAAGCCCCCTGTGCCGCCTAAACAGAGCAGCACACTCAGGCACGGTAGAAAGAGTGGGAGATACTAGTTCCTCTCCCTTCCCCTCGATCTTACGCTTTTTCGATCAGCATCACGTGACCCTGACGCGAGTTTGAAAGTTTTTACCCATACAAAAAAAAGTGCTCAGCGCCGCTAAAGAAGTTTTCACTTCAAAAAAATATTCACACACTCTCACCTCAACTACACACACATACGTAAATGATTTGATTACAGATAGACAGACAACAGACCCTTCACCTGTCTGTTTTCTGTCAAATAAAAGCTTGTTATAATTTAATTCGGTTTGTAACTTAACCAATCTAACCAAATGCACACATTCGCAATCTACCTACACTACGTACACTCACACACATACATAAAGAGCAGTGCGGGCCCGCACAATACGGCAACGTCGCATTACATACACACTCGGAATCTACCTATACTACGTACACTCACACACATACATAAAGAGCAGTGCAGACGCCGCACAATACGGCAACGTCGCACGACTAGGGCGGATCCAGGATTGGGCCCTGGGGGGGAAGGTGCAAAAATATTATTATAACGTTAACTACAAAATGTGTGAGTTTTGCTCGCTCTGAACAGTTAAAAAATTCAAATATTCTTAAAAGATATATGCAAAATTCGTAACTCAAATTAAAGCTTGTAATAATTTAATTCAATTTCTAACTAACAATAAAATAATAATAATATTCACACACTCACGTCAACTACACACACATACGTAAAAGATTTGATTACAGATAGACAGACAACAGACCCTTCACCTGTCTGTTCTGTCAAATCGCACCTCTCGAAGAAGAAAGAATTAACCCTAATTGTGGCTTTTTGTTTTTATTGCATAATAAAATCAAGAAAAATCCGATACATATTGTCAATTTTTTTCATAAATTTATCTCAAAAAATGAGGGAATTATTAAAAAAAAACTAAACTTGTACGACACTGAAATCAAATATAGTTACTCCATAAAACTGAAGTTAATTACTTTTGCGACCATACTATTTACTAGTTTTCCATGTCAATAACATCATAAATACACTTACATCAATCTTGTATGAACATTTATACAAATATCTTTACATAACTACAGATAACTCCTTTTTAAAGAAATTTTCGTAAATATATTGTCGTGCAATTACAGTTACCACATTCTTCTACGAAACATTTATCAGCCTTCATCACTTTAACTACTTGTTACTCACTTCTTTCACGAAACTTTAGTCAGAATTAAAATAAATAAGTCTAATTGTTTACATCTTTTATTAAGAAATAGTTGTATAGAGATTGGTTTTTATGTTATTGGAATCCAGCAGCACACGTATCTGTGTAGCCAGTTATGTAAACTGGGTATCATTACGCTAAACGCAGATCATAGTTACTCATTCTGCCCTGCTTCAGCTTGAAATCTGGAGAGTAGCGGGATTCAAGGCAAATGATGAGTTAACCAGTCATGAAAGAAAGTCTCGGCATGCAAGATCGTACCCGTAGCGACTGGATGGATAAGAGGACCCAAAGGACATCCCCAGAGGGTTTGAGTGACCTCGCAATTCTCATTCTAGTTTCTCTCGGTTGACGTAGTATAAGTTTTGATTTCTAATGACCTGTAGCGCAAGATCTCGTTCCACTTCAGTTTCTGTGTTCCATGTCACTCTATAAATCAATGACTAAGAGAACGGTTTCACAGCTTCAGTTATCCCTTTCTCTAAAAGTGCGCCTCTCCAACATTCAACGTCTGCACTCAAATTTTCCACTACCACCACTACTTTGAATCTGAAAACCCTGCTCTCTTGTTCTTCATGGAGACGTTAATAGGTTTGCCGTCAGATGTGTATTTGTCAGATTAACCGGAGGCTCACTTGAAGACAAATTCAAGCCACATGTGTGGGATGCATTTACGCCCGTGATGAACTCGGCAGTTTATATGGCTCTCTTTTTACGGAATCAAAGCGTCTGAATGCTTCTGGCCTCCTTCAATGTTTGTTATACCTATATCTGATTATAACTAATCAGAGGTTCATAGAACGCAGTGGAATCATGTGAATATGCTGGCTTCCAGCCGGAATACCTGCGATAGTGTTAAAGACATGAGCACCAGGGCTCACTCCGATTTTGATTAGCCTTCAGCCTAACACACCAACGTGCAGCCTGTTTTAAAAAAAGGCAGTTGTGCTGGCCCTTCTAACCACTGGTATATCTGTCACGTTCATGAAATGGAACGTCAATCGCGACGAATGATCTCTTGTGTGATCAAAAATTCGGGTCTTGTGCTGGTAAATCTACTGTTGATCTGTTTTGCATATCACTCACTTCTTGGATAAGCAGATAACATCTAGCGGTAGAGCTAATAAAGACGGAAAGAAAAAATGACGACGGGGGGTGCGATGAATAAAAGTTATTTGCTATTAAAAGAATTTTATTTTTTATTTATTATTTATATAGAGAATAGGGCTGCGTTTGACCACAGTCTCACCTGTTGGTAAGTGATGACGCGGTCGAAGATGTGACACACAGACCTAGTAAATACCTATTAACCCTCGATTTGAAGACTCCTAAGTTGTAATTAACAGGAAACACTGAAATAATGATTTAATGAATCTTTTCCTTTCCAAAATGTATGTTTGTAGATAGCTAATCACGTTCAGATACTGGAAATTTCTCTCATTTTTGCCTTTTACTTCTGTAATTACATCAAGTCTAGAGTCAATAGACTGTCAGGAAGTTGGGTAATTTGGCAAAGGTGCAACATTACTTCATCCGGGACATTTGTTTTATTTCTATCATAAAGCCGATCCTATATGTATAGAATATTGTTTTCGTCTTTGGGATGATACTCCCAAATACCAGCTTCAGACTCTGGAGTCGATTCAGGGGAGCGCCAAAAGGCTCGTGAGTGACCAAACGCTAGTGAATTCTAAGAGTTTTGAACACTGTAGACGAGTCACCCCTTCTAACCGTTTTATTAAGATTCGTTTCGGAGAGTAGCGCAAGAATTACACAAACAAATCCTATCCCGCCCGTTCCCGCCATTTATTAAGCCCGTTTCAACTTCGGAAGTCAGGGCTTCCAGCAATTCGGCATCCATACCTAGTGGCGCAATAACTGATCGTATTTGAAACACTTTGCAGTCATTCGTGTTTCCTTGTGTCATAGACTTTGTTTTTACTCAAGCAATGTTTGAAATTGGTTTAATCATCATTAACATACTTCATAAATGAAAAACAATGTTATAATTTAATAAAAAGACATAATTATGACACTTTTCCTGTCATAATACTAGACTTAATCATTGAATACAAATGTATGAGTGGATGAATATTTCTGATTTATTTGCGCCAAAACGGCTAAGTGGATCTAGATGAAATTTTGCACAGATATACAATATATCCTGAAATATTACTTAGTTTACTTTTAAAGCTGTAAAACTACTCAACATAGCTGGTATTAAATTTATTACGAAACCTTTATGATTTTTGGTATAGTACAACAAAAGCTACCTTAAAATACATAATCAGTAATATTTACAAGATCTTTCTACAAAATTTTAATAAGTTAAAAGTTTTACACATTAATCCCTTATACTGGAGTCATTTAAAGGCTGTTTTTTATTTTGTTATTTCTTTTGTACTGAGAAACGACTAATATTTTATAAATTAAATGATTGGAATAACGTAATATATAAACATACGCCAAAATGTCTGTAATTTTTTTCGTTTAAAAAAGCGCTTACTTGAAATACATTATTTATTTGAATATATTTTTCGAAGAAAAAGGATGCAATTCATTTTACGCAAAAAGACCGAGACAAAGTTTTCGTGGAAAAACGTCGTAAATCATACTAACGCGTGGAGTTTGTAACGCCACCATACGCTCAGAAAGTCGTATCTGCAGTTATGTCAGCATTATAGTTTCCGTTCCATGTTAATAAAGTAATATTTCTGTTAACTACATAAATTAATTAAAATGTGTCGCTGAAAATTAGCGTAAATCTATTTTTTAGGATTTACTCCATGACGATTAATTAAATTGCAAATTGTAATACATAGGCCAATCGAGGTTAATTTTAGCTATTTTTTGCTATATACCTACTAAATTTTTCTCAGGTTGCCGATGATTTTTTAAATCAGTTTTTTGTTGCTCCTGTAAAGTTGGTGTTTTTCAGTTACGACTTTCTTCCTCGGGGGGTGCGAAATAATAGCTTGTTATAATTTAATTCAGTTTGTAACTAAACCAATCTAACAAAATTCACACATTCGCAATCTACCTATACTACGTACACTCACACACATACATAAAGAGCAGTGCGTGTCCGCACAATACGGCAACGTCGCATTACATACACACTCGCAATCTACCTATACTACGTACACTCACACACATACATAAAGAGCAGTGCAGACGCCGCACAATACGGCAACGTCGCACGACTAGGGCGGATCCAGGATTGGGCCCTGGGGGGGAAGGTGCAAAAATATTATTATAACGTTAACTACAAAATGTGTGAGTTTTGCTCGCTCTGAACAGTTAAAAAATTCAAATATTCTTAAAAGATATATGCAAAATTCGTAACTCAAAAAAAAGCTTGTAATAATTTAATTCAATTTCTAACTAACGATAAAATAATAATAATATTCACACACTCTCACCTCAACTACACACACATACGTAAAAGATATGATTACAAATAGATAGACAACAGACCTTTCACCTGTCTGTTGTCTGTCAAATAAAAGCTTGTTATAATTTAGTTCGATTTCTAACTAACAATAAAAAAGAATTTTATACTACGAAGTAAGAAGACGAGCAAGACGCTCTCCTGTTGGTAAGAGATAACGCTGCCCATTATTAGTACAGTGCTACTCAGTATTTTACAAACGTACGATTCTGGGTGCACTGCGCCAACGCTTCTTACTTGAGAGTCATAAGATGATAAGACTCCTCAGCCCAGTAATTTCATTAGCTACAGTGCCCTTCTACCGAAGCACAGTAATGTTTGCACATCACTGCTCAGGCGGTAGAATAACCGGCACTGTTTGGGTACCCTCCTAGTCGACCTCCTGCAAAGGAAGTTTACCCCGGTAAAAGTAATAATAATATTCACACATTCACCAAAGCTACACGCACACACACAAACGTTTAAGATTTGATTACAGATAGACAGACAACAGACCATTCACCTGTCTGTTGTCAGTCAAATAAAAGCTTGTTATAATTTAATTCGGTTTGTAACTTAACCAATCTAACCAAATTCACACATTCGCAATCTACCTATACTACGTACACTCACACACATACATAAAGAGCAGTGCAGACGCCGCACAATACGGCAACGTCGCACAACTAGGGCGGATCCAGGATTGGGCCCTGGGGGGGAAGGTGCAAAAATATTATTATAACGTTAACTACAAAATGTGTGAGTTTTGCTCGCTCTGACCAGTTAAAAAATTCAAATATTCTTAAAAGATATATGCAAAATTCGTAACTCAAATTAAAGCTTGTAATAATTTAATTCAATTTCTAACTAACAATAAAATAATAATAATATTCACACACTCACGTCAACTACACACACATACGTAAAAGATTTGATTACAGATAGACAGACAACAGACCCTTCACCTGTCTTTTCTGTCAAATAATAGCTTGTTATAATTTAATTCAGTTTGTAACTAAACCAATCTAACAAAATTCACACATTCGCAATCTACCTATACTACGTACACTCACACACATACATAAAGAGCAGTGCGTGCCCGCACAATACGGCAACGTCGCATTACATACACACTCGCAATCTACCTATACTACGTACACTCACACACATACATAAAGAGCAATGCAGACGCCGCACAATACGGCAACGTCGCACGACTAGGGCGGATCCAGGATTGGGCCCTGGGGGGGAAGGTGCAAAAATATTATTATATAACGTTAACTACAAAATGTGTGAGTTTTGCTCGCTCTGAACAGTTAAAAAATTCAAATATTCTTAAAAGATATATGCAAAATTCGTAACTCAAATTAAAGCTTGTAATAATTTAATTCAATTTCTAACTAACGATAAAATAATAATAATATTCACACACTCTCACCTCAACTACACACACATACGTAAAAGATATGATTACAAATAGATAGACAACAGACCTTTCACCTGTCTGTTGTCTGTCAAATAAAAGCTTGTTATAATTTAGTTCGATTTCTAACTAACAATAAAAAAGAATTTTATACTACGAAGTAAGAAGACGAGCAAGACGCTCTCCTGTTGGTAAGAGATAACGCTGCCCATTATTAGTACAGTGCTACTCAGTATTTTACAAACGTACGATTCTGGGTGCACTGCGCCAACGCTTCTTACTTGAGAGTCATAAGATGATAAGACTCCTCAGCCCAGTAATTTCATTAGCTACAGTGCCCTTCTACCGAAGCACAGTAATGTTTGCATATCACTGCTCAGGCGGTAGAATAACCGGCACTGTTTGGGTACCCTCCTAGTCGACCTCCTGCAAAGGAAGTTTACCCCGGTAAAAGTAATAATAATATTCACACATTCACCAAAGCTACACGCACACACACAAACGTTTAAGATTTGATTACAGATAGACAGACAACAGACCATTCACCTGTCTGTTGTCAGTCAAATAAAAGCTTGTTATAATTTAATTCGGTTTGTAACTTAACCAATCTAACCAAATTCACACATTCGCAATCTACCTATACTACGTACACTCACACACATACATAAAGAGCAGTGCAGACGCCGCACAATACGGCAACGTCGCACAACTAGGGCGGATCCAGGATTGGGCCCTGGGGGGGAAGGTGCAAAAATATTATTATAACGTTAACTACAAAATGTGTGAGTTTTGCTCGCTCTGACCAGTTAAAAAATTCAAATATTCTTAAAAGATATATGCAAAATTCGTAACTCAAATTAAAGCTTGTAATAATTTAATTCAATTTCTAACTAACAATAAAATAATAATAATATTCACACACTCACGTCAACTACACACACATACGTAAAAGATTTGATTACAGATAGACAGACAACAGACCCTTCACCTGTCTTTTCTGTCAAATAATAGCTTGTTATAATTTAATTCAGTTTGTAACTAAACCAATCTAACAAAATTCACACATTCGCAATCTACCTATACTACGTACACTCACACACATACATAAAGAGCAGTGCGTGCCCGCACAATACGGCAACGTCGCATTACATACACACTCGCAATCTACCTATACTACGTACACTCACACACATACATAAAGAGCAATGCAGACGCCGCACAATACGGCAACGTCGCACGACTAGGGCGGATCCAGGATTGGGCCCTGGGGGGGAAGGTGCAAAAATATTATTATAACGTTAACTACAAAATGTGTGAGTTTTGCTCGCTCTGAACAGTTAAAAAATTCAAATATTCTTAAAAGATATATGCAAAATTCGTAACTCAAATTAAAGCTTGTAATAATTTAATTCAATTTCTAACTAACGATAAAATAATAATAATATTCACACACTCTCACCTCAACTACACACACATACGTAAAAGATATGATTACAAATAGATAGACAACAGACCTTTCACCTGTCTGTTGTCTGTCAAATAAAAGCTTGTTATAATTTAGTTCGATTTCTAACTAACAATAAAAAAGAATTTTATACTACGAAGTAAGAAGACGAGCAAGACGCTCTCCTGTTGGTAAGAGATAACGCTGCCCATTATTAGTACAGTGCTACTCAGTATTTTACAAACGTACGATTCTGGGTGCACTGCGCCAACGCTTCTTACTTGAGAGTCATAAGATGATAAGACTCCTCAGCCCAGTAATTTCATTAGCTACAGTGCCCTTCTACCGAAGCACAGTAATGTTTGCATATCACTGCTCAGGCGGTAGAATAACCGGCACTGTTTGGGTACCCTCCTAGTCGACCTCCTGCAAAGGAAGTTTACCCCGGTAAAAGTAATAATAATATTCACACATTCACCAAAGCTACACGCACACACACAAACGTTTAAGATTTGATTACAGATAGACAGACAACAGACCATTCACCTGTCTGTTGTCAGTCAAATAAAAGCTTGTTATAATTTAATTCGGTTTGTAACTTAACCAATCTAACCAAATTCACACATTCGCAATCTACCTATACTACGTACACTCACACACATACATAAAGAACAGTGCAGACGCCGCACAATACGGCAACGTCGCACGACTAGGGCGGATCCAGGATTGGGCCCTGGGGGGGAAGGTGCAAAAATATTATTATAACGTTAACTACAAAATGTGTGAGTTTTGCTCGCTCTGAACAGTAAAAAAGTTCAAATATTCATAAAAGAAATATGCAAAATTCGTAACTCAAATAAAAGCTTGTAATAATTTAATTCAATTTTTAACTAACAATAAAAAAAAAAATATTCACACACTCTCACCTCAACTACACACACATACGTAAAAAATTTGATTACAGATAGACAGACAACAGACCCTTCATCTGTCTGTTTTCTGTCAAATAAAAGCTTGTTTTAATTTAATTCGGTTTGTAACTTAAGAGCCTGTAACGGACCCAAGAGCAAATATGTGATGTTCAAACATGGATTATTTTGAAAATACTTATTTAAGAACGGTACTTTTACTCACAACTTTTAAAAGAACTTGTATTCTAATCATTTTCTACAGAAAAACCTTTTTAGTTTTGACCGTTTTTAAATTACGTCAAGGTAAATGGATAAAGGTTTTATAGATTTACTTCTGAAGCAATGTTTGGACATGGGTATATCCAAATATACATGTCTTTATTAGAATCTAAAAAATTACTATTACTGGAAAGATCCTAAACTAGTATACTTGTTAAGGAAAAGTTTGAATTATAGGTATTTCTTATTAAAATAAAATCATAAAGATGTGAAATTATCACGAAATTACTGTTTACAAAACATTTTTTTTATACATGACTATTTTATATTTACTCAAAATAATTACTTACCATTAAATAATAACATTTTTTTGATCCAATCGTATTTTTAAATTTACTTAAAATGTAATATTTATATTTTTTCCGAATTTTTCAAAATCACTATAAAACGAGGCCCGCGTTGGTTCTCGATTGACTTGGGCCTGAGCCCTCTCAGAGAGTGGACGTATCGCTCTGCGCTCCAAATTATTCTCGTCGCTAACCCACCCATATAGTGCGATTATAGTTGGACCGCAAAAATTGATACTCTATATAATAATAACGGAATTTTTAGATTTCCTCAAGATCTTTCATTTCTTCCATGACAGCGTACTTATCATGTACTTATCTTCGCCATCGACCCCACTTGGCAAAAATCTTCGCCGTTATCACACTTGGGCAAAATCTACGCCGTAACCCCACTTGGCCAAAATTATTATAATCAAGTCTTATCGGCAATAACTGTGCCGCGGGTAACAGCGCGGGTCGCAGCTAGTATAATAATAAAAAAACTTGAGAGGTGTCAAGAGACACCCGGATGGAACGAAGTTCCCACGATTTATTATTTACAAAAAACCTGTATACACTCAAAATAATCGTCGAGACACCACACTGTTCAATGCGAAATAGAAATGAAAATATCTGGCTTGCTTTCTAAGAGAGAGAGAGACAGAGAAACATGCGCACGCCGCACAGCTAGCTTACTATAGCAACAAGTGAATTAAATTAAAAATTTAAAAACAACCCCCAACGCAGCGCTTTCAAAATATGTAATTAGCGGTTTTTTGGTGGCGGCCATCTTAAATTTTAAATTTATCATAGTGCGTAGTATTCTACTATCCCTCCCATCCTCTCCCCTTCACCCTCCAATTCCCCCTCTCCCTTCCCCCTCACCATCCCTCCTCCCCTCTCCCTTTCCACTCCCCTTTCCTCTTCCCCCTTCCCCCTCCCACTTTACCCCTCCCCACCCTTCCCCCTGCCCCCTCACTCCCCCCTTCCCCCTCACCTCCCTCCCTCCCCCTACCCCTTCACCCCTCCCCCTCCCCCCTTTTCAAAAAAGGGGAACTACTGAGAAAAGAAGTTCCCACTAGATCCACTAGGGAACTAAAAGGGAATGATCCGTCGTTTTTGCGTCGGGGGTTAAAAACTTATAACACCCCGTCGTTTTTGCGTCGGGGCTAAACACTTATAACACCCCGTCGTTTTTGCGTCGGGGGTTAAACACTTATAACACCCCGTCGTTTTTGCGTCGGGGGTTAAAAACTTATAACTTCCCGTAGTTTTTGCGTCGGGGGTTAAAAACTTATAACACCCCGTCGTTTTTGCGTCGGGGGTTAAAAACTTATAACACTCCGTCGTTTTTGCGTCGGGAGTTAAAACTTTAATACCTACATATTGACTTAATGATTTCAACAAATAACTTGCATTGCATAGGATCAAGACATTTTATTCCAAGCGACTACATGTTGTATTACTCGGCCGCGTAAGTGATGCATTGGTGTGCGTCGCGCTCAGCTAATATACCTAAACTTGAACGGGCTTCCCTCACTATAAATCCTCTTAACCAATCTAACCAAATGCACACATTCGCAATCTACCTATACTACGTACACTCACACACATACATAAAGAGCAGTGCGGGCGCAGCACCAAACGGCAACGTCGCATTTTCACACACTCGCAATCTACCTGTAACTACGTACACTCACACATACATAAAGAGCAGTGCCGGTGCCGCACCAAGCGGCAACGTCGCACTTAAGACAAGGGCGGATCCAGGATTGGGCCCTGTGGGGAATGTGCAAAATATTATTATAATGTTAACTACAGACAGGTGAAGGGTCTGTTGTCTGTCTATCTGTAATCAAATCTTTTATGTATGTGTGTGTAGTTGAGGTGAGAGTGTGTGAATATTATTATTATTATTTTATCGTTAGTTAGAAATTAAATTATTACATGCTTTTATTTTAGTTACGGATTTTGCATATTTCTTTTAAGAATGTATGAACTTTTTAACTGTTCAGAGCGAGCAAAACTCACACATTTTGTAGTTAACGTTATAATAATATTTTTGCACCTTCCCCCCCAGGGCCCAATCCTGGATCCGCCCTAGTCGTGCGACGTTGCCGTATTGTGCGGCGTCTGCACTGCTCTTTATGTATGTGTGTGAGTGTACGTAGTATAGGTAGATTCCGAGTGTGTATGTAATGCGACGTTGCCGTATTGTGCGGGCCCGCACTGCTCTTTATGTATGTGTGTGAGTGTACGTAGTATAGGTAGATTGCGAATGTGTGAATTTGGTTAGATTGGTTAAGTTACAAACCGAATTAAATTATAACAAGCTTTTATTTGACTGACAACAGACAGGTGAATGACCTGTTGTCTGTCTATCTGTAATCAAATCTTAAACGTTTGTGTGTGTGCGTGTAGCTTTGGTGAGTGTGTGAATATTATTATTACTTTTACCGGGGTAAACTTCCTTTGCAGGAGGTCGACTAGGTGGGTACCCCAACAGTGCCGGTTATTCTACCGCCTGAGCAATGATGTGCAAACATTACTGTGCTTCGGTAGAAGGGCACTGTAGCTAATGAAATTACTGGGCTGAGGAGTCTTATCATCTTATGACTCTCAAGTAAGAAGCGTTGGCGCAGTGCACCCAGAATCGTACCTTTGTAAAATACTGAATAGCACTGTACTAATAATGGGCAGCGTTATCTCTTACCAACAGGAGAGCGTCTTGCTCGTCTTCTTACTTCGTAGTATAAAATTCTTTTTTTATTGTTAGTAAGAAATCGAACTAAATTATAACAAGCTTTTATTTGACAGACAACAGACAGGTGAAAGGTCTGTTGTCTATCTATTTGTAATCATATCTTTTACGTATGTGTGTGTAGTTGAGGTGAGAGTGTGTGAATATTATTATTATTTTATCGTTAGTTAGAAATTGAATTAAATTATTCCAAGCTTTTTTTTGAGATACGAATTTTGCATATTTCTTTTAAGAATATTTGAAGTTTTTAACCGTTCAGAGCGAGCAAAACTTACACATTTTGTAGTTAACGTTATAATAATATTTTTGCACCTTCCCCCCCAGGGCCCAATCCTGGATCCGCCCTAGTCGTGCGACGTTGCCGTATTATGCGGCGTCTGCACTGCTCTTTATGTATGTGTGTGAGTGTACGTAGTATAGGTAGATTGCGATTGTGTGAATTTTGTTAGATTGGTTTAGTTACAAACTGAATTAAATTATAACAAGCTATTATTTGACAGAACAGACAGGTGAAGGGTCTGTTGTCTGTCTATCTGTAATCAAATCTTTTACGTATGTGTGTGTAGTTGACGTGAGTGTGTGAATATTATTATTATTTTATTGTTAGTTAGAAATTGAATTAAATTATTACAAGCTTTAATTTGAGTTACGAATTTTGCATATATCTTTTAAGAATATTTGAATTTTTTAACTGTTCAGAGCGAGCAAAACTCACACATTTTGTAGTTAACGTTATAATAATATTTTTGCACCTTCCCCCCCAGGGCCCAATCCTGGATCCGCCCTAGTCGTGCGACGTTGCCGTATTGTGCGGCGTCTGCACTGCTCTTTATGTATGTGTGTGAGTGTACGTAGTGTAGGTAGATTGCGAATGTGTGAATTTGGTTAGATTGGTTAAGTTACAAACCGAATTAAATTATAACAAGCTTTTATTTGACTGACAACAGACAGGTGAATGGTCTGTTGTCTGTCTATCTGTAATCAAATCTTAAACGTTTGTGTGTGTGCGTGTAGCTTTGGTGAGTGTGTGAATATTATTATTACTTTTACCGGGGTAAACTTCCTTTGCAGGAGGTCGACTAGGTGGGTACCCCAACAGTGCCGGTTATTCTACCGCCTGAGCAGTGATGTGCAAACATTACTGTGCTTCGGTAGAAGGGCACTGTAGCTAATGAAATTACTGGGCTGAGGAGTCTTATCATCTTATGACTCTCAAGTAAGAAGCGTTGGCGCAGTGCACCCAGAATCGTACCTTTGTAAAATACTGAGTAGCACTGTATTAATAATAGGCAGCGTTATCTCTTACCATCAGGAGAGCGTCTTGCTCGTCTTCTTACTTCGTAGTATATTGAAAAAAATTGTTAGTTAGAAATCGAACAAAATTATAACAAGCTTTTATTTGACAGACAACAGACAGGTGAAAGGTCTGTTGTCTATCTTTAATCAAATTTTTAACGTTTGTGTGTGTGCGAGGTGAGAATGTGTGAATTTTTATTTTTATGTGTGTGAATTTCATTATTATTTTATTGTTTTTTTTTTTTTTTTTTTTTTAAAAGTGGCAAATGCCTTTATTGAGAAAAACAAACTAACAATACTACAGCTACTACAGCAGTAAAGAACACTTTTATTAACCACAGATCGGCCACAAGCCGATCTACAGAAAATCCAAGTGCTCCAAACCACTGTCAGTTGGCAGAGTGCCCAGAATGCTGGCAGCATTGCCACGTTGAATGGCAATACTTATACGTTGGGCCAAATATACCCCAGCATTTTGGTCACACGTCGCCTCGACCAAGCGCTCAGATAAATTTTGGAAAATGCGGTGAGCTCCCGGACCCCAAGGACCCAAAGTCTCTACCCCAAACGGCTCAAAAATGTAACCGCTATCGAGGTTAGCATATTTACGCCGCTTGAGCCGCTCAGCAGAAACTGCCGCCGCACCAGCCGCAATTTGAGTCTCTGGAAGATGTGAGGGCGCCAGTGTATCAACGCAAGTCGCGTCCCACACTAACGGCCGACCTAACTTCCAGGGAATCAAAGTCATACCGTCAGGTCTTTTACCATCGTCACGCATCAGACCATTCGGTTCGAGAATTGCTGCTACATTGGCGCTGGTAAAAGCCCGGCGAATGATGTCGTTGAGACTGGAGTGGCGGGAGATTCGGCCAGCGCTCCGAGAACATGAGAGACCATGGTGACCGAGTTCGTCGACTGCATTACCACACTGACAGCGGTGACCTACATAACATGCTGCACCCAGGCGCAAACAAACAGCTACACGAAAAGCAGATGAATCTAAAAGATTACCAGTATTAATGGAAGGGATGGCTTGCAACCAAAAACCAGATTCCCTAACAGAGACTGCTAGAAGTCGGGCACGGTCTGACGAGTTGGGACACGTTTGTATTAGACTATTCCGTGCCAACTCGCAGAGAGGCCCATCCCACAGTCTCTGTGAAGATGGTACTTTAGGTAAATCGGTATTGGGGCAAGCTGCAACCCAAGCATTTTTTGCCTCAGCTGAATTAGCTATAGCCAAAGATGATAATGCGGGGTCTCGCGAGGGAGCGAGTATTTTTTGAATGAGATTGTCCGAACTATGCACTGAGGACAAAAAAGCCGGGAGAGCGACACTAGAAATTTTACGGACCCCCAGGCCCCCAAACCTGATAGGTAAGGAGGCTTGAGACCAAGCCCTGTCATCCAAGCTCAAATTCAGGACCGACATCAGGGTATTTTTTATGACGTTGTCTAAGCTTACAAGAAGCTCATTGTGTTTCCACAATGGACAACATCGTAAAACGTATGTAAATTTTGGTACAAACAAACAATACCTGATAATAGTAAATGCCATGTGGGCATTAATTTTGATCAATCTGTCCGAGGCCATCATAAAATTTTGAATTTTTTCCTCAACAAAAGGTGGGAAGGATTCGTCTAGGATCGGCGAACCAAGGAGGCGAAGTGAGCACTTATCGACAATTTTTATGCTGGGTGCCAAAAGAAGGAATTGATCAACTACCAAATCTTTGTCCAAACATGTATCTGAAATAAAAATTTCACATTTTGATAAATTTAGTTCTAGGCCAATGAGACGAAATTCGTCTATAAGAGTTTTTAAATCGTCAAGTACAGTTCCCGCATCACCTCCTAAAGTTCCGTCATCTAAGTACCAAACATTAAGTTTGGACTTTAGACGCTGAATAATCGGATGGATGGCCAGGCTGAAAATGGCCGGTCCGAGTGGATCACCCTGTTGACAACCAACAGAAGACAAAATAAGATTATTTTTGTAAACTAATTTCGAAGGATTCCCATAACATTGCCAAAGAAAATTGTAGATATCCGGGACTTTATCTTTCACTTGCGTCAACAGGGCCCCTCTGTCCACCGAATTAAAGGCGTTCTTTACATCCACCTTTAGCAGAACCTCACCACAATTTTGATCGAGAAAAGTGCGAAGAGAATGAACAGCTGCCTCACAGCCACCTGGCGAGCCGAAACCAAGCTGTGTTGGTTGAAAAAGATCGCTCAAAGGAGCGACTTTTTTCTTGCAACAAACCTTGGCCGCCAGGCGACGGTAAGTCATACCGACCGCAATTGGCCTAATGCCACCATCTTTTTTTGCAAGTGCGCACAAGTTGGCGCCGTATAAAATGTCAGTGATTTCACTGTTAACTCGACCAGCCAACATCAGGTTAACTAAATCAGTTAAATCCTTCAAGAGGGTTGCGCCAACCTCGCCCGAAATAGCGCATAAAAGATCTTTTAAGTGTTGAGGTGTAAGGCCATCAAGGCCACCGGCGGAACCATTTTGAAAGGACATAACGGCTTTAGAAACCTCGCTGACGGTCGCTTGAACAGTGACGTCACCGGGTTGTGGTGGATCGGGCATGGTAAGGTCGACCGCTGCCAGTGGATGCTTTTCTATCAGGGACTGTACTGTTTCAGGGCTGTTTGGAGCTACTAAGTCGCTAGAAAATAAAACTCGTGCTGCGCCACTTATGTCTCCGTCACTAATTTTGTTCTCAACCAGTTTTAAAGAAGCCGAATTGTTGGAAATTTGATTGGAATTTTGTTTATTGTTTCGTCTAATGATAGGCGCAACAATATTGTGGTTTTGGATGTGGGTCATATCTCTATACAATACGCAATTTTGTTTCACCCTAGAGGTGAGCGAGTTTTTGTTGTTGGGGTCAAAAGGTACATAAAGAACGCGGTAAGGAAACAGTAGTAAATGTTCCCAGGCTTGAACTGAGTTTTGAGACACAACGTGTCTGATAGCCAAAGATAGTGTTTGGGCCACTGTGGGGCGAGCACCACGCGGGATGCGTTTCAAAATTGGTGTGTTATTTTTGAAGGAGCTTATTACTCCCCAAAACGGTTGGGGAGTACCTTGTGAGCTCGGCAAGCCAGGATCAGTGCAATTTTGTACAGGGACCGAAAGTGTAATTTGGTTTGCGTTATGACATTTGGCCCTATGAATTTTTAGCCCCCTCTGGCCCTTAAAGTACCGAGCCTGGGGACATTCTGGGCACAGCACGAGCATATTGTTAGTTAGAAACCGAATTAAATTATTACAAGCTTTTATTTGACAGACAACTGATAGGTGTAGGATCTGTTGTCTGTCTATCTGTAATCAAATCTTTTTCGTTTGTGTGAGTGTAGTTTAGGTGAGAATGTGAGTGTGTGAATTTTGTTAGATTGGTTAGTAATCGAATTAAATTATTACAAGCTTTTATTTGACATTAGAGTTATGAATTTTGCAATTTTTTTTTTTGCAGTCTCAGCAAGCTTCTCGCTCTTATGTTATTAAGGATATTGGAATTTTTTAACTGTTCAGAGCGAGCTCAACTCACACTTCTCGTAGCAAACATTATAATATTTTTGCACCTTGCCACTTGCTGACGCAGCTCAAACGAGTTTGGGTTCATTTGATTTGTCTGAAAGAGTAGGAGTAATAATAGATTGTTTTTATTAAAGGGTTTTATAATTTTCTTTATGATAATATTATTTTTTTCAAAGAAGGAGCTTTTAAACTTATTACTCCTTTGTTTTTATAAATACATTAGGTAATCTCTGCTCTTGGTGGACTGATTGAGCTGAAATTTCGTATAGAGATAGCTTAGAACACATAGACTATAATATTATATAGAACAGCGGGTAAAACCGCTGGGGGCAGCTAATATGGACATAAGACACGTATTGCGTCTCGAAAAAATCAAGAAATGTAGTTATAATTACAAAAAAATGTTTTTTAATTCCAAAGGTTTTAAATGGTGTTTTACGGTGTTTTTGGGTATTAAATGGGTTTTTTGGTAACTAACCGATAGGTAAGATTGGTTATATACCGGCCTCACATCTATAGATACGCGGTTAAAACCACTGCTGGAGATGTCTTATAAACTGCTAAATCTGGTGGACAAATGGAAAATCTCCATAATGGCCAAATATCTCCCAGGAGAATTCAAAATAATCGCCGACAATTTATCTACAGATATCGGAATGGAATCTGTTTCCATCAGCTCTCAGGAGTATTTTTCGCCACTTCGTGACTTCTTAGATCAACTTATATTTACAAATAAAAACGACGGTTGGGGCCAAATACGTGACAACGATTGTTGGGGCTCCTCGGTCAGCTTTTGCAATGCCCTCAGACGATTATGGAGGAGGTATATTCCCTCCACCAAGTTTGCTTCCACGCATCTTTCACCACCTGAATTCGGCGCAGGGCACATACCTGGTAGCTCCAATGTGGACGAAAGTATTTTGGCTGCTGGATCTTCGCAAGCAAGTGTTGAGCAAACCAACTAGGATCAGGAACCTGGATTGAATACCAATAGACCGGGCCACCACCTCGAGTTCAGGACATGGAGCTATACGTCTAGGAGATTGTCGGTGGGTGGTATAGCTCAGGAATGGTCTAAGGTCAAGCGATCTTAATTAAGATCTGGCTGGAGAGAATCTACTTTGAAGTCCTTGAAGACCTGCTCGGACTCGATGGATCAATAATATATAATTAGTGTATCAAATATTATAACCCAACGGCACTACCCTTGGAAGATTTTAAGCTTATTTATTTCTTGTAGAAAAGTTAGCTTATCCTACTGTTTTTCTTCACAAATGAGTTCTTTTTGTTTTGGTGAATCGGCTCTAAATGAGAGCCTTAATTTTAATTCTTCAGTCAGTCACATATTACAAGCTATATCTCTGCAAAGAACTAGATCGGTGAAACTGCCAATTTGGGATCCAGGTGACCTGGTTGCCTGGCTCCAGTCTAATTCACCAATATTAGATTCATTACTTTAAGCATCACGTAGGCTTGTTTGCTGTTGCTGGCATCAGGCAGAAGGGTGTATAACCGTACTCTTTTGAAAATTTCACCACAGCTTTATGAACATAATGAAAATTTTATTATTTTACATCCAGCTTTTGGATCTTAAACCGATGCAGCTTCGTTCAGGCAATCAGGTTGTAAACTTTTATCCCATTGTGATAAGAATGTCCATTGCATTGGTTACATATGTTGTAAATTTGGGTGGACAGCAACGAACAGCTGACTGTCACGATGCCTTGTTCGTTACAATACGAATTCCCATTCATACAGCTTCGCGCACTGTAATTAGTAATTGGAACGAGACCGAGTTGAAATAAGCGGTATATCGGCTTCTTCTGGCAGCATGCGCACAGCTGTTGCGTCGCTTAATTGATATGAACATTCCTAGGAGAGATTCTTGCGCTAGGCAATTGGCGTAGAAAAAAAAAAAAAAAAAAAAAAAAAAAAATGTTTGCCAAATCATAGGTAAACCTGGCTTATCTCAGAATAATTTAGCTGTGAACTTCGAGCCAATTTAATGATTCCAAGTTTGTTTCCATCAATGAAATTAAAATGTAGATTCTACTACATATCTTAATTTCTATTATTTGTAATTTAACATTAATTGCATAATAATTCTATTTATGATTTGTTTTCCTAAGGCTCGCAATGAGAAAATGTTTGATTGTTACTATTATTCATTGTATGTATATCTTTTTACATTCATTGTATTGCCGTTCTGTGGTCACCAGGAGTTACAAACACGTCTCTCACAGATGCTGTGCATCGTTACATGCCGAATAATGATGCAAGTTTTACACAAAAATAAAACTTGTATTATTTAGCATAAACGATGCACAGCATCCCAATAAGGGCTCCTGGAGACTCCTATGACAGAAACCCGCCAAACAACATGGCGGCTACCTGGGACCACGAGGCAAAATTGGCGCGAACGCGGCGCCATGTTGGCAAAATTGGACCGGAAACGGAAGGAATAGTGTAAAATTAGAGGAAAGTATAACCCGCACTCTCACAGATGCTGTGCATCGTTTATGCTAAATAATACAAGTTTTATTTTTGTGTAAAACTTGCATCATTTTGTAATATTATTTCGATGTGAAGCCTACGGTGGTTGAAACGCGACTGAATGAATTTCGCGACAGAACGCTCCTCAAGACGCGGGACTAGTGTGATCACCTCGCGACACAACACACGGGATCGGACGGGACGGGATCCTATTAGTTTGGCCGTACCTTAATGTTAATAAACTAAAGTAATTTAATAAACATTTATTCTTAGACCTTCATAGTAAATGTTGTGAAGAAAACAATATATTAAAATTAGTTATAAAATTCCAAAAAACATATTATTCACCAACGCTAATAACTTAAATACCTCATTTATGAACATTTTATTCATTTGCAACTAGTTTTTATGCGCCTGTAAAACGAGCGCGCTGCCATGAAAGTTCTATTTGCCATCTGCTTTGTTTAAATCAAGAGTCATCTTAGCCACAATAAAAAAAACGAAACCTAAGCAATATGATGTATTTTTAAAAATTATAAAATATATCTAAAGCAATCAATAAACATTTTCAAAAAATTCTACAAATATTTCAAAATTTGTCATAAAACGAAAGAAATTAAAGAATGGCAGCGTACTTGAATTCGTGACTAATAAACTATTGATTTGTATATTAAGTATCATTAAAATATATTTTAAAATTATGATGTGTAAATAAAACAAAGTATGTTCTTTAAATAATTTTAATTGTTTTAAATATATACTGGAACCACCATAATATTGTTTTTACAACTGGATTGTAATCCCTAATACCAAACCAATTAAATCTATGTTTTCTTACATTTTGTTTTACTTTAACAATAATAATTATCGAACAATACGTATGATTTGAAATATAAGAAATAAATAAACAGGGACGCGGATAACACAGAAATCTTTAAAAAAAAAACAACTAGAAATCTTGACAATAAGGAGACAATTCCAAAATGGCGGCTCTTATATTTGCATTGACAGATTGTACAATGTCCAATATTCAAAATAACTTTTACATTTTTCTTTATTGGGGCAAAGTTATACCTAACAATATTATATCTAACTTTTTCACCGCCAGCCCATATATCGACATGCACGTGTATTATGTACTCGTATAACAAAATCTGCAATTCTCAAGCGTGTCACATATCGGCAGTCTGTTCTTTCCTACTGGTCCAAGCAGCTATAGAAAAAAAATATATAAAGCCATTTCGACTCGAAAAGAAGTCTGTTAATTAAAAACGCCGTTTACTTTGTTTGCTTCGATTGAACATAATATTCTACGAGAACAATAATAATAAAATCTGTTAAGCGGTGGCCGCTTCACAAATTGGGATCAGATTCCTGTGTAATCTTACATCCACTGTTACAAGAGGTTTCCGTGTTACAAATATGTACAAAATATTCATTATTTTATCGAAACATAAAGATCGCTAAAACCGACAAAAGTCGTAAATGCGTAAAATAATGTTCATAAGATACATCGATAACTATAACACACGCTTAACGAAATACTGGCTTAACAAAAATGTTATTGAAATAATATAAACAAATGCCCCATTAATCTATAAATTACCATTACTTTTCTATAATTCTATAGGTATATTTTCCTATCTTTCAAAGCAAGCAGGCAGTTGTTTGCTTTTTTAAGTAGTCAACAAGGAAGCCTTTTAGTTTCGTTTTGTCCGCGGCTTTACGGAGAAACTATAAGTCCTACAAAGCTGTAATTTCACACAGATAAAAACTGAAAAAAATCAAGAATATGCTTTCAATCATGAACTATCTAGGAAAACTATAGCGGTTAAGACAGCTTTATTAGTTTTGAAGATATCGTTGATGAATATTAAGGCAGTTAATATTTGATTTGCCAGTACTACAGAAGCCTATATTGCGCGTAGCCAGAATAGCGCTTGACCTATTTATTTTATATAGAGCTTATTATCGCGGATTTGCCCACTTGGTAGAATTATTTTTTTGCGGTCGTAAAGTTTCCTTAAAAAAAGGTCGTAAGGGTTTTTTTTTTGTTTTTTGGTATTTCAATAGGAATACCATTTACGAACCTGATAATTTTTTTTTAGTGGATAGTTTTTTGTGGTTATATAATTTGCTGCCATACTTTTCAATGTTAAGCCAGCATTATTAAGTGTGCATAATGAAGAACTAAGCACCTCGTTTCAAATCGCGATATAATTCAATACTTGGAATGCTTCATATTTTAATGTTTTTTCTTATTTTATAAAGAATCGAAAAATATGTGTTCTAGTTAATCCACTTTAACCCACTTGTTTTATAAAAAAATAGTATTTGATAGGTACTTTAAATAAAATGCAAAAATTTGGCACCAAATAACAGAAACAAATAATTTGGACAAATGCACAATAAAAACATTTTCTATATACATAAATACCAATGGTAGATAAATGTACATAAACTTATTGACTATTTTATACATATTGGAATAAATATTGATTAAAAATAAGAACCAGCTTTGAAATGACACTAAAATTGATATAATTTGCTAACTAAAGTCTAGAATTAATATTAAATTAGCAACCTAATTCAGTTGCTAATTTAAATGTTTTAGAGATGAAGGTAATTGAACAAAAAATATTTTCACTGATAGCACAAAATAATAATTACAGAAAATAGGCACGCGCAAAGGGTATAAACTCGTACGCCCAAGCGCAACTTTATCAATAATTTTCACTGCAAATCACTGATACAGAGTTTTTTATTTAAGTTTTCCTTTGAGTCTTATTTGCCCAAACACAAATCTCGAGTCAAAATCTTTTCATCATAACTGTATGAGGCAGAGAAATAGTTTTTGTGATTAATAAAAAATATATTTTGGAATCATTATTATTTTTATTTTGTGCTAAAAGTGTTTCTATAAGGTACATATTTTTAGTCTGCCGACCATATATTATCACAAATATTGATTAGAAAGAAGCTAATTGTGAGATATGTTTGTAAATATTCATTAAAATTTCGTACAATTCTTAGAATAAAATAAAAAGAGAGGATGCGGGAAGACGTCTCGTAAATTGACCGCACCAATTAGGTACATGCACACAATTTTAAGTCAGCGCGAGTCAGCGCGGCAACTAACACTTTCCAACTTAGCAGGCTCTAGGCTTTTATTATTTTAATATAAGATTAAATTATAAAAATAATTGTAGATTTTTCACCACTGGAAGGGGTTTTAAAGCTTGAAGATTTGAAGGAAGACGAAAGCTGGTTACATTACACTAACACCTAAACATCAATACAAAAATATGCTGGAAGCATTTAACAGATATTTACAGCTAATATGTTCTCTGTTGATAGATAATAGCTTGTGACAAGCTGCAACTATCGTTACGTCATCTTAAGTATATTGTGCACCTTCCCCATCTGAAGTATACCACTGGGATCTCTTACCTGAAAAACATGACTATATTAACATGCATAGAGTTAAGATATGTAATGAGGAACAAGAAATAAATCTCTTATTTAATATTAGATTTTAAAATAGTTTCACCTGTCCCCCTAAAAGTAATCGGGGTTGTTCTATTTTTCCCCATCTGTCCCCTTAAAAAGAGCAGGAAAACAGGTGGGAATAAACAGGTTTTTCTGTCTGCTTCTTATCATTAGAGGGACAGACGAAACGTTTTTTTGTCCCTAAGTGGACAAATCAGGGAGACAGATGGGAATAATCCATTCTAAAAGCACCTCATTGGGATAAGACCACACGTTAAACGTGAGAAGATGAATTAAAATAACCATAGATTTAAAGAAAAGTAGGAAGATTCGGTACAGACGTTTCTGACACGGGCCGCTTCAATTAGGCCCGTTGGCCGTTGGACACAATTTTACTTCTATACACTACTTACAATATTTATTATTATTTTACTTCTATATTATATATTCGGCACGGCAACCGACACCTGCTGACCCAACAGGAAGAAAAGCAACGATAGCTATGCCGCATCTTCCCATTTTCTTCCAATCTAAGAAAATAATAGATAAACTTACGTGATCTGATTGTGTATCAGTGTTGTATCTTGTAACGGTAGACGAGCACGCTCGCCACCCCCACCAACAAACTGAGCAATATCGAGCCCCACATTAACATCTGCAAATAATACTTTAATTAATAATTACAATAGGGATGTTGACTAATTTTTGGAATTGCTTTTATATGATAGATAGAGACCCATTTCATATACGTATATCATATTTTTATGCAAAAATATATGAAATTTCAATATAAAAATACGTAAATAAAAATGATATTTTAAATACTGCCTAAAACGTTCCGAACTGTCATCTGACAGCGCGTGACGTCACACCACTGGCTGGACCTTACGCTTCCTATAAAATGTTCCTGATTTCGACACATTTAAATTATTCATAACTTAAAAACCACTGAACCGATTTTGATGCAACTTATACTGTGCCCTTAGTTGGTCCATACTTAACCAAAAATAAAGTCAAGAACCAAAATGAATCTTATATTTTCAGAGAGACATTTTAGTTATTGACTTTATTTTTGGTTTAAGTATTGACCAACTAAGGGTACAGTATAAGTTGCATCAAAATCGGTTCAGTGGTTTTTAAGTTATGAATAATTAAAATGTGTCGAAATCAGGAACATTTCATAGGAAGCGTAAGTCCCGCTGACAGCGTGCGGTGCGGAGCGTGCCAGTGGTGTGACGTCACGCGCTCTGATTGGCGTTCGCATTCGCGTAACAATAAGTAAAAATTATTGAAATTAAAATTGATTTTATTCAATTTTGGCTTGTAAATAGATCCTTAAAATGTGATTTTAGGTTTTTAAATACTGTCTTTTATGTGAAAAACATAAGTTAATATGAATTCGTAACATGTGTCAACATCCCTATTCCATCCCATCTTCTGACAACATATCTTTTTTTTTTTTTTTTTTTTTCTTTTAAATAATATGGCAACATGTGCATTTTGCCAGTGTCGAGTAAAATTCGTGAATGTTCACGGGATATTAAATTATGGTCTCCACTTTCGTGTTTTGCCAGTGTCAAGTTAAATGTTATTTTTTAAGTAATAAGTTAGTTAGTCAGGTCAGAGTCAGAGTGAGCTTAATAGCTCGTCTAGTCACGTGAGTCTTCCAGTAAAATGGGTGGAATTTTACTGAAAGTTCGGAGGAGTTTTGGAGGGGGCACCAAAATTCATATTTCAGCACCATATCACTTGCCTACATCTGTGCACATTCAAAAACACTTAACACGCAATATTCCACCATTATTACACGCTAACAATCAAATTCTACACGATTATTAAGCAAAGGACGTGGAGCTAATGATATATGATCAAGGCTTGCCGCCAAAACCCGACAACATATCTGCTTATAGTTAGAAGACAGATTGCAGATGGAAGTAGAAAAAAATAAATTTAAAAAAAAAATTCAATTATTTAAGTTGAATACGGGGCACATTTGAACATGCATTCTAATTTCAAATATCCTACTAATAATATAAACGCGAAAGTTTGTAGAATCTATGGATGTCTGAATGTATGTTCGTGACTCTTTCACGCCTAAACGGGTGGACCGATGTAAGCTGAAATTTAGTATAAAGATAGCTTAGACCCTGCAATAACATATAGGCTGTACCGAGAGTAAAACAGCTGGGCGCAGCTAGTCTTAAAATAAATAAGACAAGGCTAAGTTTTTTTTCTTTTTTATGATAGTGAAAGGACGAACAATTCAGATGCGTAATGGTAAGCATCATGTTCACAGACAGACAGCTTTGCTGAATATTGTATATTTTATCATTATCTACATATAAAACATGCATAATATACAAGAGAAACACTGATACATTTCTGTTAGAAAGAGTTATATTATCATAATGTACCGATTGCTCTATGCGATGAGACCGCCAATTGTATACCTTTAGCTTTATGTGTATTGTCTACTTATGAAACAATTTCTTGTAACCAGGTTTGCAATAAAGTGTTATTGTTAGGCACTACGAAGTGTACGCAGGTTCACTAGTTCTAATAAACATAATATGAATACTTGAGAATGATCTTACATTTGCTCTAGACGGTTTCTTATCGGGCACCGCAGGGCTTTTACCAGTAGAAGTGGTGCCAAGCATCCGTTTAGCGAGCTTCCTTTCAACGGATCTGTCCCTTGTAGCTTTCTGTTCGCACCGCTGTAACTCCTTCCTAGCCCCTGAGTCATCGGGGGCTGCGGCGGCGGCCGCGCGGGCTGCCTCTAGGGCTTCGCTGTTGCGCCCCATGGCTGAGAGGATCTTGGACTTGCGGTATAGGGCTTTGGCGTTGGATGGCTGGCAGCTTAGCACGTGGGTCACTGCCTGGAATGGGTGGGGAATGTAAGGTTTAATGGTTTTTAAAACTATCGCGAGTGTTCTCCATAACTAAAAACAAAAACGGCACAACTCACGTCTAATATTGTCGAGAATATCTCGACCACGGTTTCGGACAATTACGATATCCTTCATCAGGAGTTCACGCCTGCAAAACACGACGCATCGTAATTGTCCGAAACCGTGGTCGAGATATTCTCGACAATATAAGACGTGAGTTGTGCCGTTTTTGTTTTTAGTTAGGTTTAATGGTTGTTTAACCCTTTAACCGCCACCGTCGGATATATCCGACAAGCCTGTTCTGTTACGTAACCGCCAGAGTCGTATATTTCCGACAAGTCGTATTTTTCCGACTGCACTTTAAATCTACATTTTTTAAGTCATAACACTGTATTTTATAAAACTATACTCGTAATTAGATAAATAGTGAATAAAGTTATGATTTACAGTTGGTTTTATGCTTCTCTCTCAAATAGAATAAATATTAGACATCACTTTTATTGTAGGTATTTATAATTCAAAAAACTTGCCTGGCGCTAGGGGCACGACAAGTGATTTTAAGTCTGGCGGTTAAAGGGTTAAAGTGACGGTAGTCTGATAGATTATGACTTTTTATACTCGTATCTTAGGTACAGACAAAACTGCGTCGTCAAGCGGTCATTATGACCGCGTTCCGGCACGATGTTCAGTGAAGCTTGGGAGAGGTTTATCCCGCCTTCTAGGTTTAGCCTGCTAGCTACCATTTAAGGTCGCATCGTCGCATAACATCATACGGGATTTCGTCTTTCCTATTTTATACAGTAATATCACTATGACCAACACTTCTAACTTATATTTTACCTAGTGGGATCAAGTGACGCAGTAACACAAGGCAGATACGGTATGCACTATTGTATCTATAGCCAAGCTTGGGCCTGCTGGGTCGGATAGTGTCGTTTGCCGCGCCGATGTTAAATTGCGTGCGTACCAAAGTGGTAGTCCATTTGTGAGACGTTTGTACCGTATCTTCCTTTTTTATTTTAATCTAAGCTTCTTACTTATATTTTACCTGTAAAGCGGCATCATAAGCGCCAGCCTTCAACTGAGCAGCAGCCATATTGTTATGCACCCGCAGCCTCTCATCCAACAAGGCGTGTAGGGCATCAGAAGTGGGCGTCAAGTGATGCAGTTTCACACACTTTTAATCTTAGATTAAAATAAAATGGGAAGGTACGCGCAGGCGCGGATCCAGGGGGGGGGTCAAGGGGGTCATGACCCCCCCCAAAATCCTAGTCGGAAAAAAAATCCGATCATATGAACTGGTTTTACGCTACTTTCACAGTTAGAATTAGGAAATTTTCTCTTAGCAGCAAGCTTTACGTACAAGTTCATAAAACTGTTTCGCTGTTTTAATTTTTTTTAACCAAGCTCCTTTTTTTCGGTCCTCGCCTACGAATTATCCGTAGGTTCTCGTAGCAAACTGCACAGTGTCTTTCATATTTGGGATTAGTTGGATTATATTAACTGCTGCAAGCTGTTCGCGCTTTATGTCGTCTTTGCAACTAAGTCTTTGCGCTTGCAGCAAGCTGCTCGCATGTATAATAGTATTTTTTTTTTGGCTCGTAGCGAGCTGCTCCCGCTCTATAAATATTAATATTTAATTTTCATACTGCGAGCAAAGCAAAACTCGGATCATACATCCTGAAAGATTTAAAATTTTCTCGAGCTGCTCGCGCATAATTCGTGCTGAAAATTCAAATTTTTCTCGGCGCTCGCAGCGAGCTGCTCGCGCTCTATAAATAAAAATATTTAGTTTCCTTGCCTCTCGGAGCAAGCTAAACGCACATCATTCGTGCTGAAAAATTCAAAATTTTCTCAGAGCTCGCAGCGAGCTGCTCGCGCTTATAAAAATAAGAATATTTAGTTTCCTTGCCTCTCGGAGCAAGCTAAATGCACGTCATACGTGCTGAAAAATTCAAAATTTTCTCGGCGCTCGCAGCGAGCTGCTCGCGCTCTATAAATAAGGATATTTAGTTTTGTTGCCTCTCGGAGCAAGCTAAACGCACATCATTCGTGCTGAAAAATTCAAAATTTTCTCGGCGCTCGCAACAAGCTGCTCGCGCTTTTAAAAATAAGAATATTTAGTTTCCTTGCCTCTCGGAGCAAGCTAAATGCACGTCATACGTGCTGAAAATTTCAAATATTTCTCGGCGCTCGCAGCGAACTGCTCGCGCTTTAATATAAATATGACTATTTAGTTTCGTTGCCTCTCGGAGCAAGCTAAACGCACATCATTCGTGCTGAAAAATTCAAAATTTTCTCGGCGCTCGCAGCGAATTGCTCGCGCTTTAATATAAATATGACTATTTAGTTTCGTTGCCTCTCGGAGCAAGCTAAACGCACATCATTCGTGCTGAAAAATTCAAAATTTTCTCGGCGCTCGCAGCGAGCTGCTCGCGCTTTTATAGGAAGAATATTTAGTTTCCTTGCTAGTCAGAAAAATGTAAGATTTTCAGACAGAGTCTCCAAAAAATTCTTAGTTTGAAAAAAATTCTAGCCGATGACCCCCCCCAAAATTATGGTCTGGATCCGCGCCTGGGTACGCGTTATCTTAGGTACGTATTACGTCAGATAGTGTCGTTTGCCGCGCTGAAGTAAGATTGTGTGCGTGAACCTAATTGGAGCGGTCCATTTGTCAGATGCCTGTACCTTTCCTTTTATCTTAATCTTCCCTTTTTTTTTATTTTGATCTAAGCTTATATTTTACCTGTAAAGCGGCATCATAAGCGCCAGCCTTCAACTGAGCAGCAGCCATATTGTTATGCACCCGCAGCCTCTCATCCAACAAGGCGTGTAGGGCATCAGAAGTGGGCGTCAAGTGATGCAGTTTCACACACTTTTAATCTTAGATTAAAATAAAATGGGAAGGTACGCGTTATCTTAGGTACGTATTACGTCAGATAGTGTCGTTTGCCGCGCTGAAGTAAGATTGTGTGCGTGAACCTAATTGGAGCGGTCCATTTGTCAGATGCCTGTACCTTTCCTTTTATCTTAATCTTCCCTTTTTTTTATTTTGATCTAAGCTTATATTTTACCTGTAAAGCGGCATCATAAGCGCCAGCCTTCAACTGAGCAGCAGCCATATTGTTATGCACCCGCAGCCTCTCATCCAACAAGGCGTGTAGGGCATCAGAAGTGGGCGTCAAGTGATGCAGTTTCACACACTTTTAATCTTAGATTAAAATAAAATGGGAAGGTACGCGCAGGCGCGGATCCAGGGGGGGGGGTCAAGGGGGTCATGACCCCCCCCAAAATCCTAGTCGGAAAAAAAATCCGATCATATGAACTGGTTTTACGCTACTTTCACAGTTAGAATTAGGAAATTTTCTCTTAGCAGCAAGCTTTACGTACAAGTTCATAAAACTGTTTCGCTGTTTTAATTTTTTTTAACCAAGCTCCTTTTTTTCGGTCCTCGCCTACGAATTATCCGTAGGTTCTCGTAGCAAACTGCACAGTGTCTTTCATATTTGGGATTAGTTGGATTATATTAACTGCTGCAAGCTGTTCGCGCTTTATGTCGTCTTTGCAACTAAGTCTTTGCGCTTGCAGCAAGCTGCTCGCATGTATAATAGTATTTTTTTTTTGGCTCGTAGCGAGCAAGCTAAACGCACATCATTCGTGCTGAAAAATTCAAAATTTTCTCAGAGCTCGCAGCGAGCTGCTCGCGCTTATAAAAATAAGAATATTTAGTTTCCTTGCCTCTCGGAGCAAGCTAAATGCACGTCATACGTGCTGAAAAATTCAAAATTTTCTCGGCGCTCGCAACAAGCTGCTCGCGCTTTTAAAAATAAGAATATTTAGTTTCCTTGCCTCTCGGAGCAAGCTAAATGCACGTCATACGTGCTGAAAATTTCAAATATTTCTCGGCGCTCGCAGCGAACTGCTCGCGCTTTAATATAAATATGACTATTTAGTTTCGTTGCCTCTCGGAGCAAGCTAAACGCACATCATTCGTGCTGAAAAATTCAAAATTTTCTCGGCGCTCGCAGCGAACTGCTCGCGCTTTAATATAAATATGACTATTTAGTTTCGTTGCCTCTCGGAGCAAGCTAAACGCACATCATTCGTGCTGAAAAATTCAAAATTTTCTCGGCGCTCGCAGCGAGCTGCTCGCGCTTTTATAGGAAGAATATTTAGTTTCCTTGCTAGTCAGAAAAATGTAAGATTTTCAGACAGAGTCTCCAAAAAATTCTTAGTTTGAAAAAAATTCTAGCCGATGACCCCCCCCAAAATTATGGTCTGGATCCGCGCCTGGGTACGCGTTATCTTAGGTACGTATTACGTCAGATAGTGTCGTTTGCCGCGCTGAAGTAAGATTGTGTGCGTGAACCTAATTGGAGCGGTCCATTTGTCAGATGCCTGTACCTTTCCTTTTATCTTAATCTTCCCTTTTTTTTTATTTTGATCTAAGCTTATATTTTACCTGTAAAGCGGCATCATAAGCGCCAGCCTTCAACTGAGCAGCAGCCATATTGTTATGCACCCGCAGCCTCTCATCCAACAAGGCGTGTAGGGCATCAGAAGTGGGCGTCAAGTGATGCAGTTTCACACACTTTTAATCTTAGATTAAAATAAAATGGGAAGGTACGCGTTATCTTAGGTACGTATTACGTCAGATAGTGTCGTTTGCCGCGCTGAAGTAAGATTGTGTGCGAGAACCTAATTGGAGCGGTCCATTTGTCAGATGCCTGTACCTTTCCTTTTATCTTAATCTTCCCTTTTTTTTTATTTTGATCTAAGCTTATATTTTACCTGTAAAGCGGCATCATAAGCGCCAGCCTTCAACTGAGCAGCAGCCATATTGTTATGCACCCGCAGCCTCTCATCCAACAAGGCGTGTAGTGCATCAGAAGTGGGCGTCAGGTCGCCGGAGAGAGTCGGCTCGGTGATGCCCCCTTCAGTTTCATCTAGCACGTCTAACGCACGCCTGTATAACTGCACGGCTAGGGGCGGTTCACCGCGACTGTACCACCAGTTGCCGCGAGATCTGCGACGGATTCTGGAGTAGACAGAAGACAAATTAAAACAACTGATTTTTAAAAAAACTTTTTAAAAACAAGTTTTTATTATTATTACAATACAGCACCAAAAAGACGAATCAAATGAGCCCAAACTCGATGGGGTTGCGTCGTTTAATTACGGAGTTCCTATGGCCTTCCAGCTCCATCATCAGATTAGCTCCATGTTATACTAATATTGCATTGTCATCCGATTTATACACTGCATTGTGTACACCGGCATTTTCTTCACACGTTTATATGCGTGTGCAGTGTGTAGACAAATCGGATATGACGCAGCATCCAATACGGAGTTCAGATAAGATATTATAGGGCTTATAAACGTCAAGTTTCATTTTACAAAGATTAGTAGCAGAATCCATTCACGACCGCAACATAGATAATGTTTATCAAAGTTATTCACAAATGCATCATTTGCAGAAACAATTATAATTATTCAACTGGAAAAATATTATGATTTACATGAAAAATAAAAAAACCGGTAAACATTTTCCTATTAATAATATTCACTGTTCTCAAACTTGTGACTTTCGAATAAGACCTAGGCTACATTTCAGCAAGTAAAACCGTTAGGCGCAGCTATTTGGTTACATATTATTAAATTTAGCTTCTTGTGGGTTTTAGTTCAATATTAGTACTTACTGGAAGTGCTTGTAAGCATCTAAACCGAATAAATAAATCTGTTGGATAATACTAAAGATAACATTCAAATCATAACAAAATATCATTCATTTTAAATATATAAAAGGAGAGAGTGACTGACTGATCTATCAACGCACAGCCTAAACCGCTGAACCAATTGGGTTGAAATTTAGGATACAGATTGGTTTTACGACGTAGACCTCCGCTAAGAAAGGATTTGGCCATGCGGGCAAAGCCGCGAGCATAAGGGGTTAATAGTCGCTGAGTTGCTCTGTCTCGCTCGCACGATATAACTTAGTCAAATAACAATTGATAAATCCTTTTTTTTTGGAAATGTGTTAAATTAAAAATTTTGCTCATATTTTTATACAATTTTTAAAATTATAACCAGTTTGATACTTAATAAGATGGTTGAGGCATGTTTAAAGATAGATATTTTTCATATAATTGTGAATGCCATTGTTGTTATTTAAGGTAGCAAACTGGGAATACTTTTAAAAATAGTATAAAAATATGAGCTTCATTTTCAATTTAAACACATTTCCAAAATAAAGGATTTATCAATTGTTATTTGACTAAGTTATATCGTGCGAGCGAGACAGAGCAACTCAGCGACTATTAACCCCAAATAAGCAAAACATTGTAATCATATAAGTTATGACATCAGCTTACATCTCCTACGAGACAAGGTCAAAGTTGACCAATTACATAGAATATTGATAACAAAACCTTGATATTATATTGGGACAGTTGTTTTTATGATTCTAGCAAGGACGATACACTAATTTATAGATCTCGACGAATATTTGCCAAACTTGTTAAAGATATACAGATTCATAATATGGATAGATTGTCCAGTTTAAAATTGAATCTGATGTTTTGAATAGAAAACTCTTTAAACAATACCACATCAACATCTTCCTGTTTCATCTCTGTAAATAAACGGCATACACTTACTTGTATTTACTTCGGCTTATTTACAAAGATGAATCTAAATACTCACGAATCATTAAGGGTAAAATCATCATCCTTTTTTTTTTAATCCCAGGAAAAATCCGTTACGCATCATCACCCCACACGGGGGGCGCGGGCGGTATGTGGGACTCCCCCGCCAAAGATGGGAGCGGCGGGGATACCCACTAAAAAACCTGGGGGTGTCCTGCGGGACACCATAATGCCGGGGCAACGGGTACGCCGAAGCATTCATCCGCGGCCCCGACGGCTTTTGGTCCTCACTGACAGGAGGACCCCTCCGCGGTGGGGTGAAGAGGAGTTTCACCCCACCCTCTCAAGGGGCGCGCGGAAACACCGCGCGCGCCACCTCGTGGGTAAAATCATCTTCCTGCCCTTACCTTATACTAGGTAGGGTCGGCACAACACGTTTTTCTCCTCCATTCTGCTCTATCATCCGTCATATCTTCATCCACTCCCCTAGCACGCATATCCTCTTTCACGCAGTTCATCCAAACCTTTTTCGGGCGCCCCCTTCCCGAATTACCACCTATCACCATATTCATGGATTTTTTGGTCACATAGTTATAGTCAGCACTGAACTGATTATAATATGGGCAGCGATATCTTTTACCATAATAAGTAGACCATCTTGCTCGCCTTCTTACTTGTTTGCATTAAAAAACAAAATTATCTTAAAAGCAGACGTAAACAATCAGCGCGGTAGCCTTATCGCTATAATCTGTTCCTATGAAGGTAGCTTTGACCCTAGATTTTCTTATTCATTATAGATTAGCCTTTGACCACAATCTCATAAGATGTTAAGAGACGGTGCGGTCGTGTATAGTAGCAGATTAAACCTAGAAGGCGGGATAAATCCCTTCCTAAGCATAATACATATAGGCTACTTTTTAGTAGAAAAACCAGCTGGGCGCAGATAGTATAAAAATAATGTTACTATCAATTCATTGTATAAAATGAAGTTGCTCCCCGCGTCTGTCCCTACGTATGCTTATATCTTTAAAACTACGCAACGGATTTTAATGCGGTTTTCATAAATAGATAGAGTGATTCAAGAGGAAGGTTTGTATGTATAATACATGCATAACATAGTGTAGAAACACTGATAATTTTCTATTACGCGCGACGAAGTGCATGCTGTTCCACTAATGTTTTATAAATGAAGGTTATCTTACCCAATTTCCATCCTCTCGGCAATCGGCAAGGTCTCCATTTCCGGTTCCTCATCCCAATCATGCAACGCCAACCTGGCTTCAAGTACTGTGTCAAGAGTGATAGGCTCCCCTTCATATTTAGGGCTGTCCGATTCACCGACCAGACCTAAACTCTCCCCAGGTTTAAGGCCAATGTCTCCGTAAGCAAATCTTGGAGCTAATTGCAGTAGGCATTCCTCCCCTCTGTACATCAATGTAAGTGCTAAGTCCAGGCCTTGTAGAACCTAGAATTGGATAGTGTTCATAGCGAGTGAATTTAAAAAATACTTAATTTAAAATCCAATTTGAAGCTTGATCCCAATAAGTTGATTTACCATTTACATTTTAATTTATAAATTAGAAATTTCTTAACTAATTTAGACAAATTTGGAATGGAACCACATAGAAATTAAAACTCTTGAAATGAAAAAAATGTATATATTTTCAAATAGAGTTTGTCTTTATGTAATCACTAGCTGCGCCCAGCAGTTTTACCCGCTGTACTGTAGCCTATATGTTATTCCAGGGTCTAAGCTATCTCTATACCAAATTTCAGCACAATCAGTCCACCCGATTAGCCGAAAAGAAGTAACAAACATACACACTCACTCACAAACTTTCACATTTAGAATATAAGTGTGATACAATGAAATAGATGTGCATAAAATAATACCTATAGGAGAATACGAGTATAAATATATTATGATTAGTCAAAGGAAACAGAGTAAACAAAGACATTTCCAAACAATATTATCATGATGTAGGTTATTTGATAGACTGATATGGAAATATGATTATTTTAAGTACTTATTCGCAATCTATAACATACGATTAAGAATATTTTGGGGTCAAAAAACTTGAAATCCACCTTCATGCATTGATTATTCTAGTAAGCAACAGAATAATAAAAATAATTATGATTTAATTGTAATTTGAATTTGTAAAAATAATTATGATTTAATTGTGATTATGATTTAATGTAATTTGAATGTGCTATAAATGTTTAGTGAGGAAAACACAGTTTTTAGACTTGGTGAAAATAGTTGCTTTTAAAAAGTAATTAGAGACACAAAAAGGACATTAAAAGAATGGGCAAAAAAAATAAAGAGTGATAATCAAGGTCCATTTTAAAATGTAGGCTGATTATCCTTAGTCATCATTGACAAAACTCATACTAGTCAAAGTATAGTAAAGCTAATGAGGATTTTTTTCCCAACCTACTTTTCATTACCACTTTCAATAGAATAGTTACACTTAAGATCAGATACTAGTCAAAAGCAAATCTCGTTCATAATAAACAAAATAGGTACAAAATCAAAATAAAATAGTTAAAATAATCATAAAATACTCACTTCACTGTCTCCCAGATAGATTTTGATATGGTCCCGTTTTTCAAAAACATGATCACTGTCTTTAATTTTGAGTTCGTAACTTATTCGGCAAATATCACCTCTGTGAGGTCTCAAGCCACTGTCCTCGTCACCTGCTTTGAGTTGCTAGAAAATAATAATATTAGCATACATTAATATGTACAAGGACAGTTATATTAAGTGAATTTTGATGAAGTTTTGTATTTACATAATCATCTGATGTTATAAATGAGAAAGTTTAGCTATTGGGTATTTTTGCTGCAGTTCATATAACTTTGTACTTTATGAAACTGCAAAGGAATCCCTAGATATGTATGATAATGCTAAAACAAGGTTGGATAAACTGTGTGAATGAAACCTTCCTGCCCTTATCCCACACATTATGTAGGGTCGGCACAACATGTTTTCCTCCTCCATTCTACTCTATCATCTGTAATATCTTCATACACTCCCAGTAGGATGGAGGAGAAATACTTGTTGTGCTGACCCTACTTAGTGGGATGATGGCAGGAAAATAATGAATTGTTGGCCCTAGAATGTCGATTATTGTGAGATATATAAGGTGGAAAGGTATGCCTCTACAAGATATTGGGGCTATAAAGGTTTTTATAAATATTATTGTGTTGTGCTTAATTCTAAATTCACGTTTCATATGAGTTACTACTGCGTAATATTCAGCAAAGCTGCAAATCATTGGTTATGACCATATATAAATAAGTGTTATAAACTAAACATAAGCTGTTTGTAAAGACCTTTTTCAGTAGAGCGCCTGAGCCAAGAACGTCGTTCCATTCGTCAGGTTTGGGCCCAGTTTCACCAGATTTCTCTTTCTCTGCAGTAGCAGCTGCTTCGGCCAACTTCGCCTCTTCGATCTCATGGGCCGCGGCTGAGGCCAAGTCCTCGAAAGAACTACTCTCAGACTTGTCTACCAGTGTACGCTCGCCTTCACTCATCTGCAAACAAACCCGTGATTTGCCCACTTCATCGCAATAACATACGTAATGTTGTTTATCAATTCACACAATCACACGAGTACATAAACTACAATACACTTGTTATAATTTTCTAATCAGATTACGTTTTTCTTACCTTGGCTACAAAGTAAGAGTAACAAAAGCAATTAGTTTCGAAAATAAATAGAAATAAAATACGTATTAAAAATGACAATCCAACTTTTTGGATTTGACTTTTTTTGTAATTTGCGATGTGATGATTTGAAATAATTTAACTAAAATCGCGACTCATTCAAAACACAAAAATTCACTATTATTTATTTTCTACTTTCATTATAACCTGTATAGAACATAAAATAACACGTTTTCCTTTTAAAATAATCACAATTGATAAAATAATGTTTTTAAATAGCACGTAAATGAAGTAAATATTTCGTTATCGGCCACTATATTAAATTATCGTATTTATTATTAAAATAGATAACTTCAATCTAACAAAATATATTTACATTTGGAACGGATCCTCAAAAATGTTCCATGTTTTCAATATTACAAAATGTATAATTAGCATTATACAAAAAAAAAACAAATGTCACAGTCGATTCCATTTTAGCTGTCAATGTCAGCTGTCGTGTTTGTGGTCGTCTTGTCGCTGTCATTCTGTCATCGGCAAATTTTATTTTGTGTAAAAACAATCGATTTTATTACAAATAATATTTTTAACAGCTTTGCTTCTAGCTAAAATTATGCAGAAATATGAAAAACTTGAGAAAATCGGAGAAGGCACTTACGGTACAGTTTTTAAAGCAAAGAATAAAGAGACTCACGAAATAGTCGCTCTTAAAAGAGTGAGGTTAGACGATGATGATGAAGGGGTACCATCTTCAGCTCTACGGGAAATTTGTTTGCTGAAAGAGCTTAAACATAAGAACATTGTTCGGCTGTACGATGTGCTGCATAGTGAGAAGAAACTAACTTTAGTGTTTGAACACTGTGACCAAGATTTGAAGAAGTACTTTGACAGTCTCAATGGTGAAATTGAATTAGACGTTGTAAAGTCGTTTATGTATCAGTTATTACGAGGTTTAGCGTTCTGCCACAGCCACAACGTGTTACATCGTGACTTAAAGCCCCAGAATTTATTGATTAATAAGAATGGGGAATTGAAGTTGGCAGACTTTGGTTTAGCTAGAGCATTTGGTATACCAGTGAAGTGTTACTCAGCTGAGGTGGTGACACTGTGGTACCGGCCTCCTGATGTGCTCTTTGGTGCTAAGTTATACACAACTAGTATTGATATGTGGTCAGCCGGGTGCATTTTTGCTGAGTTGGCTAACTCTGGCAGACCTTTGTTCCCTGGTTCAGATGTTGATGACCAGTTGAAAAGGATTTTTAAAATGCTAGGTAAAGTATCATGGTTAACATTATTTTTGCCTAGGAAACTTTTTTAGTAAAATGCACTATAGCATTAATAGGCATTTATTGTATTTATCGTTAGATACATGTTTTAATTTACAATTCAAACACCCCTCTTTAACATAATAAATGGTAGAATGCATAGTTTGTCTAGAACTACAAAAAACTGTGTTGTCTACAAACAATATTACCATTTCAGGTACTCCAACAGAAGATACTTGGCCAGGTGTAACGCAACTGCCAGACTACAAACCACTCCCAGTATACCAACCAAGCTTAGGCCTGGCCCAAGTGGTGCCTCGGCTCTCAGCTAGAGGGAGAGACTTACTATCCCGCCTTCTCACATGTAACCCTGCCCTAAGGGTCCCTGCAGATGATGCAATGGCCCACGCTTACTTCCACGACCTTAATCCATCGGTGAAGAATGACAGATGTTAACAGTCAATTCACCCTTACAAGTGTACCTCGGAACTTTTATTTAGTGTTAAGGACAAGGAGGATGAGGTACAAGAGTATTGTGATGGTGATACTTAGTGTAATTTAGTGATTTGTGTGAGTTTTGAGCACAGGTGGATGTATTTTCTATGATGCAATAACACAATGGCTCAAATTAAAATAGAAAATATCATAACTGTTTTTATAGCTTTCAATAGACTGGCATTGATCTTTAATTGTCTCTTTTCACAAATAAAAAAGTATATTTATATTGTATACTATTCGAATCTACTACATCTATTTGCCATCTCTCAAATTAGAGCACATTAAGCAACCCTATGACAAAGACAAATTATTGTGATGTTGTGTTATGATTCTAACTTTAACTAAAAATATGATTTCTAAATGTGCTCAGCACTCATACCAGCAAAATTTGTAATTAAAGTTTTTTGTGCCCTGTCCTATGTTAATAAATAAACCCATGTTTTGAATTTACATTGTCAAATTTTAAGAATAGTAGCCTATAATGTCAAGTAGTTCTAATACTCTTTTGTGTATGTTTCTTGTACATTGTAAGCTGGAGCTCCACTTTGTGAGAAGTATCAAATGCTCTTTCAAAAAATGCTGACATTTCTTGTTGAGAAATTGTCATTTTTACAAATATTTTTGTGAAGTGGGGTTGGCCTATTATACTTTTATTTTGTTAATTAGTATCTAAATCATTTGGTACATTATTTATTTTTGTTACAATTTACTGGACTTTAAACTGCTGTAGGACAAATTTTAATGAGAGTTGTCGAGAAATAATTATGCGCTTTGGCGTTTCTACACACAATGACACTTTGTGCAAACCTTTTACATAATATAAATCATAAGGACTACTTCAGACTTATACAAAACTACTAACACTGATCACTGAGGCCCTCTACAGAGGCAAAAGACACATTGGAAAGAGGTGGGACAGTTTAAATATTGTATATTAATAAATACACAAATGTACAGTAAAATATTTCTTGACAACTATTATGTGTATCTATAATGAGTCTTTTTGAAATTTGACCAGCAGTTTAAGTGAAAATGCATATTTGTTGATCTCATACATTATGCTTGTTATTTATTTTTTATTATTGTTTGATTATAATCAGATATTATTGTCATATAATATCTTATTCTTAGTCTGTAATATCTAAGATTCAGTGGAATTAGTATAAGTTTATTATAATTAATTAATGTGTGATAACTTGCTAAACTAGATGTTACGAATCAGACTTGGTGTAAGTGTAATCTTTTCTAAAATTAAGATTAATAAAAACAAAAATCTACATTTTCTTTTATTTCAGGTGGTAACTAAATTAGAAAGTACATAATTTTACACATTACATGCATTTATTGAATAAAATTTAACAATTTTTTAAAATTATATTATGCTTTAATTAAATCAGTCCAAGTTTACATTATACATCAAATAGGAGACAACTACTTTGCTATATATTTTAATAAATAAAATGTTGATACTTCATAAGATGTAACTCTGTAGATTTGTATCATACTAAAGTGCACAGCACACACAAGCTTTACATTATTCCATTGAGGTTTTATTTAAGAAAATCTTGGCTCTTTAGATGTCTTACGGTTCCATTATATGTCACCAACATTATTTTATAAATGGATAAACTATATCACAATTTACAGCATTTCCATCTCAGCTCGTTTTCGCTTGCGATGGTTAGCAACCATATTAGCAGTGGTGAGAGGACTGTCTCTCCGCTGAAGCCAGGAACATAGAGCTCTCTCAGTAGCAGCCGCAGCAGACGCTTGGCTTCTCTCACTGGCTGACAGAGGCTGCATAGAACTCACTGAGTCGTTCGAAACACTTGCTGAGAGCAACATCCTGAATCTTTGTCGGAACGTCTGAAAATTATTGTACAAATTTTAATAAACATTACGAAACTATGAAATAAACAAATCTCATACAGATAATGTATGAAAAGTTAAAACCAGGCTTGATTTTACATTTCTTTATCACTTTTTGATACACTAAACTATTATTACCTATTCCTAATGTATGAAGTCCACAAGTACTTACATTCATCAAAGTATTGCCAACTTCCCCTTTGATATCATGCTTAGCAACATAACAACCAAGTTCATAGAAATATTGTCCCAGTTTATGCATGTCTACCGTGCATGCATCAGCGTTGAATATTTCTCTATACGCATCTTTGTAAACTTTCGGCAAGTCAACACTAACCAATGGAGGTCGCCAAGCATGCAGTGATTCAGCCAGCCATAATGGGACTTCCACATTAGTTCCAGCTTTTAAATCATCTTCAGTCGCCGAAGGATCCAAAAATCCTGTATATCATAAATAAAATTACGTGTAAATCCTTCAGAAACTTCTTCAAATACAAGTAAATAGTTTATTGTTTACCCATATTTGGTAAATCATGCAAAAACTTGCATGGTACTTTTTCATTAGTGACCAAAATGTCTGTAATAGATAAATAAGTATTCTCCATACTCTTAATTTTCTTTTTTCATAGAAAAGTAGGATTAATAATAGCAAAAATTCACAGTTGTAAACAATTTGTTTTGATAATCACAATCCCGCCATTTCTGACTCTTGACACTGACATAATAAATAAATAAAACGCTGCCAAGTACGAGTCGGACTCGACCATGATGGCTCGTCCATAGCCGGCCAATGATTCACCGGGTGTGTGTTTTGTCTATAGACGAATGTCTTCGGATATTTACGGTTTTATTTCTGGTATACATTTTGGGCTCCATAGCTTAATAATATTTTGAATATTAATCAATAATGGATCATTTAAAGCCATTTTGTGTGAATAATTACTTGAAATTAGTTAAATTTTCTTTATTTTTTGCTTTATATAATCTGTGCCCCAAGTGCATATATATAATCTGTGCACTCGGGCGAACGTTCGGCCAACGACTCGCCGAATCATTGGCCGGCATATGTGGACGAACCATCCCAGCGGAGACATTCGTCCATAGACAAAACACCACTCGGCGAATCATTGGTCGCATAATGTGGACTAGCCATTATTCCGGTAATTACTGTTGTCACGCATAGTCAGCTTTTTTTATCCGTAAATTACTATTGTAATGAATACTCAGCTTTATTTTCAAAGACAAGAGTTTCACACTGTCAAAATTGACATTAAACGTCAAAATCTATTTCCGTTGTATCTGTCGTGATTCGTGTCGATACCGGTTAAATATTTTATAATTTGTATATTGCATGAAAACGTAATTAATGAAAATGTATGTAGCGTCATGTGTAGTGGATAGACATTTGTTAATGGTTGAATAAATTTCAATAAGTCATCTTGCTCCTATCTCTTGAAAACGCACGACGCACATAATGGCGGGGTAAGTGTAATTTTTTACAAATTCAGTTCGATTCATGTTAAATAAACTGGTTTTAGACTAACATAATATGTATATCTCATTGTTGCGCCTTTAAATATAGGATTCTTACGTATAGGTTTCCTACCAAGGTTCATCACCAATAATTACCTGTGCGCAACAAAGATTATGCTTTGGGGAATTTCTCTCATTAATTAATATTATCTTTGCTTCGCGTTTTAGGCTTAGCCAGTCAACGGTAGACTATGTCACCAGACTGAACGCTGGTTTTGGAGCTTGCGCTCCGCATGGACCTCCACCTTCCCCATAGTCCTGCCCTAGCCACCACCATAGTCGACCGTCAACTATGACTATGCCTTGTGTCTCACAGTATTGTGGGACTACCCATGCAATGTGCACACTCCCTGAGTATTGAACTCCACTACCATACAATGTGTACACTCCCTTGAGTATTGTGCTCCACTGGCTGTCCAGTGGGCACACTCCCTTGAGTATTGTGCTACACTGCTTTCGCAGTGTGCACACTCCCTGAGTATTGTACTACACTGCATGTGCAGCGGGCTCACTCCCTTGAGTATTGTGTCCCACTGCCTGTGCAGTGGGCACACTCCCTTGAGTATTGTACTACATCGCTCGCTGCGATCCCACAACACTGGTTGTCCGAATAACGTGACCTTAGGGGTCTTACTTGACTATATAGTCGCCAAACCATAATCTTTGCTGTAAGACAGCTCCGAACCACCATATTAAAGGTTCATATTATTTGCTGAGAGATAGTTCCGAACCACCATATTAAAGGTTCATATTATTATTTGCTGTAAGACAGCTCCGAACCATCATATTAAAGGTTCATATTATTATTTGCTGTAAGACAGCTCCGAACCACCATATTAAAGGTTCATATTATTTGCTGAGAGATAGTTCCGAACCACCATATTAAAGGTTCATATCATTATTAAGGATAACGTGTGCAAACACTCACCAAGAGATGGAGTAAGAAATCGTTGCCGACCTCTCCCCTTCTTCACCTATATCCTTACCGCTATCCCAGCTCACCGCTCTCGCCTCTCGCGCCAAAAATTGTCCCCCTAATGACCTCATACCACAGACTGTTGAAATACTGTGTTGCCAGTGTCATAAAATTCAAATAAAGGCTTGTACACACTTACCGATTTGTAATGACAAGCTCGCTCAGCGCGACACATAATATGTATATCTCATATCTAAATAGGTATGCTTAGGACCAATCTTGGGTAAACCCTATATTTTTCCTTGACTTCGGGTCATTATTCCCATTACAATAAAGGAATAAAAAAAAGTTCATGCAGGTAGTAACTACCCTACTATTCAGGTAGTACTGCTACTTGAACTGAGACTTCGAACTTTCCTACATTCGTCAATGATTCTGGTAGTTGCAACTCAAAGATTTAATTTGTATTGATTTCTTTATACCTATAATGGTTAGAATAGAAAAACACTGTTGCATACCAAGTAACAACAAATAGTTATAACAAGCTTAAAATTAGAGGTAAACAATAAACAAATGGTGGTCTTATTGCATAAAGCAATGTCTTACAGACAACCAGCTGGTTTTTTTTTTGCTTACAGTTTTAATACAATAAAGTTGTTTAATCTATCTAAGATATTTATAATTGATTATTCTTTTATAGCAAAGCATATACCATGAGGGAGATGAAGTCTATAGTGGAGTATCTCACAGAGCGTAAAGCATTCTCGGAAATAAAGGGACGAAAAATGTGGACGGAATTCGCTAACTCTGGGGTAACCTCATACATTTGTTTTTATCTAAATGTATTTTGATTAAATAATAATTATCATAGTAGACAATGTACATTATATAACTCTTTAAAAATATGTTGTTACGACATAATATGGTGATCTTGTCCAGAAAAATGTGCAGAGGTTTCTTTATAAAGTCTCAGGATTATTGGCATAAAATAGAACAGAAATCAAAATAAAAAAAAATTCTAAATACCTAATTTGAATGTGCTGAACTTAAAATTATTTTTTTTAGAAAACCACAAGGACATGGCAAAGTTTAAAAGAAACATTTATAAAGCGCATTCTTCCTGATTTGCACAATCCATACTACAGACTGACTTTGGACCAAGTTCGAAGCTTCAGAGAAGGGTATGTACTTTCTAGACTTTATGCTTTTGGTTAGTGACCTAATTTTCTACAATGAAGGTTTTCTCGAAAATTTACACCACCAGTTGGCGCCAATTAGGAGATCCATCTCATTTTGCACACGGTCAAAAACTTCTTTAGTCTCTGCACAGTTCTAGTTTATCTATGATTTCAGTAGGTATCTGGACCTGCAGGGCTATTCACTTATCGGTTAGGGAACCGAACCGAATACCGAATTGTCAAAAATGTATGAAATGACGTGACAAGACATGTCAATTCGTATCTACATAATACGTCATTTCATACATTTTTGACAATTCGGTATTCGGTTGGGTTCTTTCACGGATAAGTGAATAACCCTGCTGATGTCATATTGCTACTTCTTGGTGGCTGTTATTTCAGAAAACCCTCATTGTCAAGAAGTCTCATACTGATGGTAGGTTTTGGCCGTGGCTAGTTACCACCCACTGGACAAAACTGTGTCACCATGTGGTCATTGTGACCATGTTCCAGCATGATGATCAGTGAAGCCAGGGAGGGAAATATCCCGCCTTCTAGGTGTAGTCTGCTGCTATCTACGGCCACATTGTTGCTTAACATCACGCGAGGTTGTGGTCAAAGGCTAACCTATATTTTTTTTTATAGTAACACAAACCTTTACAGTTTCAAAGTCTAATTCTTGAATAATTATTCATATCGTATCATTTAATAGTAGGTATTTCACTAGGTAATATTGTATCATGTTATATTTTTTGCTCTTCTTTCGATTATTATTATTTTTTCTTTTCTATGTGCCTGTGTCTCTGTGCTTAATTAAATGTTTTTTCTTTCTTTTTTTCATATTTGATAATATTTGCAGAAAAGATGTTGCTGAAAAGGAAAAACACAATAGACTACAGTATGTAACTGCAAGTGAAGACTCTGTAACTAGTGGTATGAAGTAATTTTTTCTAAATATATAATGTGTACGTATTTATTTATTAAGGACTCCTAATAGAGGATACACATAAATATATGTACATCATTCATAAGGCAACAGTCTTATGATATTTTGTTGCATTCCACCAATTAAAGGGAGCCACAGCATGCAAATTTGAAATGATGAAAATTAATTTCTATAATATAGAGGTCAAATTGATAAGAAAAATCTTGAGGGTAGTTTAGCTTTCTTTGTGTATCTCTAAATTAGTTTTGTTTTGTAGTAGTGAACCACCTAAACAAATATGGCAGAACTATTGGCTAATTCATCGAACTGTGTTTGATATTTAATTTTTTAATTTTTGAAAAAAAAATTTCATTCCATTTTTAAATATATCAAACTGGAACTTTTAAAACTTTTAAAATGTGTGCAATAATATTATGGAGGGCTGTTCTGAAGGAATTTTGGAACGAAGTTCCTTATTGCGCGTTGTGAATTGTGAAAGGGGACTAGACGGAAAAAATTCGACACTTTTTTTTTTATCTATCCACTCAAACGTCCCGACCGCTATAGCCGCGCCAAAATAAAGTTGAGTTAAACGTTACAGCCGCTACAGCGGTCTTAGAGACTTACTACTTTAAAGGGGGGAGGGGGGAGGGTGGAGATATTTTTGTTGAGTTTTGATTTCGCGACGATTATTTTTGTTGAGTGTATACAGATTTTTTGTAAATAATAAATCGTGGGAACTTCGTTCCATCCGGGTGTCCCTTGACACCTCTCAAGTTTTTTAAATTAATTAATTCTATGAATTTATATTTCAAAATTTGTCAAATAGTGCGAGTTAAAGAGCGTCACTCGATATATATGCTCTTAATGAGGAAGTTTAAGCAAGTAATGTACATTAAAGAAGACAACAAACTAAGTGGCTATGAATTATCCAATATCCCTGTGGGCTACAAAACGGCATAAGATGAGGTCAAGAGATGAGGGGGGAATGAGGGCTATGCCCAGCATTAAGCCGAGGGTTGAAAATGTTGATACATACATACACGCTAATCCCGTTAGGGTAGGTAGAGAGTAGAGACTATTTCGCTCCAATTGGTACGACTCTGACACACCTCTTACGCAAAATTATGATGATGAAGATAAAAGTAACAGAGACTACATTCCAAATTTCAAATTTTCCATTTAATTTCCATTTTATAATGTTTATGTAAAACTAACATAATATTACTAACATAACATAATAATTACGCGATGAGTCCCGATTAATAAAGTTAACATGAGTTGAAATTGCGGAAGTTTAAAGTGTTAGACGACATTCCATGTGTTTATCTTCTTCATTTCAGAAGTAAAAAGCAATAAAAACCCAACTCCTAATGAAGCAGCTTCAACCAGCAAGGGCGACGGTATTGTTGACCTTGACGAAGAAGTGCAGAGAGTCACAGGTGAGGACACAGCAGCAAAAATAAATTCAAGAAACAGATCTTCAGCAGACACTGTAGTTATAGAAACATACGATAATGCCGAACAACTGCAGGAAGTCTTAGAATCACCTCTGAGAAACGTAGATAAATTTAAACCAATGAAAGATCTATTAATCTTTGAACCTATGACACCTCTGGTAAAAGAACTGCTTGAAGATTTTGAAACTGAATCAGAGAACGACAATGAAGTAGACCAATCGGCGTTGAAAGATGATCCAAAAACAGTGGAAGGTGACCAAGTCAAAAATGAAAGACCAGAATCAGATGATGGAAACTCTACAGAGCGTCACACTGCAGAAGAAATCATTGAAATCCATAACACTGAAGATGAGAATGGTGTAGATGTTCCAAATACTGATGAAAATAATCTTCAAAAAAAATCGCATAATGTAAAGCCACAAGATGAAGAAAATAATAATGGGAATGAGGCAGAAAAACAGGCAGATATCATTACAATTCATGATAGCGAAGACTTTGTAACTGCTGAAGTTAATTCCGAAACTGTAGATACTATTACTTCCGATACTATAATACCGCCAAATAGAACTAAAAGAACCAGTGATCAAATACAAATATCTGGAAATTCATCATCTGATACCATTATACCAAACAATCAAGAATGTTTAAACATTACTCAAAAATCTCAGAATATAACTCAAACTGCAGAAGAGAAAAAAAACGGGAAAAGAACGTCTTCGCATGAAAGAGATGGCAAAAAAAAGAAATTAGCGAGTGAAAAATCTGTTATAGAAATAGAGGACAGTCAGTATATCCATGAAGATGTCCCAGTCATTGAAATAAACTCTGAGATTCCTGATATAGGAGCTACAGTTGAGGTCAATACAGATCCTAAAAATGCTTCGGACAATTCAATTGATGAAGCTTCGAAAAACAATCCAACTAATGTTGATAAACCCAGGAAGTCGGAAGACAATAATGTAACAAATGTAGATGTACATATAAATCCTTGTCTACAAAGTGTCAGTTTATTCGAAGAGCAATTTAAAACTACACAATACTCTAGTGATTCTGATGACAAAACTGCTCCAAAAGAAAAACAAGTTTTAGAAAAACCTCAACAAGAAATAGTGGAAGAACCACAAAAAAGAGTTATGGGAAAACCTGAGAAGAAAATTTTAGAGAAACCTCAAAAAAAAGTTATAGAAGAACCTCAGAAGAAAGTTATAGAAGAACCTCAGAAGAAAGTTATAGAAGAACCTCAAAAGAAAGTTATAGAAGAACCTCAAAAGAAAGTTATAGAAGAACCTCAAAAGAAAGTCGTAGAAAAACCTCAAAAGAAAGTCATAGAAAAATCTCAAAAGCAAGTCATAGAGAAACCTCAAAAGGATGTACCAATGAAGCTTGACACGCAACAAAAGGAAAATAAAGAAAAGACAAGCCCTAAAAAAGCACCAGAGTTGCCTAAACAGGCTAATGTTGAAGAAACATCAAAGAGAAAAGAATTGTTATCACGTAGAGACAAGATTTTAGCAAATGTATTTGGATTTACGAATGGTAAGTTAGGTTTGGGGAGAGATTGGCATGCAGCATGTATTTATCGAATTACCTGTGCAAGATGGTCTATCAAGACATTAAAGAAGTTGTGCATGTTTCGGCATTTTATAAATTTGATGGAATAATGGAATATTTCTTTTAGGTCCTTCGACGTCACGGCAAAGTCAAAGTCGCAAGTCACGGCAGACTCACAAGAGATTTCAACCAAATCAATATAGGTAAAATACTTTGTATTTATTTTGTTTAAATAATTATAAAATTATAGATAACTAGTCTAGAAAGATGTCCCAAAAAAATTGTCTTTGTCACCTACTAGCCTATACTTACTTGCAGCTACACTTTGATTAAGAAATTCTTTAATGTCTATGTTACAATAGTGTCTCACAAAGTTCTCTTCAATAAAGAGTATTCCTATTCTATTCTAATACCAATTTTGAAGTCGATCAGCCATCATAGCACATTGCAACATTTACATAAGACTAGAAACCTCACTGTCAAGAGTAATTGACGTTTGTAAGAGCACATTGGGAGTAGCTGCAAATTGTATATAATGACAGCGCGAGTAACAATAGTAGCGTCTTGATATATTTGTCAATGTTGCAATGTGCTATGATGGCTGCTCAGCAATTTGAACTGTTTTACCACCCACTGGACAAAACCGTGTCCGCCAAGCGGTCATTGTGACTGTGATGTTCAGTGAAGCCAGGGAGCTATTTATCCCGCCATCTAGGTATAGACTGCTGCCATCTACGGTCGCATCGTCGCTTAACATCACGCGAGATTGCGGTCAAGGGTTGTTTATAATGAATTAAAACAAAAAACAAAAAGTTTATATTCAACGGAGGTTGTGCAGTGAACACCAAACTGAAGCAACAAAAATGATTAATGATGTCACGGTTGTTTGTCATCTCACTTATACTGAATATATTGGTTGACGATAGCATGGGCGGATCCAGGGGGCCTTGGCCCCCTGCCCCCCCCCCCCCCCCCCCCCGCCTATATATGTACTGGAATATATGTACCTATTTTGTAATTTATAAGAGAACCGAGGGAGGGTGTCGGGTGTTGATGTCTGCGACACAGTTTTATTACTACTGCTGACATCATCGTGTTCTAATGTAATCTAATCCATGTATATTGTTCTGAAATAAACATTATTATTATTGATCCAGCGACCAGTTTTCTCATTCGAATATGCAAAAAGGTAAAGTTGAAATATGTAATGAAAATATTTATTATTTCAGAACAAAATCCGAGTCAAATTCAAGTGAATGGATGTCGGAGAGTGACAGTGATGAATACATATCACCACCGCGACCAAGTAAACAAAAGAGGAAATATTTGTAAGTCATTACAATCCTTTATTTACTTTCACCTGTCCATTGTCTGTCTGTAATCAAATCTTGCAAGTTAAATTTGATCCACTTCCCGGTTTTCAATTGAGCTGAAATTTTGCATGCATGTATAAATCGAATGACAATGTAATATTATGCCATGGAGCTGATCTGATTTTACCGGGGGTAGACTTCCTTTGCAGGAGGTCGTCTAGGTGGGTACCCCAACAGTGCCAGTTATTCTACCGCCTGAGCAGTAATGTGCAAACATTACTGTGCTTCGGTAGGGGGGCACTGTAGCTAGTGAAATTACTGGGCTAAAGAGTCTTAACATCTTATGACTCTTGAGTAAGAAGCGTTGGTGCAGTGCACCTAGAATTGTACATAATTGTGAAATTCTGGGTAGCACTGTACTGATTATGGGCAGCGTTATCTCTTAATATCAGGAGAGCGTCTTGCTCGTCTTCTAACTTCTCCACATAAAAAAAAAAAGTTTTTTTTTAATTTTCATTATTTTATTTATTACAGAAAACCAAAACCATCTCGAATACTACAAGATCCTGAAGAAGGCTTGCTCTATGTGATGTTCGGCAAACATATATACCCCGTGGTGAAAAATGGCAAACATGTGAAAAACTTCGTCACATATAAATCTGACAGTATGTCGTAATTTTTTATCCAACAAAATACTGCTTATCTTACTAATATTATAAACGTGAAAGTTTGTAAGAATGTATGGATGAATGTTTGTTACTCTTTCACACCTAAACGGGTGGACCATTGAGCTGAAATTTGGTATAGAGATAGCTTAGACTCTGGAATAACACATAGGCCACAGTACAGCGGATAAAACCGCTGGCCGCAGCTAGTTATACATAGATTTAAAAAAATAGAAAGATGCGGTACCGCTGTTTCTGACATGGGCCGCTTCAATTAGGCCCATTGGCCACAATATTACTTTCCGAACAGGCCAAAGTTTGGCTATAGCAACCTGGCAACCATAGCGCTATTCCGCATCTTTCCATTTTCTTTTATAAGATATTGGACCCGCGCGCGCTTTGTAGCTCCTAACAGAAAATTGTGTGTTTCTGTACTATATTATGCATGTTTTATACATAACTAGGTTATTCTCGCGGCTTTTCCCGCATCGCAAAATTCTTATCAGAGGTATACGTCATAAAACCTATCTATGTTCCAAATTCCGACCCAATCCGTCCAACGGTTTAGATAGATCAATGAGTCAGTCACTCTTTCCTTTTATATATGTATTATAAACCTTTCTCGTGAATCACTCTTACAAATCGTACCTAACAGTGACGTCATTACCTCCTCCTCTGCAGCTTTAGGGCGTTGTTATATAACTTATTCGTTTTTATTAAATTAACAAGAAAAAATAAATATGTATCCAATATTTTTAAAAGTCTAGGTAGGTTCTATTATAATTATCTACCTACATTATGGACAAAAAAAATCTGGTCATGTCAGATAATATAATCAAAAAAATATATAATTATAATAAACGAATATATAATTCGAATATATAATTTGTATTATTTATTTTTAAATCATACATTTTCAGGTGAATCAGATTCGGAAGAGGAGACCTATTGGAAAAAGAAATACATAGAAGAGAAGAGGAAACTGGAAGAGTTCAAAATGTAAGTTTTAGTAGAAATGGCTGTGAACCATCCAAAATAATGTTTATTTATTTATTTTATACTTTCTATTAGCAATTAGTCGCTAGACTATAAGAGGGTTTAAATATTGACTTGAGAGGAGAGTTCAATCACAAATTAATTAATTAAAAAACCCCCAACGCTCTCCATATATGTAATTCACCATTTTGTGGCGACAGCCATCTTAGATTTGAAATTTATCATAGAGTGTTGTATTCTACTAGTCAAGCCCTTTCATTTGGTACCCATATTGAGAAAGTTGTGGAAAAAAATACGCCATTTATTAGCGGCGGCCATCTTGGACCGATTTCCACCGAACATGGATAAGAACACTCGGCTAACTCTAGTTTCAAACAATAAAACTAGATCAAAGTTTTGTTTATCGTTTCGGGAGCTACGATGCCACAGACAGACGCATACACACACAGACATGTCAAACTTATAAATAACCCCGTCGTTTTTACGTTGGGGGTTAAAAAAGGGATCTAACTTTATTTATTGTTTTAGGTTATTAGACGAAAATGATTTTGCTCCTAATGATCGGGCGTCACCTATTTTACAATGTGCAGCAAAGTGAGTGAATCATTTAATGAGCTTTTAGCTTCGTTGTTAAAGCTTGTAGCGTTCACGGCCCAATGGTTGTACATCTTTGTAATCCAGGCTCTGGGTTCAAATCTCAGAATCTCTTAAGATAATATGAGAGTTTAAATCTCATATTATCTTAAGAGATTCTGACATACAGGGTTTTTGGTTATTCAGTACAGTGTAAAGCCTTATTGGGAGGTCATTGGCCATGTTTTGAACGCTATATATTTTATGTTCTGAGGTTTTCGAGTTTTTTTTTTTCGAATAATCAAGGTGGGAATTTTAAAAAATCATAAAAAAATATAACCCTGTAATGATTTTTTATTATATCCTTATCTAGGCAACACATCAGAGTATTATTTTAATGAATCAAATTAAATCTAATTGATCACTAATTAATGGAACTAGGCGTTACTTTGCGGAAATCCATCACAACAATTATTAGTTAATAATGACTAATAATTCTAATTGATCACATTAAAATACTAGTAGAGAAGTAGCAAATTTTGGTAACTTTTATAAAATCCCTTGAACATAAATTCCAAAATTTCTCAAAAAAACATAGAATTTAATATCGGGCAGATTTTTAGAAAAACATCTACGTTTCAGTAGCTTTCATTGGAGATATTAAAATTAAAAATCGGATAAGGGGTTACAGAAATCTCGAGGTCACAAGTGACTAAGGGTAACCTGTCCTGTTGGAGCTTAAACCCTAATTACTATTCAGTCATTTGGTCTAATGTCTTGTGCATATGCTTACATAGTTATATTTTAGCTTTACGCATATTTTCATCCTATTTCATCATCATCATCATCTCAGCCATTGGACGTCCACTGCTGAACATAGGCCTCCCCTTTGGACTTCCATATGTACCGGTTGGAAGCGACCTGCATCCAGCGTCTTCCGGCGACCGACATAAGGTCGTCTGTCCACCTTGTGGGTGGACGTCCTACGTATTTACTTTATTTAATCATCATTCATTTCATCCTATTTGTATTTAATTAAATAATTCTGATTATCTTCCTTTTTTTAGAAAAAGCACTTCAACAGTTCGAAAAGCAGAACATATTACTATAAATGGTAAGAAAATGTGTTACTCTGATCATAAAAAAGTATTTCATAAAAGAGAGATATTGTATTAAATGTATAAATATGTTTCAGACAAGGAAAAGCCTAACCCACAAATAGAAAACAAATCTAAAGATGAGAAATTGGTTCTAAAGTTTGCTACTGGACATGGAGAGGTAAGTTTTTAAATGTACTATATTACTAAATTAGCTGTTCCTAGCGGTTTTATCCACTGTAGCCTATGTGTTATTCCAGGGTCTAAGCTATGTATAGAAATAGACCAAATATACCAAAATAGATAATACTAGACCAATATTTGGTATAGACCAAATTTCAGCTCTATCTGTCCACCAGTTTAGGCGTGAAAGAGTTACAATCATACATCTATACATTCTTACAAACATTCACGTTCTTCTTCTTTTCGAGTCGATCGGCTATAAGTTGTAATATTATGTGAACCCTACAGCTGCTTTGACCAATGCGTCGCCACTGTTATTGCGTTAACATTCACGTTTATAATATTAGTAAGATGCACCCAGCGGTTTTGCTAGCTGAAAAGAGGCCCATGTGTTATGCCGAGGTCAAAGCTAACAATAAATTAAATTTCAGGTCAATCGGTTTAGCCGTTTAGGCGTGAAAAGGTAAACTCGTACACACATCCATAAAATAAAAGCAATAAAATCCAAATAATTGTATTTAGTTCTGTAAGTTGTATCAATAAATGTAATTTTACGACATTAAAGTTAGTAATAGTAAGATTCATTTTATTTGAAAAGACACTTACAGCTCAATCGACTGCACGGATTTTGTTAAAATTTGCATAATATATGGACGTGATATGGTGGAATGTTTGAAGAGAGCATTTCACGTCCGGAAAATAACAAGATTAGGATTCCAAACGAGATATAAATAGCCCATATTTTTACAAATTGATAAACTTACCGAATTCACTCGTAAAATAATAAGTGTGAAATTTACCATAGAGTTACGAAAGTTTTATAGTGGCCATGACCAAATTTTAATAACTGAATACTGAATCATAATGATTTCTATCTGTAAATTTTCAGAGACTAGCATGGACACTTGGACATCTATAGATAGAAATCATTTAGGTATCAAAAATCAACTCGTATCTGGCGCTTCGCCGGCCGCTGCCGCGGCACGCTCGCTTCGCTCCCTTTGATTATGCCAATCTCTAAAGACCTGACTTGGGTTTTGTTTTTCTCCTCTATCTTTTGACGTCATTGGTCAATATGGATTCCTTAGTCCTAATTTAGACCACTATTCTTTTCTGTGTCTTATGACTCTTGAAAAGGAAGCGTGGGCGCAATGCACCCAGAATTTTATATCTTTGTGAAATCCTGGGTAGCAATACTAATTATGGGCAGCGTTATCTCTTACCATCAGAGAGCGTCTTGCTCGACTTCTTGCCTTTGTATAATAAAAACTGTATCCAACATAATCAAACTCCATGTCGATATTTTCAGGAGCTGTGCTTAGAAGGAGGCTGGACCCAAATAAGCTCAGCGATACCTCAAATGATGCAAATGCTAAGAAACAATCCAACTTCAGACTCGAGCAAAGAGAAACCCGCATTGAAAATACAAGCACAGAATCCGAGGCAGTCAAACGTATCGGAAATGGAAATCAGCAGTGGCAAGTCTACTCCAACTATTATAACTACACTTGTAGACCCAGGTCTGTTATGAATAAACGCTTATTTTACTTTTTATTTGTTTTTTTTTGTACCGATGCGATAGTTATAGTTATTGTTCCCACTTCAAGAGTGCTTTAGGCAAGCCAATGTAGATCCAGTCAATTCCCATCCTTACCCAGGGCAAACTGAGATTTTTCTCCAAATGCCACATATAGCAAAGGCTTAGCAGGCATTTTTTTCTACAAGTAGACCTGGTATCCATGGTATCCAAGACAGAGGCATAGATATCGAGGCAGACCACCAGCCTGATGAGACTAGACTCGCCCATGGTCGGAAGATGTGACGTGAACATGAGGATGCCTATACCCAGCAGTGGGTGGATACGGACTGAGTAGAGAGACCTGAGGGCCTATTGGCTATCGCAAAACGACATGTTAAACACTAGAATCCATAGACAAAATTGCGTACATTACGTGCTTAAACCTCCTTATCAATATGAGTAAAGTAACAATGTACATTACCCCCCACGAGACAGGCTTGCCCTAGTGTGGGGACCACTAGATACTTTTTAAAATGTAATCATGTGTTTTATGGACAAATAAATATATTCTTATTCTTACATTGAAGTTGCCATCAATCATAGTGGGTGAGAATTAGCCAATAGCCCCTCTGGCCCAAAAACCCTGGCTATTGATTCCCGTTTGCCACTTAGCGACAATTTCTAGTACAGGGTGGCTAAGTTTTTTTTATGATAGTGCGACAAGGCGAGCGAATCATGTAATGATGGTAAGCATTACGTGTTTAGAAATACAAAATTTTACCTAGCATTGCACTTCACTTGTCACCTAAAGATTTCAATCACATCATGCTAAGTAAATTCGCTGGTAACATTTCTCATCAGTAATACTCATTACCTACTGCTTGGCGAATGAAAAACTGGCAAAACATTGACTTTGAGTCTCGGTTTTCAGAGGTACATGAAAAAGTAAATCAATTAGAAACGGAAATATTCAAAGAAATTGAAGAGCGAGAAAGAGAGGAACAAACTAAAGAAAATGAGACATTATTAACTGTCAATGTTGCCAAAAGGTAGGTTTACAATATTATTTTACAAATGTTACAACTTTGAGCAAAAATTAAAATTTTAGAAAACTCCCTTCTGCCATTATAATATATCAAACTGGAAATACTTGTGTGCAATAATATTGTGGAGGAAGCCCCCAGTCTTGAGGAATTTTCAAAAAGTTTATTCTTTGAATTTATATTGCAAAATGTATTAAATAATGCGAGCGAGAGAGCGTCCAGTAAGTAATAAGGTCTCTTAATAATACTAGTTTTACGCGCTGATAAGTATGCTACGTATTATTGACACCTGAAATACCCCAAATCCGTTCCATCTCGTTAGAAAAGTAATATTGTCCATTATAGGATGTAAATAATATAATTGGCATAGACTTAACGCATATTGCTTTTATTACAAGCTTTTATTTTCTTTCACCTGTCCCGTTGTCTGATTATCTGTCTGTCTGTAACCAAATATTGCAACTTGAATTCGATCCACTTCCCATTATATAATATTTAACATCATATTGTGTACATGTATTTCATGCAATAAATGATTTTGATTTGATTCCCGGTTTCCGATATATCTCAAATTTGGCATGCAAGTATGGTCTGGTCATGGTGCATAAATCGAATGACAATACAATATTATTATGACATGGAGCTGATCTGATGCTGGGAGGTAGCCATAGGAACTCTGTAATTAAACTCATTTGATTCGTCTTGACGAGTACTTTGGTGCTAGATGGTTATAATAAAAGCTTGTTTTTAAAAAGTTTTTTTAATTTCACATGTGTCATGTTAATTTGTATGTTTTTCTATCCTTTTTCAGGCGAGGCAGACCTAGAAAGACACCATCACCCTCGTCAAGCTCAGAAACACCATTGAAAAAACAGAAAACCAAAGACGACACAGATTCAAAAAAAGAACCAACAAATGCTAAAGAAACGAAAAATTCAAAGAAAAAGTCCAGTCTAACCGCAACAACGTCAAAAAACACAAATTCAAAAGTAGATGATGTTACGTCAAATCAAAGTAAAGGCACATCCGAACCAAGTACATCTACATCACAACAAAAGACTGCTAAATCAAAGCTTAGAACAGATACAAAACAGAGTACAGAAACGTCAAAGCGTAGTGTAGAAACATCAAAGCAAAATGTAGAAACATCAAAGCAAAATGTAGAAACATCAAAGCAAAATGTAGAAACATCAAAGCAAAGTGTAGAAACATCAAAGCAAAATGTAGAAACATCTACCCAAACAGAGACAAAAGAAAGCAAAGTTGAAATAGAACAATCCAAACCTAGAACTAGCTTGCGTTTGTCCAGACAAAGGTACAGCGTAAGTCGCGACAAAGATGTTTCAATAGAAAGATTGCCTGTAAGACAACTCAGGACACCTAAGAAATATGGTAAGTTTGTTTAACTTTTAAAGGACATTCAAAATCGGCTGGGCTATATACTTATTCGTTAGGGAACCGAACCGAAGACCGATTTGTCAAAAATGTATGAAATGACGTATTATGTCATATAAATTTAATAATACGTCATTTCATACATTTTTGACAATTCCGTCTTTGGTTCGGTACCCTGACGGATAAGTGAATATCTCTGCAGATGTTCTTGATTCAGTTTTATTGTGGCCAACACTCGCTTGCGACGCAGAACGTTGCAGGTTCGATTCCTGCTTAGGACAAATATTTGGATCTACAGGGACTAGATGCCTCTATGTGTATATTATAAGTATGAATGTACAAAAAAGTATTCAAGTATCCATTCATCATATCTGTTATTTAACCACCATTAGATTTTGCTCGAGACCTATATCGGCTTATAGTCTACTAGTGGACCCGCGTGCACTTCGTAGTGCGTAACGTACCGTAACGCTTCGTAACAGAAAATGATCTGTGTTTTTCTACTATATCTTACTAATATTATAAACGTGAAGGTTTGTAAGAATGTATGGATGTCTGGATGTATGTTTGTTACCCTTTCAAGCCTAAACGGGTGGACCGATTGAGCTGAAATTTGGTATAGATAGTTTAGACACGGGAATAACACATATGATACAGTACAGCGGGTAAATCCACTGGGCGCAGCTAGTTTCACATTTAGAGCTTCCTCTGTCTGGAATCACTACTCTGAAGGAGCTGGAAGGTGGCCATAGGAACTCCGTAAATAAACGGCGCAATCCCATCGACTTTGGGCTCATTTGATTCGTGTTGACGAGTACTTTGGTGCTAGATGGTAAAAAAATATGTAAAAAATGCTTGTATTTAAAAAGTTTTTTTATTTCACTTGTTTAATTGGTAGTGGTGATGTTGTTGTTGTTCTTTGTTGTTGTCTTGTTGTTGTATGTTTGTTTAATTTTTAGACACGGATTCATCGACGAGTGATGTCGGAATACGCACGCGTCGCTCCGCAACTAAAGAAAAAGAGAAAATGTTAACACAAAAGAAAGACATCGATTTCGAAGATGACAACGTTCGTTTTATGTTCCCTCCTTCGCCACCGAAAAATAAAAACACTCCTAAAGGAAAGAAGAAAAAAAGGTAGTTTTTCATAGACAAAAGTGTCTCGTTTATGTTAATTTCAGCGGCTTTAGCATGCCACATAGAATCCCGACAAAACTTCAAGAGTAGAACTGTAATCCCCCATACATTCACAAAAGTACAATGTATGGGATGACAGCGCCAAAATCGCTTCTCGTTTTGCTGGCGCCCACTGTCAAATTTTAACAAAATTTTGAAAAAAGTTGGAAAATTCTTACGAGGCCAAACAAACCAGTACAAACTCAAATGTAACTTAATTTTTTTTAAATTTAACATCTTTTGAGCGCCTCAAAGTGGCGTTTTTGAAAATAAAAATGTGTTTATAAGTTTTTTTTTTTGCTTACGTTTTGCTGCGCCGCCGTCTCTTTTTTGTGCAGAATTTAGGCCCAGTTCTACTCTTGACATTTCAGCGGGATCCCGTATGGCATGCTAAATCCACAGACGATTTTTACATTTTTAAATCTATAACTGAAGTTCAAAATCAATTGTGTAAACACTGAAGAATGTTTTTTTTTTTCAATAAGTGTGGCGAGTCTTTCAGTTAAGTCACAATATTTTAATAAAATGTAGGTCTTGTTAAATCATATGTTTTCCTTTTATTAATATTGCCACAAAGAAGTGTTAAATTGTATGTCGATATTTAGAAATCATTTTTTTTACCGTTTATTACATTTATTTACATTTTTTATATCAATTCATAAACATCGACCAAAACTCAATTAAAGTTACATTATTATTTAATATGAATCTGAAAAATTAGGAATAAAATTGTAAATAAGATGGGAGCAGGTGTATTTTAATGAAATAAAGATTTATGTACGTGAATCTGTGTATTATTTCTCATAAAAAATGCTTAGTTTTTAGTGATGAAATTTTAATATTAGGGTAAGTTCCTTTATTTTAATACCCTGCTTCCATTCATATTTGCATGTAGCTTGTTCATTGTTTGCTATATCATTTTTGCACGGTTTTACCTTTCATATAATGCACAAATATTTGATCTAAACTAAGGTACCTACCTACTTAACCCGCTAGTCAAAAATTTTGAAACCTTATAAAAAATACTAACCCAGCAGTTTTACCCGCTGTACAGCAACCTATTATGTTATTCAAGGGTCTAAGCTATCTCTATACGAGAAATTTCAGCTCAATCGATCAATCCGTTTAGACGTGAAGAAGCAACAAACACACACTCAAACTTTCGCCTTTATTAGTGTGATAGTAAAGTAGAAAATAGAACATAATATTATTGTATCTATTTATAGCGATGTAATATGGCTTAAAATATTTCTATGTATAAATTTAAAGGTAAATACAGTAATTTTTACTGTTTCATTTTAGTGATTTAAAATCATATTTACGTTGCGTAAGCCAGTATTTCAACTGACTGTTCTGATAAACGCAAGCAACTTTGCTAGGTCTTTGCTAGGTCTTTGCACTTGCATACTTTCTAAAAACCCAATGACTTAATTATAATCACGGACACTCGCTTCATACTAAATTTCCAAAGCAACTAACCAACTTCTAACTCGCTTATCGTTCATCGCTTCCTGATGGGCCTTATAAAGATCTCATATCCATGTGTACCTTATTCCCTTATCACCTCTACATTCATTGCTTTACCCCAAATATTGCTTTTTTCTTTTTAGCCCAGAAAGAAATGTGGTAGAAAATCTAAATTCACTGGACAGTACTCAAGGATATCAAGACTCCGATATAAGTCCTTTAAAATTAAATGTCAAGCGGAAGAGAAAAGTAAGCGTGACGGCTCATAAAAAGCAACATAGACGCTTGAAAAGAAGACACTCCTACCCTACGTTCATTCAAGACTTGATTCCGGTTGATTCAAGCAATTCTTCATACTTTGTGCCTGTAAGGAAATTACCGTCGACAACAAATTCCAAAATTTACAGAAGTGATTCCTATCAACTGTTAATGCCGCAGCCTAAGTTGGTCCACAAAATGGAACCCGTAGATGAAAATAGTCCTAGACATTTTGGTTCCATATCCAAAGACAGTTCGAGGAAATCCAGCGAATTGAATATTCTAGTTGAAATCGGAAGTTCTAGCAATGTCTCTTTGCCTTTATCCCCTGAACTATCTATCGTAGAAAACATCTATAAAATTAGAGACATTATAAACAACAATGCAAGAAGTGAACCACTGTCCTATGAAGGCAGTGATAAAATAGATCATAACGATTACATAATCCCTGATGTAGATGTCTCAATGCCTCTGATGAAACAGCAGTGCAAGCCAAAAAGAAATCCAAAGAAAACAGATAAAAATGCACTAACTGACACATTCATGAAAAAAGTCAGTACTGTGAACCTAAAAGAAGATCAGACGTTATCAGAAACCCTCGATCAAAGGCTACGCAATTTGTTATTAGAAAGTGGTAAAAAGAAGCAAAACGACAAAGCAAATGATATGGAAGTAGATCCACCTAATGAACCTTTGAAAAATGATAAACGTAAAGAACCTGTAAAGAAGGGCAATACTAAAAAGCGTTGTTCGACACCACGTAAGAAGAATTCCATACAAAAGGCAAAAGAACGAAAAGATGCTATAATAGAAGAAGAACACGTGGAAACTTGTTCATTCGGAGGCAGGAAATCTTGTCCGCCAGTCATAACGTTAATCTGTGATGAGAACGCTAACGATTGCACCGATATCATACAAGGGAAGAACGCTAAAAAGAAAGACATTATCAAAGTGAAAATTCAAAGACCCAAGGAGAAAAAGTTGAAAAAAAATAAAACACTAGAAAAATCTGCAGGAAATATTACTTCTTACGCAGATAGTGAGATCAATGATGCAGAAATTTCTGATATGCTATACGTTGAAGATGATAGTGTAGATTTGATTCACAATCATTCTGAAACGTGTTTGCTTGCGAATGAATGCATCTGTGACAGTTTAGAAATTGTCGAGAATTCCAAATCTAGTGTGATATCGGTGAATAGTTCAACACTTGATAGTGATTTAAGAAGACTTCTTGAGGATAACAGTCATATTTCTGAGGAGTTATTTGGAACTGCCGAAGAAAATGCGAACACTGGTAAGCTACACTACCTATTTGTCTAAAAGAAATCTTTCATGTCAGTAATAACAAGTGAATTAAAAATATATTAAATCGACTTCGAGCTCGCTCTCAATAAACGAAGGCGAAACGCACGTTTTGAGCTGTGACTTGAAAACCGCTATTTCGATATCTGTACTTCATAGATTCTATAATCTTACTAATATTATCAACGTGAAAGTTTGTGAGAATGTATGTATGTACGTTTGTTACTCTTTCACGCCTAAACGGGTGGATCGATTGATCTGAAATTTTGTATAGAGATAGCTTAGACCCTGGAATAACACATAGGCTACAGCAGTAGCATTGTGAATTGTGGAGTTACGAATTTTCAACATATTTCATGATTTTTTTTTCTCAGCGCTCGCAGCAAGCTGCTCGCGCACTTTTTATTAAGGGTATTTGAACTTTCTAACTGTTCAGAGCGAGCTAAACACACTTTTTGGAGTAAAAATTGTAATATTTTTGCCCGTCTGCATCTTGCCCAACAGAACCAAATCCTGGATCCGCCAGTGGGCTACCACTAGGCGCAGCTAGTATAATATACTTCATTCTTTATTTTTATTTAAAAGCGTATGAAGAATCATACGCTTTCAAATAAAAATAAAGAATTGTCCAAATTGGTTCAAGCGTCGTTGAGTAATTGGTAAAAATATAAAAAATAAACTTTCCTTTTCTGAAATCGGTTAAAAATATGCAAAAACTTTGTGTATGTTTCACTGGAAAACCACTGAACCGCATTAGGGGTTTTTGGAAGATATACATCAGCTTAGATTTTATATTGTATTTTTTTTTATCAGGCCCAATGCGGAATTCATAAATAGGTATGAGAAAGCTAAGGAGCATATTTAAAAATATATATTTAGGGTTCGCTTCGCGCGCTCATTGGTTATGTTAGCCTTCGCTAAGTCACCAATCACCAATGTTTGTTATCCTGTCCTATGTCTTATGTCCTGTTTATATTCGTTTATTTGGTGTGTACCCGAATTATCTGAAATCTGTAAAGGTATTTTATTATTTCAGTACCAATATCGCAGACTCCAACGACGGTGTACCATAGTCCAACTTGGACGAGTAACAGCCTCCTTACTGACGACCTCTCCGACGAAGTAAACCGACCTGCAAGTGCAAATAAACCTTCTTGGTACCTACTGACTGAAGATGAAATGAACACACAAACTAACACCAATCAAATAGGTTTCGATACCAATCTCAACCAACTGTTCCCTGTTGCTTGTGCCGTTCCAAATCTTTCTACGATATCTGAAATGTCTAAAGAAAATGAAGATAGCAGGAAGTCGCGGTCTAACGTGGTTGGTGATGCAGAAATGTATGACTTGCTGAGCATGTTCTGAATCACTCTCATTGGGTAATAGCGAGTATCTATAGTGTGATGAAAGTCGTTGAGGAGTCGCGACAATCAATCAGCGACATACGCCGTACGCCGGTTGTCAGAAAGTCGCAAAGACAGTCGTGGCCATGTCGTCGAAAGTCGTTGTCGCCCAACGTGGGGTGGCCTACGAACGATCTTTAATTTATTCCACATTTAACGTTTAATAAAACAGAAATACTTGAATGGTTGATGGATGCTTGTGCCGTGTGCCGTGTGCCCACCAAATAGGAAACACTTGCAAGATAAATAATTTTAATTAATGCAATAAATTCCAGCGCTCTGTGATTCACCTATATTGTTATTATTTTGTTTCCGTAAATTAAGTAAAGTTTCAGTAATTTAAAATTAATAAAAATAATATGTAGGTACTTATAATAAATGTGTTTTATTTTGCTGATGTTGAATTATATAACCTAAAGCCGCGTCTCCAGTATAAAGGAAATAACTGAACTAAGATTACAGAAATGAAATTACGACTATTATCATCATAGTAAGCCCATTAATTTGTTTGCACGTAGAGTACAACTGATTTTGAAATCGTAATGATGGATGTTCTCAAATTTAGCCTTGGCAAATGTACTAAAGGGAGCACTTTTAGAAAAAAAATAATCCATAGACATCGACCGAGTTACAGCCATAGACTAAAAAAGTTACAGCTACCCGTGACATTGACATTTATTTGTTTTCATTTTCGCACATTAAATTTCGGGTCAATAAATTAAGTCAGTGCAGAAAATTGTTGAATTAGGTCAATTTCTACAATAAAATGTAAAATAGGAACAATGCCGAGAAATCTGCCGTTACGGATAAACATTAGAGACAGTTTAGTTTTAGTTCTTTTAGTTATATTCAATACAATACACACTACTGACATGGGTAAGTTTATGCACTTTACTTTTCGTACTCAAATAAAGGTTTACAAGCGAATATGTAGTCTCAACATGTGTATAATTAATTGAAATACTGTATTCTATTGCAGCCAATAACAATATGGATCTGCACACCAAAGAAAGTAAACAAAAAGAGGATACAAACGACAGAGATGTTAGTTTTAACGAGGATGAAGAATACTTGAAAAGTTGTCCAACTGGAGAGCAAGAGAACGTGGTAGAATGTTCTACGCTCAACTATCCTTGTATATCCTGTGAGAGAAGTATTGATTGTCGATATGGAGGCATGTACAATTACACTTGCAAAGCAAAAGCTAGGGTTGCTTGTAATGTAAGTAGCAATTTAATACTTTGTGGCTTACACTGTTCATTATTATCTAAAAATATAATAGGTAAAGTTGTTGAAAAAACTTATCTATCATCCACTTCTGGACATAGGCCTATCAATGCATAGCTCAAACTACTGAATGGAATGTGTTGAAATTTGGCATAGTCCATAGATTGTTAAAGATTCTGTCTTTATAGATAATAATCTATATCACCTTTTTAGTTTTTCAATACCTATTTGGTCCAAAGTTTCTTAATATACTACCAATAGAAATGGCAGTATAAAATGGCTAAGAGTGAATTGAGAGTAGGAAAGACTTCCCAGCAATAGTGTATCCCATGATGTCTAATATTCATTATATTTTAAATGTAATTTGTGATATTTCAGGGTGCAAAACAACCATTCAACAGGACAGCGATGTGTAGATTTTGTTATCAAACAGATGTATGGGAGTATAGATGTGAACAAAAAGGACATTGCAACTCACTTGCATCACCATTGAAGTTTTACATGTAAGTATTTTACCGACAAGGCTCTTTAGACATTGCACATAATATAATAAATATTTAATATAATGTTTTGAAGATAGTACCTGTCTTCCAACTTTACAAAATGCATCTGCAGTTTTTTGGTTCTTTTCTTATAATAACAATTGGGATTTTTACTCCAACAGAACAGGTTGCCCTACTTACACTGTTAGGATCATAGCTCATTAGAGCCACCCGGCACCCACTCCACACCACCTCACACTCAAGCTCAGTGCAATCTTTCATAGATATTTTTTTGTTATAAATAACACACTAAATTATGTGAAAGTTTGTGAATGTGTATGTTTGTTACTTCTTCAGGCTTAAATGGGTGGGCCGATTGAGCTGAAAATTGGTATAGAGAGGTAGCATAGTCCCTAGAATAAGACAGATGCTACAGTGCAGCAGGTAAAGCCACTGGGTAAAGCTAGTAATATTATATTCATGAATGGTTTTTTTATTTTCAGTACCAACTGCACAGTATCAGATGATGTAATTTGCTTGGGAAAAAGGAGGTTTCTTAGAAAAATTAGATGTTCATGGACTGCAGGCACCAGATGGGGCACAGCCCTAATTCTAGCTTTAACTCTTGGGGGCTTTGGAGCAGACAGATTCTATTTAGGCCATTGGCAGGAAGGAATTGGGAAACTATTCAGTTTTGGAGGGTTAGGAGTATGGACATTAGTTGATGCTCTACTTATAGGAATACACCATCTTGGTCCTGCTGATGGATCATTGTATATTTAATTTATTTCCTAGATATAAGAGTAATTAAAATAAAATACCTTTATTATAACAAAATGTTATTTATTTTAGACTTACAGTCTTATAATAGGTACTTTTAAATCACATCACTTGTACAAAACGTTGCTCAAGCATTTTTGAAAAATCTTGCTGCATGATCATTTAAAATGTTGAAGTACTAAACTAACAAGCTCATTTTTTTTCAATCCATTCAAAGCAGGCAGATCTGGAATATCTTTTGATTTTAATATTTTCTTTAAGTCTGGTATGGTGTATATCTTAGATAAATCATCCCCATTTGCTATTTGATTCTGCAATAAGGTTTCATCTATATCTTCAAACTTCATCTTTTTGACAGTCAATCCATCATTTGACTGCACAGCTCTCTTCATGGTGGGTATTGTGAATGGTCCGAAGAATTTGTAAAACAATTCATCATCTGTGTTTTTAAACATATCAGCTTTAGGTTTTGTTGTGTCATGAAATGGTTGAAATTCAAGCTCGTCTAAAGCTATAGCCTCTACAGCAGTGTACTCTGCCTGCAGTTTTGGATTTTCATACATGTCTGGCCTGTAATCAAACTTGACACTTTGAATGATGTCCTTCATGACCATTTTTTGAGGGTTGCTTACAGTCATTTCTTCATCATCATGTAAATTGGGTACATTTCTAACGTTTTCTACAAATGGAATGCAGATTACATCAAATCCCAGATCAATGTCTAAGCCAAGAGGGTAGGTGCAAGGTGAAAGGGCAACATTTACTGGTCTTGAGTTCACCCTAGTACATAGTATGCATACAGCAACCATCCCTGTTTCGACACAAGCTTGGTGCAAAGATTTAAATGCTACCGTGGAACCTTCAATAACACTTTCACTGGGAAACAAGAAGTAGCCTTTCTTCAAAAACCATTTTTCCTTACACATGAGAGTGGCAGGTTTGAATCCTAAAAGTTTCAGCATAGGTGGACCAAATGGATTTTTAAGCACTTTCATTTCATCATGTGTGAATTCAATCCTCTCATCTCCATATTCCTGGTAAAAGATTAGATCTGATTTAGTAATTGTTTCTTCCTTAGGAGTGTGTTCTTCATCAACATCCATTTGGTTATCATCCGTTCCTATTTCATTTGAGTATTTCACAGTTTTGATGACCTTTGTTAATACAGCAGATGTTTCCAGATCTAAATCTGATTTCTTTTGTCTCATTTGTCCTTGATGTTTTAACAGGCTGTAGACTCCAACTCCAATGTTCATTCCATTACCAATCTCAAAACTTAATTTAGCCACAGCTAAGTGCCTATTGGACTGAAGATACAACAGTTTCTCAATTTCTTTTTCACACCATATGGGTGATGGTAATACTATGTCGTTACCCTTATTTGCTTCTAATAAGAAATCATTGTAAAATTGGTCTATTTCATATTGGGTTTCTCCAATATTTATTATCTTTAAGAGAATATTTGAATCTACCAAATCCTCAACCCTTTTCAAAGCTGGCTTTTGATCTGTAGTTACTGGAGGAGAGTCTAACCTAGACAATATTGTAATCGAACGTGACTGCAGAAGTTTTTTACAATTGGCAAACATTTTACTGCAGTGCAAGAGAACATCAGACATTACAAGTTCTTTAGCAGGTTTGATATCATTGATGTTAATATTCTGGATCTTTTTAAAGCCGTCCAAACTCGGTGGTGATAGAGGAATTATATCCACCACACCTTTAGCGCCAAGTTTAGATACAGAATCTGTGTCTTCCACACCATAGAGACAAACCCCAATACATTGTTGCGTGGCTTCACGTAAATATTGACGAAGCATACCACAAGTAGCGGCGAGAGCTCTTTCTGCAGTATTGCAGCCAGAAGGGTCGAATACATTGATGAGAATTATTGTAGCGGGAACTCCTTGATAATGTTGCTGTTCTTCAAACTCATCACTAGGATCCATGTTGCTAAGAAGCAGTTATTATCCAATACAAATTAAAAGAGTTACCACACAACACTTTATAGCTTTATTTAACTATTTCACCATCAATTTATTTGAATTTACAAACATATTTACAAAATCCAAGAAAGTTATAACAAGTTTGAGCTTGTTTTCTTGTTCCCGGCAATGTGTCATGTCGTTTGACTTTGATAATCAAAAAATCAAAACACACAGTTAAGTGACAGTTGAACTTTGTATATAATGTTATAGGCGCACATACAAAAGAGCATTTGCCAAATTCATGATTTTTGTATTATTATACACAATAACATGTATATCTGCTTACTACAATATATAGTCGGTTTGTATTTGTTCTGAAAGTTTTCTGAAAATATCAAAGTAATCTAAATATTCACGTCTTCTCTTCTATAATTTTTCCCAAAGTTGTGTATGTCTCTACCGTGCTTTGCATGATGAACTATGATTTGAGTGCTCAGTAGATTTGAATAAGATTGTTTTTAACCCCTTACCGCTTACTTTTTTTTTTGCTCCCTTAGTAGAGATTCATTTTCATTCTCCAAATATTTATCCGCGCGTTTTTATCTATCTTACAAGATAGAATATTTCTCAAGTATTTGAATACCTAAGCTAGTCTGCATTTGAAACCGTTTTTTAACAAGCTTTATATTACTTTCACCTGTCTGTTGTCTGTCTGTCTGTCTGTAATCAAATCTTGCAAGTTTGATTTGACCCACTTCCCGGTTTCCAATTGAGCTGAAAATTTGCATGCGTGTGTAAATCGGATGACAATGCAATATTATTATGACATGGAGCTGATCTCATGATGGAGCTGGAAGGTGGCTATAGGAACTCTGTCATTAAACAACGCAACCCCATCGAGTTTGGGCTCATTTGATTCGTCTTGACGAGTACTATATGATGCAATATGGTAATGATAATTAAAGCTTGTTTTTTAAAAGTATTTTTAAAATTTCACTTGTTTTTAATATTAGGTAATGCTAATGTGAGTTGTGTATTTCCCCTTATGACTTACTAGCTTACGCTCGCGGCCTTACCCACTTGCCACACAAACCACAACACACAACCCTTTCTTAGCGGAGGTCTACGCGATAAAACCTATCTGTATTCCAAATTTCAACCCAATCCGTTGAAGGGTTTAGGCTGTGTATTGATAGATCAGTCAGTCAATAACAAAATATTACAATAACAAGTAGTTTTTAAACGATACCAAACTATAGACTGATTAATAGCACATTTGATTTGTAGTCTTGAAGGTCTATTCTAAGATAGATATCTGCTATAGGTGCACATGATACATTTTAAGAGTTTCCACGTCTCGTGACTGACCGTGACTCTTTGACTTATGACTCCCATTTATCGGGGTGATATGAGCCCGATTGAGAACTATATAACGAATTGTATGTAAATAAAATGAAACATGTTTTAATAAAACTATTTAAATCTGATCACGAATACAAAAAAAATATTTTACATTGAATAGTATATAATTAATGTGATAGGGAGTTACTAGGGGATGGGTGGCAGTCAAACGAGGATAGCGACGGGGAGGCAATAGTCTAGACGAGCCTGCGCACTGCGATCGCCGGGGTAAGCCTGCGCGAGTCATTCGTACGCGGGTTCACGCCGCGACGCCACCTCGGGCCAGTCAGTTTGCACCTACGCACCGGAAATCTTAGCATCCTCAGTGAGGTTCTGCTCAAGCGTAGGGCTGACCCAAGCGACAGGCGGTCGCGTCATTTAGTGTGGTGACGCCGAGCGCGTCTCGCTGTTCTCGGTGAACGCGTGCGCGAGTGAGCGCGTGCGCGGCGCGACCTGCGCGCGACGACGGGCCGCGAGCATGCTAGAGGCACGGCGCTGCCGCGCGTAGCGACCCAGGCCGTGCGCGCCATCGCCATGGGCTGTGCCTCATCCGCAGAAGAACGCGCTGCAATCGCGCGTAGCAAGCAGATCGAGAAAAACTTGAAAGAAGATGGCATCCAAGCAGCCAAGGACATCAAGCTGCTGCTCCTTGGTAATGGGGCATGTTTTTCTCTCTTTCTATATAGTAGTAAATGCGCGCGCACTTGTTCATCCCAGCTCTATTGACTATGCTGGGAAGCCGGTACTTTCGCTATACTGATATTTAGTATGATTAAAAGTGCCAACCTACATTAAAAAGATACATAACATCATACACTATAGATAGGTACAATACAATGAGCTAAATGTCCAATTTTATTACCTACTATTTTTGCAAATGGGACGTACGACGTACCTACAGGTGACAGATAGCAAACTAATAAAAGTAAGCATAAGTATACCACTATTATAATTATATTATGAAAATGTATAGGCAAAAATATTAAGTACCTTTCTAATGAAACGATAAATTAACTTAAAATACATTTATAAGTTCATATTAATAAACAATTACTCACGAAATTGATAAAATGGGGAATAGCAATACATTAATACACACATCAGAAATTAGTATTAAACTCCCAAGCTAGGTGAGTTTGATTTGTTGTAATATTTGGTGTCACAGGATGGTATCAGGAGGGTAGTGATACCTATATTTTATGCTATTAAATGAAAAATTGCAGGAAAATGCTTAATGCCGTCTGGTCTATTAGATTGAAGAAGGTAATAATTTAAAAACCTACATAATATGTATGTATTAAATTATTATTGTGAGACCAATATAAAAACAAAAAGAAAATTGGATAAAATATGTAAAGACGGGTTATTACTCGTATAATATCGTAATTTTTTTTTAAATGCGGCGCTATCCTATTTTGAAATAATTATTTTTTTCTTTTTCATTACGCAAAATCTTGTGTTTTCTTCGAATAGATAATACCTATCGCTTGTTATTCCCTGTGGTCACTTTTTATATATTTAACTATCTACCAGTCAAAATGTCGTCAAAATCGGTACACCTGTTACAGAAATTTAGTTATTAATGCAATGTAACAGAAGGAAGAAGAACATCTTCTTAATAATTTTTCAATCTCTAGGTAGACTGATTACTATAATTACTATTAGTCCAGTCAATTTAGACATTCGAAGTTACATAAAGTCCCAACAAGCTGAATTTCTGTGAAGTTGTTCAAAACATAATTATAAACAATGTCTAGAAGTTCCCCATCATTCCCCTGTAAGGAAAAAATTTAATTCAAGATCAAAGGTCAAAACAATGAGTTTTTCGCGATTTTCAGCAAAACGGTAAGTTTTATCATAAAAATATCTTGGACAAAATTGTAGATCATAAAATTGTCTACAAAAAAATATTTAATACTTTTTTTTCTACGAGCCACCGTTTTTGAGATATAACGATTCAAAAAGTTGTAATCTCTTATATAAAATCGTTCGTACACTTTCGTGCTATCAACGCACAGCCCAAACGGCCGGACGGATTGAGCTGAAATTTGGATAGCGTATTCCTTGGAAGATTTCATCGTGCAATAAGAAGCGATTTTTTGAAATTCCCTCAGGAAAAGGAATTATTCCCGAAAAACGTTTGTATGCAAATCCGTAACCGTTTACCCGATTGAGCTGAAATTTTGTAAAACGATTGTTGGGATTGTGTTGAGGAACATCGAATAGTTTTTATGACACAATTTAACTTTAAAGAGGGGGTAAGGGGGGGTCAAAGTTTGTATGGTAAATTTAGAACCGCTGGCCCTATTGAGCTGAAATTTGGTACAAAGGTAGACCAAGTCCTAAAAAATGATATGGAATACTTTTTATTCCAAAAATCAACCTCTAAGGCGGGATAAAGGAGGTCAATGTTTGAATACGAAATCAGTAACTAATGACCCCATTAAGCTACAATTTGGTTTAGACATAGTTTGAGCCTAATTTTTTGTAGACAATTTTATGATCTACAATTTTGTCTAAGTTGTTTTTATGATAAAACTTACCGTTTTGCTGAAAATCGCGAAAAACTCATTTTTTACCTTTGACCTTGAATTAATTTTTTTCCTTACAGGGGAATGATGGGGAACTTCTAGACATTGTTTATAATTATGTTTTGAACAACTTTACAAAAATTCAGCTTGTTGGGACTTTATGTAACTTCACTCTCATTTTTTGGTCTAAATTGACCGGACTATATAGTAATAATATAATTACTCATTCGCGACTTCGATAAAAATGTTAATAACTTTAAAATGATACCTTGCTTTTTAACGTAGAGTTCCATTGGTGACTTGACTCCACTCTACTCATGACTCATAGCTCACTTGGTCGACATCGACACTCGTGACTCGGTGTCCTTCTATAGGGTTAAAATTTTAAAAATATTGAAGCTATTTTGAATTTTACCGCGTTACGAACCAAAAAATAAAACTGTGGTTGTCTTTGAATTTTGCGTATTGGTCTTTGTTTTCGTGTCTTTCTATCTCGCTTTGGCACTGATGTATTGGCACGCATGTGTGAGCGAGTACGAACGAAGAATTCCGAACGTTACCGAACGTCAGTCGAGCGGGGCGCGGTCGCTGTCACGGAGCGGAGTTGGTGCTTGTCATCCGGCCGCCATTATCTCGTATTCTAAACGGATTTTTAAAATCAATTAAATCGTGCACTGTCGTTGCGTGTTTTTAGTGTCGGACGTTGCATAAAACCTTGAAGATACGGACGGTGGCAGCGTTCTAAAGACAAAAGTGTGATATTGTAGCAGTAGGAACAGTGATATCAGTGGTACAGTTTGGTTACTGTGTGTTGGGTGTTAACATCGTATAGGGTGGGTCCGGTCGGACCAGAGCAGCAGGACGCGTGCGAGGCGCATGCAGAAGGAGCGGTGAGAACGCGCCCGGCTCGGGGACCGGGGCACAGGGACAGCTGCCGACATGGGGTGCGCCCAGTCGGCCGAGGAGCGCGCGGCCGCCGCTCGCAGCCGACAGATCGAGAGGAACCTCAAGGAGGATGGCATTCAGGCCTCCAAAGACATCAAACTGTTGCTGCTAGGTACGCCATATCTCATAACAGCTCTCGTTACGTAGGCCGCACCCATCTCGAAGTATCTCGGCCGATTGACTTCGGAGCTCATATCGATGTTTTCACGTCGTTTCAATATGAATCGGGATCGTCTCGCCATGAAATGCTGTTCCAATTAGGATAGACAGTCGTTGCTTTCTCTTGTATGAAACTCATCACTATGCTGGTACGTGCGGACTTCCGCGCGAATGAAAGTTCCTATTATACATTTAGGAAGTGTTAGTGTGAAGTAATTAGGGTAATGTGGTAATAAATATATATGTGGTTATTGGAGAGTGTAAAATAGTTCCAAAAGATAATTTTAACAAGATCAGTAAAGATAAAATATTGTGTTCATCTAGTGAAATGTACAAAACATGTTATCACATATTATAGATAAGTGTATCACAGTTATTATCTTTTAGATCAAATTCTGAACTCTGAGAGGATCATTTCAATTCAACCTTAACTGAGTCTAGTCATTTCTTCAAACTTCCATAGAATTTACATGAATGACATCATATTGTACTCAAGTTGAACTTAAAAACATTACATTTATTCCAAAATTAATTGAATTTGTTTCTAAAGTAATTTTCCTTAATCTGAAAAAACGCCAATAATACTATGAGGATAATGTTAGAATATGTAACACAGAAATGTGTGTTTTGCTTGAAAACAGATACATAAATCCACTGAATTTGTACCTAACATATATTGAACTTCAAGCATAAAAAATTAAGGACATACCTACCTAATGTATGATGCATTTAAACTGACATTACACAATGTCCAATATGGACAAATCTCTTACATGTCTATTTAGAATCGAGGAAAGAGTGAAAAGGTTACACTTCAGTCGAATGATATTGGCTAGCTAATAAAAAAAAATGTGTTAATTTAAATAAATAGTTTGTAAATTGACATCAAGGTCACTTTCTTTGGAGCGTCTTTACATTTCGACCAAACTCAGCTGTTTTTATTTAGCTTCATACTTAAAAATAACTTAGAAGTATTGCACCTTATATCCACTGAAATGTATATAATGATGATCTGTGCTACCTACAAAATAAATTTAGAAGTCCAATTCAAGCTATTTAAAAGGTATTAAAAAACAAACATACCTTAGTCTTTAGAGTAGAATAACACTTCATTGCATACCAAGTTTCAAGAAGTAGTTCTAAACATAGGCGGATTTAGGGGGGCCAGGGGGCCAAGGCCCCCCCCCCCAGCAGCATTGTAGAGTTACGAATTTTGCACATATTTCATGGCCAAGATTATACTTTTTTTCTCGGCACTTATTATTAAGGATATTTGAACTTTCTAACTGTTCAGAGAGAGCTAAACACACTTTTTTCATAGTAAAAATTACAATATTCTTGCCTTTCTGCACCTTGGCCCCCCAGAACCAAATCCTGGATCCGCCCTTGGTTCTAAATATAAAGCAATCTTAATTAGAGGTATTTTAACACATTGACTGTGAAAACACAACAGCTGTATATGTGAGATTGGAACACGAGTGCTGGAAAACACAAATGTGTTTTGTTAAAGGAAAGTTTTTCATACAAAATTCATTTCAGGCCCCTGGGATAGTTCTATAAAAAACCGCCAATGTAAAGTAAAAAATAATTTATTGACATTCTACAATTAAAAATACATAATATAGGTATAAGTTACAACAAGACAAAAGAACAAGACATAAGTCTCTAAAACCAAAGTACGTACCTACTTATAATACTATATGTACACATAATTTTTCTGTCAATGTGATGTGTCAAGATTGATATTTCAATTGGCGGCCTTATCACATAAAGCAATCTACATACACCTTTATTATATTAATGTGATTCATATACCTTGTAAACATACAATGACCCAGTAAAAACAAATCACAATTTGTACCTGTTGACAATAGTTGAACCATTGCCAATAACTGCAAGACTCACAGCTGTTCTGTACAATACTCCATCCCGCTTCTGAGTTTAACATACATTACAAATTCAATGACCAATGGTAACTTTTTGAGTTTTCCGCCAAGAATTGCTATTGAATGAATCTTACTAATATTATAAACGTGAAAGTTTGTAAGAATGGATGTGTGTTTGTTACTCTTTCACGCCTAAACGGGTGGACCGATTAAGCTGAAATTTGGTATGAAGATAGCTTAGACCCTGGAATAACACATAGGCTATACAGCGGGTAAAACCGCTGGGTGCAGCTAGTGAACGATCTTTATTGTAACATCACAAAAAATATGCAGAACTTAAGACTATGACAAATGTTTACAAATAACTAGGGGCACCTAAGCCTAATAACCTATTACAAACGTGAAAGTTTGTAAGTATGTCTGGATGTATAGATGTCTGGATGTATGTTTGTAACTCTTTCACGCCTAAACGAGTAGACCAATTGATCTGAAATTTGGTAGGGTATAGAAATACCTAAGACCCTAGAATAACACATAGGCACGAATAACACATATAGTACAGCGGATAAAACCGCTGGGCGCAGCTAGTCTAGTATAAAATCTTTTTCAAACAGAGATCATCCGTAATTCATTACCTGTATAACGAAACACTGAACTGCCTTGATCTTGAACTCTGTGGCATTGAGAAGTAAGCCCATTGACATACTGTTGGATGTTTGCATTGCCAACAGAAACACCTGTTTTTACTTTCATTTTATATGTAAAACAAAGCCAATTATGGTTGCTTTAAGATTTTGTTAGTTTGTTAGGTGGATCCATTTTTAAAATGCACCAATTAACTATGGGCATGTATGGAAATGATCTGCAAATATGTGGGTACCTAGTCAAATTTCATCTGAGAATCCTTTGAGGTACAGTTTAAGGTTATTTACATGTGGTTGTGGTGTGGCCGGTACATATGGAAGTCTAAAGGGGAGGCCTATGTTCAGCAGTGGACGTCTTACAGCTGAGATGATGATGATGATGATGACATGTGGTTTGCAAATGGCAAGCCTAACTAGTAGTATTAGTAGTCTAAGGGTGGGTTGCACCAGGCTGTTAGTTAAAGCTAAAGTCAAAATGTCAAATTTGATGTAAAATGTTGCAATGCGTAATTGGCTTAACTAGAGAATTGACAAATTGGTTATAGTTAAAGTCAGCTGGTGCAATCCACCCTTAGCTAAGCAGTGTTAAGACAAATGCTTATCAATAAAATTATCTGGGGATCAAACTTATTACCAATACTGGTGTTTTTAACTGAGTTTTTTATACCTTCTACATCAGTCTAAGGGTAAATGCATAATCTCATCAGTTGGAAAGGGTCTAAAATGAGGTATGCCTGTTAATAAGAATAAGAACCTAGGTATCACCCCTCTATCTACACATTTATTTTGTAAACTCTTCTACACTAATATTATAAAGGCTACACTACACTAATACTAAAGGCGAAAGTTTGTGAGTGTGTATGTTTGTTAATTCTTCACACTTAAACGGGTAGACTGATTGAGCTGAAATTTGGTATGGAGATAGCTTGTGTTATACATACACTCACATACATAGGCATACTGTACCTACAGCAGATAAAACCGCTGGGTGCAACAAGTAATTTATTATATTAATAATCTTATTTATAAACCTAATAGAGGAACTTTTTCTTGTAAATTTACATTGGTGACCTCAATGTAAATAAATGTTCTTACTATTATTGCCAATTTAAAAACAGGTTACTGATTACTCATAAGGGTACTATAATACATAATATTACTTTATTAGTCATTTTTCTTTTGATTGCTAATAGCTCTCTTCATTAAGGTACATGAGTCATATTATGGCATCTTGATAACATGAACATTATCAGAATCATTTTTTTGAATGATAATAAAATCTTATTTGTTGACATTGAGTTGACCTGAGTGGTTAATAGACAGGTTTTTTCCCACAATAACAATCAGGAATATTATCTATCTTTTATGCTGCATTTGGTACCTACTCATTTTATAGGCATACCACCTACCAATATACCTAAGTTTTGTGATAAAATTCTAAAATGATGTCTAATAGTGCTCGCACATCTATCCTCATCGACCGCGCCAAAAGAAAGTTTGTATAGGAAATCTTCCGATTCGGACGATTCTACTCCGGCAAGTGTGCGAGATTTCATGGCATATCATAATATGTACCTATAAAGAATTCAAAATTCGATTTCTTCGGCACGTTCGGCCGTCGGCCCTGATGGATGTCCGTTCACCATAATATTGTTGAGAGTAATATCCAACCGCGGTTTCGGACAATCACGATCTTCTACCAGTCCTATCAGTAAAACTGATTCTTATTTCATTAATATACCTAATAAATTATTTCATTGGCGTTGTACCTGTAGTGCTGAACTAAAACGAACATGTGCAGGTACTTGTCTAGATTTACTTCCGCTAGACGCTAGAAGAACATATATTAAAATTACTTCCTAGGGCGCCATAATATGAGCATTCACGGTCAAGCACGCTCATCATCACGCACCATTGGCAACGTGACACACCAATTAACTAGCGCAAGACCACTCACGGTATCCAGTGACATATACCTATCTATGTCACAAGTTATGTATCACATGCGTATGGTGTGATCATGGATTGTGCAATCGCTTAACTATTTTTTATAAGGGAACGAGTTTTTGCCATAATCAAGTAAGTCGCCATATGGTGGGACCTATTGATTGATATGGCTCTGTTAATTGACACGTACTCGGCGACTCGAACATATTTCTGTACAAGGAATGTACTTGTGTAATTAGTTGCTTGCAAAAAAGGTTACTCATGAGAACAATAATGATGACGCTTTAAAATATTTAGTGGACTTTTCGCAATGAGTACCTACATTTGTTGAACAAAAGACGCAAAGACTAGACAAAAATCACGTATGCGTGCAACGACTTAATAAGGTGAAAAAATACATAACGATGTCTTACACTTTTCGGTCCGCGATTTGTCACGAAAGACGAGGGTGGTGTGAAACAATCACTACAACTTTTGGAACCCTCGAAATCACTACAAATGAAAAAAATATGAATAAAGTTTTCGAGTTCCGACATGCACGATAGGTTCGACTAAATTACAACTGAGTGCAGCACGAATCACGAAGTCACAATTTCGGAAAGTAGAATACTTTTAAAAGTTCGTGTAATTGAGTATCATGTTCAAAAGCACACATAAAATTGATGAAGCGGCGTCGACAAGGCGCTCCAGTGGAGGTATTATATCAGCGTGGAAGCACGCGACGATTTTATCGCGATGATGGTGCGGTTTTGCACCCTCTAACAGACTATCGACCTCACCTGTCACATCATAATGCCACCGGTTAGAGGTTACGGCTAGAGGGTTGAACCTAGTAAATGTACCACTATACCAAATGGCTAGTCGGTTACCAAGAGACTAGAAAGGATAGTTCCCAATGTGTACGATGGACTTTGTGTAGGAACTTTTAAATAGGTGTGGGTATATGAAATGTGTGTCCTTAATCATCGAATATATTATAAGCAATAGAAAGTGTAATAATTCTAGAAATTAATGACCTGTCTAGACCCTATCTATGCCATTTGTGCATAATGCAAACTATGGTAGTTTTCGACTAGGTAAGATTACCTGATCGTGATTTGAAAAGCAATCTCTCTTTGAAAATAAATACAAAAAAGCATCATCTTGCAAAGTTATACAATTTCCCCGCTCGGCTTTCTCGTATGATTCAAATATTAAATCAGTAATGCACATATCCCTGCAAGTGTAGGTGATATGTGTAATGTGTATCGGTAGGGTCAAAGATCGGCCGTTCGCGCTGCCGAGCCAATTACAATCAACTAGGGTCGCGCCACTTGCAACCTGTATTCGACGGCATTCGTGTTATACTCCCACGTTATTTTACAATGAGGGTTTTCTGCCACCAGGAGGCAGCGCTGTGACGTCAGGTCCATATACTTACTGAAATCTATATATATAAAAGAAAGTCGTGTTAGTTACACTATTTATAACTCGAGAACGGCCGAACAGATTTGGATGAAAATTGGTGGGGAGGTAGCTTAGGACCGGGGGCGTGCTATAGGATACTTTTTATCCCGATTGGTATGATTTGAAGAAAATTATAAGTAAAAAAAAGTTATGAATGAAAAACAAATGACTGTTGCCGAAATTTGACAGGTGATTGTCATTTTGACGTGTATTCTATTTTCAAAATTTGACGTTATTGACATAAGGAGGTCGGTGACTTGGTTTGTAACTTTTTGAATGTGAATTAAATTTGAATGGTAGAATTTGATGTAAATTTAAATGGTAGAAATTTAAGGGTTGAAAAATGGTAGAAATTTTACTAACAAACCATGGATCATCAAAATCGGTCCAGGCGTTCTTGAGTTATGAGTATTGAAATTTTTACGAAGTACCAGGACAACAGAAACATGTAGATGTTCGGCTCATTTTTTGAATTTATTTGTATTATAAACTACTTGCTGGAAGTAAAACAAAACGTCATAAAAACAATGACAATTATAAATTTTGAAGTTTAAAATTTGATTTGTTTTGGTTGGAAAATATAATATTTGCAGATAGTAAAGAAAATTTGATTAACAATGCCGCGACCAAGACAATCGAATCTTTACCGACAAAGCCGAAATGCGACTAGGATGCGGAACATTGCGAATGAAAGGACAGATGAAGAACAAGAAATTGCACGTGAAGAGAGCCGCGTTAGTATGTCTCGGCTGCGTACTTATCAATCACAAGAGCAAATAGAGGCAGCCAGTGAAACGGCACGCTTGGCAATGCGAAATCATCGAGCAAATCTCAGAGTTAAACGGTTAGATAATGTAAGACGCACAAGAAGAAATGTATCAAGTCCTGATTTGAATCGAGCAGCGTTTCGATACGATTGCACCTCTGATTACTGCCTGCATACTAGCGTTCAAATTGGGCAAATGGACATTGTTTGCGAGTATTGTGCCGCATTGAAGTTTTCTGGAGAAACGCAAGGATTATGCTGCCTTAGTGGGAAATTAAAATTGCCATTATTGACTCCACCACCTGAGCCATTACATTCATTGCTTCGTGGCGAAACACCCGAATCACATTTTCTAGCAAAAATTCAAAAATATAATAGTTGTTTCCAAATGACATCATTTGGGGCAGACAATATAGAAGAAAGAGGGTTTAATCCAACATTCAAGGTATTTATTGTTACGTATATATACAGACTTAAAAAATAGTTTCAAAAAAATTAAGAAAGAAAGAAAGTTTATTGAGCAAAGATAGTACTTATGCGCAAATTAAGAATTTATGGAACGCACGAACGCACTTTTAACGCTCCAGCAATAGATGAAGTTGCTATCCTGATTGTTAGTGAAAACTTGGAAAGAAGAGATATTGTCCTGTCACGTCGCGATACTGGGCAACTGCAAAAAATTTCAGAAACACATCGTTCATATGACACGTTGCAATACACACTGATGTTTTGGAAAGGAGAAGATGGATATTATTTCAATATCAAAATGAATAAATAAATTGAATGGAGAGTATCACTATCATAGTTCGGAAAGCAATTGGCTTTAGCATTGTTATATCTAGCGTAGGTACTATAGTCTCTAAGCATTGTAGATGTAAAGTATTGATACAATAAATATATAAGGCATTGCCTTGCAGTTTGTATCTCCCACTACCCCACATAATTAAATTAATTTAAATCAAAAGAAATATTGGGTAATTTTATAACTCTAAGGCGGAACGAAGTTCGCCGGGTCAGCTAGTATTTGATAAACTAGAACTGTGCAGAGACTAAAGAAGATTTTGACAGCGCCCATAACGGGATGGAACTCTTGCTGTCAAAGTGGCGCCAATTGGTGGCGTAAATTTTCGAGAAAACCCTCATTGGGATCAGTACACCGGTGCTCGTATAATGGTGAAAGCATGTATCTATCCGCATCGACCGCGTCGAACGAGTCGAATTTTGAATTCCTTACCCCTATAATATGAAATGTCATGAAAAATCTCACACTCGCAAAAATTCTTTCGGCGCGGACGATGCGGATATCAGATGTGCGTCCACCATAATACGGCATGTTTGTCAAAACATTAATCTTGTATTGTTTAGATATCCTCTGGATTTGACACGTACCTTTTAGCTGTTACGGTTATAGGGAACATGCGTAATAATTTAAACGGAATGTTCCGTAATTCATTCTTGATTAATGTTAAGATAAATTGCGATTATAACTGGACTGTCTAATTTTATGGCGGAGATGGCTCCAGTAATAACAATTCATACTCACTAATATGAACGTTTAAGTATTACACGTATAGGTACTTGTATTTAGGTTTTGCATAATAATATCGTGAAAACAGACTGGTAGCCTTAAGCCTCGGGATGATGGAAGTTAAAAAACAAATATCATGGCCAAAAGAGGACATTATTTTTTATATCCTGTCCTATTGAGACATTGAAGATGTACGTACATTAGTACTAATATTCGTACAACAGAGTTCGAGATTTGCCTGTATCTAGGCCTGCATTGAGAAGATTCCTACGAACTAGAAGAATTTAGCCCGTAAGATTCTTGCTTCAATTGAATTTGTAAGCTATGTTAGGTAGTGTTTAGAATTATCATGAATGAAATATTGACTGTCTGACAGACTTGTTTGTGTGGGGTGATCTCAGGAGCATTTTAAATTTATATCATGGTGCTATTTTCATTCTACCAACAAGATGTGCATAATGTTGACTGTAACGGTTTACATTTCGGCGGGTAATTAAACTTTTTATATATTACTGCTGGTTTTATTGCCACGCGGTTGATGGTACGTTTGATTCGAAGAAGCTGAAACTATTGGTCATTGGTACATTTTAGAATGTACCTAATTGGTCGAGCGAGCTTTGGGATTTGGGTTAACTTGGGATAGATCACTTGTACGTTTGTTTATTTGTCTGATGATAACTTAAGATCTTGCAGCTTCAAATATTTTATTAGTTTACATGAATGAGTCAATCTAACGATTTTGTAGTCAAGAAGCTGCCAAATGTACCCCGTCTTAGGTGTTAAACCCTAATTATGTTCATGATTTATTTATGGTATAGAGAAATTCTTTAATTCAGTGATCATTTTTGTCCTCAGGTGCTGGTGAATCGGGGAAGAGTACTATAGTCAAACAAATGAAGTGAGTATCCGAGCCTCGCACTTGTATTTAGATAGTAGATAAATCTCCTGTAAACCTAATGGAATATAATATAAGCATACACTTCTCGTCACATGCAAAATCGAAATTTTATTCCAATTTAGGTTGACCAAGATTCCTATTTTCCATTATTACACGCCAAAGAAAACCTGAAGGGTCTTTCAGTTTGATTGATGTTCCAAGATAAAGCGGATAATAGGCAATCGTACAAACAAGTAACTTAATCAATAATATCGTTACGTACCTCTTATCTATTTGTTTATCGTTGTCAACAAGCGTTTTACATTTCGGTGATAAGAATTAGCAGTGACAGTGATATAACATATCTCTATCATACAAATATTGGATATTGCAAGGTACGTGTCGACTTTTATGCTTATCGGTTCCGGTAATCCTTTTAATTGCTTTCTTATCTTGAAAGTAGCTTGTAAATACTATATCAGATATATCATAAATCTTGATTGACAATACGGAAACCCATGGGAAAAAATGGCAAAAAAGCAAGGCCGCAGCCTGCTGCAGTAGTAGTATATTGAAATATATATACTGACTACTGTAGGCTTTGTTATTTTTTTATATACAATCAGTACAAAAGAAAAGAGTTGATTGAGTTAAGAAATAGCACCTCGAGGTGGATCTGATGACCTGTACAACAATACTGGAAGTCTGAATAAACTGATATAGGTACCAGATTGTAAGCAACCGTCTGATATTCTTCAGTCCGTCTTTCAGATGACTTTTTTTTTCAATAGTGTAGAGTTTAGAGTGTAAAGCAAATCAAATGCTTGGTTTATCCACTTTAAACAATACAGTCTAGATCCATTCAAGAACATTTTTGTTTTTGTGTTCTTGGTTAGTATGCTGGGCCTAGTCAACCGGTAATAATTTACGAGCGTGGAACGTTTCAATTACATCTTATTACTAGTCCAAAGAAATTCGTGTGTTCCGTGGCCTAATGAAACCGTCAGATGTGTGGTGTTAATTTATCAGTTCATGTTTACCGTGATCTGTTCATTGTTTCCACCTTGGCAATAGATAGACGTCATGGACCCGTGACTGATTGCTACGCTTTCAATGTTCAGACTTGTGACGTGCTGATTGCGTCATATTCATATTCATATTCATTTATTTCGTATAAATACAATTTATGTGTCAAATATAATATATATAGTACAAATATACAAAAGTATAGTGTCTAATAAATTAATAAATTACCCAATTCTAATTTTATTCAAAAATACTATTATTGAACTTTAGAATCTAATAGATCTTCGTACCTATAGAACGTCTGCTCGATAAGCCAGCGTTTTAAACATAATTTAAAATGGACCATATTTTTGGCACTGGTGACTTTCTCGGGCAACTTATTGTACACGGACGGCCCCATGATATGCGTAAGTTTGGAGGATTTTGCTAGTGACCTGCACACACCTACCAACTTATTTGCGTTACGTGTTCCGTGCGAGTGTAGGTTATTAAATTTCCTGTAGGACTCCATGTTGCCTCTCACATACACTGCTACTTGGAGTATTAAAATGCATGGCAGCGTGAGAATGCCGAGCCTCCTAAAATGAGGTTTGGCGGACTCGTCCTGTGGAATACCCACTATGGCGCGGATGGCCCGTTTCTGCATTCGGAAGGCACGCTCCCAGTCGGCGGCGCGCCCCCACAGCTCCGCTCCGTACTGCAGCAGCGAGTGCACTGTTGCGAAGTAACACGAGCGAGCTGTCTGCTCGGACACCACGCGCGCCACACGTCGAAGAGCGTAGCACGCACTCCCTATCTTGTTGCACAAGTTGTGGATGTGACCTTCCCACTTGAGGCCACTATCCAGCTCGAAACCTAAGAAGGCTGTGCTGTTTGTTTGCTGCAACTCGACATCATTTACACTTATTTTAAGGTTTCTGTATTTCCGACCCGATAGACTAAAGTGTATAAAGTACGTTTTCTTTAGATTGAGTGCCAGACCATTTGTACGAAACCATTTAGCGAGTTGCGAGCTGGTTTCGTTTATTTTTTCTTCTAGCTGATCTACAGATGGGGCGCAGACGAGCGCGGCGACGTCGTCAGCGTACATCAGTATCTCAGCAGCTTTAACCGCGTCAGGTAGGTCATTTAGCATCATCGAGAACATTATGTTTGAGATTGAGGATCCCTGAGCGACGCCCATGGATGAGCAGAGTGGAGCTGACCTAATCACCCCTCCTCCTCCGACAACCACTTGCGATCTCCCTCTCATCATGCTCGTGAGTAGTGACAGCGACGCACCTCGCACACCATAATGTTGGAGTTTAGCTTCAATAACTGAGTGGTCGGCTACATCGAACGCTTTCGATAAATCGCAGCATAGTATAGCGACTTGTTGCGTCATTTTCAAGGTGTGGAGTAGGTGCGTTCTTAATAAATGTGCTACTTGAAAACCCTGCTTCACACTATGGCCTAATGCCGGCGAAAGCTGCGAAGCTAGTGTGGATGAGTTAGCTTTCATGGTTCGCGCTGTTCTTATGGGTGCTCTATCTTCGAATTCCTTCTTCGTAGTGTTTCATAAATCGTCGCTTCCTAAAATCTTGTTTTTCAAGCAGTGATTCAGACATACCACTGACTGCTGGCTGCTGGCTGGTGACTTCACCACAATCGCATCTGTCATTCCCAGAGAAAACTCATTGACTCCGGTTTTCTAACACCTTAATAAATTTACCTTCCAATAAATTGCGGTTGAAGTTCGAGAACACAAGCACAAAGACAACACACCTTGCAATCTTCAAAGAATACCTACATATTCACATATTTTGTCATTACCATTTGCTTAATCAAGAGTCACGAAGGAAAACCATCACCGTCGTCTCATGAAAATGCATAACAGTCACTTTCATCTGTATTTCTCTGAACTCCCCGTCTCGGGAAGAATGCACTGTTTGGTGTAATCTAATCTCGTGTACATTGGTTACATAAACAAGTCACTGTGACTATGGATTTGGGCATGCGCGGCATGGATTTGTCACTAGGATTATTGTAAAACGACGATATTGTATTACAATAATATTTTGAATATAAAACTTATTCTATTTGGAAAAAACATTATATTATGTCCTTCCAAAGACATTATGATTGTTCGAACACACTACTCGTATGATACGTTCTGAACCATTAGATCTATCTATCTAATAATAATTAAACATTGTAAGAGATATGTACTTCAAGTTTAAATAAAGCTAATGGTGTGTCTTACCAAAACTAAAAATCTATCAAATAAATAATATACAGCTCCTTTAGCTCCTTTTTTCGAAGTCAAAAAATCTGTTCAATATAAGTACAATTTTTTTTTTTTTTTTTTTTTTTTATGTGGAGAAGTAAGAAGACGAGCAAGACGCTCTCCTGATGTTAAGAGATAACGCTGCCCATAATCAGTACAGTGCTACCCAGAATTTCACAATGATGTGCAATTCTAGGTGCACTACACCAACGCTTCTTACTCAAGAGTCATAAGATGTTAAGACTCTTTAGCCCAGTAATTTCACTAGCTACAGTGCCCTCCTACCGAAGCACAGTAATGTTTGCACATCACTGCTCAGGCGGTAGAATAACTGGCACTGTTGGGGTACCCACCTAGACGACCTTCTGCAAAGGAAGTCTACCCCCGGTACAATCAGTATTCCCATAACATATTATGTTTATTTGGACAATCTTATGGAATTTAGTCAAACACGCACATAAAGCTTGATATCGGTGACGTCACAATGTCCCGGATACGCCTATAAGTCGCCTTGACGTCATATTCAAGTCAAGCCCATATTTTAGTCCTTGAATGGTATTTTCGTCACCAGACATCTTCGTTCGATATACTTTGCTCTATTAATATCTAACAAAAAATTAAATAGCTCTATAGAAATTTTAGCTCGTGGCTTCGGTTGGCTAAGGGGCTGCGCAGACGACAGACTATCCATGACGCACTTTTAGTCTGTGAAAATAGAACCTATGCAATTATATTATTTGTGCGCCGGACTTTTTGCGCGTCGTGTGCGTTACTGCATATAATTGCATAGGTTCTATTTTCACAGACTAAAAAGTGCGTCATGGATAGTCTGTCGTCTGCGCAGCCCCTAAAAGTCATTTTTTTAAACAAATTTTGTCTACGTTATAAAGTCATAATCATCTGTACTTGTATGTGCAAATTTATAATCCGTTGAGTTGTGCGTTGATAGAACAATCATTCAGTCTTGCGGTACTTCTGTCTCATTAAATGTGTTCTCAACCTCCAGTTTAAAATTTGCTTAGACATTTCAATCACGCGGTCGCCAAGATTGGATTCGCAGAAATAATAACTTCATTACCCGGTCTGCTTAGGGTTGGCGGCTATTTCTGTTAATGAATTATACGGCTAACGTCATAACTTTGCGTTTTCCTATGTAAAACATGTTAAAAATCAGTGATTGGAATCTTCAAAACAAACACATAACTTGGACCATCGGTTTGATTCTATCCATTGTATACAAATGTCACACCTTATAAGCGGTACATATCATGCATGCAAATGTACACGCCGCAACCTCATTGTTCAGCTTCGGAAAATATCGGAATAAAGGAGTAGAAGTGATGGAGGCCGACTGTGACGTCACAGTGTTGTATCACTCGATCCTACGGCATGGTAATTGACTTCGCTGCGTTTTATCATGGGACTTATCGTGTGTATTGATTTGTCTCGAAATAGCAATAACGTTACAATATTCAACGTTGCGTCTAACATTCTGAATTGTTTTAGTCGTAACGTGAAGGATATTTGAAGAGGATGTTCGGTGGTGAGACCTCGTGAATAAATTAGGGTTTTGCTATTATGCATTGTCAAAATAATGTGTTGCCTGATTTTCGTCTTCTAATCTTCTTTAACAATGGTTGTGAACCAAATGAAAGTGTCTTTACGAGACCTTATTCCGATTCCGAGGTCAAACAATGGACTGATAAATGGTTAATGTGAATCATTCATGATGCATGAGTAATGCTCGTTATGTTTACCCGAATCATAAACCGGTTTCTCTGGTGTAAATTTGTCATACACTTCTAAAATACGTGAATTAGAAATTAATGTGGAGCACACAAACTGAAAGATCCTTTACCCTATTTGGAAAAGCACGAAATTTTGCTGAATGTTTCATATTATATCGTTTGCGTGGAAAAAGAATTTTGAGTTGTGTTGAAAATTGAAATATATAAACTAACCGATAACTTTTTTTTAATTGACCACGATCTCGCGTGATGTTAAGCGACGATGCGGCCGTGATGATAACTGACTATACCTAGAAGGCGGGATATATCTCTCCCTGGCTTCACTTAACATCATTCCGGAACACGGTCACAATGACGGCTTGGCGACACGGCAATAACTTGAGATCGATTGTTATTTTATTCTAAAACTCTTTTAGGCTTATAAGTCCAATAAACAACCCTGATTTGGCCACTGCTAAAGTATGAGACTCCTTTTCACTTTTCATTCTGCCATCTACTATTATAATTATAATCTCCTGCGTCTATCATTCATCCACTTGCCAACATAGGTACATCACTTTCCTGATGTCGCCCACATTAAAAGTGCACACTAAAAGGAATGTTTTGTCAACAGAATTATCCACGAAAGTGGGTTCACAAATGAAGACTTCAAACAGTACAGGCCCGTTGTGTACAGCAACACGATCCAATCGCTGGTGGCCATCCTACGAGCTATGCCTAACCTGGGCATTACCTATGGCAATAAAGATCGTGAGGTAAGAGAAAAATAACTTATAATTTAGGTAATATTAGAAATTTTTAGTTCCTTATCGTGCATTCATTTATTCTTGCACAATATATTATGACACGCACCAAGAGTTACATTTAAAGTAAAGAAGCTATAATTGGCAGTGGCCACCTAGCTGTTAGGTTTCTTAAAATAAGAGAAAAAGGTAGTACAGGCTAGGAAAATGATTAAAACATATCACAGCTATTAATTTTGCAAAAAGTTGTACAACACAAGTTGTGTGTGTGTGTGTGTGTGTTGTGTTTTGTAAAAAGTTGTAGTTGTGTGTGTGTTGTAGGTTAACGAGTACATTGTAGTGTCATATTGAGGTCTACATAAAGATCAAAAGTAATTAGTAGGCTCTGTAAAAAGTTGCTAAAAACAATAGCATAAAATCCGAGAAATTATTTTTTCATCGTAATGAAAATGTCCCAGACTGCTTTCCACAGATATTTTTTAATGGTGCATATATTTTTGCACTCACAAATGAACATTTTATGCTCCACAATAAAATCGTATATTGTCGTATAACTGCCACTGAATATTTTTTCTAGTGGCCAATGCTGACACAGCGCCGGTGTTTGCAGAGTTGATTAAATGAATAATAAACAATTCGTTAAAGTTCCACACGATTCGGCATAAGTGCATAAACACATTTTTTTTATTGAACATAAAATGTATAAAATAACTGTCTGTGCTATCAGGGAGTGGGGAGATTTCATGGGAAAATGGAAAATTTGTCATGAATAATGATTTAAATTGTATGACTATAGGTGATAACATTGTCTTGCAGAACTTCTTATTATTCTAGTGATTTAATTTGCAAATAAAACTGAAGATATAAATTAAAATCCATTATTAATGATCTATCATTAAATTAATTATAAAATCATAAATTGCGAAAATAACGCGACTTATATATACACCTAAGTGTTTAAAATTTAAATGACGTTTGTAAACATGTGATTTCTTGTCTTCCGTAAGATGAGAAAAGAGACAATTGCATCTTCATTCTTCATGTTATGTTAGGTGACACCGACTTTTATAGTCTTTCATTAATAAGTCTTGCTCAATACAGTGCTTGCACTTGACAGGGATAAGAAACAGCTTTGGACCCTATCTTTTGTCATTATTCTGACACCGCGCTTTCTTCTTGTGACGTTCATTTTACTCCACCTGCTAGATCCACATGCTAGAAATTATACAAAATTCTGAATAGAAACAATAAGCCAATATCAGGTCCTCGCGGCTAGCAAACAAAGCTATACCAAGCTTAGCAAACGCCATATCGGTTTTCATGAAGAGCAAGATTTAATCAAAATTTAAACAATTTTAAATTGGCCTGGAACTGTTCATATCAGCAAAATAGCTTCAAAATGCAATGGAAAATATTTAAATTTCCTCTCCCAAGGCTCCCCAATATGCTGAACCAGTATGAAGATCAATATGAGGTTATTGTTTATTCATGAAGTCGTTACCTGGTGCAGGTATTATGCACTCTGCACTTACGGCTTATTGTGATACCCCTGAACGAAAACAATATAAAATTCAATGAGAATTGGACACCTTCTCTGTAAACGATTGTACTTAACAAAATTGATTCTGTAATGTAATATGGAGATGAGGAAATTAAACCGAGAGGATGAGTGGATCTTAAAAATACAGAGAGAGTGCAATTTACTTGCTGGTAAAGTTACTGAGCTGTGTTCCAGCACATAATTTGTTTAACTATTCCATTTGTTGGAACACTCGCTGGATTTCATAATGTGGAACTCCAAATCTGATGTGGCCTAAACACCTAGTTAGTAACTGTAACATGATATCTTTAAACCACGTTGCACGATATTTAATATTTGTGATAAACACTATAAGACGACAGGAATAAAATTGTTCTTGGAGACTGGAACGATAACTTTATTTATGACGTGGGTCCAACAGCAAATTCATTCGAATCGACAATTTGTACGATTGAACGGTACGAGTACCTGCGACAGTCGTATCAAAGTGCTACTCCAACGTATACCACAATGCACGGCGTAAATATATTTTCCAACAAATTCATTTAAGAGACAGCTCAGGTGCTCAATCTTGTCTCGTAGAGGACCCTTCAATTGTAGCGTTATCTTAAAAACAACGCTCGCTTCGGAATCGTTCCGCGATAACGTATCTCTCTTCCGCCGCGGCGTACCTGTTGACGAACTCTGTCGATCTTCATTACGTAACTTACACTTCTTATGATTAAATACTTGGCAGTTTGTTCTACTGCCTTCACAGTTCATAGTTTTTTAGGTGTGCCTATTTGAATGGAAATTAAGCACTACCTTTCTATTCTTATTTGTTGGATCCAGTGACAGACCCAAGATTATAATTAATGTTGAAAAAATGAATCATAGTCACTATTGGGAGAGTGCAATTTGAAGTTTTCCATAATGAAGCACAGGGTTACGATTTATTGAAATGATAAACCTACCTATCAAAATTTACGAATTGCATGTGCATAAATATTTAACCCTTTAACCGCCAGACACAATCGAATCAAAACCTTTACATTTTTGTACCCAAGATGTAGTCTGAATATTTATTTTATTTTATTTTTTATTTTTATACGAGATAGGCCTACGTTTGACCACATCCCACCTGATGGAAAGTGAAAATGCGGTCGACGATGGATCACGTAAGATGCCTAGAAAGGTACCTATTCACTCGTGCCTTGAAGATACCCAAGTTGTACCGCTCGGGAAACACGGATGATGGCAAAGTGTTCCAAACGCGACCAGTTCTCATTAAGAACGACGAAGCAAAACGCTTGGTGCGGGCAGTAGGTAACGCCACTAAGTAAGGATGCCGCTTTGCCGTCTGCCGCGACGTCCGTCGGTAGAATGGGCTTGGAGGAATTAGTTCGTGTAATTCCTGCGCACACTCTCCAAAATGAATCCTATAGAAGACCGATAACGAGGCGACCATTCTACGGTGTTCAAGGCTCTGCAGCCGAGATTCCGTGAGCTTTTGGTCATCTACGAGCTACCGAACAACGAACGAATAACGAATAAGGTAACTATAATATTGCCTCCTGAAGCTTCATGTTTGTATCACGGTGATTGTTTTATTGTAGACTGTGGACGCTATCGTCATTTCAGTTTCCATGACGATATGTCGCACCCAAGATAAAATAATACAGCGACATATGTACTGGCTCGTGAAGTTCTTGAAGTCAGGTCAAGTGAAATTATGTTTCAGGGAGACCACCAGGTCGATGGTCAGACACTTGTTTTATGTATCGGAGGGAACTAGATGAGACTCACACAGGATATCGGAAGCTGTGGCATGACCATGAGAAGGCCTGTACCCAGCAGGGGTTATGGGCTGAGTAGATAGATTTGGTCTCAACAAGAATATTTCCATAAGTCGAAAGGCCTAGTTAACCCTGCTACTGTCGTTGCAACCATCGATCCGTTCATATTATTCATTTTATATGACGCAGTGCGCCTCCACTGGCCGGCTCCCTACTGCATAGTATTTAACTGTGAGTCATAGGCCATTGTCGCCGTGTAAATAGTGGCGTCGGTTCAACCCTTTCACGTACTTCTATGCTCTATGCGGACGAATGCAATTGAACAACGCAGTTAACCATAGAAGAAACCGGATGAAAAAGGAATCATGTAATTTTGTTGTACGAGTTAATTCACATCTGTATTTACTGTGTATTTACGTACATCTACTAACCAATTCTATTGGTGAATTGCTCAATGGGTTTTCGCAAACAATGTTGCCTTACACCCTTGCCAAATTTCTCTTTGTTACTTTGATGATATTCACCTGTGTCGAATGTTGGGGTAACTGGGAAGAGGATCAACTAAGTAAATGACAAAAATACATTTTACACGTTAAAATACGTTAGAAAATACGTAAGAAAATGAAACGATAATGTTTCTGTTAGAGCGTTGTTAAAACACCAGGTTGGCGACTGGCTACTCTATAATCTGCAAATGGACGCGAATGTGTTTAAATGAATATGCAATGTGTGTATTTAACTGGAGGGTGGTGTGCCCTCTAGGTTAGGGTGGCGGGATGAATGGCGGCGACGATGACGGCCAGGGTACTCTTACTGTGTAGTATTCTGTGGCCAGGGGCTCCGCTGGCAGCCGGGGCTACGCATGCGCACTACCACACATTCCACCACCCATAATTACAGCATATTTTCACAAATAAACCACCGCAAACCACTAACAGCAACCCCGATAAGTGGGTTATTTATTTTTTAACATGACATTGTCGCATTGCCGAGTTAGGCGCCGATTTAATGGAATTATCACTTTTTGGCGTGTTACAAAAGGTAACATTATAAGGTTGTTGAATTCGTAAAGGTTAGGTGCCGCTGTTTCCACAAAACTTGGTAAATTTGGAGTTTTAGTTGATTTTGCCACTAAAGTTTGTGACAATCTGATGTTGCTAGCCTAAAAATACGAGAAAATAATATAGGAAAATTTTCCGTCTACGTGAGAGTTTCTTTTTGCGCCAACTCAATATTCTGGAGCGATTCCCGAAGAGTAGAGTATTCGAGGAAACTAGATTATATACGAGAGAATTTACGACTAGTTGACAAGCGCAATGCAGTGTTATAATTTGTAGGATTCTATATCGCACTGCGACTGAAATCTGTCGTGAGTTTGCTTAGCCTGGAAAATAGGACGTGTCTTTACAGCTAATATGTAATTTAAAATATTCCTAAAAACAGTATTAGCTACTACTTAAAAGAAATCTCCATACTTCGTTAATATTATTCGCGGATCGAATCGAAACCCATACCGCTGCTCCGAGTAGCGTTCAATATTTTGCTAATTGGTTTAGCGTATCCTCTCAGCAAGGGGGTCAGTAAACTCTAATTAACCTATTCGACTATTCTACACGAATAGAACTCATTATATGGCTACATGCAAGATCACTGGTTTATAAAACATTGCTTTGTACAGTTACTTTCCAACTTTCTATAAGTATTTATAGCGCGTTTTTATTTGAGAATTTTATAATGTCGAGAACTGACATAATCTTTCAATCTTTACATAAAAATATCATAGAAATAAAATAACTCTTCTGTTGATTTAAAATATGTGGTTTCCTAACTTTAATAAAATCGACTGATATCCTAAAATAATGTTTTTATGTCGCTCTTCACTACAGTTTTATTAACTATCTACGAAATTCGCAACATATTAAAACATCGCATGTTTTAATATGTTGCGAATTTCGTAGATATTTCGAAAGCCTTATAGGTAACTTTGCTACTCTATTTGCATGCAAGTCCAACAACACTCGTCTTTATTTCACAATAAATCTTTAAAACATTAAATTTATTTTGTTCCAAGGTAAAAATTATGCAAGCAAAGATAAAATGAAGCGCAAAAACAGAAAAAATACAACATTCATCTGTCCATCTCCTCTAATGAACGCTGGGTCGATCAATGAACATGGGAACTCATTCACAAGTCAAACTTTCACTACATACCCACGGTGCAAAGTTAAATTCTACTATTAAATAAATTATAGTAATATCTTGCAAGTTTACTGACACACACAATGGATTATACTCCGACGATCTCACACTTTTTTGTGGCCGCATTCATAAGATTGCATTCTCATATCTCATTTCAAGTAAAATGTTGAGTCAGTATCAGCAGTCAGCAATATGATGTTTAGTAACTAGCAAATGTTGTGAATAGCGTAGAAAGTCGGAAGTCGCTTCCTGTGTTTCACTTTCCTTAATAAAATGTTATATGTTTGGAGTTTAGAAAGACTCAGTCATCCGGTCAGTAAAACGAATTATTAACAAGTTTTATAATTGAGTACATTTATGACCAAAAAATAATTCGATCGGAAAGTATAATAATATATCAATGTGTATGTGTATGTCGTTCCTCTACCATCACCTCTGCCTAGTCTAAGAAAGTTTTATGGGTCTTCTAGTTTGGTTTCTGATTTCCGATTCCTATTTCTCCTCTTGTTGCAGTACTGCCATCCAAACTAAGTCTTGGGCAATACAAGAACACGTAGCTCTTGCCAGTTTTGAGCTATCTTACCACATAATATTATTATCCCATTGCAGGGCAAAGGCCAACTTCACTGCCTTCACTCATCTCCGCCTGTTACAATTTGGGGCCAATTCTTTTAAGTGTGACTGACCACATAACCTTAACAAATGAACGTTATAGAAATATCCCTTGCAGAGTGACGGCAAGATGGTGTTCGACGTGATCCAACGGATGGAGGACACGGAGCCGTTCAGCGAGGAGCTGCTCGCGGCCATGAAGAGGCTCTGGGCTGACCATGGCGTGCAGGAGTGCTTCGGACGCTCTAACGAATATCAGCTCAATGATTCAGCCAAATAGTGAGTACCTCTTAATATTGTATAGGGAATAGGGACTAGACTTAGAATTGAATATGTACTTGAAACTAGATGAATATAACTCCATAATTTTCTGAAGCCTGAAATATATTTGGTGCTCATATGAACTTGGTGACAATGAACATTCTGAATTATTGAATTCAAATGTATCTAATGAAATAATCGTGTATGATGTGGTTTCCAAATAACAATCCTTTTTCTTAGATATGGAGTACCTTTAAAGGTATAAAGGTTCAAGAGAAGAGTAAGTAATATCTCAGTTTTGAGTTTTAGCACAGGACTTAACTCCGTTTACTATTATATTAAAATATCTCTCAACTAAACTGTTAGGGAATGGATCTAATTCATTCATTTTTCAAATTGATGAATTTTGCCTAATATTACCCTCGTGTGAGCGAGGCTTAAGTGATTAAGTCGTGGAAAAATTGTTTTCCATTGATTATTATAATTAATAGATACTAGTCACCACACCTTATCAAAGTAAAAGCAGTAAAGAATATCGATATAATTTTCCGTTCCACTTTCGCAAGTTGATTTGTGATCGAGACAATATCAAAGGTGTGGTATCTAGTTTAACAGACAGCCTAGGTAGGCCTTGGATGAATCATTCGTTAATAATCGAGACTGGTGCTCAGCAAAATTAACTTCGATTAGCCGCCAGCCACTGCGGAGTGGAACTCCCGTTGAATGTACTATGACTATGACTGCGTACTAATTTTTATAGCGTTATTGTTCAGTGGGTTATCACTGGCAGGAAAATGTGGTACAAAATTTTAAAAATAAAACCAATTTGAATTCTTTCGAATTCGCTTAAATTCGTTCGCATTTGTGTGAAGTATTATTTATTTTAATTAACTTATAGTTTGCTAATATTTTTATTTACATTGGTAAATGATTTTTACATCAAAGTCTCGAATCGTATTTCGTATAAGAATATTAAGTAGACTATACTTAATATTCTTATACGAATCTAATCAACATTTGCTGACAATAAACTTACTTTTAGGTTGCAATGACTTTACAAGTGATCCACAAAATTCGTACAAAATGGCTTGTACCTACTCAAAAATATAGAGCTTCATACTGACCTATAAACTAGCAAATTTTAACAAGTTATATTAGCGAAATCAGTTCAGTTATAATATGCATATTCAACATGATTTGACAGAGAAATAACAATATCATGGTGATGTGTTACAAGTGGCGTCATTTAATATTTATTATTATACCTCTATTATACTCATCCACTTTCATTTTAGCTACCAATTTCTATATTGTGAATTATTGTGTTATCTTAACAAGTAAGAACTGCGAGATTTCTTTAGATCTAAATTGACGTAGGCGAGGCGATGGCTATGGGCTTGGGCGTATTTAGAACATAAGTTAAAATTGGTATTCTTTGTGATACCACCTGTCTTATCTTATTATTTTCTTTAGGCTATTTGGGACCAATCTATTTGAAAAAGATCATAGAAAAACCCAGTCCCTTCAGTTTTTCTTATAGAGTACATAATTTTACATCGGCTATCACAGAGGTCTATCACAAGTGGCATCGCCTTAGAGTGAGACATGAAATATGTATCGATGCGCAAACGATTGAGACAGCTGGATAGAGTATGCTGTAAGAGTTAAGCCTGGGATTTCTTTAGAGACACTTCTATTGCGTTAAGATGTTCATCTTAAACTCTGTCGTACTTTTTAATCCTTGATCTCTCGTCTGAGACGTTTCCTCTTGGAATTACAATCTAGCTTCCAATTTCTCCGTAGGTTGTCGGTTAACGAGTGTGAACTGCAAGGGTTCATTAGGAACATAAGTGGGCGTCACACTGTACGTCAGTTCTCCGTGACGCCACGACACGTCGTATCGCCCGAATATCTGGAAATATTTGTACAGCATTAGCTTATCGCTCGTCAAACTGTGTTGACACTCCACTCGACGATTCCGGCCACAATGGAAACATGTGTTCTAACTTTCCTACTTCTGCTGAGGGTCTATTCGCTATCGTGCACTGGTTTCTATCACTATTAACCGACAATAATTAAATGTGCTTAGTCAAAGAGTAGTGACGGCTTTATACATTCATCAAAATTATAAGCAAGCATAAAACAATGTTTAAATTCGAGAAAAATATTTTTAATAATTAAATTTCTACGAATGGATTGATCAGCTGATAAATTGTATAGTGGAGTCTAATTTTTCTTTGCAATAGAAAACTTATATTTCACTGGATTGTGTAAGGTATCAACATGCCACAAAACACACCCCGTGTTTTGTGATACACCTTGCATAAGATTTAACTAAAATAAGAGTAACGTCGATATCCTATGTAAAAATCCAATAAAAACAACTATCTCGGCGTGAAAACTGGATATCCGTTTACTCAGAAACTTTGATGTTATGACTTTTCGTAGTACGAATAATAATACCTTTGCCAATAGAAGTTGTAACTCCGCTTCCGCGAATCTCTTCCCGATACACATCCGTCGGCCGAATCCGAAGGGAAGCGACGCGAACGGGTGGATCCCCATTTCCCTTTGCCTGCGACACACTTCTGCAGCATTAGGCATATCCGCATTTGCACCAATAGGACTTTCGCTCATTGCTTCACCCACATTTGATTCTCTATTTGAATGCATTTTGTGAGGACACTTTGAAACGTCATTCTCCCTTAGCCATCTTTCGGGGACGTATTCTTGAGGGCATGGGAAGTATCGTTCTTCATTCGACAATATGTAGTGTGGGAAGACGATGTGTGACTGAAACAAGTAAAAATGCTTATTATTAATGAAAATCTATTTAGAACATTTTTTTTTGGAAATTAATGGGCTCATTTTTTTTAAGACCATGTCTTTTTATACTCATTTAGTGACTGTTTTAAAAACAAGTGTCGAGTATAATGTGGCTTCAATAAAAGTTATTTTTAGCAAAATAATGCGGTACTTACTCCTTTAGGAACTTCGTAACCAGAAATAACCGCGTCCGATTGAATACATCTTCCATTACCCAAAATCACCGGTTTAAGGCTGAAATAAAATAAAAAGTTAATTAATAAAATAATTTTTAATAATTCTTTTATTAGTTGTATTAGGTACTTCATTGCGGCATTTACATTTCCTAATTAGCTAAATATTACGAGTATTTTCTTTATAATATATTCCTTGAAAGGTAAAGTAAGAATACCGTTATATGTATACCTGTTGAATATTTAACTTAGCAGGTAAACTTTTCCTAGCGCCTATGTCAACAAGCTGCAAATTAAGAATGGTCAAGCTCTTTCATATATACGGAGACTATAATATCTTCAGAAAAGTCCTCAAATTGGCGAAGAATCCGTGATTTAGTCAGCGTTCATGCGTACATTATCATCTCCCTGATATCTACGAAGCCTTATTTCTATTATAAGATCGAGCTCAGGTGTAATGTAATCTGACGCTAACCATCATTGGTCACGTTACAATATGACCACATAATATGTATCTATGAATAAGATATCTCTGTATCATATTTTTTCTCTATTCCTTCTAGCTAAATGTGTTTTGAATATAGGCGAAGATAAGGCAGTTTTTATTAAAAGATCCTTTCAAAATAATTACAACATCCTATTATATGGATGTTGTCGTTGGGTTATGTTGCCGATCTAAAACTCAACATCATGCGATGGTAAGCGGTTACCGTCGTCTATAGACGTCTTCAACACCATTGGCGCCGACGCGGTGTCGGTCATTGATCTACCTTTTTTTATCCCAGGAAAAATGCATTACGCATCGTCGCCTTGCGCCGGCGGGCGCAGGGTGGTATGTGGGACTCCCCCCGCCGAAAATGGGCGCGGCGAGGATACCCAATTAAAACCTGAGGGAAGCACTCGTCCGCGGTGTCATTGATCTACCTAGCTTATTGGCCTGGTTTATTTCGCTAAATAGTTATATAATACTCAGTATAATAAACTAATGCTTACAAAGTATGTTTGACTTGCTCTATTTATTCCAAATAGCTACTGCATTATATAACAGCTAAAACTTGTTGAACGCCAGTCTGAGTTTTTTTTTAAAGTTGCTTTCTTAAAAAGTTGCTTATAAACTGATTGTTTCTAATATTCTTGGGTACCCCAACAGTGCCAGTTATCCCGGGGTAGACTTCCTTTGCCTCCTGCAAAGTCGACTAGGTGGGAAACCCCAACAGTGCCAGTTATTTTACCGCCTGGGCAGAGATGTGCAAACATTGCTGTGCTTCGGTAGGAGGGCACTGTAGCTAGTGAAATAACTGGGCTGAAGAGTCTTAACATCTTATGACTCTCAAGTGAGAAGCGTTAGCGCAGTGCCTCTAGAATTTTACCTTTGTAAAATATTGGATAGCACTACTAAAATAATTATGGGCAGCGTTATCTCTTACCATCAGGAGAGAGTCTTGCTCGCCTTCTTACTTCGTTGTATAAAAAATATTATCGAACGAGAATCACGTTCATAATGTGAGCTCTAGATATCTAAACTCATAGTACATATTGTAGCGTTTCTAAAGCTAGAAATAGAAACCTTATAGAAAATCCTCTGAATAAGTTATATCAATTGATTGAACTAGACACCAGAGTAGGTTGGCGAGTTTATTCTTGCTTTTAGCTTACTTTGAAAGAGGTAGTTCTCAATTTTATATTTTGTTTATTATGTAGGTAGGACCCTCTAAAAGTAGACTTACAATCCAGCGTCTAAGTCCCACAGTTTTGAGCTCAATTCGTTCAGCGGTTTAGGCGCTAACAGGCTGGGAGCTAAATTAAAAGAATTTCGGTAAGCAATATGAGACTCTATTATTTTAAAAAGTTTTTAATTTGAATTCAATACTGCTGCGGCTGTACGTTTTACTAAACCGCAAATGATACCGTAACTCTCATTAATAAGCATTACGCACGTGTCCCGTTAGTTATTAATTTAATTTGCAAGTTGGCTGTTTTGTTTTTGTTAGGTATAAAATAAAGTTTATGACGATTTAGTTTTACTACCAATCTTTGGAAATACTATGCTACAAGAGACGCCCTTCGCTTTCACTCACTGTAAAAATGCACTATTTTATATTATACAGCGTAAAAATAAATGCACCAATCCGTGTTAAAGTATAAATACAAAATATTGCAAACATCCTCAATCTTCACATAAAAAAAAATCTTATATTAATTTTGGCATAGTGCATTCAACCATTCGCGTATAACATCAAACATCTGCTCTGTTCCCGGTTCCCTAAAAGATATCTAGCGATTAACTTTTGCACAGGATTTATCCAGATCACGTTAAGGATGATGACTACTACTAAGATTACAATCTGGTAACATTTGCATTCTCATTTGCATTGCAAATTTCATCCAAGCTACCTTAGCCTAAGATTGGTCAAAGCAAACGCGGTGCGGCGCTGCATCAAATTTTACTGACTGCGGAATATCGCGGATGCCTTTTCATAACACCACGTTTAGAGAAGTTTTTGAGTTTATACTGCTTTAGACTCAAAGTAGGTCTTGCTTCTAGGGGCTCGTTAAGAAGTTTTTCGTTTACGGCTCGCTAAGTTAATAGCTTTACTTGTGGTTATGGCAGTGAAAATTGAATGGGTAGATTTTTGTTAGACTTGACTTACTACGTTTAAAGTGTTATAAAAGACTGAAATGAATTTCAAACAATAGAATTTAACTACGTAAAATAGAACAAAAAAAATATTTTGAAGAAACAATATTACAGTTACAGTGTTATGATTCCCAAATGTAATGACACACCACACCTCAGTATTGAGCCTTTAACCAAAAAGTTCTTCTTATACAAGTTTGTAATTTTGACTAATAAACTAGTAAAAGCAGTTCCAAGAAATTAAGACACTCACCGTAATGATTCCTTAATGCAAGCTTTGAGATACGGCAGTTTGTCCAAGTTTTTGCTAGTCATTGTCCTATTAACAGGCATATTCTGGTCAAGTTCGTCTTGTAGTCTCGTTTGCACTCTCTCGTTGTTTGCGAGTAAATAAATAGTACTTGCTGCAGCGGCCGCAGTAGTATCTACTCCTACAAGCATCAAGTCTAAAGCTAATATGGCTGCCACTTTTTCACCACACTGTTTCGCTATTTGAGCACAGACTCCCTTCTCAGTTAACCTCTCCAAACACAGCTCCCTAAACACGTCAAGTGCTTCAACGTAAGTCTTGTAAGCGGGCGTCGAGTATAACCTCCATAAAGGCGCAGATAGTTCTAACTCAGGCACGCTATGGAAGAAGCCGTGAATGCATCTAATTATCTCCCTAGCGTCTGCACCTTCCTCGTTCAAACACCCCAGTCTTGTGCCCAAGGCCCAAACTCCTACAGCTGAAAAAAGAAATTCTTAAGTGAAAAATTGTCTCTTAGATCTTGTCGGGAATATCCACAAAGAGACTGCGGCAAGTAGCAACACGGCTTCTTGAGTAGCACTTACATTCAAGGGCCCATTTATAGAGCTCGGTGAGAAAATCTTTTGGCAGCTCACGGTCTTCGCCTACAATGCGTTCCATTCTACGAACAAAAAATATAATCAGAACACTCCCTTCGTAGACATTTTACGTTATTAACCTAAATTTGGGTGTGAACGGCTCTAACTATAGCTTGTTAGTTGTTAATCAAAGGCGGCTCATTTGAAACCAGCATGTTAATTACATTTTCAAAACTCCAATTAAATACGTCTAAGCGTTAAATATTCTGAATTTAAAGTCAGTCAAACGATACGTTTACGTTTTCCATTGAATGAGGTTGTTGTTCCTAGTAATGAGTCAGTGGTCTTAGCTCAAACCAAATGCGCAGACGTCGTTGTTAAAAACGGGATGTGGTCATTAAACCGAGATTATACTGTTGGATTGTTAGTTGCGATCATTTCAACAGCTTCAACCATTTTATTGTTTATGCCTTTGTAATAAGCGTTTCCAATTAAAATTCAAATGCATGTTATGAATTTTAGTGCCTGTCAAACCAGCGTCTATGTGTAGTTTATAATTGACGTTTATTTTCGCTCTATTAGATTTCTTAATACCTATATGAAGCTATCGGGTACGCCCGTATTACATAAGTCCTGAATTCTACGTTTTATGTTGTTACTTTTATAAAATATACAATGAAAATACTTATTACCATACTTTTCCTCTAATTTCCTTCCAACCAGCTTGTCTTTAAGAGATTGCTTTTTGCGATAAGACCGCCGTTTGTTTCTCGATTGACCTCTAGTATTACGTTTGTCATATTATGTTTATAACTATTTATTGCATTTTGATGCGCAATATTCTATTACTTTTGTACAGTTAGTAGCCCATGTATTATTTCAGGATCTAAGGTAAATTCAGCTTAATCGATCTACCTATTTTGATTTGAAAGAGCAAAAATTAACAAACATGCACACATAAAATATATTACTTTCGCATTTATAATATTACTAGGATCTCTGGTAGCGGGCATAGGCTCAGCGTCATGAGACGGCAGATCATTCGCAGGTTTTTTATTGCTCTATCATAAAATGTACATTTTTATTAACTACAATTAAATGCATCCAGATAAATATAAATTAAACGTTACCTGTTAATAAAGTCAACAGCAACACCGTCCAAGTCAGGTACTGCTGCTCTAGCCGCTTCGGGAGCAGCGAGAGCTTTTGACACTTTAGATCTGAATCTCGACCATGGTTCGCCGTGGCTGCCGACATGAACACCTTTTAATGTATCACTAAGTAAATAATTTCAAAGTCCTATGAAAAACAAAACTTACACGCCAATCAAGCCTGGCTCTTCTCCGAAAAAGTCTTTCCTCAACTCCTGCTTGTAATGTTTGAGGCACGGTGCAACTGCCCTGTGTGGCATAGAATCTTCTCGACGATATATCTTAGCTGTTTCATCAGCACAAAACGGAAACACCAAGTCTGGATGACCAAAAAGCTTCGCAACTTTTGCAGCCCCACCGGAACCGGCTACTGCTCTCAAAAACCACAGTGTCACGTCTAGAGTTCGCGTTCTCCAAGGCTTTTTGCCCATAGCAAAGCGCCAGGAGTTGCCCAGGAAAGGCAGAGGCTTCGGGCCTGGCATTACCGCGTAGCACCGCGCGTTGCTCATGGTAGCAAGATCGTTAATGGTGACCACAGCCCCTTGAGACAAGACTTCATGCTGAAGGCAGTGGGGCTATCGGCAGTTGTCTGCTTAGTACTTAATTTCGTAACTCGTTACGCCCGACTGATCTGACACACGCATGCGTGAAACTGACAAGCGAAAATTTTGCACACCGCTTGTTTTTAAAAAAAAACATTATGTAATATTTGTTTGGTTCATTAACTTGAAAATATTTTCAGATTTACACAGAAACTTTTTATATTTGTGAAGGACCATGATGACTTCCAGATTTTTTCAGTAGAGTTAACAAACAATGGGGAAAGATGTGCAAATTGTTCTAATGAGAATATTGTTTTGCGTTGTGGCAATGCTTGACTGTAGTTACGAGTTACGAACCACTCCTGTGCCCTACATTACGCGCCATGTGATGACATCATTTAACACACTCCTGTTAAATGTCGGCTGGAAACTGTCTCTCAAATATTGCAAGTCATATTTGGGATTTCGAATGTTACCTTAATATTTGCTTTTTGTTATGGCATTTATTATTAGTTTGTCTTTAGCTTGCATAACCTGTTGATAAAAAAGTACAACCAATCCCAGATAATTTCGTCGTGACATGACTTTCGTTCTAGTTTTTAATCACTTAAATTGCCATCCATTTGATTTGAGTGGTGAACAGTAGCAATCAGTAAATTGAACAGGCTGACATCACAGACCAGTTAAATCATTGGATCCCTCAGCAAGCAGGGTCGGAGTGATGCGTCCGCGTCGATTGACTCGTCCGGTCGTCGAGCACATTCATGTGTTGTGAGTTGTGCGTCTTCCGCAATCTTGCCAATCACTTCATATTTTGTTGTAGTGCACTAAATGTCATGTAACTATTCTATTTGCTGATGCAGTTCACTATAATTCAGTTATATTTCAGGGTTTTGTGTATGTCATTAAGCAGCACGTCTCAAGTTTTTGTGGGAATTAATTGCATTTTTTAAATCTTCGTTTTGGGCATGGACCAAATAAAATGAATACTACAGAAAATGAAACTAACTTTAACCATTAGGTACTAATTTATTTAACCCTTTAAACATAGAAAAATTGTATATAATGAGATTTTTCCATGCTTCTTATGGCTAACCCTAAATCAGAATTATCTACACATGAATCGAGGATGGTGCTAAAACCTACCGTAACTCGATAACATATTAGTTGTTTTGTACAATTACAAGGATGTACGACGGTCAACGGATGCTGCCGGGCACTCACAAGGGCTCTTTGTTTGAACATTACTGGCCTGTCCGATAATGCTGGCGCCTGATATAGACACGAATGAAGCGGATCGGAGAACATTTCAACATTGATTCTCTCGAATGATCCTCATCCTTATATCTATTTCCTTAAATCTTCATAACATAACAAGATAAATGTTGTTACAAGATTCCCAGTGTTTTCCTCAAGGAACTTTAAGATTGGACGCAGTTGCGACATCCTAATAGATTGTTTATGATTGCATTCCTACCGGAACAAATTACTGTGGTTTGTTGCAAAGGTAAATTATGGTATTAGGACCCTTTACGAAAATTACAGTATTGAGAAATAATTGGACGTTGACTTCCTAATGTAAAAAATGATACCCACATCCACATACATGACTTACATTATTATTAAGCTATGAAGAGGCTAAGGCGTTTCGTCCAATAAGTCTCTCATCTTTTCTACTAAAAACCCTGGAGAAACTTGTAGATGAATACATAAGGGATGGTCCACTGGCAAAGAAACCATTTCATAAGCTACAATGTGCGTACCAATCCGGGAAGTCTACTGAAACCGCATTGCACTACGTAGTCACTAGAGCAGAACAAGCTATTGACGGTCAAGAGATTTGCGCGGCGGCATTCCTAGATATTGAGGGAGCATTTGACCGCACAACTTTTGAATCGATTATGAAGGCCGCCAATGAACACGGCATTAACCGTACCCTATGCAAATGGATTGATTTCATGCTGAGGGGAAGGAGAATAGGATCCTCTTTACTAGGGGATGAAATTCATGCGACAACTACTAAAGGCTGTCCTCAGGGAGGGGTATTGTCACCAACACTTTGGTGTCTGGTGGTAAACTCCCTTCTTACGAAATTAAACAGAGGAGCCTGCTATGCTGTAGGATACGCAGATGATATAGTAGTAATGATCAATGGCAAATTTCCGGAAATTGTATCGGAACTTTTGCAAAAGGCTTTAAAGATAGTGGAAGAATGGTGTCATATTAACCATCTTTCCATAAATCCGAGCAAAACTACGGTTCTTCCTTTTACAAGGAAGAGGAAGCTAGGTAATTTGAAAAAGTTACGTTTATTTGGCACAGAGCTAGAATGGGCTACCGAAGTAAAATATCTCGGTATGACCTTAGACAAGGAGCTCACGTGGAATCTGCACGCCAAAAAGGTGACAGAAAAAGCTATGAGAGTTTTCAATATGTGTAGATCAGCATATGGCAAGACCTGGGGACTTAAGCCCAAGGTACTTAACTTCATCTACACTTCAATGGTGCGCCCAATACTAACATACGGCAGCGTGGTATGGTGGCCTAGAACCGAACTTACGGTTTGTAAAAGGGAACTAGGCAAAATTCAAAGGATGGCCACTGTGGCTATCACAGGAGCGTTTAAGACTACGCCCAGTAAGGCGCTAGATAGAATCCTAAACCTTAAACCTCTTCATCTAGTCATTCAACAGGAGGCGATCAAAGCCTTATACAGACTCCAAGCTATAGGAGTTCATGACTTCAATAGGCCAACAACAAGGCACACAAAAATGAAGCTCAATGAAGAGCTACAAAGGAAGATGAACATGATCAGCGACGTAATGCCGCACATTAAAATCTTCAAAAGAAATTTCAAAATACATGTTCCCTCAAGGGAAGACTGGAAGCAGCAACTACGCACACAAGACGCAGAATGCTGCATATGGTACACGGATGGTTCAAAAACCGGATCCGGTACAGGGGCAGGTATATACTCGGAAAATATCCAACTCTGGAACAGTCTGGGTCAATACACAACCGTCTTTCAGACAGAGATGTATGCTATTATAGCATGCGCTGAAGAAAACATAAGGAGGAATGTAAATGATAAAATCATCTACATTCTCAGTGACAGTCAAGCGTCACTAAAGGCCCTAAATTCCTGCAGAGTCAGCTCGAAGCTGGTCCTGGATGCTGTGAAGGCCCTTAATAAATTAGGCCGCAGCAACACAGTACGACTAGTTTGGGTACCTGGCCATGTAGGTATAGAAGGGAATGAGAAGGCTGATGAGCTTGCTAGAAGGGGATCAGCAAATGCTATGCATGGACCTGAACCTAGTATGGGCTTGCCTGCATGCACCATCAACATGGCCATAAAGGAATATGCTGATTTAAAACACACGCAAGAGTGGGAAAACAGTCAAGGGCTGAGACATTCGAAGAAATTCCTAGGTAACAGCTATAAAGATGCTTCTAAATTCATTCTGAATAATGGAAGAAACAAAGGAAGAGCAATCATTGGTGCCTTAACTGGGCATTATGAAACCAACGACATGCTGTTCAAAATGAGGCTCACTACAACAAACGATTGTAGAGCCTGTGGCGAGGGTACAGAAACCATGGAGCATATTTTATGCGAATGCGACGTACTGGCTACGAAACGCATGAGCCTCCTTGGGACAGCGTACCCCAAACCGGAGGAGTACAGGTTTCTTTCTCTTAGTGGGATCACCACTTTAATAAACCACTTCTTTGAGGAGTAAGAAACGGTAGGCAAGGGGTGAACACAATAGATCCCAATGGGTCGATGTGTTGCTGACTTTCTCAGCCCCCTATATAAGATAAGATAAGAAAGATTATTATTAAGTTCTCAAAGTAGTATCTTCTAAAACGCCACTTGTGCAAAATAGTTATAGCAAAGAGGAAATCCGAACAGCTATTATTGTGGCAAGTTTTATTTCAAAAAGCATTTCTAATTTTGTACATGTTTTATTCAGAGGGCTGTCAGTCAAGCGTCACGAAATCTTAAGATCGCGCCATATTATAAGTGCTACTAACAATTCCCTTTTTGCCTTACTGCCCTCGGCTTCGGTGTATTTTGTATCTCTAATCTTGATCTTGATATCTTTTTGTGCGACAAGTTATTCGAGCTCGTTGATATTCAAGAGCTGATAGCGTTACGTAAACGTGTTCTCTTCTTGTTCAGTAAAACTCTCTTAGGCGATGATGTACTTTTAGCTCTTTTAGAATTCTAAACATTGTAGAACTCCTACGTCAACCTGACATTTTTTGGCGAGGAGAGTGTCCTTTGAACTTTCCTTGAAATCATCCATTATATTCCACGTGCCTAATGGATAGATGACAGCGTTGCATTAGAGGTATTAGTAGATATGAGGGCAAACGAAAAATGGGAATAGGTTGATGGTGGTGAGTGTTGTATGACATGGATCGTAGATAGCGATAGTATCACGAGATTGTTGGTATTGCAACCACCGCCCACGTCGCACAGTGGTGCGTAGAACGCGGTGGCGACAGATTTATACGTCGATCGCATGACGCTAGCGCTAATTCCGGAAACTCTTTACACCACCATTAACTGCCCTCTGGCTGTGAATGCCCTCACATTTATGCGACTATAACCTCCGCTTTTCACAGCGAGCTTCCCGAATTTACTCCGCACAATGCGAGAGCGACCTTTGCGTCTACAGCCTCGGAACCTTGAAGCGATTATGTAACAGGATAAGTCGATCGACGTCCTTGCTACTTGCTTTACACTAGCGTACTTAAAGTTTCCATTTGAACCTATACAAACTATTGATATACTATTTACTGATCATTGACCAAATAGTCAGCAGGGGGAAGATCGAATATTTATAGATGAAGATCAAAGGAACACAAGTAACAAAAATAAACATCGATGTGTGTATTTTTTGATTGTGATTGTAAAAAACTTGCGCAAATCAAAGATTAATTATTTTCATAAAATATTTTTGAAGAAATATAATAAGCTTCAAAGCAAACAAATAAAAAAATAGATAAGGCTTTATTTTTCTCATAGTCAGTATCATTACCTACACAAATACGTGAAAGATGTCCTGTCATGTTCTGATGAAATTGGTGACATTATATCATTACATAATGTTCCTACATATTGCTTGCTACACGATATTTGATATTATCAAGTAGATATTGCAAATGTAGAACCCAATCTGCAGAACACAACGTAAAAGGACGATATTGTGCTGCATCGATTGTCGACTGATACGATTCGCGAGAATAGAGCATGCTCTCTCATGGCCTGTTTCCATTATCCACGAAGAGAAGAGATGCGGAGCACGGTTGCACGGTATTGTATGTGTCGTGTGATGACGTCGGGATTGCGTCGGTTTGCCGGTCGAGCGCGGCGTTGCGGGCGCGGGCGTAGCGCGGGACTATCGAAAAGGATCGCGCGGCGTGCGGCGGCGCGGCGCGGCGTATTGATCGCCCTCCGGACCTGTTGCTGGGCGGCTGCCGAACGAAGACACCACCCGACTCTCTGCAACCGATCGAACAGACGCTGCAACTCTCGCAATTTACAATCACTGCTACATCTTGTCTTTTTTATGATGATTCATCGAAAAAAAAACATCAACTTTGAAATTAGAAACGAAAAAATCTGTATCTCTCTTTGAAGTTGATAAATTGTTTGATTTTTATCTGGATGGGAAGACATCACTATGAAATTTAAAACGTGATGAATGAAATAGTTTTATTGCGCTATCGGCCGCACACATGTCACTGACGTCGTATCGTCAACCTAATGCGGCATCGCATCGTTCAAATAGCAAAATGAAATGATTTCGTCTTTTCCGAGTGTAATTCACCCATGTTTACTGACCCAGTTAATGTTGACAGAGGCTTGACGTCAGCGCGCTTAGGAGCGACTCGAAAAAGCGCCATTACGATAAACACTTGGTTTTAGAACAGTTCACACGAATCGGGAATATGTTGGTGTTTATATGTTTTAATTATAATACCGATATAGATGGGAGGGTTATCAAAGGTGGTGCGGCTGTCAATCTCTTAATGTATTCCTTTCGAATTATTTGAGCAAATTCGGTGCACTATGTTGGTGTATGTGTTATCAGACGAGTTCATATGTCTCGTTGATTAGTACATACCAACAATTTTAATTACGCGAGCTAAATTTAGGTGGGTGTTATATCAGTTTGGCAAGTAGGTAAAACTGCGGTTTTTTGGTGTAATCATCTGTGAGCAACGTCCTCGTGAGTGCGGATGCGAAGGGCAACACGAAGGCCTTTCTGTTGGCGAGAGGCCAAAGTGGTCATCGCTTTTGCTTCCATTTGAACCCTTGATTTTGTTTCCTAAATAAAATTAAAGCATATTAAACCTTTAAAGAAGCTCTTAAGTTTCGTTTGGTTTACTACATTTGTTTGGGAACCAGATGGTCATGCAAAAGTTTCCAGGCGTCTTTGTATTTGTGTTGACTAACTTATTAACGTAGATTTCCATTCTTTTATTAGAGTAACTTTTAAATATATTTACCCTTGGAAATTCGTAATATTTTGCCGGATTATAAAACGGATATCTCAATAAAAGACAAACAATAATATATACATTTTAATAGAATTTAATTATATAATTTATCTGATTTCTTCATATTATTATGAGAAAGTCGTCATCATAATATTGTAAGTCCACATTATTTCCACCCCACAATGTTGTCCTTTGAAACAATATTTTGTCTAATCTCTAAGGTCTCCCCAGCATTGTCCTTTGTTCCACTTTGCGAAATGCATTGTCCCAGTTCATACAATTGAGTGTTATTAAATGGGTTAACGTTTCCATAGAGTATACTACTTGCAAGATATGACATCAGAATAGATGTTGGGAGCGCGTCAATATCTATGACAATCAGGCGGTTAACTTTTCTTTGCTTTTTCTCAAATATGAAATCAAAAAGAACACAGGAAAAGGGGAGATGGAAAATGGCACAAGAGAGAGAACTTTTGTCCAGCATTAGGTAAAGAAGGGTTGAAAACGATGATGATGAAGTAAAACGCCTATGAAGTCAACAAAAAACTAGTCTACGTCTAGTCGTTTTGTTTCATTGTTTTTGTAATTTCATTCTCTGTGTATACAGACGATAATAAAAGACAAATCTAAGGATATTAGTGAGGGGGGTCTAAAAGTATGTGGTGTATGTAAGGGTATAAATTGCACAATTTGATATTTTGTATAAGTTTGACTTAGCAATACGAAGACGGTAGATATATATAAGAAGAATAAGTGCTAGCATTTTTATATTTCATTTTGCGACTATAATTGACATTATTGATTAAAATCAGGTAACCGTTGGGCTCGTCTGTTAATCTACTTGTATAAAAAATCTTCACTTCACTCCAAACACGCAAAATAGATGCATCTATCCTCGTATATTAGCTGTTGCAAGTGTAGTGTCATGACCGCGTTTCGTAACGTAGCAACCTTTCTGGTCTAGACCTTGCCGGTCTAAGTGGAGGCTTGTCTAGGATTTGAGCCGGCGCTGGCACCCTTCCAGCCGCTTCAATCTATACGGATTGGCCTTGAATTGCATCTGTTATGGTTGTAGCTTACAGCTACTGGTCACGACATCGAGAACTTGATCCTTTATAGCCATTTATTGATATGATTATTTATGTATGGTTATTTGTTTCTGCTTGTTCAGTGTTCAATATATATCACTTGTAATATTATAGATTTACTCCAGCAGATTATCCTACTTACACTGTTAGAGTCACATCACAATCACAAATTATATACGCTGCGCTGTGTGAGCAACTAATATGTTGCAGTTTCAGGTCCCCAAGATATCTGCAACAAAGACTGCAACTTGGCAGTTGTTAAACTGCATCTAACATATCTTAAAAACAACAACAAGTTTTTCTTGAAAGTTGAAGACTTATTTCCCATTGTTCCATTGATCTGGAATTAAATCGCTCGACAATGCAATATGACGACGTCACAGAGTTTGCAATGATGAAGACGAAAGGTTTACTATTTATACAAGAAAAGCTAAAGCATCATGGACATTGGAGTTGTTTTCCTGTGTTTTCTATTTACTATAATACGGTATGTCTTTGAACTATAAGCATGACTTCGTCCTAGTCCAGTCTAATATTATGTCCTAGTCCTAATTTTAATGGCTTGCTAGATATTAAAGTTCATTACTTCAAGCTGTCTACATGACTTGATCACTGATCTATATTTACGATAGGCCAATGATATATTCGTGCAGTATTTATAATCTTTTCTTAATTAAGTTGTACAGGATGTTAATGATGCCATGCAAAAACCCAGTTTCTATATCAAAGCGTTCATAATGAGTAAGATAAGAGCTCATAGAACTAGCTCGTTATATAGCTTGCAATTAAAAACGATGGAAAAACTAGAATTTGTATGAAGCGTTGTTGGAGCAAAAGTTTTATGTGCAGCGAAATACAATATTAAATCTCTAGACCTAGATAAATAAATTTTACACTATGAGTAATTTTTTCGTTAAGGTTGGCACTACCTATTGGTTATGTTTTTTTTTCAAATACGTATCGAGTTTATTTTTTTTAATAAAGCTAAACAGGCGGGTTATTAGCGATTTCATAATCTGATTGTGAACAAGGATGCTGTCATAGTAGAAACACCTGTAGAGACTACTCTGTAAAAAACATTATGGATGTAGATGTAAACACGCATAGTATTGTAGTTTCCAGGGAGTAACTACATACCAAACAAATGGATATAGATTTGCTTCTCTTTTAGTTCGTTTTGGACGTGGACACGACACCGTGCTTTGTAAATCAATGTGTGCAGCAAAGCTTGCGTGTCGTAGTTTTCCATTTACGTGGACTCGGCCAGTAATGCCGTGCCAATGATGGCCTTTCACACAACGCCGACTCTCCGCACACGCTCACTTCAAATAATTAATTTGATAACAACCATCAACCAAGGCGTTTATCAAATGGCATTAATGCGTTATGTTTTGAATTAGGTCATGGGTCGCATAAAATCATATGGTTTTTCAATAACATAATGGTATGTACAGTGAACCTATTTTAGAGTTCTCGTGTATCATAGGTGGTGTTTATGTAAATCAGGTTATAATCTAAAAAGTGCCTATAACATTAAAAGGCTAGGAAAATCTAAGTAAAATTGTCCACTCAAGACCTATTAAAGTGAGACTGAACGTGGAACGGAGGTTATAGAATGAAGTGGGACTCTTTGAAAGAAGAGGGAACAGTCTTAAATAGTTGTAAACGTACCGGGGGCACCACGAAATCCATAGGCGGCGGTAATTACTCATCATCAGGTGGGCTTGTTTATCACATAAGGCATTAAAAATAAAGTAAAAGTAGTTAGTAGAAATGGCATATTATGATTCCATGAAGTATATTATTTACCTCGGTCAAGGGTAAGACAAGATTTAGAAGTACACTATTAGGTTAATCTGTAGATGAAGTTATCCATCAGCATAATTATAATGTCGAGTCATTAAAATGATTAAGATGATTTAGGATGGGGAATCTCGCAGTCACCATACTCGGAAGTGGTGACGCATTCTTGCGGTCACAGCAGTCGCTGCGATTGAGTCAGCGTAGGCCGTGGACCAGTATCACCAAACTCTTACCTACTATAACACATTATATAGTTACTGTTTTACAATGAATAACGCTATGCTTCCATTAATTATATGGTGATACACACAGATGTTCATTGTACATGTCTGTTGAAAAGCACAAATAAAACGAGGAAAAATCGAAAATATTTAATTTTACGCTGCAAAAAGAATGCTAACGAGTTCGCTTTCATAAAATTCATATTTCACGTATTTCTGCAGTGGAAATGGAATTAAGTTTCAGTGCGTTACGAGTTCCGTATAAAGCGAGGTCACGAGTCCTTAACTAACGGCTCTACAATGAGCTCACTGGTAGAATATAGGATGTGTGATGAATTTTTAAAAAAAATATTAACGATGACCTTCATTTCTTCAATTCTACTCGCACAGAAGTATAAGGTCTGTAGTCTTATAATGTGTCACAAATTCATGACACAAACAAAGACTTGCTTCTGACTTGATGCTGACGGTCCGACGACTAGCAGAATTGCATTTGGGACAAGAGACGACGTAAATAATTTTGAATACTGATAGCGTCCTCGTTTTAGAGCCGCAGGTGCTTTAAATCTCAACATTCATGAGCGGTTTCACGCAAACATTCATAAACGAGTAACTGCAGCGCGTTTGCGTCACACAAAAGCTGCATCGGTCCGGGACGTAAGTTCTTCAGGGAGCTCTCTTTAGTGGAGTGCTATTTACACAGGAATTCTCATTGTGAAACGTCTGTTTTATGGAGTTAGGTCAACGTGAATGCCTTGCGTTATTGTGACATCTATTCTCTGGAACCACAGGGAATATACATTTACTGTGGATCTAAATAACGATACTGTTTGATTGTGTCTATAAAACTATAATGTCGTTAGTTCTTCCTGTTACTTAGCGGGTGATAACAAATAGCAGTTTGGCAAAATGGTATAATAGTTTTATACCTCTACAATTTAACAAATTTTAAGTTATAGCTTTTCCCAAAAACTTGACTTCAAGTGACACTTAAATTGTGTTAAAAGTAGAGAGAGGGAGAGAGTAGAGTAGTTATATACTTTTGTGTACAATAAAGTGTCTATCTAATCATGTGCGAAGTACGAACTAGAGTTTTAAATCTACTAGTAGTATTATAAACACAATTGCACGTCGAGTTTGTTCCGAGAATGCAATATTGAAGGATCGCGTGTCTGTCGCGACTCTTTAATATGTACGGCTGTGTGGCGTCTACTGTCTACGACACGTAATAAATAACAAATAAGAACAGCTGTGATTAGTGTGAAGTTAACACATTGACTGTGGCGGCATCTTATAGAACTATTCCTTAGTTTTATATGGAAAAATCCTTTGACAAAACACATAACTTTCATGTTTCATAACTCGCGTTCCGACCTCAAATACACAGCTGTTGTTTTCAGTAGTCAATGTGTTAAAACTGTATTTTAAACTTACAAAGCACTTACACACTTCGTGCAAGCTGCAAGACTGTCTGTTGCTCGCTTGTCGTTTATTGCATACTCTATCTCTCCCAAACTAGTGATGCCGTGTCTGATATGAAACTCCTACTACAAACTAGATATAGTTGCTCAAAGAGCTTGCGTAGTAATCAATTTCGGGTCACAATTGAAGTTCAAACCCCCCTGGCGTCCTGGCAGCACGCCTTTATACGTGGCTCCAGCGCTCAAACTTCTTTTACCTGATGACCCGCTGATCTGCACAGAATGCGACAATTTTGAGTCAATTGATTTGATGATAATAAGACGATTTATAAATGTGAACTCAAAATAAGTTTTGGTGTCAGGCAAAAAGAACTTCCACCTTGGCCTGTTCTGTACTACCTCCTGTCAGTTATCGACGTTCTAATGAACAAAACTAACATCCCACGAGGGCCGATGTAATGTTATTAAACAGTCTATGGTCTACGACACTGCAACTAAGTAGGGGCCGGATGTTTGTACGAATAACGAATCACCAAATGAATTAATCGAACTAACTTTAATAACTGTCTATTAATTATTGGAAGGTGTATTAACACGTACAATTTATACGGTGGTTTAATAAGCCTGTGGTCCTGTGGTTAAATGTTTAATACTTGTTACCATCGACCGGAAAGTGAAATTATTATAAGTGGAGATTGACATGACAATAAAATTATATACGAATAGAGTTATTATACTATACATATAAAATATTATAATATCTAATAAGATATTATGTCGCTAGCAAATCGTATGACTAATTTTTTCTGAATTTTATATATATAACGCAGTATTTCCGAATTATAAGCCCCTTAAAGCGCATTTTTTATTACGTGAGATACATTTTTTTTATTTATAGGTTAGCCTTTGACCGATCGGATTTGATCTTAAGCGATGCACTGAACAGCAAACAGGTGTAAATTAAAACTGGACGAACTCTTCTTATACAGTTACAGTTTACAACCAAACTAGACCACATTGCGTATTCAGATGAGGGTTCCATAGAGACAGATGTTAATTTGCTATTGTTATCTTGACGTCATTCGAATCTATTAGTGGCTGAGTTTAAAATTCCCATGATCCAAATGTGTTGCCATGGAGACCGTTATAGTGGCATTAAAAACTATAGATACTTCATGTCCTTACGATTTAGCATGCGACCAAATATGGAATTAATATTCTGAGTACCATGTCTCTAACAACATGCAAAAGATAGGGAAGAGGAACGGCAATGATTTTTCCGAACGCGCTAGAAGTATGATTTCACAAAAATAAATGCTCAGGTTTTGCTTGTATCTTATCTGATCACTCGTTGGTAGGTATATGATCTCTGTTTAAACTTACGACACTGATTCTAATACAGTTTTTTTATGTTTATTATTATTAATAGCCGTTTTTTTCCACTGCTGGGCAAAGTCCCTTCCGTAGGTAGCGCTATTCTGTTCTGTCGAGGACTTGTTTTTTCCAGTTGGTACATTGCAGGGATGTAACGGAGGTAGTTTTATCGGAACCGAAATCGGAATCGGAGTTTTCAAATTTGATTTATCGGAATCGGAATCGAAATCGGAATCGAAATCGGAGGCAGGGTCAGTTTGTTTAAGGACAAATAAAACATGATTTATAGTCAATTCTTTTCATTTTTATTTTTTATTATAAAATAAAAAATAACTGTGAAAAAAAATTGGCATAATTCCAAATAAAGAAAAGATAAAATTAATGAATTTAAAGTTTAATTAAAATTAAAACCCAAAGTAGCGTGTTACATTTGGTTACATTACAATAAATGAACAAAAGCTAAAACAAATTAAATTAAAATGGACTCCAAAAGTAATGTATTGTACTTTATGAACAAAAGCTTTGATGCTTTGTCCCCATCCAATCTATTTCTTAAAGAGTCGTAAATTAGGCCAGCACCACTAAAAAGTTGTTCGCTAGCTACCGAGCCCGGCGAGTGCGACATGTATGAACCTGTTCGGCACAGGCCGTCGCGCGCCGCCCGTTTTGTTTCGTTCGACCTCCGATTAACATCCGATACAAAAGTATCGGAACCGAAGTCGGAACCGAAAGTGTAATTATAATCGGAAGTTCCGACTTAACGGAACCGGAATCGAAGCTCCGTTACATCTCTGGTACATTGCTAGTCTAATTTCTGTGATGGTCGATCTAATTTTAACGAGTTACCTGTGACCAAAACTGTACTTACTTTACACGTATACAATATGACCCTCACTACCTATTATAAATATCATAGACTACGAATATGGCTTAGCCATGACGTTAATCATTGACCAAAAGCAGACATTCCTCATGCAAAGGAAATATAAATAACTCTCCATTTAAGTGCTTCATTCAAATAGGTTCAGACACTTCGTTTGAATAATAAAAGTTAAGGCGCTATGGTAAGTGAAATGTATGTTTTTCAAAGCCTAATATAGCAAACTTTTAAGAAGATCTACTACTTTATATTTTAGTATGTGTAACTTCAATCTTTGAACAAGAGATCTTAATTAACAGAAACATGATAATTGTTTTTTTTCTCGATAGTTTTATTTTTTTTAAATATGCCTAATTTTCTTCCTTCCATTTAAATATTTGTAAAACTAGGACAAAAATAAACATTTAGAGTACTTTATTTGATACATAACATTCAAACGGATGGCTATATATAGGTATTTTATCGATAAGTTTATTTAATGATTTTTAATTGAATTTTAATTCCCACGGAGCATTACCGCACGCACTCAGAACGCCGGTGACCACTGTCAGCGTCGGACCTGTGCACTTCGATCTCACCTCCACTACGATTACACACGCGCGTTTGAATTATTTAGGAGTACTTACATATATTGTGAATTTCCAAATCTCAGAAGCGTGTAGGGGGTTTAATTTATTTGTAATTAGATAATAAATATTATAATCTTTATTTTGTCCTTCTAGTCGATTATTAAAAAATAACACACACGTACTATATAAAATAAATTAGATTAAATTAATTTAAATTAAATATTATTATAAGTTAATAATTTAATTAGATTAAATTAATTTAAATTAAATATTAATATGAATTAATTATTAAATACGATTAAATTAATTCACATTAAATATTAATATAAACTAATTATTAAATTAGATTGAACTAATTTAAAATAAAATCAGATAAATTCGAAAAAAAATCAGATAAATTCTGAAAAATTCTGATAAATTCGAAATAATCAGATAAATTCGAAAAAAAATTAGAAAAATTCTGATAAATTCAGATAAATTCGAAAAAATCAGATAAATTCGAAAATTCATCAGATAAATTCTGATAAATTCAGATAAATTCGAAAAAATCAAATAAATAAAAAAAAATCAGGTAAATTCTGATAAAATCAGATAAATTAGAAAAAAAATCTGATAAATTCTGATAAATTCAGATAAAATCAGATAAATTCGAAAAAATCAGATAAATGCGAAAAAAAAAATAGAAAAATTCTGATAAATTCAGATAAATTCGAAAAAATCAGATAAATTCGAAAATTCATCAGATAAATTCTGAAAAAATCTGATAAATTCAGATAAAATCAGATAAATTCGAAAAAATCAAATAAATTCGAAAAAAAATTCAGATAAATTCTGAAAAATTCTGATTAAATCAGATAAATTCGAAAATTCATCAGATAAATTCTGAAAAATTCTGATAAATACGAAAAAATCAAATAAATTTAAAAAATCAGATAAATTCGAAAAAAAATCAGATAAATTCTGAAAAATCTGATAAATTCAGATTAATTCGTAAAAATCAAATAAATTCGAAAAAAATTCAGATAAATTCTGAAAAATTCTGATAAATTCAGATAAATTCGAAAAATTCTGATAAATTCGAAAATAAATCAGATAAATTCTGAAAAAATCTGGTTAATTCTGAAAATTCTGATAAAATCAGATAAATTCGAAAAAATCAGATAAATTCGAAAATAAATCAGATAAATTCTGAAAAAATCTGGTTAATTCTGATAAATTCAGATAAAATCAGATAAATTCTAATAAAATCAGATAAAAACAAAAAAATCTGATAAATTCGAAAAAAAATCAGATATATTATAAAACCCCGTCGATTTTGCGTCGGGGGTTACAATGTGCTAAAATTTTTGGACAAGATCGAAAAAATGAGACACGAGATAAATATTAAAGATACACGTATTTTTTGTTGAAAAAAAAAAAACAAAATTAGATTACATTTAATTGATTAGATTAGATTAATTATATTGGACCAATTAATTAAATTAAATTAAAACAATAATTCAGATAAATTCAGAAAAAATCTGATAAATTCAAATAAATTCAGATAAATTGAGAAAAATCTCATAAATTCAAATAAATTCTAAAAAAAGTCTGATAAATTCTGAAAAAATCTGGTAAATTCAGATAAATTTAAAAAAATCAGATAAATTCGAAAAAAAAATCAGATAAATTTTGAAAAAATGTGGTAAATTCTGATAAATTCAGATAAAATCAGATAAATTCGAAATAAATCAGATAAATTCAGAAAAATCAGATAAATTCAGAAAAATCTGGATTCTGAATTTTTTGAATTTATCTGTTTTTTTTTCGAATTTATCCGATTTTATCTGAATTTATCAGAATTTACCAGTTTTTTTAGAATTTATCTGATTTTTTTTCGAATTTATCTGATTTTTTCGAATTAATCTGATTTTATTTGAATTTTTCAGAATTTCTGATTTTTTTTCGAATTTATCTGATTTTTTCGAATTTATCTGAATTTATCAGAATTTTTCTATTTTTTTTCGAATATTTCTGATTTTTTCGAATTTATCTGATTTTATCTGAATTTATCAGAATTTTTCAGAATTTATCTGAATTTATCTGATTTTATCTGAATTTATCAGAATTTACCACATTTTTTCAGAATTTATTTGATTTATTTTCGAATTTATCTGTTTTTTTTTTCAAATTTATCTGATTTTTTTAATTTATCTGATTTTATCTGAATTTATCTGATTTTATCTGAATTTTTCAGAATTTATCTAATTTTATCTGAATTAATCTGATTTTATCTGAATTTATCAGAATTAACCAGATTTTTTCAGAATTTATTTGATTTATTTTCGAATTTATCTGATTTTTTTTCGAATTTATCTGATTTTTTTTAATTTATCTGAATTTACCAGATTTTTTCAGAATTAATCAGATTTTTTTCGAATTTATCTGAATTTATCAGAATTTTTCTAATTTTTTTTCGAATTTATCTGATTTTATCAGAATTAACCAGATTTTTTCAAAATTTATCTGATTTTTTTTCGAATTTATCTGATTTTTTTAAATTTATCTGAATTTACCAGATTTTTTCAGAATTTATCAGACTTTTTTTAGAATTTATTTGAATTTATCAGATTTTTCTCAATTTATCTTAATTTATCAGATTTTTTCTGAATTTATCTGAATTATTGTTTTAATTTAATTTAATTAATTGGTCCAATTTAATTAATCTAATCTAATCAATTAAATGTAATCTAATTTTGTTTTTTTTTTCAACAAAAAATACGTGTATCTATAATATTTATCTCGTGTCTCATTTTTTCGATCTTGTCCAAAAATTTTAGCACATTGTAACCCCCGACGCAAAATCGACGGGGTTTTATAAGTTTGACGTGTTTGTGAATGTGTGTGTGCTAACTACATGCAAAGAATCAATCACCAAGGGTCAATGACCGCGCACGTTTTACGATAAGCGTACGCCACACGTTTCCAACGGGCGTTCTGAGCAACTTTTGCCCGCACTAAATACCTAATCTGCTCGTAAAGCCCCGCCTTAATAGGAACCAACTCTACGAGCGAGAGTATCGCAACGAATTCAAATATTACAGCAATAGTCTGGCAGGTTTCAGTCTATAATGACACTAGTTGCTTTCAACAGTTTTGTCACTGAATTAGTTAACTGAAAACTAATAAGGTTTATGCTGTATTCGGTATGCTTTTTCTTAGTAACCTCAGTGCCTTAGTGCACGTTACCAGCAATATTATGATGAAGATGCATTTTAAAGCATCTTCATCATAATAAAATCATCTTTTAAAGTTTAAATAAACTTTAAAAGACAAGTGTGGCTGACCGATCTATTAAAACTACTCAAACCGCTCAACGGATTGAGTTGAAAATTAGACATAAACATCTAAGCTTAGAAAAGATTTCTTAACGAGAGCGGCAAGGGAAAACTAGGTACCAATAAAACCGATACGACCCTAAGTTGGTCAGGATTCATTCCTTATCGCTTCCCTAGTATCTGTAAGCAATAAACATAGCCTAATGTTGTCTATGACCTAGCTCTTATCGGAGACCAGTCACCGCATTGTTGAAGCTCTGAATTTGTACCGGCGGCCAGCTATTGTGTACCAAACCGCAGACTTCAGTTAAGGAAGTTGGAAGGCTTTGGGTGTCACGTACACCAGCATAGGCGGATTTAGGGGGGGCAGGGGGGCCAAGGCCCCCCCACCCCAGGTAGCATTGTTGAGTTACGAATTTTGCACATATTTCATGGTCAAGATTATATTTTTTTCTTGGCTCACTTATTATTAGGGATATTTGGACTTTCAAACTGTTCAGAGCGAGCTAAACATACACTGTTCTTAGTGAAAATTATAATATTTTTGCCCGTCTGCACCTTGCCCCCCCCCAGAACCAAATCCCGGATCCGCCCTTGTCACCAGTATTATAAAATGTGTTATTATGTGTGTGTATGTGTTATGTTTACGCCTTAATCTGCAGCATCCTATAGGTAACTTCACTATTAGGCATAGGTCTCGTTTATGTTCCGGGTAAAAATGCTTTACGCATACTGCCCGCGCCCGGGGGGACGCCAGTCGCGAGTGTTCTGTGGGACTCCCCGGCCGGCACTACCAAACTACATGCCCCCTCTAACCACGCATATCTATCTCACGATCTCGGTGGATTGCAACTTCTTTCTACTCGCGAATAGAAAGAAGACATCATCGCGATGATTATTATTATAATTTACGTCTTAATGCGAACAAGTTTAAAAAAAATCTTCGCATGATGCTGCGTCACGGCTCGTTAAGTAACAAATCCTAATGGGTCTCGCTTTACATTAAGTGAACGTCGCGTTGTGCTCATCTTAAAGATCTTCGTATATAAAAACGAATAACTTGCTAATTTTTATAACCATAAAATTATTCACTTAAGTTCACCTTATACGGTCAAAGAATCGCGTCCCATGTTGAATGCATAAACGGATTGACTCTTTATAAATGGGCACTAGACGTGGTAAATCTTTTGATGACAACTGTTTGGTTAGTTTTTAAGACTGGCTTTACTGGTTAGACTTTAGTTAATTTCGTAAACGGTGACAAGGTATAATTAATAAATTATTCATAATGTTCATTGTCAACAAGAGTACCCTAAAATATGTAGATATTTCAGAACTACACAAAATAGACCCTAAATTTTAAAAATTAAGTATGACCTCTATAATTGCTCTAAATCCATACAAAATACACAGTTCTTTCTCTATAAATCTCTAAAAAACCTTTATCTTTAGCTAAATTGCTGTGTTTTGTTTTCAGTTTCCTCGACGACCTGGATCGGTTAGGCGCTCGAGACTACCAGCCGACTGAACAGGATATTTTAAGGACTAGAGTCAAAACCACTGGCATAGTCGAAGTGCACTTCTCCTTCAAAAACCTTAATTTCAAGTAAGTACAATAAAATTGGGTATTTCTTAGTTCTTTTAGTTCGGTTTATCACATTTTCCATCTGCCTTATTCCACCATCATCCAGAATCAATATCTTTATTTGTCACAAAAATGGTTGAATATAAACATACTTAAAATAATGTGGTATGAGGATCCCAATTTTCGGTAATAGATAAAATCTATAAGTTAATCTAAACGGGGAAAACGAATTCGCAAGAACCGATCCCGTGAGAAAATGGGGATGAAAAGTACGCCGTAAGTTACTCAAACGTTTGCCGTAAGGAAGATCTAGGTCTATCCAGAAGATCTATCTTATAACTTCTATCTTATGTAACACCAATTTTGAAAGTATCTATCTATCTTTTACGGGGGCTGGCAAATGAACCAGCAACACGTCGGACGTCGACCCATTGGGATCTATTGTGTTTTCCCCTACCTTATCGTTCCCTACTCATGGAAGAAGTGGGTTATTAAGGCGGTGGTCCCACTTACAGAAATTTTGAAAGTAAATACCTAGATTACATTTACGCTATTCATCGTGTTTAAAGCCTCTTATTTTCCAAGTCACACTTACACAGTAATTTAATAGTAAACTAGCAATCTGTATTGATTATATTTAATGGATCTTTCTGCCAATTCTATTGTTGGCTGGTTAGCCTAAGGGAAAATTAAACGATTCTCTGAAACGTTTAAAGCTTGTCACTGCAGTAATCATTTTAACGAGCTACTTTTCTAACGTAGAAAATTAGTTTTTTATTATATAATGCCGTTCTAAGTGAACCATTAACTGGAAGCCAATACACTAGAAATAAATACTGATTTTAACCTTATCTATTATGTGTGTTTTTGCTAGTTTTCCTATGATTTAAATTATCGTGGGATATTATTAGGTAGTAGATTTAGATTTGTTCATAAAATAGGACAACGCAAAGGGCGTTACGTCCTAAATCGGACTAAAATCTGATCAGTAGTTTCAGAGAAGTTTGTGGACATACTTCTTAGGGTTTTTTTGTAAGCCTCAAAGTATTGTCCTATGTAAATAGCAATTTTAATTTTTTTTTATTAATTATAATACGTTAGGCTTGGCAGTTGCTATAATGTACATAATTGCATATTGCATGTTTGACATGAAGGTATACTTTTTTGTGAGTCTAAACTACGTGGAAGTATTACGCTTATTTTCTGCATGAACGACTAATCCGAGAATATATGAATCGATCATACATCAATAAAAATATAAATTGATTAAAAATATAGTTTTCAGCTGTAACGTTTTCGTGTTACTTATTTGTATTAAGTAACTTATCACAGCTAAGTAACGAATTTCTTGATCACCTACATATTAATCGAGAGACTTTACTGTAGGTCAAGTAACGTTAAAATGTTATTATCTTATGTTGGATATTTGATGCATATGTGTATGTTTCCAGATTGTTCGACGTGGGCGGTCAGAGGTCCGAGAGAAAGAAGTGGATCCATTGCTTCGAGGATGTCACCGCGATTATATTCTGTGTGGCGATGTCTGAATACGATCAGGTGTTGCACGAAGACGAAACAACGGTCAGTCAAACAACTATATCTCTTAGAATAGAATTAGCTTTAAATACTTAAGCATTAAGTACTGCTGAAAGAGTCAAACAACAAGTATTTAAAAATATAGGGGGGTGAAGATAATGTTCAGTATAATAGATAGAAAGTAATTAGGAAATCCGTTTTTTATGGACTCCCAACTATATCCTATGTATTTGTGATATTCTATGTAGGTCTAAGCTATTCGTACCAAATAGTTGCCCAATCGGTTTAGATATTTAGGCCTGAAGAAGCAACAAACACACATCCATATTTTTAATCCAAACTTTTTAAAAGTTTTGTAGGATATAGGTACTTATCATCGTTAACATACTTGGGTTCCCAAAATATAAGTCCCATAATTAAGCAAGCAAATATATCTTATTATATTATATTCGGGGGCTAGCAAAGCCAGCAACACTTCGATTCTATCATGTTTCTATTAAACAAATATTATATTCTATTAAAAATATATTATAAAATGTTATTGTTAATTCCAGAACCGTATGCAAGAGAGTCTAAAGTTGTTTGACTCGATCTGCAACAACAAGTGGTTCACGGACACCAGCATCATCCTGTTCCTCAACAAGAAGGATCTCTTCGAGGAGAAGATACGCAAGTCGCCGCTCACCATATGCTTTCCTGAATACACCGGTTTGTACCACTACACTCATCTTGTAACTTTGAATCTTGGTGTAACTTTGAACGAGGTTGTATATAATAATTGGGGTTTATACTCCAACAGAACAGGTTACCCTACTTACACTGTCAGAGTCAAATCACAATTTATAGGTCGTGTGGCCAACCTATATGTTGCAGTTTCAGGTCGCCAAGATTCCTACAAGGCCTGCAACATGACCTAACGACTGCCTCCTACATATCTTATAGGAAACAGCCGGGACCCACAGTTTTACGTGCCTTCCGAAACACGGTAGCGTCCAGGCGAAAAGTTTTTGCCACACTGAGATTTGAACCCAGGGCCTCCAGACAACAAGCCGGACGTAATACCACTGGGCTACGGACGCTACATGGTTTAGTAGTTTACGAGTAGTTCTAGTTAAAGTATTTAGAAAATATTTTAAGAATACGTTTTACGCTATGTTTTTATCAAAACATCTATAGGTCTCCATGCAATAAATTAGTAAACCACATTAAAAAACCTTGTTCAAAGTTACCCAAGATGATTGTGTATTTAACTAACTTTTATTTATACATTTTTTTTTTAATTAATGAATGAAAATTATTGAAAGAAATAAGAAGACCAGCAAGACGCTGTTGATGGTAAGAGATAACGCTGCCTAAAATACAGTGAACAGTGCTCCCAGGATTTTACGAAGATGTAAAATTCTAGGTGGACTGCGCCAACGCTTCTTACTTAAGAGCCATAAGATGTTAAGACTCATCAGCGCAGTAATTTCACTAGCTTATATACTCGTGGTTTTGCCTGCGTGGAGCACCTTCCTTAGATTAAGTATATCTATCTGCTTTGCTAGTTTACCCCTCTGCTAGGTATAGGCTTCCGCATGTTCGTCACACCTTCAGACCTGAGAGACTAGAATTTGTCTACGTCATAAAATCAGTGTTCCAAATTTGAACCCAATCCGTTCAACGGTTGACCTGTGTGTTGTTATCAGTCACGTTTTCCTTTAGTATATGTTTTGTAAAATGAAGCAAACAGAAATGTGAAGCACTCATCATAGTAAGCTCAACAGGCATCAAAGGTTTTTTAATCAGTCAAATCAATTCTTTCATGTCGTCAACTGTGCATCTGGTAATAAATCACGAAACACATAATATGAATCACATCTGAGAGCGTGTCGTGAGAGCGTAAAGAGAAATCACGTACAAACAATGTTTTGCATCAGATTTGCATGTTACCTACTATGCTAGTTACTGCATAGATCGATAGCTCCCGTTGCACTGTTAAAACGCCTCACTTATATGGAGTTAAGGAAGTTATGTTTTTGTAGGGGTTTGCATTTAGTTCCCTGTACTTAAGATTGTGACGCAAAAGTTTTTTTTTGTTATTATAGTAGTTTTTGAAAGAAGCAGCAATTAATTTTAATAATAGCGACACTGATTATGATTTGATGTCTACGGCTAAAAATATGTTATTTTCAGGATTTTGTTCTAGAAATTAGTGCAAATGTTATTCAAATATCTAATTGTTTTTCTTTTTAATGCAATTCACTTATTTTGCCTTCTTTTCTGTTGGCCAGTCGCATACTTTTCTAGTGACAAGCGTCTATTGCAGAGGCTTCCTGGGGAAGTACCACTCTTTAGCCAATTATTCGTCTGGCAAGTGGTAATGTTAATGCGAACTTACTGGCATGTCCAGTAACAACAACTTATTAAGATATGTATAAGTGTTGAATCTCGTCATTACAGGCGCAGTGCAGTGCGAACAGAATTTTGTATTTTAGTTGACATTCTGGTATAGGAAATTATGATGCTATTTTACAATGGAGCACATGATTTGCTCATCTTATGACATAAAAAAGGTAGGAAAGACCAGCTTGTGTAAATTGTACTGTAGCTATGTGTTATTCCAGGGTCTAATCTCTATAAATATCAAATTCCAGCTTAATCGGGCAACCCGTTTAGGCGTGAAAGAGTAACAGACATCCAGACATCCATTCTTACAAACTTTCACGTTACTAATGTTATGTTAGACTAGCTGCGCACAGCGGTTTTACACGCTGTACTGTACCCTATGTGTTATTCTAGGGTCTAAGCTATCTCTATACTAAATTTCAGCTCAATCGGTCCACCCGTTTAGGCGTGATGGAGTAACAAATATTCATCCAGACATACATTCTTACATTAGGCGTGAAAGAGTAACAAACATCCAGACATCCATTCTTACAAACTTTCACGTTACTAATGTTATAATTCAATTCAATAATTTTATTTCGGAAATTTTCCATATAGTGATAGTACATTAACTTACAAAACCTATGTTAGTATGATCCTTAAAACTATAAAAAACACACGCCTACCCATTCATTTAGCAGTGGACCAGCACGCTTTATGCATGCTGATCCAGTGCTCTATTATGGGTCCATCAAACCTGTCCGCAAACACTTGCAGGAGTCCGTTGGAGCTGCCCCGCACCCGCGCCATCAGGGATGCTGCTCTTTTGCGCATTATAGCATTAAAACTATCCACTTGAGCGTCAGCAAACATTCCCGATGCACTGCAGTAACGAGGCAGCCCCAAAAGAATCCTGAAAGCGTTATTGTACTGGACTCGCAGCGCATTGAGAGCCCTGTTTGTACATTTCACCCACAAGCTGCACATAAGATTAGTAAAATAATAATGTGTAAATATTTCCAGGCGCGCAAGAATACGGCGAGGCGGCCGCGTACATCCAGGCGCAGTTCGAAGCCAAGAACAAGTCGACCACCAAGGAGATCTACTGCCACATGACGTGCGCCACCGACACCAACAACATACAGTTCGTGTTCGACGCCGTCACTGACGTCATCATCGCCAACAACCTGCGCGGCTGCGGCTTGTACTAAACTACGCCCCGAGACCGTTCCTGGCGCACCTCACTTGGGCTTGTAGGGGCTATGCTTTCCTACCATACGTCACTTGACGGTTGTATGGGCTATGTTCTACCACACGTCACTTGAGAATATAGAATATAGGGGTTGTTGCAGGCTTCACACTTGGCTGTTTAGTTCCTATATTCAGAACCTAAATTCAGATTTAGCCATAAACGATACTTGGTTCTGAATTTAGGATGCTAACTTGCTAAATGTAATTTGACTGAATTCAGTAACAACTGAATGTAGGCTTTTGAATTCAGCCAAGTGTAATCAGCCCCTCAGACAATCGCTTGTGACTAAGGCTAAGAACAGTTATACATTGGGCGCTTTCAAACGCGCGCTTTTAACGTCGAAGCAGGAGTTCTATTAAAATGTACACATGCAAGTGTGCGTTTCTATAAATGTTAACTTGACACTGGCACATACAAGACGTGTATTGCAAAAAAAAAAAACGCTATATGCAATGACAGTATTTGTAGAAGAACGGGAACGATCATCCCAGTACTTTTTTAGTGTTAGCCACAAGCGATAAACCAAGGGGTTTGGTATGTACCCCGATAACAGCTGAAATCATGTTCAAGAAAGATTGTGTGGTAGTGTCGTGACGTCACATTTCCTAACTCTATGTCTAATAATAATAATCTAATAATGTAATTTTTATGTTTCAAGATTTGTTTTGTCAAATCTTACTACGATTTCATCATTTTCAAATGATTGATGACACAAATTTCTAAATCAAGTTTAAAGTTAATTCCTAAATGTATATTGCAAGATGTGACGTCACAGTAAAGTCACGTGACTTGTTAAGGGCACGCTAAGTGACCAATAGCAACCCAGTGACGTAGTTAAGGGACGGTGTGAGCGTGTGCAGGAGTGCTCGCGACGCCCTCAGTGCATATCAGTGGCGGCCGGCGCGGGCGCGAGCAGCTGTCTACAATATAAGCTTACCGGATCATGCGACATACGTTCATACGTGCGCTTGCGACTAGACCCAACGCGCAAACAAAAAAAAAAGAATCAACAGGTTTCCGCCTCCTTTCGACTTTGACACGTGTTGGCAAATGCGCGACACACGCGACGCGAGTCTACGATTCGAGAATACAGTCGTCATTTTTTAACACTGCGGGTGTTGTTTTAGTATTAATATCCCCGTAAAGGAAATTAAAACACGGTATATGTTTTTCAGCAACGTGTTACGGCGGGCTACCATTTAGCGTTCCGAATTAGATAAACATTTTAAATCTCGTACCTGAAAACCGATTTATCAGACGAATTTGGTAGTTTTTCCCACTAAACTTTCGCTTAGATTGTTTTGATGTGGATTAGTTACTATTTTATTGTCACCTAATATTATAAATTAAGAGGAATCGAAATTGGAATATTTATAGCTCGGTTCAAAGACTTTGACTTTCGTAAGCATCAAATTCGGGTTTTAAAGAACTTAAGCTGTTTCAAACATTTTTGTCTATGGTATGCTGAGTATAGACTAATGTTCCAGTAAGTTATGATTAGCGTCGCCATCTTGAATTCGTTGTAAGTTGTAATTTTCCTTTGTTTGTTGTATTTAGCAAAGCGTTGGATTCTAAATGTTGGTGCTAGGCTATGTACACTTGGTAGTGGAACCGCGCCGGGTCTAGTAGCAGCGTCGCGTGTTCTGCTGTACGTGTGTGTATGTACTTTTACTCTGTCCCTCGGGCCGAGTGCAAACCGCATTTTAAAACTATCTCTTATATTTACAATATACAAGTGTTGTCCGAAAACTAGAAAGAAATTTATCCTAATTTTCAGAAAGATTCAAATGTCCGATTTACAGCATTGTATAACTTTTCTTTTTAATTACTGAACATGTAAGTTTGGGTCGTTTTCGTACTCTTAGGCGTTACAGGTTAAACTATAAATATTCATAATTCAACCTCTATGACGTTGATAGAACCACTCTGATATAAATCATTTCAATTCGATCGCTAAGAAATTGTGGGTTTTTGTGCTTCAAAAATGCTGAGGCAATGTGAACCATTTGCGTCTACCATCGTTATATAATATTGTTAAAGTACATTGATTAAGTAATGCATCGATGAATTTATTAACACCGATTCCTATTTGCTCTTTGAACCGAGAAAACACTGACTAAGCCAAATAAAAAAATAACTAAACCAGGTTGCGTTTATCACATTTGCAGGTTTAACCAGTTGTAAAATCATAATTGCTTGAATATATACATTTTTGTTAAAATGTGTACTTTCTAGTTTTCAAGGACTGTAGTACATATGTTATAGTATAGCTACAGCATCTGTATTCACTTGTATATGTGTAATATCTGCTTATATACTCACTCTCTTACGGACCAAATCAGAAAGGAACCAATAATTATTGCTAGTGAGATGAACTCACACAGGCCTACTTTAAACTGACTACATCATCATTCCATTAAGTATAAAACTGAGAAATTATTTTTTTATAAACGTTTTGATCACAGTCACAGCGGGGTTAAAACGAGCATGTTGTCTCAATAAGAAACTGCTAAAATCTGAAATTTCAGCAATCAATAAATATAAAGTAGAAATCTTCATTTCAAATTGCCACTATTATGTATTAGGTTCATCGTTCATATTATCGAGATTTAAATTTGTTCGATTAAATAATGCTCAAATTGTATAAAAAAATAGTAAATATGACATTACATATTAGATATTTTACTGATTCGTTTTGGCAATTTTACCAGCGTTTCTGATGTAAGCAACATTCTCGTTTTAGCCTCGCAGCTCTATCGGTAAGTCGTTATGTTACGTACCTCTTACATGTAAGCTAAGCCCTGTGTAATTTGTAACATTGAGTAATCCACGCGTATCGTATTAAGTTAGCATTCGATTTACGTACAACTTATTCGTTCCAGTAAACAGCATTCTTTACGCCATATATTAATATTTTTATTATTATATATTTGTGTTCATAACTTTTCTATATCATTTTACAGTATACCTTAAGATTGTAGCCATTTTTAGATCTATTCTTGTATTATGGAAATCACGTTAGGTATTTATTTTGTCTAGTTTAATGTATAATCATGTTTAATTTTGTATTGGATGAATAATGAGTAACCAATGTATATGTGTTGATGTGACGACTAGTGGTCAGTCAGTCGGTGACCAGTCGGCGACCAGTCAGTGGTCAGTCAGTGGTCAGTCACGGTCAGTCACAGCCGTCGAGGAGGCGGTGGAGTCACTCGTCACGCGTCGAGTGTAAGTTATGTGAGTATATAATCTCTGTATACACTCACCAATTGGCGTAATCAAACACTATGATATAATATAACTATATAACATAATTTATTATTAATAATAAAAATAAAAAATCTTACTTTTAAGCATTAGGACAGTAACTGTATCAATAAACATTAATTAATAATGCAATTAGACAGTAAACCTTTACTATTGTCATAGTTAGGTGATTTATTTACATTTTGTGTTTATCGAGTATGTAAAAAGTGATTAAATGGAAATGTAACGCCTACATTGTGACCGCGCGCGCCGCCCGCCATCTTAACTCGGTGACGTCACTTCCGTCGCGAGTCGCGTCGCTACTACCAAAGATTTTATTGTACTATTGAACTGTGGACGCAGCTCAGTAGCGCGTTCACTGTATTGTAATTAGTTATTGGGGAAATCGTAACATTTACTAATATGGTTCTAATTAACCTGTCATTGGTGAGGTGTAGTGTGTCTGGTTGATCGGGCGGCCGCGGCGAGTTGTTGCTAGGTAGGTTTTTTACTGTTATGTAACAATATGTTAATGTAAACTAATATAGCGCAGTTCTACATTCAGCCCAAAACCTACATTTAAGTAAGCTTCACTACATAAAGGTTTATTTGTGAGCGAATGTGGGATGAGTGTTGGTTCATTGTATCGTCCTCACTATGGGGACTCCATGTTATTGTAATCGCGGCGTGACGTCAATGTCAGTGTCGGCACGGTGTCAGCACAGTGTCAGCGCGGTGTCAGCACAGTGTCAGCACAGCGCTCGCCGTCGTAGGGTATCTAGTTAGTGGTCAGTTTCGCATTTGGATGTGTTCCTCCGCCGCAGAACATTTAAATTGTATGCTTTAATATTTCGAGTGAATGTGATGTAAATTTTGTACACTGCCGCATTGTTTGTTCGCTCGAATCACGTTTAGTTTATAAGATTAACGACAGTGATCGATATATCCGCACACGGCCATGTTATTTGTATTGTTCGGTACACAAACAAACAAACGTGCGCACAAATTGTCGACGGACGCACAAACGCAGCCGACTGCGCAAGCTTCTTATTTGAAGACTGAATTGTTGCGGCTCAAAATGTTCTCGCGCTTTATTAGAACCACCGGAGGGAGTGTCGCGGAGTTTTTTAACGAGTAGTTTAGTGATCCGATCGATGGATAGTCATGTTGTAACCGTGAAGTGGCCGCTTGCGACCACGCGCCGCCATTCGAGAACGGAGCGACAATCGGTTACACGTTATATTAATGCTGAGTCTTCGTCACGACGTCGTCGATCTGAATCGATATCACCATGCTTCATTCATATTTGCCAAAGTTAATTACTAACCTCACTATTTATACCTACTGTATGTTCTTTGATAACTAAATTATGTGAGGTTCGGGGCGAGGGTGGGAGACGGCCCCGCACTCGAGTATAGTCGTATCGGTACTGATCGGAGTACAATGTTGAACAATATCTTTAGATGCGAGGAACATGTAAACATTAATTTCTAGCGCGAGCATGGGGTCGTCCGCCGAGCGTCTGCTTCGTACGCTACACGCTCGCCGCTCGCGACACGTCGCGTCGGACGATCCCTTCTATTTGAACAAACGTTTAAGAAAGTAACATTTTTAGTCACTAGTGGGTAATTTTTGAATGTGATTCAATCTTATCTTTATTTTTCTATATCGAGTGACTTGAAAATTGGGTTTCGTTGTTTCCGACTTTATGTTTTGTATTGCATTTAATGAAAGCGATGTATTTAACCAACGATGTAATAAACAATATTTTCTCTTATTTGTATCTCGTCTGCACTGGTATTTTTTATTGAATTTACTATAAATGTACTTTTAAGTGTATAATTTTAAATAATTACTGAAAATGATTATATTCTAATTTTTATGTTCAAATAATTATGTTAGTTTTATTTCGAATACCTTATCCTCTCTCTCCCTTCGCTTCTCAGAACAGATCACCTCGCGAGAAGAAGATAAAGAAATAATTAGTCATTTAAATTTCTTGTAACTTGTAATCCACAATACCACAACTGTTTATCTCTCGATTCCTTCGACACTTCTAGCCAGGCGTGTTTTGACCATAATAGATAGATCACTCATTTTGTCGCAAACTTAAAATTCATTTATTCAAATAGGATATAATGGAGCACTTTTGCAAGTCAATTTTACATTTTAATATTCTACCGCTTATTCGCAAGTCACCCAATTCTGTAAACATTTTATTAAGTATTAAGCTATACACATCTATTAAACGAACCTGGACGAATGTTATAATAGCGTTTGTTCTGCACGCTTATTGCCGTTTTTGTAGTATAGTGAATTTTATGTGAGTTTGCACCTACCCGCCATTATTTGTGAAAACCGCAAATGCAAAATCGTGAAACGTTTTAGCAGTACAAAAAATAAAGAATTCCGAATGTCATCCCATTCACGGTCCGATTCATAGACAAATAGAAATTTAAAACGACTGAAAATATTATGTAATTGTCTATGGCACCAAATAGAAAAATTTAAATAGTCTCTATGGTTAACCTTATTGTTTTGTTGATTTCAAATTTCATTTTGCCGTAAAAAATTGTTTTCTGGATATAACAAAATGAAAGAGGTAATAGATGTATTGGCTTTACAAAGTAATAGACGTGAAAGACGCTTACCGGACTACAGAAGTGCACCGGGCCACAGCTTAGCCACGAATTTCATATTCGAGTGTGGAATAAAACTGGGTTTACAGCCGGCTACCGTTGCTACGGCTGCTGTATTTTATCACAAATTCTTCAAAGAAGCAGACAAGAATGATTACGATTGCTATGTGATATGTACGGCATGTTTATGTGCTGCTGGGAAGTCAAGAGATGAGCCTGTAAGACTGAGGGACGCCGTGAACGTTGCGCACAATTCTATCAACCGTGGTGCGGGACCTTTGGAGCTGGGAGAAGAATATTGGTCGTGGAGAGGAGCGGTGGCACAGGCGGAGTTGCTCGTGCTCAGATTACTGGGGTTCAATCTTGATGCGCCATCGCCTCATCGATACTTGCTGCATTACTTGCGTTCTCTGCAAGAGTGGTTCCCGGGCTCGCAGTGGCGGGCGGCACCGGTGGCTCGTACCGCTATGGCGTTCCTGCAAGACTTCCATCATTCCCCTGCGATCCTGGACTACAGAGCGCCGCATGTAGCAGTGGCTAGTCTTACATTAGCGTTGCACGTACTTGGAGTGTGCGTGCCTCTTGCTTCTACTCTAGATGATGATGCTGCTTGGTATTCTGTAAGTATTTTACTACTCACTATGCAAAATGGGCCGAGTGGCCTAGTTGCGGAAACCAGCCCGCATACAAATACACTACTCACTATTGAAAACAGTAACATCCACAAGTAATAGAAAACATTAATAAATGAGTTGAGTGTGTTTAGATTGAACAATAAATATATCTCAAAGGTTTTTTGGTGACAGTATAACGGACAGCTTCTTCCACCAGAGACGTCTTGCCATGCAGAGAATGTTGTTTTCTTATTGTACTCTCTCAGACAGACTCAATAGACACTTCAAAATCTAATTTTCAAGATTCTTAATTATTATTAATTCTAAATAAAGAGAACTTTACAGAAAAACTTTTGTACACACACACTTCTGTTCTGTGATCTGTAAACACATTAACACATAATAAGCTAAAATGTCTCTCTTTGTGAAAGATTACTGAATTTTATAAAAATACATTTCAGGTATTCACCAAAGATCTCCAAAAGGAAAAGAACTGGGAAATAATGGAGAAAATGATGCAAGTTTATGGAAGAGAGCCAGAACCCTTATAATAAAATTTAGCAAATAATATTTAGTTTATAAGACATTACAATGAATGTGGTTTATTAAAATGTGACAAATATATTTGAGAATTTTACTTTTCATACAAGAAATCACACTAATATTATAAATGCAAAAGTTTGTTTGTTACTTCTTCACTCCTAAAAAGGTGGACTGATTGAGTTGAAATTTGGTATAGATATAGCCTAGACCCTGGAATAACACATAGGCTCCAGTACAGCAAGTAAAACCGGGTGCAGCTAGTAACTAATAACTGTAGGTGAAATAACCTTTGTGACAATTTCAAAGGACTTTATAGTACATAATATTTGTTCTTCCATAGTTTTATCACGGTAAAGAGATATACAGTAGTTTGACTCCATAGAAACGGTCGGAATTTGGGAGTGAGTAGATGTGGGTATATAATCCAGAAGCGGGTGCCACGCAGCGACGGGCGGACGTCGCGATAGTTTTTTGCAAGTATTTAGTGTAATTTACGTTATTTACTTTGGACGTATGTATACATCATATAATAAATTATATAAAATGGCAAAAAATAGCATTCGATATTATGCTGTTTTTGAGGTAAGTTAGTATGAAGTTATTATAATATTTATTTTTAAAAGTATTCTGCTGAAGTAAGAGTCCGATAAGAGTGCAAGTAAGAAACTGAGTAAGGATGCGTGTAAGTGTCCGAGTAATAGTCCGAGTAAGAGTGCGATTAAGATTCAGAGTAAGAGTGTGAGTAAGAGATCGAGTAAGAGTGTGAATAAGAGTAAGATTCTGAGTAAGAGTTCGAGTAAGAGTCCGAGTAAGAGTTCGAGTAAGAGTGCGAGTAAGAGTTCGAGTAAGAGTGCGAGTAAGAGTCCAAGTCTTGTCTTGTCTAGATAGTAGCTTAAGTAAGTAGATGATATGAAATAGGTAGGTACCTACTGTATGCGGGCAGCGGCTGCCCGGCAGCCCTATGACTTGCGCATGTACCGCGAGACTGTAGGTATTTATGTTCAAAAATCACGCTCAGTCAAACTACTGTATATCTCTTTACCGTGGTTTTATTATTTAAATATATGTTTTTGTAACACCATAAACAGAAGAACCAAGCAATAGGGTTGGTACCTAATATTCTAAAATAAAATCTACAAGGTGTGGGTAGGGATGAAAAGAAACAACATTGTTTAGATCTACAAACAAATATAATTCAGTTTCTAACATTTTACGATACATAATTTTTATAAATGTACAGGGTAAGCTCATGACGTGGGAAAAGCGGTACTAGTTTTCAACCGGCTACCTTTACACGCGGTCATTAATGTACTGCAGTGGTGCATTCCATACATTACACTCGTATTCTTAGGGCTGCGGCGCGGCGGTAGCTACCGCACTGATATGCTTCACGTCATATACAAGGTAATACAAACGTCTACTAATACTTAATAAAACTAGCAGTTATCGTCAAGAAGATGCTATTCCAAACTAATCACTCAGTTGATGGAACATTTTCATGTTTCTTGAAATTATTAGAACTCAATGTGCAGACGAATCCTTTAAGTATCAATATAACATTTGCAACACCTTGTAGACAACTATGACGACTTACTTCTAATGAAAGTGAATTTATAAGGAATATGTACCATTTCAATGTGCTGTCAGGTTACAAATCTACATTAGACACCAATGACTAGTATAATTTATAAAAAATTACGCTACGTTTAAGCGTATTGAATTGTTAATTTTACATTTGATTAGGTGAAGTGGTAGCGATTGAGGATGCGTTGGTAGAAGGCGCCGAGTGACGCAGTCGCCGGCAGACGGTGGAAGACAGAACTAGGGGATCCCTTCGAATCACGCGTCTACACATTTGTGCTTCTATTTCATATCATTAGGTACAGCGAATTACACATCGATTTATAAATTTAAAGAAATTTATATCTATACACGTGTAATAGCATATCTACTTCACCGATGCACACAATTTGTTTGACATCAGTTATTTGAGAATATTACCTTATTTACTATGATTTATTAAAATCTATGAAATAAATTCCACACAGACAAAATGTAACACGTCGATATTGATGTAGACGACATTGATATAATGACATTTAAATTGTTATTGCACAAACACTATATTCTACTGGGATCGAATACACTGGGGTCAGACATTCGTGTGGCTCTGCATCATACCTGGACAACGGAACAACTACATTACACACGGTATATAACTAGATATTTCACTTCATGCACACAATCCAATGGGGTAAGCAACGTTTGTTATTAGCACGAATGAAAACCAGCTACAATTCCCAGAGAATAATAGGTATAATTATTATTTACTCCCAAACATTTATTTTTACTCTTAGGAATTCAGCACATCGCATCGCCTCGAAACTGCGGTAATACCGTCATAAATTGTAAAAGACATTGCGTTTCTTTGGTGATTTCGAACGCCCGATCCTTTACTTTTTTATTAACTTTAATTAATAATTATTATTTTGTTAGGTTTATTTTATTTTCAAGACGATGTGCTCATTCCTTCAAGTATTATACTGGTCTTATTTGTCCGTACGAGTAAATACAACACACAAACTCACGACACATTTCACAATTTCACATAGAAAAGGCAGTTCAAGTAAGTTAAAAAACACGAGATTTATGTTGTTAGCGAGATAGAATACTAAACATATGTCAGAATATGGTTTGTATGAAATAGGCACTTGAAGTGAAACACGAAACGTAAGCTACGAAATACTTATAATTTAATAACAAAAATAAATGATTAAATAAAAAAATATAACGTCAAACGGTTAAAATGGGAATGTAATGGCAATGTTAAACTATTCATTTTTAATGAAAGTAAGCAGTGAACTATGCCTAAATTGTTCATATAGGAAGTTTGACGAATGATTCATTAAATTAACTAATAACAATGTATCAATAAAATAAAATGGTAAACTTCTATGGCATCTCAAATAAATTTGTACACATTTGTACATGGCGTCAAAACGATGCACCTCACCCTCAGGATTTGACTATAATAATTTCATTAAAATTTCCTAAACTACTAATATATTAAAATTACAATAAGAAATGACGAAACTAACGACTATATAGTAAATATACTTATTTAGCGCTACATAATCACGAAATATAAATATACAGAAGAAACGACACTATAAAAACAGTAAAAATAAACCAGACGTGACGAGTTCTTCAGAGCATCTTAAATAATTTTCTATTGATTAATGTTATTAGTTGTGTAGCCACAAATTATTGCGATACAAACACAACCCGAGTTTCACCTATTTAGTTATATTTTTGATGATAATATATATATTTATGCTTGTATGTAAGAAATAAGGAACCTACCTTCTGTACATTTTTAATTCGTGAAACAATGATCAATACGCAACCCACCTTCTCTGGCTGGAGTTCAAAAATATACGTAGGATTTTAATAAATTAAAAAAAAAAAACTAATACTGGACCTTGAATCTTAGCCTGAGGGTCAAACGGGAGTCGGGAGTGCTACTAATTATAAATCCAGGATCGGTACACATGTAAAGCTTTAACTACACGTTTACGTAACGCACGTAGACGAGTACACTGTAAGTAGCTTACTCTGTCACTTGAGTCCACACGAGTTACAAAAACGCGCGTTCCACGTTTGACATGTGAATCGATCCTAATAGGGGCGTCTATAAAACGATATATTGTGTCTCTCAGCTACATAATAACATTCCAAATATATTTGTTCGTCTGATTCAAACCACACCTCAGATCTCTAAAACGTATCATAGAACAAAACTAAACAATAGGAACTCTCTAATAGAAAAAGAAGCGTTCAAATATAACATAAATTAAATAATTAAAAGTTAACACGAAAACAAATTCCTTTTCCTTAACAAAAAATATAATATGAAACAATAATACGCTAAAAATACTAACCAAAAAATAAACACACTACTAAATTCTAGTGTGTAAACTACTAAAGTTAAATGTAAATAACCCCGATATACAACCAAGATCATACGTACGTGAGGAAAATTTGAGCTAATCTTATATTATATTGAGTCTCTGTCAAAATGCCTTAAAACGTAGACGACTTTTTTAAATTTCATTATTACAAGCTTTTATTTACATTCACCTGTCTGTAATCAAATCTGTAATCAATTTTAAATTTAATAAAAATTGTTAATTTTAAAGTGTGGCAATTAACTTGCAAATTAAATATGATCCACCTTCCGGTATCCGATTGAGCTACAATTTTGTATGCCTGTACAAATCGCAAGACAATGCTATTTTATTATGACATGGAGCTGATCTGATGATGGAGTTCGAAGGTGGCCATAGGAACTCCGTAATTAAACGACGCAACCCCATCGAGTTTGAGCTCATTTGATTCGTCTTGACGAGTACGATGATGCTATATGGTAATAATAATAAAAGCTTGTTTTTAAGAAGTTTTTTTTAAATTTGTTATCCTTTGACTACGATCTCGCGCGATGTTAAGTGACGATACGGCCGTAGATGGGAGCAGACTAAACGTAGAAGGCGGGAAAAATCCCTTCTTGCTCATTTCTTGCTCATTGCTTTTGATGATGCAGATGAGAGAAGTGATCAGAGAAGAAAAATAGACTAAGTTGATGTGATATGGAGGCTTATGTCCTGCAGCGGACGAACAGGTCTAATGAGGAGCAAATCTTAACAAATTTAAAGTTTTTTTTTCAATTTGCGAAGAAGCTATACCACATGAAAGTAGGTACATGTTATTTTACTAGTCGTGACTTATCTAGTAAGTACGTACTGTTGACTTAGTGTGACCATTATTTCTAACTCGATTTTTTTCTTCCGTAACTCTAAACAGGAGTTTGGCACTGCACTGCGCATTTGCCAGTTTTAAGCTTATGATACTTTATTTATATAATGCGGAAATTTGTTTTTAAGTATCTCAATTATTAATAAATTTGACGCTACGATCTACGTGCTAAGGAGTTTTGTTAGAGATTCAGTACAATTAGTATTAGTTCAATTTTTACCCACAATCATGACCATAGACAAAATATACCATCAATATTATAATTTGGCATACGTTACCCATCCGAATCCATCATATACATAAACCGATATTGAATAAATTAAGGTCACCGATAGATTATATCTATCACAAAATATATCTACATCTCGAAAGGTTGTGTTGGTGAAAATATTATAAGACATTTAAATTTATACGAGTCACGACACTAATATTATTGCACGGAAAGTTATGTAACTGTCATATGATGCGTGATCAGTTTGCCTTAAAGTATCCTTACTGAAATAACTCAGTAAGTATATAATATTTAAAGTGTCATCTCAATATATGTGATAGTTTAGAGAATGTCATAGGATCGAGCGCGGCGATGTTGCATCGAATAAATTTTTAAGAATGCCTTTTCTAAACAAATTCGTTTGCTGTTAAGTATTGAGACGGGGGGATTTTTAAAATTGGAAGTGTTATATTTGGATCAGACATTAGTTAGTCAGATGATTTTTGTAAAAGTACTCCAAAGTAGTATTCTATTCCTTTTTAATATTTTTTATTCATTTTATAGGCCTTTGACGACGATCTCGCTTGATCTTAAGCGACGATGCGGCCGAAGGTGGTACCGGACGAAACCTAGAAAGCGGGATAAATCCCTTCCTGGCTTCGCTGAACAGCGTACCAGTTTTGTTTTTTAATGATTATAACAATTGTTTCAAAAAGTTTCAATTTAATCAAATTTAATTTTAATTCATTTTGCATGTTTTGTAACTGATTAAATGTTTTGGACTCTAGTTATAGAACAACATTTAAAGCAAATATATATTTTCATTTCATTTTAAAAACACAGTCGCATTGACTGCTGAATCTTTTTGTGAACACTCCATTATTAATTTATGGCACATTTTGAGCTCAATCCCCGCGGTCCCCTAAATTATTCCCCTACTAAGGCATAAAATAAGCGTATATCATTTCGAGTGCAACCGCGCGCGCTCGCTATATCTCCTTCCACGCTTAAACACGAACTTCAACGAAACATGGCACTTTACTGTTCAATTAGTATGCGTGTTAGAAAGCTTACTTCGATGGATATATCGTAGATTATGCTGTTTCAAACATTTTCACTTGTAGAAATTGTAGAGGGGATCTGTAAAATTGTATGTAGTTTTAAAAGATTTTCAAGACTTTATTTATTTATTTAAAGATTTATTTATTTAATGAAAATTAAAGTAGGGTATACACACGTTTGGAGTCCACTTGCTTTTGTATTTTAAATTTTGACCTAACTTTTTAGCCTTGGAGTAAGATTGTGTTCCAGGGTCAAAAAAGTTAAGGTTACATTTGTGCCAAGTCAACATTTAAATCCCTACTCTGTAAAGTAGGTATTTTTAAGGGTATTCTTATTTTCCCATTTGGGGCAAATGTCCCAAGGTGGCAATTATCACCGAATGGCGACTGGAAAGTGAGATTGTTCCCACTTTAAACTTTTGTGTAGATCGCTAATCCCCCTGATTACAAATGCCATCATTTTCACAAATACCAATGGGGCATTCGATGTGGGGCCAAATGGGAATATTCCTTTTTCAAAAGTGACTTTGTTCTATGGATAAGTCGTAAGGTAGTTGCAAATGTTTAAGTCTTTCTACTTTTTAGTTTATCCACAGCATAATCTAGATTTGACATAATTAACACATACAAATATTAGTATATAAACAATGTGTGATGTATTAGTAATACGTGAGCCAATCTGAGCGAATTTGAATAATTTAGAATACTGAGATCAAATTATAAAAAAAACTATTTAACATGTAGAAATCCGCTCTGCTTGCTCATGCAAAGGAAATGGTTTTAAAGGCGACTGTAATATGGACTATTTTAATTTGAGCAGATTTTTTAAATCTTTTCACCGCTTTTTACACCTATTTTATTTTGTAAATATGTTATGTAACAACTATGACTAGCTTTTAAGTGTCTGTCAATAGGTTGTCTCTAAGGAAATAAGCATGGTTATCTGGAAGAGATCGCTATTAGCAATAAGATTGCCAATTGTAACAGTTTTTTTTTCCAAATGTGTGATTTTAAGCTTATTTTTAATGAACTATAAGAGCGCCAATTTTACTGGCAGAATTTGAGAATCTCTGGTTTGACAACATCGTGCCTGAACACGAACATTACTAATTAGCTATTTTTAGATTTGGCTAGTTTTTAATAAATAATATTTAGCCGAAAAGACTTCTAATAGTAAATAAATATTCTTTTATTATATTTGGTATAGATTAGCGGTGAAAAAATTTAAGTAGTTTTTGAGCATAATTTTTAACATTTTGTTATTTTAGTTTGAGATCTTTTATTCGTTGCAATTTAAGTTTTGCCTTGATTTTTGTCGAGCGATATTATGCTCTAAGTCAATGGCATTACATACAATGTGTTACATAAAGCAAAGTAGAAAATACACTACTTTAAATTTTTAGTTCTTCATTGGTAAGTAAAATTTTATTAATATTGAATTTTGTAATAACTATTAATCCCCCCCCCCCCCCCCCCTAAAACTTTAGGTCTTTACCAATTTGATTAATTTCTTACGGAAATGTTTTTCAAATCCAAAAACAAGATTTATCTGCATAAACCAGTTTGTGCCACTGCAGAAAAAAAAAATTGTACTTTAGTCAAAGGACAAGATTGGTTATTATTAGTGTCCGACCGAAATTTCGGTTTCGGTTTCGGTTTCGGCCGAGTTTCGGCCAAAAATCAAGTTTCGGCGAAAGTTTCGGTTTCGGCCAAAGTTGGCTGAAACTTTTGCCGAAACCGAAACTCCTTTCGGAAGTTGTCGTGCACGCTCGCCTAGCTTCGTTTCTCGCGACAACGCTTTGGCGGACGAGTAATTGTGATATAGATTTGTCAATTTTAAATGTGTTATTTGGTATTATCTTTGTTGAGACTGGAACTAAGCGTGTAATAGCAATTTAAGTAATTATTATTTTTATAAAGAGGTAGGTAGGTTGTTCCTGGATCAAGGGGTCATGAAACAGTAATAATTAGTGATTTGATTATAATTATTAACTGATCTCCATTTTACTATAAGAACTTAATTTCAATAAATACGCCAAGCGCTATTCAGGCTACGCGCAATGTTGGCTTCCCTAGAACTGGCAAATCGTATATCCACTGCCTTAATTTTCATCAACGATATCTTAAAAACTCATAAAACTATCTTAACCGCTATGGTTTTCCTGGAAAGTTCATGGTTGAAACTATATTCGTGATTTTTAACAGTTTAGATATTAGAGGGCGGGGGACGCCATAAAAAAAAATTAATTGAATATATTAAAAAAAAATTATATCGTAAATTTGGCATGTGATTTAAATAATAACTGTTATTGGTCTTTGGATGTGTATATGTTACCAAATTTCAATTTAATTTTGTTCTTTGTTTGAGTGTATTGTATGTCCGTAACGTCACTAAGCGGCTCCAACGGAAGACCAGCGCTGGGTGCTTGCATCCAGCATAATGCTGAGTTGGGGACCGATTTGTGGCACACACTAATCTATTGTTTTTACTTGTGTTTTTTTTTTAATTTATTTATTGTTTATATGTGTGTGCGTAACAAATGAAATATTTTCTTTCTTTCTTTCTTCTTTCTTTCAAATGGATCATTAAATCGAAAAATGTCCATTAAAATACCTATTCAACAATATCCCAAATGATGGGATCAGCTAGAAAAAATATCATCCCCATTTTACAAGTTTGGGAGGCACCCTAAATTAATTGATTTAAATTTTATAATATTTTTTGTAACCGTTCTCTTACCCTAATCATTGCCCTCCTTGGTGCAAAATTACAGTTTTTTAGGACTTATAGTTACTCCAGAAAGCCGCGGACAAACGGACCGACAGATAAAGCGAAACTATAAGGCTTCCTTGTTGACCATGGAAGCCTAAAGATAATAAAAATATTATTGACATATTTTTATATGACATCTGATACAACAAACTTAATGATAACAACAAACGTTATATTATGCTGTCCTTCCATTTCATGTCCTAATTAATGCAAAATAATGGGTAAAATGCACCAAATTTCAGTATTTTAAAGATTTTTTTACTTAACCACGTGAGTTTCGGTTTCGGTTTCGGTTTCGGCCGAAACTAAAGCCTCGGCCGAACATTCGGTTTCGGTTTCGGTTTCGGCCGTAAAACTAGTTTCGGTCGGACTCTAATTATATTGATTCCTGTTAGCTTTCTTAAAATAAATAAAATTATTAAACAGGTTAATATGTATACTATAATAACTCAACTTTACTTGTGACATTTTGTATAGAATTCATTCAAAATATGTGTTTTCTACTCAGGTAAATCAAATTTACTTTATGTAACACATTGCATATAAAACCTAATCAATTTTTTTAAGTCAACGGCTAGTTGAAAATGTCCCATGAAGTACAGTCGCCGGAACGAAGGATGTATGTGTGAGGTGTGTAGTGTAGAGTAGATTAGAATAGTTCATCGCACGTCTGTCAGGTTGCTCTTGTCGCCGAACAGTTTGACCAGTTGCTCCTCATAATCGTCGATGTTGCGCTTCATTATCTCCATGCAGGGGCCCAGCAGCCGCTCGAATGTCTCCACGTCCAGGACTGGAATTGAAATGGTGGTTGTCGATTGAAAAGGTGGTTGTTGGTTGAAAAGGTGGTTGTTGATTGAAAAGGTGGTTGTTGATTGAAAATGTGGTTGTTGGTTTAAAGGTGGTTGTTGGTTGAAAAGGTGGTTGTTGATTGAAAAGGTGGTTATGTTGTTTAATAAGGTGGTTATGTTGATTGAAAAGGTGTTGGGAAGTTGGGCGTTGGTTGGAAAGTTGATGTTGTTTGTTTTATTATTCGGGACTTATTGCGTTATACACGGTGACTGGTAAATCACTTAAAAGCTTCAAGGATATGATAAATTATATAATCACATAATGTTTACAATTAACAAACAAAGACAATACTAATACATTTAAGAGAAAATCTTATTTGAATTAATTCGCCATGTCCCAAACAAAATGGTAAAACTACTGGCGAACAGCTGACGCAGGTAGGTAAGTAAAGCTACATACAAAGTAGGTATCGACACCACCGACAAAGGACGCGATCTGTGACGCGACATAGCTACGCGATGCTAGCCGCATGTGGTAGCAGACTAAACCTAGAAGGCGGGATAAATCCCTCCCTGGCTTCACTGAGCTTATTATCCTTTGCTGGTTATCAATACAAGCCGCAATAGAAATCCGCAGTTCGTTGTTCGCCCGGTACAATTTTTATTAGTAGGTAAGTAACTAAAATTAAACCCGCCAAATAACAAATTGAATTTTAAGACTAAAATACTCATCGATGAAAGGAAATACCTTAAAAGCGTCTAAACGCGCGCGCTCTGGATAAATAAATTAGGCTTAGTAACTAAATAATAACTAAGTAGGTAGGTATGATCCGTTTTTCCTTCATACTTTACCTGGCTTAGGACAGGCAAAAATACCAAGGTAAGTGGACAATGACATATCAAAGAAATCCATATTAATCGTTCAGATACTAGGTACATTATTACCTATTTATTATCGATACCTACCAGCTGACCGAATATGCCGCCACAGGTTGGATTGTACCTACGCTACGACCGCGATTTGTGCAGATACCTACCGCATCGCAAAAGATTTTGAAATGTGAATAAATAATAATGATTTTGTAATATGAATTATGTTCTTATTTGATATTTTTTGTCAAAATTAGATAGGTAGGTACCTATTTTTACGAATCGTGGACTGGGTACTCTGTTTCAAGGTTCTAAGTTTTAAATGCACGTCAAATTAAAACCGCAATAGAAAGCCACGCTAGTCGTGGCTTTCTGTAGTTTTCTGTAGCTTCTGTACAAGATAGCCGGTCGGCTGGTAGATTTCGATAAAGTACCTACGTACTTTATCGAAATCTACCAGCCGACCGGCTATCTTGTATGAGGGCTACAAACCTATTAGGTACCGACTATGACGGTGATTTTTGCGTATACCTATTTTATTAATACAAATTACACATACCTAATTTCCTTCTCCTGTGTATCCAATTAAAGTATCACCACGCACTTATCAAAAACCTTCACAATTATTTACTATTAGTGAACACCAGACCACTTTTAACATCACACCACTAATAATCCTAGTTATTTGAGAACGTCACACGATACCTACAACATTAGTGATTGGAAACATATGTTGTGATATCTATGTGAGCGAAGCAACTGAGCGGGGTGGCGGCACGGGCGCGGATTGGCGGGGGATAGGCACGCTTCACATTTCGGCGCGTGCGAATCGGCCCGTTTACATTACAAATACTTTATAGAACACATAGGATATTTTACCCAAAATTTAAGTAACTATTTTTATATTTTTTTTAGAATGAGAATCGTTAACTGAGTTCCCTGTTTTAGGCTTCTAAGTGATTTACCAGTCACCGTGTATATGAGCTCAAATCACGAATGTTTAAAGTGTTACAATGTTGTTTGGTTTGTTGGGTAATTATCGATAGAAAGTTTGGGAAATGATAATTGGGGTTGGGGAAAAAAAAAAAAAAAAGTTGGTTAAAAAGTGTAGGAGGGAAAATTGGGTAATGTTGGTTGGAAAGCTGAGTAATGTTGGTTGGGCAGTTGGGGTAACGTTGGTTGGAAAATTTTAAAACAATTTATCAAATCATTAAGATGGTTTTAAAGAAACTGGAAGAAAAACTAAATATAATTATCAATTTGTAAAATTAACCAGCAGGGCTATGATGCGCACGTCGACATAAAATCAAAATCAAAAGCATTTATTTGTTAGAGTATTGTACATACATAGGTAATAAAATTTCGAAGTTTCAAATACTCTACCGGAGCTCCGGTGTACAAATATTGATTATATTAAATTAAATAAAAAAGATGGACATGCAATTAATGTAACACTTACATACACAATAAAATAATTAATCCATTTCATGCACAAAATTACAATAAATCAAAATAAATTACAATAATTAAAATGTCAAATGGAATAAAAATGTCAGATTATACACCATGACTTTTGCAGTGTTGCCATTGGAAGAATTAAATTTTAAATAATATAATCAAATTAAAATAATAAAATAAATTAAAAATTAAATATCTATACCAATTTATAATGTCAAAATTAATAAGAAATAATAATACAAATAAAAATTATAAACTAGATTTTAAAATAATTATTTTCACTCAAAAAGTCATTTACTGTATAATAACATTTATCCATTAAAAAGTTAAATAACATAGTTTTAAATTTGTTCCGATTTAATAATTTGAACTCTTCTGGCAGCTTGTTATAAATATGAATGCCCATGCAATAAACATTTTTGCTGTATACCTGAACCCGTTGCGAAGGGACACATATCTGATTTGGTTTACGACGTAACCTAGCTGCTGTTTCTTTTGTTTTAAACAAATGTCGATTTTTGTGGACAAATACACTTACTTCATAAACATATAAACATGGGAGCGGTAAAATGTGTAGTTGTTTAAATAATGGCTTGCAAGAGTCTGTACCGCAGGCACCGCATATTGACCTTAAACATTTTTTTTGCGCTCTAAACGCTCTAATTGCATCAGTTGAATTACCCCATATGATTAAACCATAACGCAAGAGTGACAATACGTACGCATGGAAAGCGCTGAGTGCAGCTTGGGGCGAGGCTATCCTTCTCAACCTGTTTAGGACGTACACATATCTTTCTAGTTTTGAGCAAAGTTTGTGAATATGCTCCTTCCAATTACAGTATTTATCTATAATTATTCCCAAGAATGTAATTGACTTTACTTCTTCTATAAAAATACCGTTATTTTCAACGCGCAATTGAAGTGGGCTACTATTGTATGTTTGAAATTGCATAATTTTAGTTTTATTTATGTTGATATTAAGTTTATTAGTATTCAGCCATCCGATAATAGACCCAAGTGCGTTATTTATGTCGGATTGAAAAGAATGTATGTTATGTCCTTCAACAATAAGGGTCGTGTCGTCCGCGTATAAAATGTATTTATGTACCGTAATGTCAGGGAGGTCATTAATATACAACAGAAACAATAGAGGACCCAGAATACTTCCTTGGGGTACTCCTCGAGCATTAACTGTATAGGGGGAACGTGTAGCTACTCTATTGTATCTGTTGAAGTTACATATTTCCACACATTGACTTCTATCACTAAGATAGCTTTCCAACCAATTTAGAGCTATTCCTCTTATGCCGTACCGTTCTAGCTTAAATAATAATAGATTGTGATTTACATAGTCAAATGCCTTTGACATATCTAGGAAAAGCGATACCACTGGACACACACATACATAATGTCGCGTGAAATTTGATTTAATGTGAATAATACTTTATGTGGATGTCATAAAGTCGAAAATTACACACCAGTGAGATCATTTTGACATAGGAGTTTTAACGACAAAATCATTTCACTGGTGCGTAAATCTCGACTTTATGACAGCCACATAGAGTATTATTCACATTAAATCAAATTTCACGCGACATTATGTCGACGTGCGCATCATAGCCCCGCAGTACTATTTTAAAAGTAATTTCAGAAAATTCCCTAACAATATTTTTTTGAATATACATTTTATAAATGAAGTTGTAAACTAATAGTTACACAAGTTATTGTACAAGGGCGTGTACGATGAACGATTATGTTTATCAACGATCTACAATATCAGTTACCACATGAGCTAAGTGAAAAATCATGTTTAATTATTATTATTGCTTAGTACATTTTTACAAATTGTTTAACTAAGGTGTAGATTGTAACATATAATATACTAGTTTATTTGGGTAAAGTCGCGACTTTACCCGCGTGGAGAAATACTTTTTTACAGCGAAGGTCTACGTCATAAAACCTATCTGTGTTCCAAATTTCAATCCAATCCGTTCGGCGATTTGGACTATGTATTGATCAGTCAGTCTATCAGTCACTCTTTTTGATATTTCATATTTATTAGAGCTTAATAGTTTACGCTTAAGAGTCTTAACATCTTACGTACTCTTGAATAAGAAGCGTTGGTGCAGTGCACCTAGAATTTAACATAATTGTGAAATCCTGGGTAGCGATGTGCTAATTAAGGGTAGCGTTATCTTTCACCATCAGGAGAGCGTCTTGCTCGTCTTCATACTTCTGCATAAAACAAAAGTTATATAATAAGCTATAGTGATACTTACAAGCAACCTTAGTAGGTCCGACAGAGTACGCTGAGGCGGCGCGAGGCTTGTGGGTCACCAACGCGAGCTCACCGAAATATCCACCCTTACCTGGGAAAAACATGGTATTTTATCGGTTGTCTAGAAAATATAACCATAATGGATATATGTCATATAGGTATAGCATCAATATTGAAAGGAAAAAAGTAACTACAGAAAAAGTAAATTTTATTGGTGGGAGTATTACTCAATGCTATAAGTCCGCTGGGTATTTTAACTCAATATTTTGTCGAGATTCGCTATCGGAGGAAACTAAACATAAATCTGATATTTATATTTAAGATCCGTTAAGTCAGCACAGTACCTACACAGTAATGCAAGGAATACTATATGTGAAAAGTGATACATTTATTTATGTTTTAATTTTAACCAACACATACATCCATCATATCTTTACATCCAAGTAATATCCGTTCACTTCTATAAATTGATGGACGTGCGCAGGCCTCATTTCCAAAATCAAATTTCATTAATTTCTTTGAATCCTGTCACAATGGCCAGTTCCTAAAATCCAAGTAATCCAAGGTTATATCATACCCAGTCGTTTGATCTCGTGTTCGTTGCCGTCGGTGCGCGCGAGGCGGATGCTGATGGAGCCGTCCTCCACATTAGGCAGACAAACCAAGCTGTTCCCAGTAACCATGACATACCAAGCCGTTTGATCTCGTGTTCGTTGCCGTCGGTGCGCGCGAGGCGGATGCTGATGGAGCCGTCCTCCACATTAGGCAGACAAACCAAGCTGTTCCCAGTAACCATGACATACCAAGTCGTTTGATCTCGTGTTCGTTGCCGTCGGTGCGCGCGAGGCGGATGCTGATGGAGCCGTCCTCCACATTAGGCAGACAAACCAAGCTGTTCCCAGTAACCATGACATACCAAGTCGTTTGATCTCGTGTTCGTTGCCGTCGGTGCGCGCGAGGCGGATGCTGATGGAGCCGTCCTCCACATTAGGCAGACAAACCAAGCTGTTCCCAGTAACCATGACATACCAAGTCGTTTGATCTCGTGTTCGTTGCCGTCGGTGCGCGCGAGGCGGATGCTGATGGAGCCGTCCTCCACATTAGGCAGACAAACCAAGCTGTTCCCAGTAACCATGACATACCAAGTCGTTTGATCTCGTGTTCGTTGCCGTCGGTGCGCGCGAGGCGGATGCTGATGGAGCCGTCCTCCACATTAGGCAGACAAACCAAGCTGTTCCCAGTAACCATGACATACCAAGTCGTTTGATCTCGTGTTCGTTGCCGTCGGTGCGCGCGAGGCGGATGCTGATGGAGCCGTCCTCCACATTAGGCAGACAAACCAAGCTGTTCCCAGTAACCATGACATACAAAGTCGTTTGATCTCGTGTTCGTTGCCGTCGGTGCGCGCGAGGCGGATGCTGATGGAGCCGTCCTCCACATTAGGCAGACAAACCAAGCTGTTCCCAGTAACCATGACATACCAAGTCGTTTGATCTCGTGTTCGTTGCCGTCGGTGCGCGCGAGGCGGATGCTGATGGAGCCGTCCTCCACATTAGGCAGACAAACCAAGCTGTTCCCAGTAACCATGACATACCAAGTCGTTTGATCTCGTGTTCGTTGCCGTCGGTGCGCGCGAGGCGGATGCTGATGGAGCCGTCCTCCACATTAGGCAGACAAACCAAGCTGTTCCCAGTAACCATGACATACCAAGTCGTTTGATCTCGTGTTCGTTGCCGTCGGTGCGCGCGAGGCGGATGCTGATGGAGCCGTCCTCCACAAAGTACATCCCGTCAGCGGTGTCCCCCTGCCGGATGATCAGCTCGCCGTCATTGAAGGTACGCGGCAGCAGCGCGTCGGCGAGGTTGGCGCGCTCGTACGGCTGGAGGACAAAAGGAAACTGGTTATACAACAACTACGTGATGTTTTTGCTTCTTTTTATTTGTGGCCATTGCAGGATAATCAGGAAGCCGCCTGTAAAAACTCGCTGTTGTTGCTAGTAGGCTTACAACTTTTAAAGATTTCATTTATCTATTTACAATTCTAAATTTGTAAATACTACTTTGTATATATTACTTTTTTACTACGTTATTCCACTTTTTACGGGGCTTTGGTAATATGGAACACAAGAATAACAAGTTTGGGGCCTGACCAATAATAGAACAGACAAGAATCAGTGATATTTCTATTGTAGCCTATGTCAACAATACCATAAGTGCACATCGATTGACATAATTTCATTCAACATGAGTAATTTGGGCGCTACGGTACAAAGGATAGATATTATAATACTTCTAAATATAGATAAGATTTGTTATCATAAATTAAGTGTTTTCGGCTGTCTCAAAATACAGACATTTTTTTTCAGTAAGCTATTAATAAACATGATATTAATAAACTGACGCATGGTTTCTTAGAGGTTAACCAATTACGCTAACTAAAAATCTAGGTTACACAACATTTTTTTTTGGGAAATATTAGAGTTTTCTATGTTTTTATAAGCACTAGATACTTGAGTATAATATTCAGTAAATAATTTCGATCAGAGTTAAATATCAGTGTTTAGCTCGAAAATAGGACGTTTTGACGTCATCGCAATCTTTCATAATATGCCAGATTTCAATCTCTAGATTTCGAAACAATTCTTAGAAGGAACCATATCGTGTCTAAAATCTAGTCAATCGATATGGTTACTAGATAACAAGGTAATTTATAATGTTTTTTAGGTAATACGTATAATAAATATGTCTCGAGTTTTACATATGTTTGAATTCTTATCAGACTGGCACACCCATTCCATCTATTGGGAAATAGTTTTAAAACTAAAAAGTTCATTTTGCTTAGTAGTTATGAGCACCAAGTTAATCTAATTATATAACAAGTGAAATTTTAAAAATACTTTTTAAAAACAAGCTTTAATTATTATTATCATCTTGCATAATAAAGTACTCGTCAAGACGAATCAAATGAGCCCAAACTCGATGGGGTTGCGTTGTTTTATGACAGAGTTCCTTTGGCCACCTTCCAGCTCCATCATCAGATCAGCTCGATGTCATAAAAATATTGCATTGTCATCCGATTTACACACGCATGCAAATTTTCAGCTCAATTGGAAACCGGGAAGTGGGTCAAATTAAACTTGCAAGATTTGATTACAGACAGACAGACAGACAACAGACAGGTGAAAGTAATATAAAGCTTGTAAAAAGGAAAGTGTGATTAACTGATCTATTAATAATGCAAACCCTATACAGCTGAACAGATTTGGTTGAAATTTGGAACACACGATAGGTTTTATGTCGTAGACGTCCGCCAAGAAAGGATTTTGCTACGCGATCATAAGCTAGTCAATAATAGGTGTAAATTTGGATGAAGATTTGTATTAATTACTTTTTAACGCCCAATGCTACTTATTAATTGCGGGCTGCGCCCCAAATATATTTTTAGAATTTAATTTTATTTAATTTTGTTTCAGCAATATTACATGTATTAAGCAGCTTAATTTAAGCTCGTGGCACATTCAAGGTATGGCGCGTAGGTTAAAAATGGGCATGAATATCAGTAGATCTCGTACAATATCAGTATTAAATGATAACATTGATAGCGCTCCGTTTACGTATGTTATCATGTGACGACCGCAATATTAACTTTATCGATATCAATGTCTTAAACCTATGGATTGTCATGGAATTTATTACCTTGATCCTAGATTCTATTCAAGTGTTTTTATTGAGATCAGTAAAATTATAACTATAAATGTGAAATTTATATTTTATTAGAACCCAATACACTATGCTGTTTGCATACGAATATCATTGTAATTGTTTTAATAGTTTTTATGTTAATGATGCAGTTAAGCTTAATGGGGTTATAATAGACAAAAAAAGTTGATTTTCAAACCGTGTTTTTTAAACTTGTTAATAACTATTGTTATTATGTGGGATGTAACACTGGAATAAGAATGATTGTCAAATAAACAAAACATTTTTTTTAATATGGCTCATTAAAGAAGAAAAAACAAAAACATTAAATCAAAATTCAACCAAATATCACACCTTATATTTTGAAGTAGGTTGAAAAAAGGACTGCAACTCTTAAACGTCTTTGTTTAGCAAAATATAGCAGCAACGAGTATTAATTGTAGACTTAAGATATCGATTTCAATACGCCTATTCCCGTAATGCATTACACAAATGCATTATTAATTCGAACGCGTTCGGATTTAATGACGTATCGACCGCTATTATTGAGTTATTCCAAATTCCCCTCCGAGATATTGTTCAAAGTTTCTATGAAATGAATTAAAGCGTTCCTTTGTGGTCGTAGACTAGTAATAGAGGTAGAAACCGCCCTCCAAAAAACAATACGCAGTGTCTTGCTAATTATATATGAATACGTTTTTCCAATCAGTACTAAACTAAGGGTGCGTTTCGGATATGAAGAGGCGAAGAGCGAGCTAGAATTGACAAATCAGTGCTTCGCTAAGCAAACCGGAAATACTTGTAAAAATCTACTTATCTACTTTTAAAAAGAGCTTTACCGAAGATAATTTTCAAAATTTTAATTTCTACGATTTTAAATTTCAAAATTCGTCAAATCGTACGAGCGAGAGGGTCGCACGCAAAGAAAAGGCTCTTAAAGACTATGGAAACTAGTTATTTGTACAAAATAGTATTGAGAACTGAAACACACTGAGATGGCACAGGGAAGAGAAGAGTAGGTACATGAAAAGATTTCGGGGAGGTATTTACTATTTACCTAGCATGACAAAAAGGTATTATTTAAATTTAGTTTCATTTCTTTTGTGTTTGGTGCACGTAGTCTGTCCATATTACACAGGTGGTGGTGGTAAAAGTGTGTCACACAAAGGTCACGAAATGTGTCGTGGGATTTGACTGGCCACATGTATTCTGGGGCACATACACACACTAGTTTTAGTACTAGATTCCATGAATTGGACTTTATTAAATGAGGTGGAATGAGGAGGTCGTTGACCATTATAATCACACTTATATTTTAAAAGCGAAAGTTTGTGAGTGTGTGACTGTGTATGTTTGTTACTCTTTCACGCCTAAACGGGTGGACCGATTGAGCTGAAATTTGGTATAGAGAATAGCTTAGACGCTGGAATAACACATAGGCTATAATAGTACAGCAGGTAAAACCGCTGGGCGCAGCTATTTACACTATATTTTACAATAAGTTACATACTTTGATGTAGTAAGGATTTGAGGATCAATGACCTAGCTAATATTATTATCAATGTACAAAAACAACAAAAAATCAATAACTGCTGTTATTAAAAATTGCAATCCAAATTCCAAATACCAGCTAAAAAATTGTTACAGTTGAAAGTAGAAAACGTGGGTTAGGTCACATAACTCCTAAGAATTGTTTAAGTTTGTCACAAACTAAAGCAGTTCCTTGTAACAAAGTTAACAAACTAAAACCGTTGCTGCAGATGTGTCACTTGGGTGCGTCATGGTTCTGTGGGAAAACCACTTTTCAAGATTTATCTGAAAACTTTGGCTTTACAATGTCTACGAATTGCCGGTTTCTTTATGAATTAAACGTGAAAATGAATTAATTAAACTTCGTAAACAAAACTAATATAACGGCTTAAATTTGTATAGGACCAAATGGTAGGTAGTACGGATAGTAACCAAACCAAAATGGTCCATTTTGGATGTAACAGCCAACCAGCAGGAGAAAATAAAAACACTAGAGCAGAAAAGACTCGTATTTTTTTTTTTTTCAAATTAGTCCTAAACGTGAAGAGTGGAGTCGAATTCCTTCTTTTTGAAGTTGTTTTAACATATGTTATATAAAACATTTTATATCAATCTGCAGTCGTATTATTCTTGACGGTTATAAGGTTAAAGCAACTAACATTAAAAGTTATATGGCTATCATTTCTATGAGATCTCAAGGAGATCTAGATTAATAAGGCCTTATTTACTTTATTGCAAGTAATAGACCAGATTAATATTATGTTATATATATACCTAGTCAGGTCATAAATTCTGTCACATGTTTAATATAAAATTATTGGAACAAGTTTATTTATTATGTAACCATTTATATACCAAAATGAACTTAACAAAACATAGATTCTTATGACAATAAAGTTTATTCAAAATGACCTCCGTGATTTTGAATACAGGCCTTCAATCTGCGCGGCCAGTCGTCTATCGCAGCACGAACGAGGTCCATGTCAATATCGGCTGCTGCCTTAATCAAGGATGTCTTGAGTGACTCCAAATTGGGATGAGGCTTTGAGCACGCCTTTTCCTCCAAGTGTTGCCATATCTTGTAATCTAACGGACTCAAATCTGGACTGGAGGAGGGCCAGTCTTCGTGCCGGATGAAGTCGATTTCACGCGCCGCCAGCCAGTCTTGTGTGCTCTTCGCTCTATGAGCTGGCGCCGAATCTTGTTGGAATACCCAGTGCCTGTTATTGAACATAGTATGAGAAACAGGTTCCACAAGGTTCATCAGGTCTGTATTTTGATACACAACTGCATTCGTTTTTACACCTTTCTCACAAAAATGTACCTCTGTTTAGCCCCAATAACAAACTCCCAACCATACCATGAGCGAGGATGGAAAATGACCTCGTTGGACACGCGGAATACGGTTGCTCGCTTCTTCACTACTGTGTGCGTACACCTTATCATTTTGTTTGTTGTAGCTCTCTTCTACGGTAAAAATTTTTTCATACGAAAAAAGAATTTCTCGATATTTTTTTCTCGCGTACCGCTTCAACAAAGCGCGGCATCTCTTCAGTCTCAGGTCCATTAAACGAGCATTTAAACGATGTCCTGTTTTTCTTCGATATGCCCGAAGCCCTAAGTCTTCATTTAACACCCTTTTCACCGTGGTTCTGCTTAACCCCATCTGAAGGGCCAACAGTTTCTGCTTACGTTTGGGATTTCTTTGAATTCGCGCCTTCACAGCTTTTATCACTGCTGGAGTCCTAACAGCCGAGGGCGACCACTTCTTGACCTGTCATCTACATTAGAGTCTTCATTGTATCGTTTGATGGTACGATAAACGAATCTTTTGGTTATATTCAAATTTTTCAGTATGTCAAAAATTTGAATTGGCGCGTAACCGCAACGATGCAACGCAATAACTGCAACACGGTCTTCTTTAAGCGTCCACTCCATATTTAAAAACCGGTCAAGAACGAGTAGGACTCGAGCACCGAGGGTTCCGTACAAACCTATTAGTTTTCTACGGAACCCTAAGGAAATGTGGGTATAGTATTATATACTGTAGGTTTTGATTCCCTTGCGAGTACTTGCGAGTTTGAAAATATGCGGCTAAAATTGCTGTTTCTTTTGATTGCGTTGACATATATGTTTGTTTTTTTTACAACTTAAAGTTATTATAAAGCTGAGTATTTGGTATGAATTTCAATTTAATACCTGTACGCGTTCTTGAGGAAAAGGGTAGTAAATACAAAATTATTAAAAATATTTTTTTTATATGATGTAACTAAAAATTTACGGTTTTCGAAATTTTTTCTGTGCCTATGATTTAAGACGTTGCTGCGAACCAAATTTCAAGATTCTGAGTTAACGGCAAGTACCCTGTAGGTTTTGATTCCCTTGAGAGTAGTCGCGAGTTAAAAAATAAGGCTAAAATTGCTGATCTTTTGAATGCGTTGAGATAGAGATTTGATTTTATTACAGTTTAAAGGGATTATAGACCTTAGTATTTGATATGAATTTCAGTTTAATACCTGCACGCGTTCATGAGAAAAAAGGTAGTAAGTATGAAATTATTAAAAATATTTTTTTATATGATGTAACTAAAAATGTACAGTTTTCGCAATTTTTCCTTTATTTGTGCTCTAAGGAGTTGCTTCGTGCCAATTTTCAAGATTCTAAGTTCACGGGAAGTACCCTGTAGGTTTTGATTTTTTGAGAGTAGTTGCGAGTTTAAAATTGCGACTAAAATTGCTGTTTCTTTTGAATGCGTTGACATAGAGGTTTGATTTTATTACAGTTTAAAGGTATTATAGTCTTGAGTATTTGATATGAATTTCAATTTAATATGTCTACGCGTTCATGAGAAAATGGGTAGTAGGTAGGTATAAAATTATTCAAAATATTTTTTTCATATGATGCAAAAATAAATTTATAGTTTTCGTAATTTTTCCTTTATCTGTGCTTTAAGGAGTTACTTCGTGCCAAATTTCAAGATTCTGAGTTCACGGGAAGTGCCCCGTAGGTTTTGATTTATTTGGTAATGTCGAAAATTTGCAGAAATTTGCGACATATTCGACTATATCTTGTGATTGCGCTGGCCTAGAAGTTTGAAATTTTCACAGCTCTAAGAGGCAATGGACTTTAGTATTTTCTATAAATTTCAGCTTGTTACCTCCACGCGTTCCTGAGAAAAAGGGTCTTGACAGACAGACAGACAGACAGACAGACGGACAACAAAGTGATCCTATAAGGGTTCCGTTTTTTCCTTTTGAGGTACGGAACCCTAAAAATGAGTAAAATTCTAAAAAGTATACATTTTTATTTTCATGAACAATTCGAAATTCGAATTCAATAAACTTTTTTGTGGCCAGCATTCTAAAAGAAAAGTTTTTACTGTGTGACAATACTTATGACCTGACTAGGTATATTTCTTACACGTATACACTCACTTGCATACTTAGCAACAGTTTAATACTTAATTGGTTGCAATTTAACTTTAACAGAAGAAGAAACAAATGACTTTTCATAAAAAAATGTTTGGGGGAAATCTATCCAAGTTGTCCAAGTCTGGATGCTAAGGCTCTGCCGATTCCCAGTCCTCCGTCACTAAGACGATGCGGGAGTGCCGCCGGGTCGTTTTAGTGGGTAAACCGTGCAGCCGTCCTGCACGGGAGTCCCACATAACCCTCCCATTCCCTCGATGGAAGGGTATGCGTAATGCATTTTTCAAAAAAAAAAAGTTGTCCAAGTTTGAGCTATATTTAAGTTAGAGTTTTATTTTATTTTAGGTTAGCCTTTGACCACGCGTGTTAAGCGACGATACTGCTGTAGAATGGTAGCAGACTTAAACGAAGGCAAGAAATGATAAGAATAAGAACAATCACATTATCACGCCAAAATCTTCAGTCTCATTTTCATTTAAGAAAATCACTGAGTCTCATGCGGAAATGATATAAAAAGTATAAAAAATGAATAAATTTAAATTTGCAAAAAAATATAGCATCTTATTTTTTAATTTTCGCTTCGCTTGGCAGCGATAACACAAAGATTATAACTCACAATGTATGCAAACCAACAATGAAACCTTTTCATATTACCATAATGTGGCCGTTTAACCCTACTCAATTTAAATTTCATTAAATACACATAACGTGTTTTATCAAAATTAATGTTCCTTGGCTTTGATGTAAATATTGTGTTAGTATTTATTAGGCGACTAGATTATGCTCACATAGAGAATGTTATCTAAGGACTACAATTTAAAAATGTTCCGAATTTAAACTCAATCATTTCCGTAGTTCGGTCAGTCAGTTAATTAGCCACTCTTTCTTTTAGTATACTTAGAATGTCTAACATCAAACTCGCATCTTTAGGGTACGAGAAAAGAGGAGAGAGATTGGTTTAATTATGATTTGACTCCGACAATCTAAGTAGTTTCCCTACTCTATTCCCCTCCAGTTCCCTTGTCATTGTGCCCTCCTAGAAGTATTTAATAAACCCCTATTATATTTTTATGAAGAAGAAGCAAAAGCAATTATTTAAACAAGACGAGCTCGACGCTCGTGTTAAGCGATAACGCCCATCAAAGTCGCAGTGTTCCCCAGATATTCAATAGGAACACAATCCTACGCAACATTACACTGCGTTTGTTATCCTGAATCATGATGAAACAAACTAAATAATTTCCCTGACCAACTTAACTCTCTTATCGGAGCGAATCGGGGGAGAATATTGCAGTAAATAAGAAAAACAGCCGACCGGAACCAAAAGAAATGGAAAATATTTTTTGCTCTGCAATGCGATGATCACTACTAAGGAATATAATAAACTCGGAACTTATATTATGTATTATGAATGGACGAATGTTTGTTTGTTACTCTTTTACGCCATAACGTAGGCAACTTATACCCTAAAACAACACACATAATATGCTTCTTGTTATCCCGATTTTTCCACAGGCTCTAAAATCAAATTCATGCGGAAAAAATAACGGGGAGCAGCGACTAACACTAATAGAAAACATCTGAAATAACTTTTCATGTAGTGATAGTAAACATTTTAACCTACATAAGATACTAGCCCCATGATAAAATCTCACAAACAGGATGGCATTTTATTTAAAGCATTTTACACTCTACAAAGTACAAGTTAAGGTGTAAAGTTGCATATTGCAGATGTGGAGTAGGGCCGCTAACGACTGAGGTTTCCGTCCGAGCTAAATTGGTCCTTCAGATTGTCATTACCTTTGATAGTTCTCAATGGGTCCAGCACTGAGGTAGCTTGTTTATGCTATTTGATTTCAAAATGTTTGACATTGAACGTTTCTGGTTGATAAGTGATGAGAACTATGAAAGCTTTGCAGTTATGTTTCACGATAATTTTATTTCGATTAGAATAGAATAGAAAACTCTTTATTGTTTACACAAATACAATAATATAGCTTAGAACTAAGATTACACAAAAATAAGTGTTACAATTGATTAGATTTGAGAACTAGGTTTGGCACCTACAGAACTTTTTTATAGGTTAGGCATATATTAAGTAGTGCACTTTTATATAATGTAAATATGTAATCTGAATCATTTTTATATAATAGTTTTTTAAACAACTTTTTATTTTACAATAATTGAGAGAAGTAGTTTCAACCACATGTATGTAGAAAAAATTACTTTTCTCAAATATAATTTCAGTCTTCGATTAAAATATACAAGTTGTTGTTTAATATAAAAGCTATTGGAAATATAAATATTGTAAATTGTAATATTTATAACTGATATTATAGATATAATCTTTATATTAGAGGGACTATAAGATTGATCAACCATGAATTAGGGAACATTTTAAGTTCTTTATCAAGATTGAAGCAAGAATTTTGAGCTTTCAGGCATACGAGCACTAAGGCCTCTTAGTAATGAAACTGCAGTAGCACCACACCATGAAAATTCATTCATGCGAAATTGCCTGCTCTAATATATTCCACCCTTTCCAGCACAATTTCGGCGTTCAGAATAGATGGCTAAGTAACCGACTATGAAGGTGATTCCAGTTGGTAATTTTAGGTCCTTTAATACATGAATAACTGTTGCGGTTATACTAAATCCCATCAAAAACATAAATGTGAAAAGAGAGCCAAGTTCAATATTACGATGTATGTACTCATAGTTACCTATGATTTGGTAGTTGACTTCAACGACAAAAGAAGTGAGATCTAAATGGGTGCCAAGTTCAATGGTCAGTCTTGAAAAATATTTACAACATAAAATATTTTATTACAACTTAAAAGATTATTTCTTCTTATCACTTAGAATTAATTTTATTTTGAAGCCTAAAGACTGACTTGGCCAGTTCTCATAATATACTAGGTAGGTACTCTCTTAACTTTAGCTTGATCACTATTAAACGCACTTAATGCTTATTAGTGCGCCACCGTCTTTTATCGTGTAAATTAGTCCCCTCCATCCATTGGTTGTCTGGAAGAAATCGCTCTTTAACGATAAGACCGCCACTTGTACATTGTAATTTTTAATTTTAATTATGTATTTTCTGTAACATTATGTGGTGTACAATAAAGTATCTATTGTCTTATCTTAATGATACTTCGTCGTATAGTACCCATGAGAACTAGCCAAGTCAAACTTTGGGCTTCAAAATAATATTAATTCTAAGTGATAAGAAGAAATAATCTTTTAAGTTGTAATAAAATATTTTATGTTGTAAATATTTTTCAAGACTGACCATTGAACTTGGCACCCATTTAGATCTCACTTCTTTTGTCGTTGAAGTCAACTACCAAATCATAGGTAACTATGAGTACATACATCGTAATATTGAACTTGGCTCTCTTTTCACATTTATGTTTTTGATGGGATATCATTGCTTTTTGTACAGTACTTTTTAGTATGTAATAGGTTAAGGACACTCAGTCATAATAAGATTAATACCAAATGATTATTTTATTGCACCCCCCCCCACCCCACTGCTCCACGGCACGGCCGTCGCACCGCGGCCCGTGAGCCTCGCCGTGCTTCGATATACCTATACCTGTAATTAATTTAGTACTTATTTATATATAGCATTCATGTGCACTATTGATTTGAATATTGTACCTAATCAATTGATTTTTAACAATACTAGTTACTGATAAATTTATCTATATTCACCCAGCTATCTTATACCTACCGCCTACCTGGATGGAAATTTAACTTTTTAGATCATCTGGAACTGGATTAGAATTTCGATCAAAAGAAACCTAAGCCGACAAGACTTGTAATGACGACGACTTGGCGGGGGCACTGCCGTGCCCCCAGATACCGCCACATACCTATAATATTATGACTATACGTTACAGGTACGTAGGTATCTAAAATGTTCACACCAACTAGCACCTAAGGCGATATACATACCTACATAATTTTTATTGTAAACAATGTTAATATTATTACCTCTATGTTACTGAGCCGCCTTGTGCTGGTGAGTCGATATATTGATAGGTAGGTATTTACATAGGATATACAATTGTTACGTAGGTACCAGGAACCTATTTTTATTAGTGACTAGCTGTGCCTAGCTGTTTTACCCGCTATACAGTTTGGTACAGTAGTGTATTTTATGTTATTCCAAGGGTCTAAGCTATATTTATTATACCAAATTTAAAGTCAATCGGCCCACCCGTTTAGGCGTGAAAAAGTAAAAACATATTTTCATACGTACACTAGGTACAAAGTTTGTATTTATATTTATATTAGTAGGAATAGTGGACTCGCGCGCACCTCGTAGTATCTAACAGAAAATAGCCGCCTACACAAAAATTATAGCAACATGCAACTTGTATTGCTTTATGCGTACCTAGGCGTCTCAAACTTTAATATCATACATTTTTTAAAAATTGATAATAATTTATAATGATAAAAAAATACGAGTTTCTGATTTTTCCCTTTGTTACTACGACATTACCTATCGGGATGCCAAATTTCAGCTTTCTAGGTCATCTGGAACTGGGATATTACTTTTGATCTATCCCTCAGTATGTATTAACTTCACCGATTACTGGATGTTTATATCTAAATATCCGTTTGAGCTGTGTTATTGGAATTTGGAACACAGATGTAGTTCGTATATAACAGTATATGTGCCAAATTTGACTTGTCTATGTGTAATAGTTTTTGTATAACGAGGGTGTAAAAAGTCGTCAAAACGCGCTTTGGACGGTTCGTGTAATATAACACACGGCGCGGTCGCCAGTTCCTTTGCTTGAACTTGGCTTGACTCGCTGCCGCGTGTCTAGATGATTGTGATGTCGTCCTGACTGTTTTTGGACTCAGCAACTGTATGCCTAAAATTTTACATCATTGTGAAATCCTAGGTAGCACTGTACCTGGACAGCGTCTTGTTTGTCTTCTTACTTCTTTGTATAAAAATCTGTAAGATCTGGACAGGCATTTTAAATTGGACAACTTTATTTAGGATGTAGGTGTTGTATGAACCCTTGAGCTCTGTGTTGACTAGCATAACTAACCATTACTAAATAGTCAACATACAGTGGTGTTTAGTATTCCAATTTAGCTCCCAACTCATTAATTCCAAAGAATCGTGTTGCCATTGTTTCCCTGATCCAATTACAAAATAATCAGCAACGTGTTAAGTGCTTGAACACGTGTAAAAACAAGAAAGTGTATCGATTGGCTGCGAGCGGGCGGCGGGGCAATATTTTCGGGACGCTGAGCACCGGCCGTGTGTGAAGAGGGAGCCCTCTGAACGGTGCCAACTTTGAAACTGAGCATTAAGGGCGCAGAATACTTAATGAGAGATTCACAATGCTACCACGGCGGCGTCACCGCTATTAACTTTAGCCTAGATATAGATATCTAATCTTTTAAAATATAAACAAGAGTGCATGCCGTTATGTTCCGCTGGCATTTTATTTGTTTGGTATCATCAAAATGTTCGTAGGTCCAAAAGGTTTGCAGTTATAGAATATGTCTATGTTCTCTATTATACATCATTTGAACCACCTTTTTACCCCCTTGGGGTTGAATTAAAAAAAATCCTTGTACATGTATAATGTCAAATTTTAATCAAATACATTTAACGATTTGGGCTGAGCCTTTCATAGATCAGTCAATGAAAAGTTGAAATAGCTGAGCGGATTGACGTGGACATAGCGATTGGGGTGTTGCACACGAAGTATGTTCATATTTTAGACAAATTTCTGATGCGTTTGATAGCTTATCATAGCCGTTCCAATTCCTTATTTATTCCATGATGACAGCCCTCTAGCGACTTTATTAAACTTATTACGCTCACTCGTTTAACTTATGTTTAGGACACGAGCTATGTGTGACTTGTACGGCTGGAGCTGGTCATCTAATCTCGTCGCATTTATTTTTTTGGGTCAAAAATGACAATATTATTATGTTAACTTTAGTGTTCAATGTGAAATAAAGTCTACTATGGACATAAAATTAAATCTAAACGTCAAAACCCAATCAATAGTTAATAGGTAGTGGCGAAATGTGAGGACAAACATACAAAAATACGTTTCCGAAATTTTGTATATTACTCGTAGTTTGGAAGCGTCAAAGAGTTGTCCTTATGTAAATTTCTCGTAGTTCCAATTACATACATTACACATTTCGAATTGATAACTTCTTTTATAGATCTGTTAATAAACCAAAGATGGATTTACTTGATAATCTCGCCGACAACGAATTAAGACAATCTTCCCCCCAAATCACATTATTCGGAACAAATTATGCCCAAAGGAGACGCTCCTTGACCGTCGGCCTTGGTTCTCGCTAATATGCTCATAATACGTCCAAGATCACGACATTTATGTCATAATATCTAACACGTGTAACACACATGCTCAATGATGGGTTGTCATGTGAATTCCTTATGTGTTCTGAAATAATATCGGTAAACAACGTAAGTAGCCACTTCAAATAAATGTAGCATGATTTTTTGGGATCTCGGTGATATTATATTGGTTCATTTTACGATATTGAATAAGATTTCATAAATGACAGCTGCTAACCACAAACAATACGTACTATCTTTTTACAGCAGAGTAGGGGTACAATCTTTCAGGATTTCTAGTCTTTGAATGACGATCGCAGCTTTTGATGTAGTACCTAAGTTCCTGATACCCAATGGTTCCCCCCATGGTATTCCTGGTTTCTGGTGCCTATTATTTCCTTCACTTATCAGTGTTACCTCTGCGACTGTAATGGATAACCGCCATTGTTTACCATTAGGCAAGCGTTGGACTCGTCTCATTCACATTGGATTAATAAAAAATAAATAAACATAATATAATCTATTATGGGTGCAACAAAATTTATAAAAATCTTACAAGGGTCATTACATGAACCCTTGTTTGTAAATTTTGTTGCAAATAAGAAGTTTTCTAACTATTCTAATAATATAATATCGATTTAATATACAGAAATAATTCAATTAAGCATCATGTTAAACTAGATAATATCCAGTTATTTTTTCTATAGTACGTCTAGCTTGTAGTCTGTAGGTTTGATTGAAGTTGGGCAACGGGCCGTGCGAAGTTATTAGAGCGAAGTCTCTAGATTCATTATGTGCATGGAACAACCTTTGAATACTTCCCGCTGGGGTATGCTTGCGAGATTATTATAAACGTTGTGTAAGGAATAAGGTGACTTTTGTGGTGAGTCTTTTTGTTTAAGTTATTAGTATTTATCGGATGGAGTTACTCATCGACATATATTTTAATTTTTAGAAGTGGTGTCACTATACAATTTTTTTCTCTTCTTTCTAATAGAGACACAAATGTACGTAGACAACCTGTGAAAGAACCTGTCTGAGAACTGGATAATTATGGACCTTTACTTTTACCCCTTTTCCATTCTACATGGAAAACCCACATTATAAACGCCTTTTAACCTTAGTGTTCTATGTCTTTACAAACATTTATTTGTTTGTTTCCTTAGACTTAAGACCCAACTTACATTAGGCTTTAGGCTACAGCGACACGAGCAAGTGAAAAGTCGTCGGAGAGTCGCGATGACAACCAAAGCCACTGTCCCCAATCAATCCGATATCAGCACAGAGTATTACGCTGGACTTCGAGTACCTAGGATCGTGAAGTTGAACACTGAAACCTGCACCTGGCTAGTGCACTTGAATAGGGATGTTGACAAGGCCAAAATTTTCAAAATATAATTAGCCAGTAATTTTAATGAAAAAAAAAATATTCGATAGGTACTTATTTTTTTCTTGAAAATAAAATTCAAAATGGCTGAGATATAATGCTTAAAACATTCTGTGTTGAGATGGGTGACGTCACACCACTAAACAAAAATGAACTAGATTTAGTGGTTTGACGTCACGATCAAGTAACTTTAGTGCGTTGTATCTCTCACACTTTTATCAGAATTACAAATAAAAAAATACGTGTCCATTATTTTGTAATAATCTAAATAACGGACAAAAAAAAGGCATCATCATCATCTCAGCCGTAGATGATGATGATGACCTGAAAAAAAGGTAAACATAGTAAAACAAGCGAGGGTGAAGATTCTCGTACATTCGTAAAAAAGGTCATCATCATCATCATCTCAGCCGTAGATGATGATGATGACCTGAAAAAAAAGGTAAACATAGTAAAACAAGCGAGGGTCAAAACTCTCGTCCATTCCTATAATAAAAATGCACTCACCTGAAGAGCCTTCAGCATCGGCACCTTGTCGAGGAGCTCCTCATACAGCTTGCGTTTCTTGAAGGCGCTCTTGAGCAGGATGCGACGGAAAGTGTGCCGGTCCATGGCCCAGAGAGCACCCGGGCTCTGAGCGCGCACGGACGCCGCTCGAGGCATGTTGTACATGAGCGCCAGCTCGCCGAATGAACCGGACCCTTCGTATGTGTGAACCACCTGGGTAAAGGAAAGGTGAAGTTGAAATTCTAGTATTGTACATGTTGAGAACTCTTAGATATTTGCAAGAACTAGCGTATGATAGCGGCATTGCTCGCGTGGAGGAATCTTTTCTTAGCGAAGTTCTAGCGAAGTTGCTCCAAATGTCAACCTTATCTGAAGGAAAGAATGACTGACTGATCTGGTCAGTCAGATTTCAGGTTTATGTTTAAGTAGTCTTCTAAATGATCCTAAAGAATACTTTTTGAAACTTTCCAGAGTTGCTTTTTCCAATCGATATTATCTGATCAATAATAAAACTATTCAATACAAAACATGGTCTAAACAGCGCTTATTGACATCGATACCTCCCGTTGACGGTATTATTTTCCCTTTTGATCAAATTGTTAATATTAACACAGAAATCTATATTAAAATATCCCTTCTGGCAAAAAGCAGAAGTTCTTATTTCATTCCAATCATGAATCAAGTCCTTGATAATAATTTATATTCAGTGGTTCCAAAGCGGACGTTGATCATTTTATTTGCGGCTGTACATCACTATCTGGCACTTGTAAATATCAGATTTTTTTTAAACAAAATTAATTTACATCATCCCTTCCATTACTGAGAATTCTATAAATACACATTTTCAGTTTACGTTGAATATTCAACCATGATAGGTTGAATCAGAGTTCAATTTTGATTGACACTCGTAATTGAATTTACATGAGAGTTAATTATTTTGCCTCCGGCGTAGTATTCCATAGATTAATAGAGGAACAGCAATCATTGAAACGTATACGGGATACGCCCTAAATACGACAACCTTTCAAATTTAGTACTTCGAAAAATGGTGAGTTTATTTTATAACATTGAAAATAAATTAATCTGATATGATTCGCTATCAGATATACAAAAATATTTTATTAAAAAACATTAAATCTTGTAGAAAATTAATAGTATTTTGTACATTTAATTTTAGGGTCTCCCATAGGTCACACTGTGGCATAATATACCCTAAGCCCTTATATAAAAGGTTCTATACACAAGATTCCTCTTGTTATACGAGAGTTTATGTTATAAGTTATAAGTTATATCTATATTCGAACAACATATAAAAAATTTCAAAAAGTTAAGAATTCATTATTAAAAATACAATGTCTTTAAAGAATGTGTACGTCTCTTGCACGTATATTCTGGAAATATAAGATTGCGATCCTCATACATTTTATAGATTCTAAGATTAAATAGTAACATCAGCTTTGTTAGTAACAAGCTTTATGTTACTCCGAACCCTAACTGGTAACTAAGGGACAAGTAACAGGATGCTCCTAATGACATTGGATCGAACCAGGAAGTACGCAAGCCTGTTACTGGCAAAGCAAATTAAATCACAACTTTGTGAAACTTGCACAATATCACGTTTGCTCAACGAATATGAAAATATATACAAACAAACCAGTGTTTACTCAACGTAATACAGCCTAAAATGAAAACCCTACATACAATTATATAGGTAAATAGGTACTTTCATTCCCTGGGCGTAAAATGCTCTCCGTCTAGATGAAAATTTGATTATCTCTGGACCTTCCAAATCTTGGCGGGCGTTACAGATTAAACGGGTAGGTGAAATTGGGTACTTTTATTTTAGAAATGCAGAGGTTTGTATGAATATTCTAGATCTAGGAATTACCTATGTATATGCCGCAGTATGCTTAAAACGTCATATAGCTATGAAACCCACGCCTCGCTATCTAAGCGATGTGAGATGACCGTCTTTGATAACTCTGTGCACTCAGTTGTGTATCAAATAGGCACAACTGAGTGCACTGAAAATGGGGAAACCTCTTCGCCTATGGCATAATATATGCAACTATTTCTGTAGGTTGCATGCCAGTGAACAACTGATAACATATTAAAGCCTAGTCTGTATAATATATCATCACACACAAATGTACCAGTTACAGACTACCAGGAGAAGTTTTTATTTTCCCTAGGATAAATAAATATTTCTCCTGTAACTTTGTGACACGATTTTGTAGAGCGACTGATTCTAAATTCTGCTCTCGTGTCGGTCCGTTCGAACTAGCTTTGTCGTCAAAGCCTAGATTGTATATTAAAAATGTTGACACATCCAATAACGTACTAAAACAACTTTGACATTGTACTACTATACTATAAATTCATACTATACTACAAATTACAAATACATACTGATCTACTGATACATTCTATGATTAACTGATCAACTGATAATGATACATACTGGCTACAAAGAATGGCTTTCACAACTTGGATGTAATCGAGAATCATTAGTTTCAATAACAAATTGAACAAATTAAGAATGTATTAGATATCTTTGTTCTTAGATCAATACTGTTGTCCAAAGGTCATATCAATTAGGACTAATAATAGAATTGGGGAAAATAATCGTCTTTCGCAACAATAAGTTGTGAATCATCCAAATTGAAGCGGGTATAATGTCTACAAGCGATGGGGCGCTTCACGTTTTCACCCCTCGAAATGTATATAATGTTTTCTATGTTCAAGCTACATAGTTTCGGCCAAATTGATTCAAAAGTTTTGCCGTAAGGAAGTAAAGAGCTTCCTTCTATTCCATTTCTTTTTACATTTATAAACTTGACCATGTTTCATGTATTTTACTAATATTATAAACGTGAAAGTTTGTACTAATGGATGTCTGGATATCATGATGTTTGTTACTCTTCCACGCCTAAACGGGTGGACCGATTGAGCTGAAATTTTGTATAGAGACCCTAGATAGCCCAGCCCCTGGCCGACCCTAGATAGCTTAGACCCTGGAATAACACATAGGCTACATAAGTACCTACTGCGGGTAAACCGCTGGGCGACTGGGCGCAGCTAGTTTAATAATATTTCGATGGCGTGATATCATAAGAAAGAAGATAGTGAGAGGAGGTCACGACTCACGACTCAGATTTGAGGAATACAACGCAAGGAGGGAGGGGAATAATATTTCAGGATTTAAGAAAATTTAATATTTGTATCACATTTTCCACTTCTAAAGCCCGCGCTCCACATAGTGCTAAATGCGCGCAGTGTCAATGTTTCATTTAGGATTTTGACATTTTGTTTAGTTTGAAATTTTGTTACTGCGGCACAGTGTGACTCAAGTCGAGGTGGCCTATTATAGAGTTTCACAAGCTTTCGTTTCAATACACTGTGCTAACAATTACAACGATTACTTTATATTCTACTGCGTAAATAAACTTAATGAGCCGGATTTAACAACATCTATAAAACTGCATTTTATAGACAGTTCATTCACAAACGAAATAAAGCTTTTAATTAACGTGTTTACTAAATCACTGCTTCTATTACATAGTCCTACACAGTAACAAGAAAGTTTTAATGTGTAGCTACTTGTTAGCAAATGGAAGGAAAGTTGGCTTTCGAAGAATCGAATACTTAATATACTTGACTCGGCAAGGTGTTCTGAATTCCGATCGATTTGTTTCTAATTGATTGTTTGTCGCTAGGCCGATCCTTAAAAGGACTGTTCAAACCGGAGCGATATTTGCTATCGGTTTAGGTAGTCTGAAAAATAGCACTGGGTATTTTTATGCAGTTTTGTTTTGCTCAGGTTTGAACAGGCCTTTAGTTTTTTGTTTTGTTAGACACCGACACGCAAGCGGCTGGCTCGCCTAATGGTGAGGTTACCGTCGCCTATTATATAGACTTTGGCACACTAAAGTAATTTTTGAGTTAGTATGGACTTGACAAAATTCGGTTTTGGAAAAACAATTTTGGTTCTATTCTATTATGCAGGTATCAAAAGCTGTAAGCACTGTACGCCTTCAATAAGACTTAAAGACTACGCTGCGTCTATATATGTAACTTACAAGACCCAGCGTACGTGGACTACGTGCAGTATTGCGCAGAGATTAATATTCAAGCTACCTAATCACTACTGAAACGCTGTAACATGACGCCAACGTAAGGGAGTAATATTACTCTGGTGCATTTCGAAGCTTATTTCTCTTATATTCGATGAAGGCAAAAGAATTACTTCAAGTTTCAAGTATATTTATTGTAAGCAGGACCGCCTTGCCTTGTCTCATCTGATGGTAAATGATTACGTGGTCAAAGATGGTTCATGTGCAGAATGCGAAACCGAAGAAGCTGCTTCTAGGAAGAAGAAACCGAACCGAAGAGGGTGATCACCCTTGACTTGAAAACACCTTTTTTTTCTGGGTAACAATAAGGCAGGCTATGCAAAAAAAAAACCCTTCCCAAGTTAGTTTCATGACATCAGGCGTAAATAACAAAAGTATGCGAATATAATATGCACGTATCGCGTATCATAATTTACATAATACCGCGTAACATTGAGAGTGCTATCTGTACGAATTCACATATTCTCCGATAACGTGTATCGTGACATTGGCAGTAGTCGCGCGTCACCTTACGTCATACTCTATCTACGAGGTAAATTTACAACAGTGACTTAGGTTTTCACATTTAAAAAAGTACACGTCAACCCTTTATTCACAATTGCCGCAGAACCGAAAACCGCTGGGGTAGTTGAGTTCTCGAGTGGAGATCACGTTTCGGCGAACGTTGTGTTGAACGCCCGAGATGATGCAATGATTGAGGTCGCTGGGAATGGGTGGAGGAAGACGGAGAACTGAGTTGAGTGGTGAGCTAAGGGAAGGCCTATGGCCACTGGACAAAACCGTTTCGCCAAGCAATCGATGGCCGTTCCGGCATGAGGTTCAGTGAAGTCAGGAAGAGCCATTTACCCTGTCTACTTGACTGACAATTTGCCTGGCCGTCAGACAAATCGTGTGTGTTTGTCTCTAACATAAACAATCTTAATATTATGTATCTTGTGTGTAAATATTGTAGGCAATCAAAGTACAGTGGAAGGGAATTTTGAAATACTTCGCAAGCCTCGTAAGGAATAACGAACTGATCGTGTGTCCTTGGGAAGATGGTTAGTATGCCGATGCGGTGTTGTGAGATTTTATAGGTTTTGCGTGGCATTTGCGGCAAGTTTCTCGCATTTCGGGGAAAATTGGCAGTTCACGAATATTATGGCAACACATCTATAATGCAAAGGCCACTTAAACAATATGAGAAGATTGCAAAGCTTTTTTTAAGCCATAAAAAAGTAAGAAGTAAATAGTCTATTTATTGTTAAACTTTTTAGTTGTAAGTTACCTATCATTTTTCTGCGTGTGTCAGCCTTATATTTCTAGTAAATTTTTTTCAGCCTTGGGGTATCTAGTAGAAAATGTTATTGTAACATTAAGTTAGTCCTAGCTTTGTGCTGCAGTGCTGAATAATACATGAATAAGACACAAGCAAGACGTAAGGCAGTCAAGTGCAACACTCATTACATTCGTCGGGTCTATGTTATACAGGTCATAGGTATTCAAAAAGGAGTCTTACGTAACACTACTGCCTAGCAAATCCTGAGGCCAATCCACTTCGCGCGGTTAGCGAGTACCCCAGGGCCTTACCCTAGTTCCTAGTAATATCATAGGGTCTAAGCAAACTACATACTAAATTTCATCCCTATTAAACAAATTCAGGTGTGAGGGGTTATAAAAATACTCATGTTCGTATATCGAATTTCACCTTTATAACATTAGTGTGATCTTATAAATATCTTAAAGCTTCTAAAACTCTATTGGTGCGAGTACAGATTATTACATCACGACGAATTATTACGCAAGAATTTCAACTTTCTGGATTGAGAGGTACCGTGATTTAATATCCGAAATCCGATGGCTTTAAGGGCGAGGCGACCGTGTCAAACAGTACTTTGAGCTTCGATTAGATTTTACGTTTGACATTTTAGCCGAGCCAAGTGACCTTATAGGAAAAAATGCGTAAAAAACTCAATAACGTTAATTGTTAAATTTATTGTGATGTGCGTCAAATTCTATGTTGTTTCCTCTAAACTCTAGGATTTGATTCTCTATCAAGGTCAGTTAAAATAATGTGTTAGTATTTTATCCTTTTTTGCAGTCGGACATAAACCAAGCTTTGGAAAAGTGCACATGACATTACATTGTGAACATTTATAAAAAATCCAATCATCTAAGCAAAAAAATCATTTGGTAAAGTCTTTTAAAAGATGCAATCTCAGTAACTGAAAAAATGCCTTGCATTTTCCTCCGGCTTCCTTGGTATCGCAGGCATTAGCACGATCTTACCAACTGTGCAGATAATGCTTGCGTCACGTCAGACATTCCTGTGTGACGTCACACCACTCGCTCGATATTATATCTCTCGTTTTATTGTGTTTAGCGGGTTGTTAGGCAGGCGGCGCCGCTCCGTTCAAAACGTACGCGTTCTCAAGATTTATGACTTGTTGGCACTTAACGACCCTATCCTAGTTTTATTTTAAAGGAAACAGACGTCAGAAAGAACTACCGAGAATTTTTCGTCTGTAAAAGGGTTACCGAGAATTTTCTTTTTAAAATAAACGTGATAGTTGCCCTTTACAAAAAGCAAGCAAGCTTTACGTACTCGTAAAGCTTCAGTTTCCTAAATCCTACAATTCTGTACTATGCTTATACTTAGAAAGTAATTGTTTAATAAATCATATGCGCAGTAAATTTCCTGACCCATTTTCCATCACCCACCTGATGGAAAGCACAGATGTAGTGGACGATGAATCACGTAAAATAAAATAAGTAAAACATACGACCACGTCACATGAAAAAGTGGACGAGAACAGTGAAATGCTTGTGTGGGCGGTTTACCCTTGTAACTAAACGCAGCTGGGAACGAATCGCAGCATAATGTTAGGGAAAACTATTTTCTTTAATGCAAAGAAGAAGACGAGCAAGAATCTCCCGATGGTAAAAGAAAACGCTGCTCATAATAATCAGTACAGTGCCACCCAGGATTCCACAATGATGTAACAAGTAAAATTCTAGTCAAAAGCCTCAAGATGCTCACTTTAGCCTAGTAATTAGTACCTTTCATACGGATTTTTCACATTCAGAAAATCTCACACCACTACTCCAAATTCTTTTAGTAACTAAGAATATTTAGTTATTAGAAAGAGGGCTACCAAGAATGTTTAGTTACAAAGATTTAGGCATAAGTTGGATCCAATTAAAAAGTTTCCAACCATAAACACAAGTTATGAGTAGGTTATCAGAATGGAAGGCCCACCGCAGGGATGAGATTATGCAATTAAAAGTTACGCGACCAATATAAGAAGTCTATTTGCATATTAATTGTCTTTCATGTAATTTTTCTTGGCAACCGGCAACCGTGTGAATATCCGCGTAGCAATATTTTTCACTTACTACAATAATAATGGCAGATTCCGCGGCCTGTTTACTGCAGGTATACTTTTTTTTATGTGACGAAGTAGAAGACGAGCAAGACCTGATGTTAAGAGATAACGCTGCCCATAATCAGTATAGTGCTACTTAGGATTTCACAGTGATGTGAAATTCTAGGTGCACTGCACCAACGCTTCTTACTCAAGAGTCATAAGATGTTAAGACTCTTTAGCCCGGTAATTTCACTAGCAAGGTGAATATTTAAGTCATCATCAATGAAAGATGATTTAAGCAGCCTCCATGTTAAAGTTACGTTACATACGTTACAGGCTCTTAAGAGAATGGCTAGTAAGGCCGTAACATAGAGTACCATTTCACGATCAGTGGGTAAGAGCGAATTTACTATTCGAGAACCAATTTTCTACCACAGTAGTATTAATTCAACTAGACTTCACTTGTGTTTGGTGCGCACCTATCTACACTTGTGTAATATTTTGACTATTTTTTTTATAAAAAAATAGTCGTCAAACGGTTTTAAGATACATGTACCTACGCGTATTTGTCACTGTTCTAAATACTAAACATTTGGTTGGCATCGGCATGCATTTTATCATCGCGTAAAGAGCTATTCTGACAGAGAACCGATTAGCGCAAAATTCTGGGAACAACTATAACATTACAACTAGAAGATTACAAGGCCACGAGGAAAAATCACGGGAAATGATAATTTTTTCACCAAAACTACCTAGTCAGGTCATAAGTATTGTCACACAGTAAAAACTTTTCTTTTAGAATGCTGGCCACAAAAAAGTTTATTGAATTCGAATTTCGAATTGTTCATGAAAATAAAAATGTATACTTTTTAGAATTTTACTCATTTTTAAATATGGAGTGGACGCTTAAAGAAGACCGTGTTGCAGTTATTGCGTTGCATCGTTGCGGTTACGCGCCAATTCAAATTTTTGACATACTGAAAAATTTGAATATAACCAAAAGATTCGTTTATCGTACCATCAAACGATACAATGAAGACTCTAGTGTAGATGACAGGTCAAGAAGTGGTCGCCCTCGGTCTGTTAGGACTCCAGCAGTGATAAAAGCTGTGAAGGCGCGAATTCAAAGAAATCCCAAACGTAAGCAGAAACTGTTGGCCCTTCAGATGGGGTTAAGCAGAACCACGGTGAAAAGGGTGTTAAATGAAGACTTAGGGCTTCGGGCATATCGAAGAAAAACAGGACATCGTTTAAATGCTCGTCTAATGGACCTGAGACTGAAGAGATGCCGCGCTTTGTTGAAGCGGTACGCGAGAAAAAAATATCGAGAAATTCTTTTTTCGGATGAAAAAATTTTTACCGTAGAAGAGAGCTACAACAAACAAAATGATAAGGTGTACGCACACAGTAGTGAAGAAGCGAGCAACCGTATTCCGCGTGTCCAACGAGGTCATTTTCCATCCTCGCTCATGGTATGGTTGGGAGTTTCTTATTGGGGCTTAACAGAGGTACATTTTTGTGAGAAAGGTGTAAAAACGAATGCAGTTGTGTATCAAAATACAGTCCTGACGAACCTTGTGGAACCTGTTTCTCATACCATGTTCAATAACAGGCACTGGGTATTCCAACAAGATTCGGCGCCAGCTCATAGAGCGAAGAGCACACAAGACTGGCTGGCGGCGCGTGAAATCGACTTCATCCGGCACGAAGACTGGCCCTCCTCCAGTCCAGATTTGAGTCCGTTAGATTACAAGATATGGCAACACTTGGAGGAAAAGGCGTGCTCAAAGCCTCATCCCAATTTGGAGTCACTCAAGACATCCTTGATTAAGGCAACAGCCGATATTGACATGGACCTCGTTCGTGCTGCGATAGACGACTGGCCGCGCAGATTGAAGGCCTGTATTCAAAATCACGGAGGTCATTTTGAATAAACTTTATTGTCATAAGAATCTATGTTTTGTTAAGTTCATTTTGGTATACAAATGGTTACATAATAAATAAACTTGTTCCAATAATTTTATATTAAACATGTGACAGAATTTATGACCTGACTAGGTATATTATGTACTAAGAAATTGTAAGAATATCTAATGACTCTCTCACGAAAAACCTGAAGAATCGATTAGTGGTTGATATATCGTATTTTCGTGTAGATGTTTGGTAATACTGTTTTTTAAGTACTTTCTGTGAGAAATTAGAAAATGATTCTCTACCAAACTTAGGATTATGGCTTTACACATTACTTTTTACTTCACTTTACTGTTTTTACTTAAAAATTTGTGGTCATAATTTTGGTATTTTAGCTTCAACAAAGTTTTAATGACTTCAGTTTTCACATTACAGTAATATTATGGCGGACGTCGCTCGTTGTGTTCATGTATATCCAATTATATGCGAAAGTTTAAATATATGATGTTCGTAACCTTTTCACGCCTAACCTGTTAAACATTTGATATCATCATCAGCCTATGTTCGTCTACTACTGGACATAGGCCTCCCCCATGACACGCCACTCAACTCGGTAAACCAGTTGTTGGTATCTAACTTTATAATACGCCTAAAAATGTAATGAATGCGAAATGATGTGTGTGTGTGTGTTTTGTTACCTTCAAGCATAAACTGCTCCACCTATTGAGCTGTTATATGCAGGAATCTAGATAAGGTCCTAGAAGAACATAGGGTACATTTCAGACTTATCTCGTAGATATATTATGTTCTTTTTAAAGGTCTCACCTTCTCCACACGATCATCGCCCGTGACGAGCACATCGAAGCTTCCGTTCTCGATGACGTAGAAATTGTCGCCGTCATCGCCCTGCCTGATCACGTACTCGCCCGGCTCCGACCGTTTCTCGAACATTGCGTCTAACACCTGCGACAAAACATATAGGTACAGAAAAGCTGAAAAAACCGGAGTTAAGATAAACACAATGTAAATTTTACGGGGAATCTCGGAAAAGGTCAGTAAGTCAAAGAATGGAAACTATTTCGTTGAGCCTAGAGCGTTACTAAACGTAGAGTTTTACATGTAGTTTTGCGAATATTAATTGTAAGTTATTTGCTTGTAATATTAAGATAATTTTAAATTAATGCACGTAACCCAATGACAAATTTGTTAAGAAAAATATTATGTTCAAAATCTTCGATGGATACACAATTTCAGCGACATTTACCCTAATTGTATATACCCTATTATTTCCATGTTTTTGCAGCAGTCTTTAAAACTTGCTACTTCAGTCTTTGTCTAAAGTATTTCGTGTCTTTGAAACATTTATCAAATAACTTGATGTCGATATTCTACAAATCATTCCGATTTCGCTTGAAATACGTTTAGTGTCAGCCCTAGTTAAAAGGTACATACAAAAATCTGACCGAGTCGTTTTTCTGTTGGTATCGATTTTCGATATTCTGTGCCTGAAGGTTGGTAGAATATACTCTGTAATAATTCGTACGTGCAAATGTTAAACTTGACCTCGGTCTCTCAGCTAAGATTGAACCTGATTGTGGAAACATGAGAAAGCTTTGGCGTCGAAATGTGATTGGAACTCTTTTAAAGTTGAAAAATCTCATCAGCTCTAAGAGAGTTTGGATTTATTAGAACAGAATGTGAGCATTTGAAGTCGACGGTTCATTTTAATTTAATTATTTTAACGAATTGGAAAATATTTGACGTTTAAAAGTTTTAAGTAAGAAGTATCGGTTTTTATAGAGTAACCAACTACAACATACAAAATATTTATTTAATGAATAGATTTAAGAATAAAAATATTTTATTCATACAAAATTTAAACTTTATATGAAAAATAAACGCTAAAAATAAAAATAAACGACATATAGTAGGTAAGTAGATGAAAAAATAAATAGTCTTTTTTAATAAACCATTAATATCCTTTTTCAACATAACCAGAACCTGATCACAAAATTAAATTACAAAAGGGAACAATATAATATATAATCATTTCTTTCCATACACCACGTTATCGTGAGAAAGTCCTTATTTAACGTTTATTGTATAATATTAGTAATAGTAATCATCACCTTATAGTAGTCGTATAGATATAGAGGACAATCGACGTCAAAGCCGGCCGTCAGAACACTAAATATGGTTATACTACGCAAAGCCGCAAGCCAAATGCAATGAAGGCAATTCGTACTGTAATGGCATCTTTAGTGCAATTTCCTATGATAATTTTGACGCAGTTACTAGTCATTTAATTATTAGTAATATTTTCATTTTAGAACTATATAGAAGAAACATCTGTACTATTTTTATTTGCTTTCTTGCCTTTTTGATAATTCTGATATTTGAGCAATCAATACTACTAAATACATGTATCGCAGAGTCGATTGACTTGCTCCAAAGTATAGCTGAGAAATATTAAATGATCAGATGGCAAGGGACTCATTCTTTCTCATTACAAAATACGGCTTCAATTAGATTTTTTTTTTCATTTTGGTCGTGTTTTTTTTTGGCGCTTTCGATTTCATACAATTCCTGTTTGATTCACGCGGCGACAAAAAGAAGTGCTTATTTTTTGCCTCACTTTTAAATTGAAAATCACTACATACCTACATAGTATAAAACTAAGACGCCTCCCCCGTATGTCTGCCCCTATGTATGCTTATATCTTTAAAACTACGCAACGGATTTAGATGCGGTTTTCATTGAGTGATTCAAGAGGAAGGTATAACGCGCGGGTCCACTAATTTGTTATAAAAGATGACCTAGAGCACCTAAAATATTTATTTATGTTAAGAAAGCTAACAGCTAGGTTACAAAGTAGGAGTTTACATAGGTATTACATGAAGGCCAATTAATAGCTTCCACTTCTTATTAATTTACAAAATAAGGTTTAATTCCACCATTGAAAATTGGGATCTGCCAGTGTGAGCAAAGTACATAATAACTAAAAGACAGAACTTTGATATTATATAAGTAGGTAAACCTTGAAACACCTCCGTAATAAACGGATCTTAGTTAAAACGTATAAAAAGCATCATAAACAATAAGATGATGATGTACAGGCCACCAGGTATAAAATGCGGCGGCCTCTAGCAATTTTAAGCAACGAGATTAACCTCTGTCATTTACGTGTATAGCGAGAATTACAGTAATCGTTGCGCTGGCAGCTTTACGTCATAAAATATACCCTAAAACGAGAATGTTGCTGGAAGCTACGATCGGATCTGTGGAGAATTCCTAGCTGAATGCATTTTTGTAGTTTTTTTTAAATTCATTATAGGTAATTTGACCACGATCTCGCCAGATGTTAAGCTACAGACTACTGTTACTGTAGATGGCTACAGACTATACCTAGAAGGCGGGATAAATTCCCCCAGGCTTCAAACTGTAGAGCGTGGTTTGACTACAAGCGACACATTCAAAACTTTAGTAGGTAAGCTTCCCCTGGGCAAAAGCCAAGAACACAGAGAAACAGATTCAGAGAGATCTGTGCAGGCGGTAATTGATGACAAATTACAAACTATAAGTCAAAATGTTAGGATAAAATTTCTAAGAGGAGGCAACAAGCAAATTAACATGCTCGTTTTAGTGCCTCCGTACGTTGCTCGTTCTCCAGACTCTGCCAAGAGCGAACGCTCCAATGATGTAAAATAAACGATTGCCAACGGGATCTTCATGGCGCATTACACTTTTCAAGAATGCTCTCAGACTAATCGGCTTTACATCTGCACATAATAAGCTCGTTGGTTGGTTATAATTGCTGTTGATAACAGATCGCGATTGTCTTTTGGTTTAATGTTTTTTAATACCGGTGGGAAAATAATGTAGGTCATAGTAACTTGTTCTCAATCGTGTGTGTGTGTAGGCCGACTACAAAGGCCTGGCCTTGTTTGCAGCTAGTAACGCCCTCTCCAGGGTCATTATACTCTATATCTACTGTAAATGTACAGGTGCGAAATCTGCTTAGTATGCTAAATGCACTTGCTTTAGTGGTTTAGTGAAGTTTCTATGTTAAGAGGGGATCTATCGGATAGATTGTAAAGCTAAAATTGTATGTCCGTCCGAAATAGCTTTGAATTCAAATTTGGTCGTGATTACACTGATGTCTGGTTTAGGATTATTTTATGGAAGCTGTTGTTTCTATGTCTCAATAAGGACCTTATAATTTAAAAAATAAATACATATAACAAAATACGCCGTATTTTATGATATCACACGTTTAGTGTGACAATCCTTGCTTTTTTCATCGTAGAAAAAAGAGCGTTTATTTAGTGTTGTCTACAAAGCTGCGTTAATGCTTTGAAATCGTTAAAGATCCTCATTTTCCACAGAATTTAAGTAAGCAGGTGGATAAGCGGTATTGATTTTTGCCTTGAAATAATCCAAGTTCCTTGTAAGTCAACATAAAGTTGTTAGGAGCAAATACGGGTGAAGTTTGAAGTATATCAGGCTGCGGAGTTATGAGTGACTTTGTGAACTATACTAATCTGTTGTGCTCTTGAAGAACAATTTTAAAGGAAAGACTTCACCTATTATAGCGCGCTTGAGTAGATGAAATTCTAACCTATTAGGACTTGAATTATTTTAGGGTTTCAAATTTGTTTAACATTAATGCAAATAATGTTGGTAACGGTCATTTAAACACATAAGTAGGGTGCCATATGGCACCGCTAGGCTACAATAGGTTAAAATTGCACATGTCTGACATATCTGACATCTATTGGAACAACCTGCAATCTGTTGACATTTTACTGTCCAAGTAGATTATTAAAAAAGAATATTGGATCGTAAATCGTAGTAAATTTGACAAGAAACATGTGAGATACAACGCATTTTGGATTTTTGCCTACTTGGCCGGAAAATTTTACACTACACTCAAGACATCTTATGATGTCCTCAGTTGGAGACGTTACACATTGGGAGCTTTGAAGGTTTGCTTACACCATTGGCTTTACGCCCGTAAAACGCGCGTTGATGATGTTGGTTCTCAAGAAGCACGTTTGAAATCGCCTAATGTGAACCGACCTAAGGTGTACAATAATCTTCTTACCTGTTGCATCTGCTGAGCATCAAGCGAGCGGAACAGCAGAATGCCCCGAACGGCCTCGGCGAGGCGCGCCCGTTGGGCGTCCGACTTGGGGAACACCGCGGGCGCTCCTTCGTCAGAATCATCTTCCTCAGGGTCATAGGTCTCCGCGAACACAGACTTACGACGGTTGTTGAAGCGCGCCACTGGCGGCTCTGTTGGACGAAATGTGGAGTTAATTATTTAGAACTTAAGAAGGGAAATTTATGACATTCGTATACTAAGCAATCTGAAAGCTGAAAAAGAGAGACAATAATGATGGCAGACAGTATACTTCTTACTGTCGATATACTCTACACCGCGAGATTTGATTTGTAGAACTCCTAAGAACTTCTTTCTCGGATTAGCCTAAGTATGCCTACGCTATGTAAGCTTTTGCTCCTACCTCTTCTTCACATTGAATGCGGGTGATATGTCTCTTTAGATATAATGTACCTACATAATCTCTTAAACTCGTAAGTTTTTCGATCCATCAAGTTATAATAATTGTGATTTGATATTTGATGAATAGGTTCACTCTACTTGACAGTGTAAGTAGTGCAGTTGGATTATAGTCCCAATTATATTTTTTACAAAGATTGCCTACTTAAAACCAGAAGATCGGCATCGAAACTTCTAAAATTATTTTGATATAAATCGCGTACAGCGAACATCATGGATATTGCTGTCATCACGCCACAGATTCTGTTCACAACGTGATTTTCGTATCCTATAACATCAAATGACCCTTCAATTTGATAAATGACTGTGTTTCGGTGATCGATATGATTTATCACATCGTCACGAAATTACGTAGCATAGATTGCATATTTTTGTTTAAAAATAAATCCTTAAAGTATCACTTATGCAGAGACGTAAACAGACGACAAATTTGTCGTTGTTTGTCTGTTATTTTAAAAGAAATAAGAGAAAATTAAAGATTGTGCGTGGAATATTTGTAGAAATGTTGCTAAAGAACATGACAACTCTAACTACTACTTTCAGTGCTAGAACGGGTATCAAACAATTTTGTACTCTACTATTGATGAAAATTAGAACCAAAATACATAATTTTCTTTATAATTCCATGGAATATTAGAATAGCATTGGCGCCCAACGCGTCATACTTCATAAAAAAGTAAATAACGCACAGCAATCACACATTAAAATTAATGTTTGACGTCACCAGCACAAATTCTTCGCACGAACACGAATAGCATGTTATTTCGTAACGCCAAGATTCCCTAGCCTCTAGACAAACGGTGCGAGTTTACCTAAACCGTGATAATACGAGTATGCTACGTTCTCATTAGTTTATTCATGATTAGCATTTATCTGCGGGATTTCTTCATAGAATTTTAATGACCTTGAATATTAAGATTCCCTTTTTCTTGGGAATTACATTCAATTAATATTTCGAAAGTAGGGTATACTAAAGATTTCAGCTTACATTAGTTGTATTAATAATTAAGAATTTAACCAGCAGTTTGAATTTTCCCAGTTATTAACAAAAATACAAGTAGGTAGCAGTGGTACATCATTGCTATGACCACAATGTATTATGTTCGTACCTGCTACACTTACATTAAAAAATGCATTGTTCTAAGGTACCTACAGCAGTTTGCTTGCAATATAAATTAACGTCAAGGGGGTGTAGTCTGCGTCAGATTATTTGGCACAAAAATTAGGAATTCTGCGTGTGTGCGGAAGAAGCCTATACGCGGAGCTGTAGTGCGTAAATGTCAGGCAGGGTGCGCGTTGTTTTTAGCACCCTTTTCCCTTCTCACTTTAGCTGAGGGCTGAGATCTGAAATTGAACACTGCGCATGGTTCAAGTTGTTTGGCGCGGATATTAAGAGCTAGTTTGTTATTCAATTTGTGCGAGTGCTGTACGAGTATTTACCCAACAGAATGAAAAATGTATGCATTAAAATTTCACTAGTACTATGTAGATGTGAGGACTGCACACCACACGTTTAAAACCTGCTATTACGAAAGCTTACAAAAGCTTAACTGTTATAAAGGCGTCTACACACTGTCATAGGTCTATCACAACAAGACATACCCAATGGACATATTTTGATGGAGTGTCTTCTACAAATGCTAATCGAATGTTAGCAGAAGTTGAAACTGCCCCTCTAGCTTAGAGCCAAACGCTAATAAATACACAAGGCAATAACGGCAATGTCATCCCACTATACTTATATTCCCTCGGCCACAAGAGAATGGAGCTTAGCTAAAGGGGTTGTCTGCATGTGCGCAGCAGCGAAGCTTTTTTCATAAAAGAATCTTAATTCTCTGCCAAATTATTCTTCAAAGTCTAGTTTGTAGCAAATGGTTCCGTGCACATTGGTAACGACTAATCTATGCAGACTTCTAAAGAAAGTGTATCATGGCCTTTAGATTTACTTTAGCTAGCTTTTACTCCATGCAAAGGCAGTGTGTTCTTATGTTAGAATTGTTCTACATTAATCCAGTGTTTTTATACTATGTGAACAGGCGGTGTGTAAAGCGCATCATATCAATCAGTGCAATTATAGGCAATTTATTGTCGTTATGTGTTTTTTGTTGCGTAACCTGTATCTTTTTAATTGTCGATCATAGTATGTAGGTAAGTATATACATACAATTAAACAAACATTGTAGGTTGAATGTGTTCTGAGAATCTGTATGGTATTGGGTTGAGGTATTTGAAACATTTGGGTCTGTTTCAGGTCAAATGGCCAGCGAAGTTGAGCCGGCGAATATTGGAGCACATTCGATTGTAGTGTGCGTTGAAATGAATCAAATAAAACTGCTATTAAAGCCTTTGGTTTGGGGAAGTATGTATATATGTTTTACGGTTAAAGTCCAATACCTAGGTTTTGCCGCACTTCGGGCTTTACCTGAAATATGTATATTATGAAAGGATAAGAAGGAATTTTTACGACAAAACTCAGACCAATTCCACTAAGATTTGGCATCATCATCATCAGCCTATGTTCGTCCACTGTTGGACATAGGCCTCCCCCATGGCACGCCACTCAACTCGGTCCTCCGTCTTAAGATGATGATGATGATGTCTTAAGATTTGGCATGTAGATACTTAAATAAGATTCTAAAAAAAAACTACAAGTTTCAGCAGAAAAATTACAGGGATTCATAACATTTCGGATCGAACTCTGGACAAATGTAGTAGGAAAGCACTCTTAGTTTCATTATTCTCTAGCCCTTATTAAACATTTACAGCCCATAACATAGCTATGTGGTAATGGAATACGTGTTAGAGAAAGTTAGTTGATCGCCATTTAGTATGTGCAGTGATTATAATTGTGTAACAAGTCACAAGTCGCAATGTATGTGGCGTATAAAGATTTTGTACACAGATAATGTTGCGAAATACATTGAATTTGCTTTAAGACTTGACTAAGTGGGTCAATCTAAAAGGACTGCTGGTGACTACATTTTAGATAATAGTGTTACTAAGAATTGTGTTTACAGGACATTGTATCGGTCATTGATAGTGAGAATGTAATCTATATTGGCTAGGACGAGTACTGTGATAGTGCAAATCAGAGGGTAATAGTACTAGTCCCTTGTACGGGTAACTTATGCGTTTTGGCCATTACAATGAGATTATAATATTATCGTCAATTAGCCTTGCTTGCCTGTAAGTAGCGTCAAGTTGTAGAGCGGCACTTCCTTTGACGGCTTGCCATAACGATTTTCTCACATAATCTTTCAATTTTTACGATGGGAAAATATGCATTTATGCATAACTACCCATACCTCCCGGGGGAGAGGCACGGGTAATGTGGGACTCAATTGCAGGCAGGAGGAAGGCCGGCAATAATACCTTAAATTCACTATTTAAATAATCCAGTGAAATTACTTAACACTTACTATGGGCATATAATGAGAACGGGAGGAAAACAGTAAAGAAATTGAATGTAAGCGGGTAAAAACCAACCTAAGTAATGACTAAAAGCAAGTTACCTAAATGTACCATTGTTAGAAGTGCAGGCATCTTCTTTCATAATTGTGTCCCATTTCCTTCACAACTCATTACAAGGTAGAATAAGACTTCACGTTTATGGTATAATCTAGATAGATTCATGGATTAATCTAGTAAGCCATGATGTTAAGCATACCTAAAGACTATAGTCTATAGATGAGGTCATTCTCAACAGGTGTTTACTACTAAAACTGGTTATAGTTGCATTGAGATAAATAACTGCTTCATTTTATTTCAGCTTACTTACTATCTGACCCTACTTTAGCCATGAGTCAATAAATGCTTGTAGCTATAATAGTAAAAAAAATGTACTGGGTTGACAGTTTTTCTATTACATTTTTAGTGTTAGTCACAGTTAATACACTTGTCTAGATGTCAGCTTTACATCAGAAAAGTAGCTAATATGAGGTATTTCAAAAGGGTCTTAGCAAAACAGGCATTATTTTGAAACATAAGTTACCTTCCATAATGTAGGTCTTGGCAGGGAAAATAAGAGGGAAAGGTGAGCATTGAAACTGCAAAATTTACTCCAGTTTAAAAACAATCAAAAAGAAACATTTTCCGAGTTCAAATTTGTCACTACACAGTTTGCCATACTCATTTGAACAATGAAAGAGCACATATGCTACACAAATATTGCTCAAGGCCTAGTTAGCACCTGTGTACATCTACCATGTACGCCTAGCTAATAATAAAAGGCTTGCTTATAAAAAGGTCAACATCTGCTATGTATCTTGTAGTAAAACATGAGAAAATAAGCCCGTCACAAACTTCAAAGACGATAAACGAAAATAGTTTGAGCGTATGCATTGTTTTTACATGTAGTAAAATTTAGCCATATTGTTGGCTCATTTTGATGTTAATGAATTTAAATGCCCCATCAAACTTTATGGCTTATTTACTGTTTATTGTATTAGTACATTGTAAAAAGAATTTATGACTTTATTATGTTGTAGTTAACAGTATGCGATGGTTAATAAATTTGATGCAACCATATGAAAGAGTATTAATCTTTTGTATTCAATGGAGTTATATTTTGAGAGTGAACTTTGAACAACTGTGGCTTTTACAAGTTAAGATTTTAGTTGAATCAAAAGTTGTTTTTTTTTAGTTTGTCAAAAACGTGATTTTTTCCTATGTACCTAATGTAATTTGTGCCTTGCAGATGCAGACTTATGCTATAATATGATTCTATTTCTAAGTTACTGTATAATATAATGTTTCTAATAATTTTGTATGGTTCTTGCAGTGTTCAAAAAGTTATCGAATCTACTTATTAATATGACGAATGAGATAAACCTATTTTGGTCAATGGAATCATTTCCAAAAATATGTGATCTTATTTTAGGATTTTTAACTGAACTACTTGCAGTGTAATAGAAAACTGTTTACTACTACAAGTTGACCTAACACACAAATACAACAACATAAATAATGTATTATTGTGCTGCATTTATATTACGCTTGGCAGTACGTCTGAAAATATTATATTAACGTAAATAACAGGATTGTAAGAGATGGCCATCTGCCAACAAATAGATAAATTCCATTCCCAGTATTATAGGAATACGTAAATAATTCTTGTTGAAAAGTGGAAGCCATGATCAAATCTGTCAGTGAATGTGCTTCTGGTGCTATAGGAATTATTTTTACCAGGAAGTACAAACAAAATTTTACAGAGGCTATTCTGGGAAATTATGTACCCTGATATTATTATTTTCCTCTTGACCATTATAGCTTTATGAGGAGGTTTCCCCATGAACTAGAAAGATATTTTGACATTTCTAAATGGATCATAATATTATTATGCTACATGTGGAGTTGCACGTACTTTGTGGCACTTAGGTACCAGAAAAGACTATATCAGTGCTTCTCTACATGTTTTATACCTATAAACCCTTTCTCTTTAATCCCTTTGTCTATTAAAAAAACCACATCATAATCAATTGAGTAGTTTTAAAAGATCTTATCTTATATAGGGGGCTGACAAAGTCAGCAACACATCGACCCATTGGGATCTATTGTGTTCACCCCTTGCGTTGCCTACCGTTTCTTACAAATCTTTATGCTCTTCTTCGTCTTTAAAGATCTAAGTATACCTACATAGGGACAGACAGACACAGAAAGCGACTTTGTTTTTATATTATGTAGTGATAATGATAGTGATTATTCTATGCCATTATTTTATGATAGATTTTTTTAACTAATTGTTTCTAAGGTGGATTTAGATTGGTTAATCTTTATTTTGAGTTAGTTTTTGCAGTGGACCTCCTGCTAGGTCTTCACTATTTTTGGTATAATAAGGTACAATAATGTTTTTGTTACAGTAATTACCTAATGCAAATTAAGATTACAATTACCATTTAAAATGTTTAACAAATACCATTTTAAATTATGAATGGGTAATAAAATCAATACCCAGATAAGGTAAAGTTAAAGTTATTTTAGATTTCAAACAAACAAATATTCAATATTATAGTAGGTACATACAGTAGAGTCCGTTTATAATGACATCGAAAGGAATTGACAAACACGTCATAATAAGCGGACGTCATACAAAGCATTTTGTGAAATGAAAAACCTTTTGTATGTAAAAATGTATGTACTTAAGTATTTTAATACAAAAACATAGTAATTACATATTTATACATATATATTAAATCAAAATCAAAATTGCACGTAATCAGCACATTATAACACATACAAGAGTATTTTTTACTGTAAGTAATCTGTAATTTTTGTCTGCTTTTGTTTTTTCATTTTATTGTAAAAACAGTCTCTAATACTATTGTGTATAGAAGACATAGCTATAGTCAAATTATTATTTTCAATATTGCTGTGAACAAATCGTGATAATAATTCTGCAGCTTTTAATGCCTCTTCTGCGGTAGGTAATGGTGCTTCCTCGACTTCCTCTTCCCCATCACTTTCGAGTTGTTCCTTAGCACTAATGTTCTGTACGATATTTTAATCGGTGGGTTCTTCGGATGTGAGGAGAGTGCTATCAATGTTAACATAATCTTCCCACATTTCCGGTGCTGCTAAAGAATCTGAATTTATGTTCCGAGACCACAAAGATAAAGGAATGTCATCTTCTTCATCGAATTCATGATCTGATATTTGAATAGGTAAACCGTCGTGGCTTTCAATGAATCCTGCATGTTTGAAACAGTTATGAATGGTACTTTGTGACATTTTATTTCAGGCATCATTAACCATCAAAATTGCATCTAGCACCGCTATTTTTGTAGAAGAGTTGTTTTCATTAGCATCAAGACAATTAATCATTTTGAGCACAAGGTTCTTCCTAAAATTCGTTTTGAGTGATCGTATTATTCCCTGATCCATTGGCTTTAGTACTAATGTTGTATTCGGCGGAAGGAAAGCAAGTGTTTGGTTCTTGTTTTTAAAAATCATTGAGATTGTCGAATGACCCACGCCAAATTCCTTTGCGAGACACGAGTTAGATTCTCCATTTTCTAATCTGCATATTATTGCACCTTTCTCCTCAATTGTAAATGCTTTACGTCGTTGAGATTACATTTTTTTCACAGTAACAAACGAAAAACAATGCGTGACCTTCAAGTGTCAATTAATCACTGAGATTCATAACAAAAACGAGCTACGTGCCGAACGTCGTCGGGAATCAACGAACATTACTGAAGGTGTAAAGATTCATGTCGGTCATTATAACCGGACATAATTTATTAAAAATGGGTCATAATAAGCGACATGTCACTGTAAGGGAAGTCATTATATCCAACTTTTTTATAAAGAATTTTATATGAAAACCAAACTTCGTAATGTAATTACGTCATAATAACCGGTTGGTCAATATAGGCGGAGTCATAATAAACGGATTCTACTGTACATATATAAGAGGAAAAAGAGACTGACAGACTCATCAAAACGCAGTTTTAACTGCTGAACAGATTGTGTAGAAATTAGGCACAATGGCAAAAATTGTGATGTCAGTACACTGTTGGTGTTCGCTAAAGCATTTCTCAACAGGAGCAAACAGAATTTTATTTGATGTCTGGATGTTTGTTACTCTTTCACACCTAAACGGGTGGACCAATTGAGCTGAAATTTGGTATACAGATAGCTTAGATCCTAGAATAACACATAGGTTATAGAAAAGCGGGTAAAACAGCTGGGCACAGCTAGTTAATTCATATTGAGAATAAATATTAAACTTCATCTTTAAGGATGTTTTTACCTATGTAAAAAGAATCGCAAAGAATTATCATAGGATTAATATATCAACCCACAGAAATATTTTAATGATAGGTTCTACATTATAGAGTAATTTTAGATATTTTGGACATCATTTGGGTGGTTAATAATTACAGTGTAGGGGTTTCCAAAAGTAGGTCAATGTATCACCAAGTTTATGTCAGTATGCTATTAATAAATTAACATGATAGTGAAGCACTTTGGGGCACATAATTCTATCATGGGTTTGACATAGGTTGCAGTATATTACATAGTAAATACAGATTTTTGTACAAAAATGTAGTTTCTAGTTTGTATACCTAAAATTTTAAGGTACATATTTTAAGTTGTGAGATTGTGCAAAAAAAGCTCTATTCTATTTTGATGCATAGTGTTATGGGACAATAACTGTTAGGCTTATGTGCTGTGCTATACCTTAATCTTCCTAGGAATTCTACCTGCAGTTTAAAAGTGGCTGTGTGATAGGTTATGAGTTGTTAGTTCACACATGATTTCATCAACATCAGTGAAACAAATGACAAACTACAGTGCATTGCAAGGCTCATCAACAATCTACTCTCACACATTCCTGATGGAACTATGCCTGATTTGTGTAACCAAGCCTACACAGGACAATTAAGAGTTCATTCATTCATGAGGAAATGACAGGAACCGCTCTACGACACGGCATCTATCCACCCACCTTACTGCACATCTTCACTAACTGTATAATAAATAGATGAGTGACTATACCTTCTTCATCTGATATTATGGACTCATCAGGAGTTCCCGCGACGGGCCCCTTCACTATCGTAGTCGTCCTGTTGTTCTGTAACCTTGTGAAAAACTCGACCGCGTAGTTGATCACGTCTCCGGGCTGCTCCAACAGGTAACTTATGGTAAATTCCAGTAAGATCTCTCTAAGGTCATCCGGGACTTGAATCCGTCCACCTTGAGGCCGGCTCATTGCTATTACCGTCGCCTCGCTTTCTCGATATTATCCCGTAAGGAGAACGTCTAAACGACACCTTAGATTACAACTCCGATATCATAGCCATCGAATTAGCTAAAGCGACACACCAACGAGCAAATTTTACGATGGGAAGTAGCACTACATACAAACGTTAGTATTAAATAAAACCACACTATTATACTAAAACTTTCCCAATAACAGTTTCAGCTACGAGTAATTAAATCTAATCACACACTTTTTAGAAAATAATCCTCGTTCTCCAGCCTGACAAATATAAAAATCTCCCTTCAGTAAAAATGGCGAATTTTTGATTGCCCTACTTCACTCATATCGTACCATAAACTACAGACTATACCACAGACTACTATAGACCAATGATGATTCTCTATGGTTTTAAATTGTTACCAATAAAAAAAACAAGAAAATTAAAATCGATTGGCTTGATGCTGTTTGATACAACTCGATTTAAAAAGGTAAATTTCGTAAACGTTAAATTTGTATAAAAATTTTATTTCAACAATTTATTCTAGGTTTCCGTAGGATAGCTGTTGTTTCATCATCATTGAAGAAGGTTGCGTGTTCAAATCACGTCGGGGTCACCAATATGAGTAACCCTACGGGCAGGCCTAGGTGGTAGTAGTAAAACCAGAAAATTATCAGCATACACACTTTATTGTCCGAAACACTCACAATACACGCGATGGGTCTGCAACGCTACCCGAGAGTTACTGACTGTAATTAATACCTATATTATAATTTGTGGCGCTTACGCCCTTACAGTGGGAATATTAATCTACAAATAAATATTCTAATGAATGGCTACGATGGTTCTCTTTTTATCGTGCGATTAATTGATATAGTAAGAGGACATATAGAATAACAAACATATTTGTTATTGTCTGGATCTAGTTTTACTTGTGATAAATAAAACACCAATTTAAATGAGAATGGATTTATTCAAAAATATTCTATATACATACTATACTAAAGGTACCTACTTCGGCGATATTATGACCAATTGAGTTACAAATAAAATCTAAAATTATAATAGGTAGTTATATACAGAAATCACAGTAAAAATTAATCTATACTAAAATCTATTAACAAAACATTTAAGAGGGCGCTTTTGTCTACGCACAAATATATTCACAGAGGCAATTAGCATCTACAGTCTCCTCCTCTGCATCTTCATATGCTTAGGGAGGCAAGGGCTAGCATGCATAGGTCCACAATCCGGGGAGGAAGGAACTGGCTCTCCCAGAAAATGAGGTCGTTCAAAGACTCAATTCTGGAACTATCTCCGTTGTGTATGACAACTGATGCTATGCTACCACGTTATGTGTTTGAAAAACGATACAGCGTGGAAGTACCTTCTAGAGATGATTGGCTCAATAACCAACTACTCTACAAAACCGGGAGCCTGAGCTGGTTCACGGATGGTTCTAAAATGGGAGGTAATGTAGGCTGTGGAGTGTATGGAGAGCGACCCAGGCTTAGCAAAAGCTTAAATCTGGGAAGGTTCGCCTCCATCTTCCAGGCAGAGATATTCGCCATTCTTGAATGCGCGCACATCAACCTGCAAAAGCACTACAGCAACCAAACCATTTACATCAACTCTGATAGCCAGGCTGCCCTCCTAGCGTTGGATTCGCAAGTTTTTACGTCCAGGCTAGTCGAGGATTGTATGCTGCAATTGAATAATTTAGGCTCAAGGAACAATGTTGTCCTCAGATGGGTCCCGGGGCACGCGGGAATCAACGGCAATGAACGTGCTGATGAGCTCGCGCGCGCTGGGGCAGAAGGCACGCAATTCGGCCCTGAGCCTTTTTGTGGCATACCTAAAAGCCTAGCTCAGAGAACCTTAGTAAACCTATGCTTTGAGGAGTCAATGGAACTGTGGAAGGACTCTCAGGGCATGAGGCACTCAAAACTACTTATAAAAGCCTATGATACCAGGTTCAGCAACCAAATCATAGCGCTAAGTAGGGGAAATATACGCATCATAACCAGAGCCCTGACTGGACACTGTCGCCTTAACAAGCACATGTTCAAGCTAGGGCTATGCGACACCCAAACCTGCAGATTCTGCAATGAGGCTGATGAATCGTCTCTTCATCTGCTGGGGGAGTGTGGAGCACTGATGCGTAAACGTAGCTCTATTTTGGGACAGCACCTGCTCAGCCCGAATGAGCTTAGAGAGATAACCCCTAGGAAAATCCTGCAGTTTCTAGAAGCTGCTATGGTCTGTGGTGAACTCTAGCGCCGCGCCTATGGGTTTTTCTCACCATAATAAGCGGCGATCACAATAGGCCAATCATGGCCGCAGTGATATCACAGCCGCAAAACATAAATAAAAAAATAAAAAAAATAAAATAGCATCTACAGTAAAAATTACCAATAAGTCACCTGCAAAATAATCCTATATGAACAGCAAATAAATAAAATACATATTCTATATTAATAGCTCATTCGCGCAAGTTCGTCTGCATCTGTTGATAAATAAATAGCCTTCATACTATTCTCCTCCCAAATATACACAAAAAATTAAGAAAATCGAACAAGTCGTTACGAAGGAATTCATTAACAAACAAGGATATACAAGAATTTGTATATATTAAATAGATATTCTATCATTTTACACAATATTTCTCCAACATAATTTTCCTGAAATAAACATACTTCGTAAAGGTGTTCTTAACGGGGAAAGCCATAATGTGGTCAACAAATTCATACGGGTGGAACTCTTTAATTTCAGGCATTTCATCCTCATCTGAATATAAACTACATTCTTGGCTTATTCCTATTTGTAGTGTTATAACATTACATTTTTCTAGGAACATACAGGCATCTTGAACTGCCCTGGGAGTTATCAGTTCAAACATATCGGAGAGAAAACTTACACTGCATCCGGGATTTTCAAAGATCTTATTAACTATAACACTGGTCCATTCTAGAAAGATTTCGCATCTTATAGCAAAGTCTAGATTTAGCCAAGGTGTGACAATTATGTATTTATCATCGAACTTCATGGCCCAATTGTGGATGAATTTCACTAGAATGAGCATGTTGTTGTTAAGTCCCACACGTTTCACAATATTTGCTGATTCTAGTTTGGATAATTTCTTCGCTAAATTAATGCCTTCGCAGCCTGTGACTTTCTGTAAACAAAGATAATACAACTTTCAACCTGAGATATCACACTAATATAAATTGGGATTTTATACAGGGTACTTTTCAGTAGGTAAAACCACTTTTACAACTAGTAAAATCATAAAAACACATTTATATTGAAAATTTTAATTTTTTAATTAAATTTTCGTATTTAGTGATAATTCCGCTCTAATAAATAATTAACACTGATATTATTAATTCATAATTATCATGGATTTCCGCAAAGTAAAGTCAATTAGTTTTTAATGTGTGTAAGTATTCTTACCTCTAGTTCTTTGAAAGTGCATCCCTTTTCGCCTTTCTCATATAAAAAGTTTATAATTGTATCTGACAAATCATATTTCTGATCCCCTATGGTGACTGCAGCATTTCTGTAACATAAAAACACAATTAAACAACTTTAATGTAATAATAGGCTTATGCTCTAAAAATTCGCAGTCTTACAGAGTAGACCTCTGCCAATAGTCATTAACGCATCTGTTTACCAAATTGCAACCCAATTAGTTCATCGATTTGAGCTGGGATCAGTCACACTTTCTTTCTGTCTCTAACATAAAATAGATAAATGCTTACTTTGCTATATCCTGCAAAAGAAGGTCGAAGTCTGGAATGGGATACAACGACGCCACATTTTTTCCATTCCAAGTCACCTGTGGATTGTTTTCCCAAGCTATTGAGCCAGACATTAGTTTGTGTTTGCTTTCAACTTCCACTACATTAATAGGCTCTTCCAAAACTGGGGGTAGGCCAGAGGAATCCACGATTTCTGGTTTCACTGCAGTGTGAATATCCAAGATGTTACTAGCTTGGAGCTCACAGAATATGCAGTTTAACTCTGCGGATCCTTTAATATTGTCGGGAGGCAGATCGGCTCTGATCGCTTTTGCCAAAGAATCAGCAAATTCGGAGTTTAGTCTGCTTATCCAACGACGTTGATAGTTAGCGGACACTTTGTATGCCGACTGAGCTATGTCTTCCAGGTGCAACCTATGCGTTTGGTTGTTAAAGAGCTTATCTTTAGCCGAAACAGCTCCGCATCGTCTCAATTGTTCTACAACAATACGTAATGTGTTTTCTGGGAACGTCTTGAAAATCGAGTGTATTTTCTTTGCTGAGTCCGTTTTTATTTCTCTATTCAAGGTTAGCATAATGGTCAGGAATACGCTTTCCCTCAGTACAGACATGTCTGGAGATTTGTACAAGTTGTAGATTTTGTTCACGGTGGCAGGAACAATGTTGTAGGTTTCAAGGAAGGTTTGAACGTCCATGGCAACACATGGCAATTTTCGATTATACGATTCACTGATAGATACCTGCCATATTAACCAAACCAATTCCAACATAGGTACCCTCGCTACGTTAATGAATTTCGTCATGTTCGTGGAATGCCGAAGTCTTAGTCTTTTAATCAACCCTTCGTACTTGTGTATCAAGCTCCGACGTCGTCTCATTTCGTTCAGTAGGCTATCTTTCTCTAGCATCAAGGACAAGTTTTGGTTCAGCATCAATGCCCTTCGGTGGCATATGCTTTGGGTTTTGTTCATGTCGTTGATACTGAGGATATCTTTAGCGATTATGTTCCTAACTCTCAGGCAACCAGGTTGTGAGCTTGGACTCGCAATGGTAATAGCCACTTGGCACATTATAAGTATCCTATCTTCCTCTAACGTCCACATTATAGTGGATTCAGGTATTCTCTTCCGTCCCTTCTTTACATTTTTAATTTTCATGATAGGGTTTACTTTCTGGACTTTTTTCTTTACTGACTTCTTAGGCACTTTGGTTTTCGCTTGTTTTGGTTTTTTAATTTGTTGCTTCTTCTTCGTAGTGGCTTGTTTCCGTTCACGAACGTAGTAAGTTCGCCAGAGGCGTGCTATATCCAAGTAGAAACAAGAGTCGAATCCACACGGACCGTCGCCGTCACCAAACTGTTCTCCGTTATCAAATGTCTCTACCGTTTGCTCTCTGCGCACGGGGGGATTCAGAGTTTTTTTTATACGATTTCCTTTAATCGTGATCTTCGTGTTGACGCTAATGTCGTACACGTCATTCCAGTATTTTTTCACATCGTCGAAAGTTTCGAAGCGATAGAATCTTTCCAGACTATTGATGTCTTCGACATCTCGAGGCCATTTACCCCTTGTGTCCACTACTTTCGCATTTCTGTTGACGTAAAACAAGAAAGATACCAAACGATTGTTAAAGTAATCAGCTGTTTGGACGTGGTTTTCTGGTTGATATATCAACTGGATTAGACCGAACATGGCCAAAGACTTCAAGTTCAATCTCAGAGAGTTCCTGAGGCTTTTGCACTTTATTATAGCGTGAGCTATATCAGGTGGAGCATCCTTAAGTTTAAGATCGAAATGGTTGTTATGTATGGACAAATGTGATATTTCTGATAAACCCGTGTTGCTCATGTTACTGATGGCAAATTTCACAGTAATCTCTGGCATCATGTCAGTCACAGATAAAAATCCTTCGGGAAGCGGAGTAAGGTGTCGGTCTATTTTTTCGAAGTAAGCCATTTTGATTATAGTTTCATGTAGTTTCTGAATTTTCATGTATCGCGGGTTAATGAACATTGAGAGGGGTCTAGAACGGTCTGGGTCCCTTGGTTCTACTTTGGTGGGTGGCCTTCTAGCCATTGCTCTGACGTGTACTTCTTTATATTTAGTTTGAACGATATGATCTGTTGATTTTATATGTGGGGCACAGATCAAATTCACAACATTATCTTCGTTTCCAGATCCCGGCCATCTGACTTTAAAAATTTTAATTTGTCCTGCAGCGACTAGCTTCTGAAGAAAGCGCTTTAAAGCTTTCGTTACCATAGGTGTATCGTTAATTTCTTTAGCGACTAAATTGCTCAGGGTCATGAATCCTGTGACACATTGCATTTGATTAACAATTTTTATGATGCCGTTTCCGAATTTCAGTTGTCTTAGTGTGAGGTTTTTCTTGGATTCTTTAATAAATTGTATGTCTTGATTTTCTTCACTAGTTGCTACCACTTCGGTGATATGGTTTTTGCCCATCTCTATGATTTGTTGTACTTCTTCAGACACTTCCATGACGGTGTCGGATGTGCTCGCGGATTGTGTGTCAATTGCTCTGTTGCTTTGGTTGATGTATTCCAGAAATTTCCTTTTTTCTTCAAGATATTTTGCATCATCAAGACCTGCAGCCATGGCTACAAATCTGTAAAAATAACAAATAAATATCACACTTTAATTTACGTTTATCATCTATAATATATTATAGGCCTTCAGTACTTTCTACCCATATATGGTTTTTAGATGGATTTTTACCTATTCATGACCAACAATAAGTCTCATCATCAGCCTTTGTTCGTCCACTGCTGGACGTAGGTCTCCCCCATGGCACGCCACTCAACTCGGTCCTCCGTCTTTCTCCTCCACACACCCCCAGCGACCCTCCGGATATCATCGCCCCATCTCGCCCAAGGACGCCCTACACTACGTTTGCCGAGACGCGGTCTCCACTCTAGAACACGTCTATCCCTTCGGTTATCGGTTCTGCGGCAAATGTGACCAGCCCAACAACAATAAGTCAACAATAAGTCTATTTAAAATATATTAAAGCAAATCTTTCAGTACTGAGGGCGATACCCACATTCTAATTCATAATTTGAAAACAACTTAACCAATTTAAATGAGGCCACCTCAAAAGCATTATATACCCCTAGAAACAAAAGAATTTTCCAAATCGGTCCAGGCGTCTTTGGGTAGTCAAGTAACGTGACTGTAGTAGTGAATATTTACATAAAAGAATAAATCTTATCTAACCTTCTCTAAACCTAGCAAACCTTCCAAACCTAACCTAGAAAACCTTCCCTTTTCGCGAAGTCAGATAAAAATAGTGTATTATAACCGATATTATAACTTTTTTATTAAAATAGGTAAGAATTAACATTTCTGCTGCTTACCTGGACACCCTTTGTTTGCCTCTCTCTTGAAAATATTCCCTTACAATCTTTTTCGCCTTAAATATCCTGAACACAAGCCTACACGTATAGAACTCTAATCCGAGCATCTCACAGAGTTCACCCTGACTGAGACCCTTGAGGCCTGCTTCAAGGACCCTTTCATAAGCTTGCCTCATCAAACTGACTCCTAACTTATACTGGTACTTGACAGGTCCTTCAGTAGGCTCTTTCTCATCTTCTGATTGGGAAGACTCATCACTTTTTGTTGATATGAACATACATTTTCTTTTCCTTGGCATATTTGGTTTGAATTTCTTTCTTGGGGGTTCTGATTTGTCTACTGGTTCATCTTCCTGTAATAGTAAATAACAATCTTCATATTTTACTAATATTTTATATGCGAAAGCATAAAGCTAAAAATTATTAAGTAAACTAAAAATAAAATATGTTTGTAAAAATAACAAAAAATCTAGTTTATGTATTACGTTATCTATGTACGAATAGCCAATTATTATAAGGCAAAAAATTCATGGCTTTTTGTGAACAAATCGCACATTTGCAATGACAGTGTGACATCTAAAAAAAATAGTTATGTAAAATTGAGAAAAGAGCTTTTGTTAAGGGTTTTCCATAAAATAACGCTTTTTGAGATGTCACACTGTCGTCACATACACATACAAGCCTAATGTGTAATCGTAAAATACTTACAAATCCAAATACATTATTTCTCTTCTTAAGTCTCTTCACTTCTAGATTGGTTAGAAATCCATTTTGCAATAAAAAATGTGTTGATTCTGAATACCCCGGCTGAGATTTCAAGTACTCCACAATCTTATGAATTTTGCCTATTTTTGGCAAAGTCAGTATAACAGGTTGGTGGAACCTATTGAGCCTGATCAGTATACTCTTAATGCCTCGTGAAACTAACGATTGTGTCACACATAGCACTTTCACTAAATCTAAATCTTTAAGTGCTTTTCGGACATAGAATAGGGTTTTGGGTTCTTTAATTATGTTTGTTAGGTTTGTTTTGCCTGTTGTCATTTGTCCCTGAAAAATGAGGTATACATCATTTAGATAGATCATTTAAAACAGAATAAATAGGTACCTAGTTAAATTATTCTTGAAGAAGTTTTTCACTGTTTATCACACTTACATTGTATCTAGAATGCTCATTATTTGGGTAATACTTATTCAAAACATAATTGTTAGTTGGAATTTATGAAACTCTAGCACCCCCCTGCTACTGTTTAAAGTTTCAATTCAAGTCAAAGTAAAGAAACTAAAGTAGGTATAAGTAAAATAAAGCATATAAGTCACTTCCTCGTCAAATTTCATAGGGAAAAAACTACGAAACAACATCAAAGTAACTTGGGTACAGAATTCATGTACAGTCAATTACAAAGAGATGTATCCATGTTAGGCTTACAAAATGAAGTAAATTTTCATTTGCCACAATGAACTACCCTTGGTTCGTGACATTTCTAGTAGCAATCAAACTTTATATTATCATCAACTCGTTTAATATGCAACAATGATGTATCCCACTACTTTTCCTTAGGTGATACATAATAATAGCATTTAAAATGAATCGAATATAGTATAAGATTTGGTGGATACTGAAAATGTCATGAAGTTAGGGTAAATAATTTTTGCATACTAAAAATTCCTTCATTTTGTAAGACTAACATGGATACATCTCTTTGTAGTTGACTGTACAGGGCACTTTTTAACACGCGAGGAGGCGCTACCGGGTAAAATTTACCACATAGTGCATAAATTCGTACGTATTTTTTTTCCTGCTTAATTTTCGCCGATGCCACTTTAGGTACCTCTTAAGAAATGTATGACAGTCCACCATAGTCAATAAAGAGCGTTTTTGGGCGTTTCATTTAGCTGTAACAGACATACAAAGTCCTTATGGGTGTTTTTTACCCAGTAGTGCCTGTTTGTGTCATATTATTATATCATATAGGTAGGTATTACATACATTTTCTCTAGCTTTCCCAATTAGTTCCAGTAAGCAATATTGAACCGGTGTCAGTTGTTGTAAGAACACTATAGGGAGATGGCTCGCCAAAGCTTGCCATCGTCTTTCAATAGATGCTACGAGTACTAATGTGTCTCCGTAACTGGCTACAACTTGGTGGTATGGCACTTGTTGCAGCATTTCATTGGGCACTGCTTTCCGTGTGTGGTAGTGCTTCGATGAACCATATTCATTCAGTATTGGGCAGTATTCGTAAGGCCCATCTAGGTAATCATCCTGAAATTTGAGACTTTTTTAGTAAAAAGACTATTATTAGTAATTTTATTTTATTTATTCAATGTAAATACAGTAGTGCTACTTAATTACTCAGGGAAATACAGTGGCCCTTCTAGTAATACCTTGGTACCTGGTTACACAGGTGGGTAATAATTGGTAATAATAAAAAGCATGTATTTTAGACCAGTTTAAATATTATCCTATAATATTTCAAAAGAAAAATGTCAAAATTTGCAATTGTGCACTTTGTCTTACCAAAAGTACAATATTGTACATATGTATGCAGCTCAATTTACAGGTGTTATGTTCATAATATAGTTTGGAATTAATTTAACTATTGATTACATGTACATATTATAATTTTATTAAAAAATAACAATTAGATATGTCTGAGGGTAGGTACCTAATTCAACAGCTCTATCCAACGAGTTTCAACTACCTACTTATTATTTAATTAGGATTGTATGCTAGAAATTACAACATATTTTTTCTTAACTTTGATTGATAATGAGGATGCGTATGTGGAGCTGATAAAGGTGAATAGAATTAACCAAGCACACAGTCCTAAGATGGATATTGAAGAATATTATAATTTTAGCCGTCTCTTCCCCACTATGTATCAGTTAAAAACGTATTAAAAGGAGCTAAAGTGATAGATAAAGGCCCTCTAATATCTATTTATGACCAATATTATACAGAAATAATAAAAAATACAACTTACAGGGTCTTTCAAGTCACCAGTTTCTTCGTCCACTAATGTGAACCTATCTATAATCTCTACTCGAGGCAGAGGCTCAGGCAACTGGTACAAGCTAATATCTTTCAAATTAACTATAGTTTCCCAATATCGACACTTCATTTTCTCTGTAAGACCCGCAGATATGCGGTGTTCGACTCGGTTCCATAATGAAGAGATTCCGATGCCTTCCAAACCTTCTAAAGCGATTTCATCAATTAAAATTTGCACGTAGTTGAAATTGAAATGTCCCAGCACATTAGTTTCACATTTTTGAACACTCATTTTTACTGTATTTTATAAATTATAGGCCATTTTTTAGAATTTTTAATAAATAAACACAACTCACAACACCATGCGGATTAAAATAATGACATTGACAGTCGACGGCTGATAAAAGTGACAGTGACAGTAAAGTTTTTTTTTACAGCTTACACAGACTAATAAATAACACTTTTCGAACTTTTTATATTACTTTTTATATACTTTTTATATTTGCCAGTGTTAATTATTATGAATTCTGCAAGTTTGTCAAGTCAAAGTTAGAAAAAACTATGTAAAATATAAAATGGAAAAAATATTATATGGGTTTACTAGTGTTGTGAGGTATTTCCACAAAGCCTAAAAAGAAATCCCTGTAATATTATAAAATAAATCCCTATAATATTATAAAATAAACTACCTCACTAATATAGGTATACGTAAATCACAAATTATAATCCATATCTAGGTTAATCTAGCAAGTTAAAAATAAAAGAGACATTCAAGTTTCAATGTTTTTATTTACTAAAGAAAAGGAATACATTTTTATTCTTTGCTAAAATATTTAGCATAATATTAATAATATTTTAATGAGAAAATGATCATAACATTTGAAACAATGACTAGTAAAATATAAAATCATGTTTTTTCACTGTGTTTTATATTTTAGAAATCAATGTTTTACAATCTATTTGTTTCTAGTTATAAAAAAATTGCACACTAATTTATATGTATAATAAAAGGGCAGCGAATACGGTGTAACATTACTATCACTGCGTTACGTTTTGCATTAAAAAACTCCTACTTAACCCTATGCTTAAACCAAACTAAAGTTAGGCTCCGTTTAAGTTTAAATTATGTTTCGTCTCCTAACGAACTTAAGGCAAAACATACGTTAGATTTAAAACAAGTAGTGTTTCAGTCCTAAGCAAGTCAACGGGGTACAGTCGTACCTACAGTCTTCAAAACGTATCATTTAAATAATTAAAAACAAAAATTAAGGTTCTATAATAAAAGATGGGCAGGCCACATAGCGCGGAGAGCGGATGGCCGATGGGGTCGAAGAGTGCTCGAATGGAGACCACGGACTAGCAAACGCAGCGTAGGACGTCCACCCACAAGGTGGACAGACGACCTTATAAAGGTCGCCGGAAGACGCTGGATGCAGGTCGCTTCCAACCGGTACATATGGAAGTCCAAAGGGGAGGCCTATGTTCAGCAGTGGACGTCTTACGGCTGAGATGATGATGATGATAATAAAAGAATTGTAGAAATGATGTTGACATCCCAAGAAAGCAAGGGGCAAGGTCTTAGAGGTCACTCAGGAAAATCAACACTTGTAAAGGTATTATTGTTTCTTCGACGCTGATCGAATTTAAAAATTAAATCAATTTGGTATTTTTGTTATATTTTTTTAAAATTAAATTCTAATCGGTTGTGAGTTGTGGGAGCTTGAATCCTTAGTTCGTCACAAATCACTTCTTTTAAATGATTTGGAGTCAAAGTTTGTATAACTAACAAAAAAAAATTTACAATTATTGAAAAAACACCATCTCAAGTAAATATTAATAGAAATAGGAAGCGAATTTACATATTGTAACAGAACCGTTGGTTTGCGCTTTACTATGAAATTTTGTTCTTAGCTGGGCACCAAAATCCCACGTTGGGCGCCAAACCCCACGTTGGGCGCCAACATTTTTATATCATAATTTCGGTATTAGTTGCTTGGCATATTTAATTAAAATCACATAATGAATTAAGTTGACACCAACCGAAAATCTGAGTCATTATATAAGTAATGCATTACACGGTTTGTGAGTTTCTTCAATATTCAGGAGACGCAACATGGATTAAACTTAAACTACGGATATTTGGCGGAATCTTGGTCAGTTAAATGGGAGTTAACAGGTTTAAGCGTTAAAACTACAGGTGCATAGGTAAATTATTTAGGCACTTCCCATAGTTACTTTGCGGTCAATTGTACGTCACTTCAGAGGCCGCATCGGATAGCTCGAAAACTTAACTTCTCGATGAGACGACAAAAGAAATAAAATGTATATAGAGAAGTCTCTGAACTTTGTCGCATAGTATTATACGGCATAAATTGAGGAACACCTTATTACTTTAGGTACCGTTCTGTCTCTGACAACATTTCACTTTCGTCGGATTATAGTTAACTTTTCGCCTCCGATGGCCTCTCTAAACGCAAAGCGTATCTCATCTCTTTTGACCATTTTGTATTAGAATGTAGAGTCCATCCCATATAACTTGGCATGTGGCGAAAATATGAATTAACATAAACTCGAAGAATCGTCGCTATGATCGCATACAAACTAGCGCCGCCCTGCTAAGTTGTATGAGACGGTAAGATTATATCCTCAAAGCTTATTTACTGGTAGTTATTAGGTATTATTGATAAACTGATTTTAAATGATGTTGGAAAGTTTATTTACTAAGTAGGTATGTAAGTAGGATATAAAAGAGCTGCTAAACAGTTAGTAAAGGAGTTATAACTTCCAAAAATATTGTAATGTTGGTATTAATATAGTCGTGTTACGCGTGAGGAGAAATTAGTCATTTCGTTAATTCATTTAATACTATGGCAATTTCAGCATTTTTGAATTATTTCGAATATTATAAGTTAATGTGTTACAACACTCCAACAGAACAGGTTACCCCTTACATCTTTAGAGTCAAATCGTAATTATAGGTCGTGAATCCTTTAGCAGTTATAGAGTTTGTGGAAATTTCTGCAATAGCCTGAAACAGGACCTAACAATCGCCTCCTACATATCTTATTGCCACCATCTGAGACCCATAGTTTTTCGTGTACCGAAACACGGTAGGTACCATTCGCTTTCAGGCGAAATATTCTACACACTGAGATTTATATACTTATTTGAACCCATGTTCTTCAGATTCTTTACATAAGTTACGTACTTCTATGGGCCACGGACGCAACAACAAAAAAATCTCTATGTAGTTGAACTAATTTTAGAAGCTCTTTTATATCCATAATTATTAAAATAGATCGTAGTTTAGAATGTGATGGATAGTCTGAGATAACGTGTCATAAATGCTATATCTTAATTCTTAACATTAACTTTTATAATAAAGTTTTGGATTTAAAATTATATTAAATCCAATCCTCTGTTACTGTTATCTAACTTTATTTCAATAAAAGTCTTCAATTTCTAACACTAAGGCTTCAAGTTCCAAAACAAAATTAAGCGGTATCTATATTTATAAATACTACTGTATCATATGATCTATATAATTTTCAATATATCATTAGGTAAATTAATACGCTTACAAGATTTCCTAGGCATGGTTATGAATACAATTTTCGAGTATAAAAATGTGGTTTAACGTATTTTAATGGTTATTGTACATTTCATCAAAACATTTTTAGTCGTACAAAAACAATTTAACAATGCGTCTTTCAAAAATGTTTGCGCGCTTACACTAATGCTTAATGTTAATTATTTGACGAAAACTAATGTACATTACAGAACTCGCTATTTACAAGATCTAGCCTCTTACGTATATTACCTACGTGTTACGATTTTTACTGCTTCACACATTTTGAAAATGTTAACCAAAATCCTTTCAATTGATGCAAAATGAGTCTCAAATCACGCCTCTATTAAGCAAGAAAGTCTGCGATCAAAGAACGCAAACCTTTGTATCGTATATGATATTATGTACAATTTTTCACCAAATGACTAAATGTAAATGTAAGCACCTAAAATTATTCAAGTGACAATAACTTACTTTGACTTTCGCAAAGAATGCTAAAGAAATCATTTTATTAGGGTCTCAAGTCCATCCACTGGACTTTAGTTTGGTGGGTAACGATTCCTCTTTCACCCACTACGAGTGGGTGAAATTTATAAGTAGGTTGGTACTATAGTATAATAGGATACATTTTCAAAATATGTGTTAAATCCAAACAGACTGGCTGTAGAAGCATCTATGGAACGCACTGTCCATTATCTATAAAAATAACCGTTTATCTGTGCGTTACTTTGGTTAACTATAAAATAAGTATAAAAATGGCAGTTACATTCATAAAATAACAACTCGATTAAGTATTACATTATTAGCATTCACTAATCACTATCAATAAATAATTTACATACAAATCATAGCGTCTTTGGTATTATAAGATTATACGTAATAAGGAAAAAGTAATGAGTATTATGTAAAGGCAGTTTTGAGAATGCCCCCTAATTATCTTGTATAAAAATTATTCCTTAGAACTCTAACTCTTCTAAGGCTCTTTGCACACTACACAATTATTGCAGCAAATGGGACTGGCAACTTATTCGCAACAATCAAGCAATTAGCTGTTTAATAAATCTATGACCACTGCTGAGCTTTTAATTGGTGCAGTCTGTCAATTTAAGGCTTGTTCGATGTAGCTTTAGCCTTAAAATATAATATGAAACAGCCCGTTGCCAGCTACTGCAATAGTTGCTTTGTTTGCAAAGTGCCTAATCGATCGGTTAGAGTTGTAAGGGGCCTAATATTAATGATTTCTGATTGTCTAATATTCGTAATGTTTTGTCTACTGTAATCGGTATTCTAATGGCTTCTAATCGTCCGTACTAACATCAGTCCAAGTAAACAAAATCTCCTAGCACGAATTTTTCGACAATCCTACGTAATTTTGAAACTCCTAGTACTACTTTTTCATTTTTATGCCATCGAATTTGCATCATCGATGTATTATAAAACTTGTATATTATGGCAGCAGACTAAACCTAGAAGGTGGGATAAATCCCTCCCTGGCTTTAGTGAACATCCTGCCGGAAAGGTCATAATGACCGCTTTGCGATACGTTTTTGTCCAATAGGTGGTAGCTAACTAGCCATGGCCGAAGCCTACCAGAATAGTATAGTGAATGGAAATTCGCAAATGTAATATGATTCAAGTTGTTAAAAAAATAGGTGCTAACTAACGTGATAGTATCGAAAAACTCGTGCTAGGTTCTGTACAAATTACAATTCTGCCACTCTCACTTAGGCACTAAGTTATTACAAATAGAATTGACATTTTCTTTACACACATTCAATTTGTTAACAATGAGCGCTGATGGGACTTTGAACACTATCCTCAGGTAGAAAAGAAAACTAGCTATATAATATAGCCTATTTTACAAAAAAAAGTATAAAAGCCACGAACTCTAGAGGTTCATTGAAAAAATTACAACGTTTGGCCCACTTCTCTGGATTTTAGAAATGACAGTAGACAAAATGTGATTCATACCTAAGTGTCAAAGAACGTATGTACAATGATCACATTTACGAATTGTAACTTTACAATAGCGCACCAATATTCTAAATTGGCATTGTGGCATCACTTTGCCTTTTCTTACGCTACAAAATGTTACAAAAAGATGTAAAAGTACTTTATGGGAAAACTCGTCAAAAAAAAAAACAAAAAAGTTTCACGAAATAGCTTTAGTTTTCCTTCAAAGCTGAGCTGAGAATCAGCTTATCTAAGTCATCTCTTAAATCAACTTCTTCATTTTGATGGTTTAAACCCCATAAGTGTCTTTTCACCTTTTTGTAACACTCTGTATAATCTAATTTTACATTACTCGCTAAATCTATAACATTATCGAATAATTTATCAAAACGTTCTTCTAATAATCTAAATACATCCATAAGAAGCACTTTAATGAATGAATAAGTATCAGAACTTTACATATTGTTTTATACACGGTAAATATATATTTTTTATATCATTTTGTGTCTTATGTACTCGGTTTCAACTATACTTTTAATCTAAAATAGCTCGGCGACACCAACAACGTAATTTTTAAACAGTCCTCTACTTTTTTCATATAGTACATCTATGCTATGCGCCGAATGACTCGCCGAGTTGTTCGGCGGTACAGTTTTGTCTATGCACGAATGCCGAAAAGTATACCGGAGTTATTCGTCCATAGACAAAAGTTGTTGTGCATAGACAAAACTCCACCGGCGAATCATTCGGCGCATAGTGTGCACCAATGCAACATTAGAATCGTTGTGAAAATGTCGCCGAAATATACGTTACGCTAGAACTTTAGAATAAGAGAACCCTTACTATAATATTATGGCTACAAATAGTAGGTAGTTATGTAAAAAAGCGATTTGGGAATACATTGCAACTTCTCATTTCCATTGCACTTACAAAGAACTTGCAAAAAGTAGTTACACTGCTCAGTACTGATCGGAATTTACTCATTATTGAACGACTTTCATAAGGATTCGTGCCTAATTTTACGTTCCATACAAATGGAGCAAATCAAAAGATGGTATTCTTATCGAAATAAGTATTAATTTCTTTTTAGTAACTTGACCACCTTGAGTATTGAGTACCAATATTTTGAAACATTTTAGTAAAAGCTGCAATGTCATCCCCGTTTTCACAATAACTTCACTAGTCATCAACATGTTACCAACAAACTTATATTTTCCCCTATTTTATGTAAACTATGTATACTCTAACCAATCTACAATTTGTTACATTCTAACTTCAATCGTATTGTTCCATTATTAAAAATAATATTTTTTTATTTGTAATTCGACCTCGACGGTACGTATTTGTATTTCATGGAAGAGATCACACTCAACTCGATAACAATTCACGAGAGGAACACACAATAGTTTTTTTTTTCGCTGACAGACTGTATAGTCTGTGTGCGCGTCACACGTTTGCGTATTTGCCAATTTGGTCAATTAGTCAACACATAGTTCTTGGAATGTCATAAAGACGTGAGAGTCAGTTTGGGGCGGCTAGTTGCGGTAGATGTAGGCGCATGGCTGCGGCGCGGGCGGCGGAGGGGTCGGGGGCCGTTCTCCTGAGGGAGAGGGGGACGAGGAAGGCGGCGACGGAGACGAGGACGACCCGCCGCTGCCCGACCCAGACCCTGAGCCACTGCTGCGCTGCGACACTGGAAGACAATATACTTGTCAATTTGGTATGTCTACAAGTTCATACATAGCAAGGAGCACCAGCAGATCTATTGGCTTTCGCCCACCCACATTTAAAACACTAGAATCCATAGACACACATGCGTACAATACTTGCTTAAACCTCCTCATTAATATGAGTGAAATAACAAACGCAGTGATGTACATTGAAGTGGACATCAAGCTTAGTGGGCGTGAATTAGCCAATAGTCCTGCTGAACAGATCATCATGGTAAAGGCCCGGATTACCCGGATTCACCTCCGTTGCTGTCAGCAATTTAGTCCAGAAGAATTTACACGGTAACATTTATGCCCAAAAAGTGGAACTAGATCAAAGTAGTCTTAATCTTACGAATAAGAATAGTACCGATTGATCTTTTCACCTGGAAGGATTATTATTATTTAAGTAAAAAAAATGGGCGACTTGAAAACTCTGGCTTTACTGTCACACATTCACTCATGTCACACTCGATAAGAAACGTACAGATACCTAACTTATAATATAGGTCTTACCCAACGTATGGTGTTGACGCGAATTTTGTTTAAGATGATGCATCTGATCGCGCGCGTCCGCCCCGTTTGTTTCTCAGAGGTACACTTTCTTCACTGAGCGCGTGGTCGAGAAGCCATTGTCGTTGCCGCGCCGGTACCCATCCCCCTGTGGTCCGAATATTCCTGCGTTAACTGACATGCGCAAAATGGGAGCGTGAGGTTAATGGGTACATGAATGATTAGTAGGCAGGTTGATGAAATTAACTCTCTCTCAGGAAACTTTGTAAACTGTTTATTATTTACTTATTACTCTTAGAATAACTTTTGGCAAGTCAGCAAGATCAATGTAAGGCTTGTATAATATTAGCCAGATGGACGTAAATCTCTAGAAGTTTGGTCTTCTCCACGATACTAAAGACTTTTGTTTAACATTATTTAAGTGCGCACATTATAAGTATGACGATATACATATTATGCCACCAGATAAGCCAATGGAACTAATAATCAGAAAAAATAGATAAAAATACAGACCAGAACTTTTAAAGTAACAACACTTCGTTTAATTTTTTTTCTAATATTTTGATGAGGTATTTGTATAAAGAATCGTGTTATGAAGCCATGAGAGAAACATAATTTCAACAACATTAATGATAAGGCAATGGTAAAAAATGTAAATGTCAAGGCAATGTTATCAGCATGAATTCAAGTGAATTTATTTTGAAAATTAATGATTAAGTGAGGTGTTATGCCATGCAGCTGAATCGTGGAAAAGCTTGATATGAACGGCAATATTCAATTAAACTTACTTTATATGCCTCACTTAACTAAAGAAAAAAGTTCAATTAAAACACTTGGATTAAAATAATTCAAACTTAAATATTACAGCAACAATCTAAACATCGGATTCAAAGAAACATTTAGTGCTTTTATTGTTAATAAAAAGGGTGTTGATATCGCTGTAAAGAAACTTAAGGGTAATGTTTACTGCCTCACAAATTTGATCTAGTGTAGTAGTTAAAAATTTTTCACGTTCATTGTTGAGCACAACATGTTAAGCACAAATTAATAATAATTTGAAATGATCAAGTTAGTGAGGCTTAAATTAAAAGTTAATAAGATAGGTTACAGCATAAAATTCTTTAATGATTCCGGACTGCAGAATGGAGTTTTTTTGTTCGTGTGGAAACTGCATTTTCAAGTTGACTTCGACAGTTAATAAAACAATTTGAAGTGCCAGAAAAATCATTTATGTTAATAGGTGGACGGACGACTTTTACAAGATTTTGAACGAGATGTCAGCCCAATCGTAAACGCAGTGTTATAATGTTTGCACTGGACTGCTCACTGTCTCACAAAGATAGTCATGAGGAATCATCTATACTACTACTCCGGACTACATTATTCATTTCGATTATTCGAAGATTTGGGATGGCGTAACAATTCCCTCCCTGTCTTCATTAAACATCGTGCCGGAACACAGTCGTAATGACCGTTTGGCAACACGGTTTTGTCCAGTGGTTACTAGCCATTAGCCATAGCCGAAGCCAGTATATAAATGACTATGAACACGGGATTTTATATAGATGATGGGATATAACAGTATGATTGTCTTAATCGATCAAATCATACCAAATAGTCAATGTATATGACCCAAAAAGAAAATTTTAAGCTGTAACCCAAAAGCCATGCGAGAAGAAAGGAGAGAGGTATAACTGACATTGACCTGATGCGAGCGCAGAGTTCCGAAGTTGTCCCGACGGTACGCGTCAGGTTGGAACTGGAAGAGGGTCTCATGATGAGGGTGGTACGGGGGGTGCTTGCGGAGGGTCGCTCGGGGAGACGCTGGTTTCGGTTGAGGAGCTAGCACTGGTTCAGCGTATGTTACTTCTTCTACTTGCTGGAGGAGCTTCGGTTCGGCTTGAATCCTATAAAGAATGTTGTTGGTTAGTAACTTTTAGGAATAAGTTAACAGATTTCTTTTGATGAAACCATAATTGAAAGTACAAAACTATATTGAAATGTGGTTCAGATTAAAAGACAGGGACAGGTTTCAGATGTGGTAAAGATGATAACTAAAAAAAATGATCAATTGATGCAGAGAAATGCTATGGATGGATTAAATAAAGGAATCGATTATACATTTTAAGAATACATTATGTTTAGTAAGGCCTAATCGAATTAAAGAAACATTTTTGAAGAAAACAATGGTAATCTTTTAGTGGAATCTACTAATTTTGATTCTAAAATACATAACACAAAAAAAATACAGATGTAAATACTAATACGTAAGTATCATGATATTTTAGTACTTAATAGCAACAGTGCCAATGGTTTTCATTAATCAAAATTAATGATGATAATTTCATTTCAAGTCATGTACCCTATTAATATTCTGTCTCTGTTCAAAGTACTCATACTCCGTGCCAGGGTAGGGCTTGTTATCATTCTCATCCTTCTTACAGCCAATCTATTTCTCTTGGCGTATTGAAGTACCAAACTATATTGAAATGTGGTAATGATGCTATAATGATATTTATAGCAAAAGCAAAGAAATACTTTATAGACTATTTATTACCCGATTATTCTAAAAAACGTAATAAGATAAGCAGTACAGAAAGACATAAATATACAGATGTAAATACTAATACGTGAGTATCATGATGGCCAATGATATTGTTCATTTATTAAAATTGATGATAATTTCAATTCATGAGAGTCATGTACCTATTAATATTCTGTCTCTGTTCAAAGTACTCATACTCCGTGTCAGGGTAGGGCATGTTGTCGTCCTCGTCCTTCTTGCAGCGTCTGCCGCAGATGTATCCGGCTGCGAACCCTGCGCCAAGGGCTGCGAGTGCACCAGCGGCTACTGCGAGGGCTAATGTTTCTACTGAGTATGCTGCTGGGGGAGGATCCGCTTGGAGGACTTCTGGACCTGGTGAAGGAATAAGAAAATTTATTTATTTTATTCGTTACAGTTTAGCCTTTGTCCACGATCTCGCGAGATTTTAAGCGACGATGCGTCCGTAAATGGTAGCAGAATAAACCTATGGACCTCCCTTTTGTGTAAGGTTGTTTACATGGAAGAGATCGCTCAAAGCAATAAGGCCGCCAATTGTAGACCAAACTGAGTGAAGTGTTGCACTTCACTGCGCTCCTTATTCTGAGACAGGGGGTTTAGTTTCATGAGCCTAGTAATTTCCCTGACCATCACGGCAGAATATTGGATACGGTCGTGCTAATCCCAGACCAGAGGTGGAAGGGAATTTAAATGGTAAAACTCCATTAAAAATCCTTCCCACCGAAACTACTCAAAGCTATTGAACGAACTCTATATTGTATAAACAAATTTTAACGTTAGTGTGTCAAGTTTAATAGCACGTTCCAGTCAATTTACCTTCATTATTGCTGTTCCCTTTCCCGTCTTTATCCTGCACAATGTTTATGACTTCGCCTTTGTTTTCGCCTCTCGCATCGTCGTACAGGCCTGAGCTGAGACCTCCCACGGCGCCCGCGTCTTTACCTGCAATATTATCTTTAATAACTTCGCCATAATTTATACCGAATGATGTTAATACTTTGTATTTGTTTTGCGTAATCTTTTAGTGGTCTGTGTAGTAAGGGTTTGATGGAATATAATATTTGTTACTTCTACAAGCTTCTGCTTGCGTTGACTTCGTGAAGTACTCGGAATAAGTTTTAATTAGTGGACGTCTATGTCATAATAACTACCTGTGTCGGAAATTTCAACCCGATCCGTGGTCATAGATTAGTAATTTAATCGTTCACGGTTTTCTTCAACTAATACAACGGATACAAGCACAAATTTGTTGATAATAATAGGTGTATAGTCATAGTGATGTAATTGTAATAAGTCATGTGAATGATCACATAAGAGTGTGATTCGTTAAGTAATTTACATTTTATATTTAATTTAAATTAAATAATGGTTTGGCATCAAGTATTTAAATTTGTTTAGATTGTTTTCAAGTGAGCATTTCATCAAATGTTATATTATTGTGTCTACAAATAAGTAAACTCACTATGAGGGCAAGCAGCATGACTTCCAGTGCTAACACTCTGGTAGAATGCGTTCTCATCCAACCACCGACTGACGCCGTGCGAGTAAGCCCTACACCTGCCGGCTTGCTTATCCCACGCGCAATATGGGTCTTGAAGGGCTACACATTCACTGAAAGAATACGTAGAGGTTATTGAAGGTAGAACAAATTTAAACAATAATAAATAAATGATTACTTATATATGTATATCAAACAAAAGTCGAATGTACACTCATAAAAGCACGGTTAATACGATCTTGCAAAGACTACCCATTCAAAGAAATAAATACTTCAAATTTATTGAATGTATAGAAAACTAATACTATAAATTGACTTCAAGACAATAGATCTTGTAAAAATGGATCGGTGTTAGCGCCTTGATAGCATTGTTGATGAATACTTATCACAATTTGAAAGGATATCACAATGATACCAATCGAATGAATTAAATCACATAATTTCAGAAATCCAGTTAAATAAATAAAAGCTTGAAAAAATGTTATGCGTTAAATACTTGGTTAAAAGTCCAATACTTACGAGCAAGAACTGATCTTATCACTGGAACACCTATGCAGCCTCAAGCTCAACACTTCTCTATCGGACACAGCAATCAACCTCGCTGCGTCTCTACCAGCCCGAGCTACCCTTAGAGCTCTGACTGGTGATCCGGCAGCAAACGCTTGCAACTCCTCAATAACCACTGGGCTAGCTCGTTTGTTCGAATCGTACGAAATAGCGTTGATAGCTTTTATTATCTTCCCGTTGTCTGTACCGATGAAGAGGACGTCATAGGCTTTACCGCCGGGAGTCTTCACTTGGGGGTCTACTGCGATTTGGGTAAACCGATAGCTGGAAAAAGAGGATGGAGTTAAAATTGGAGTGTTAAAGTTTTTTTATGCGAAGTGCGTAAGAAGTCGAGCAAGATCAGTACAGTGCATTTCTAGATGCACTACACCAACGCTTCATACTCATGAGTCAAATGTTAAGACTCTTTAGCCTAGTAATTTCACTAGCTTCAGTGCCATTTTACTGAAGCACAGTAATGTTTACACAGCACTGCTCAGATGATAGAATAACTGGTACTGTTAGAGTACCTGCCTAGACGACCTCCTGCAAAGGAAGTCTAATCAAAGGTAGGTAAAGTAGTAAATACGTCTAATTGAAATGTCGTGAACATAGGCCTCTGAGTCATTTTTCTTTGAAATCTCTCTTTGAAGTCAGATGCGATCTTCGATCTATCATCGAGCAAAACCAATACTAGACTTTTGTTATCAAAACATCAATGGAAATTAGGTTACTTACTGAAAACTAGTCCTAATAACAATAGGTTCGCCGAAGAAGGCTGGTACCGATTCGTCCATCAAAGCATGGGTTTTGATGAAATTCAATGTATGGTCTGGTAACGTTCTTGAATCATTGTGACAGGTACCAGGTCGTGGTTCAGGTACCTAGAAGAAAAATAATGTTGTTATTGATAACTTTATAAATATTTCAGTCTCATATTTTATATTTATGTGGCAAAATGTTGTGAATATTGGTGGAAGGCATCGGCCGCGGCTAGTTTATTTATTTATTATTATTATTATTAGTTACCACCCACTGGATAAAATTGTGTCGCCAAGCGGTCCTACGACTGTGTTATGACTGTGTGACATGATGTTAAGTGAAGTCTCCATCTTTGGCTGCATTATCCTTTAAGATCAGGCGACATCGTGGCCAAAGGCTAAACCATAATTATTTTTTTAAATGTTGGAATGTTTCCACTTGATTGAGTTATTAAAAGTTAACCATAATTAACATTAACTAGTATTACTAATACCATTCATCTTTTAAACAATATTTAAAAAATATCATTAAGATCGTGTCCTGCAGAAAAAAAATATTCTTTGAGAATTTTATATTTTTAATTACCTTAGCACTATTAACAGGGAGCCAATTAGAATTGATAGCGCTCTGCTCCTTGAAGGTTCCTTCGAATGTATCAGCAATGTCCTGCATGCTGAACGCACAGACAGCCGACCCTGATATGCTGTTAGGAGGGGTCGTGAAGGTCCCGTAGATCAGCTGGGCGCTTAGACCTCCGTATACGCCTTCTATTAGCTCTGTTGTTGATTCTGAAAAAAAAAAACAAATTTTCCTTTAATTTGGTATCTACTGGTAAAGAGTAACTTGCCTAGTAGTGGTTGGTGTCGTTTTTAAATTGTACCAGTGCGCTCAACTAAATGTTTGTGATATTTTGGAATTAAATTTAGAGTATGTGCAATTCGAAAATGATCAAACGATCTATTTTATTTATGTGATCCTATATAATCCCACTGCATGGTACTGCATAGTGCATGGTACCTTCCTCCACCTGATTTTTTTGTAAGGAAATACTCAAGATAGCAAAGCAGTCTCCTGCTGTTGTGGGAAGTTAGTTTTTAATTCCAAGTCGCAAGATCAAGTTCTGTAAATTATTGGTTGGCAATGAAGTGTTTCTCTATTCTCAAGCAATACTGCAATACACTGGTCATTACTACCGAAAATTGAGCAAAGTCACCTTACGATCATAGGGGATTCAAAAGACTCTCCTATCGTAAACAATGTATGTAAATCTATTCTAATCTAAAGAAAAACGATCACATGCCAATCACCAATAAACTGATACAAATTGACGAGGAATGAAGAATGACAGTGCAGGAAATCGCTAGTAATAGAACACTTACGAATCTCATTGAAGTAGAAAGGGAAGTCGCCGGCTACTGAGCAGTTGAGCCTGGACTTTAGGAAGGAAGTCCAGCGTTGCTTGAAGCGATGCGGCCCGCCGCGGTCATCTCGGCATACTCGAGCCACGCGGGAGAATACAGACTGAAAGAATGGATTAAGTAATCTTAGTGATGACCTTAGACAAGGCAATGTACTGCACTGAACTTGCTATAAATGATATGAGGCACCCATCATAGTAAGCCTGCACGACCTGCACGATTAAAGTTGGAAGAATCTTCATATATAAATGAATAATATGAATAATAGGTGGTACTATTTTTACACTAAACGATTCGTGAGTATTTAGATTCATCATTGTAAATTAACAGCAACTAAATACAAGTGAGTTTATACCGTTAATTTACAATGATAAATAGGTAGTACTGTTTACTGTAATGTTGTACCTCATAATTTGTCTTAAATAGCTGGCTCAGTCGCTAGTTTAGTTTCATTCGGTGCTATGTATTGTCGAAGGATTTACTAGATAAAAAAAATCGTGATTTTTATACTAATCGCTTGATGAACAATGACGCCCCGATCATGCATAAGTAATAAAAAGGCAACTTTCATATATTTTTAATGTTTCTATACCAGCTTTAAATTCAACTCACTTTTCCACAGTTAATGTATTCCACCGCAGTTTCTCTGAAGAAGAAGTAGACGAAGTTGCCGTGCACCAACGAGTTAACAAAATCGGGAGCTGAAAAGGAACATAGTTAATCCAGATTTGCATATCAATGACTGTTTATCATATAGAACCCTGTCAATCGAGGTCTTGTAAACTATCTTGTTCATAATAGGCGCAAATTATGCAAAGGGATGTACCCTAACGCTGGGTGTCGATAATACGATCCTAATCGGATTTACCGATTGTCGACGCGTCAAATGTCACTCGAATGACAGCGAGACCTGTCAACACCCGTTCTAAATTCAATTAGATTGACAGATGTATGTTTGACAGACGCATTCGATACCAATCGAGCGTAATATCGGGTAAACACCGAACTGTAAACACAGACGCTCAGTAAACGTATTCGTTTTACATCGGGATAGAAATGTTGCATGAAGCATGAAGATAGAATAACTAACGAGATAGTAAATTGTAATGTTGGAGCTTACGAATGGATTTAAGCAGATAGTGACGTCAAAGGCGTCTTTGGATGCCATGGAAAGATTTCGTCATTATTATAACGATGTGAGATGTCTTTATGGTACATCTGGGAGTATGCCGAGTCAGACATTGACACTAAATTTCATTATAGTTTTTAGCCTGTTACTAAAACTGTTATAAGAGTCAAAATGGTCACAATATGAATAATTCACATAACAATGAATACTAGTATCTGTTACTAAATACTATTCTGTATATTATAGTTTGTTTGTACATCAATGTATGACATAGTCAGAAACACCACAGAAGACCAAGGCATTGTAGAGAAGCATTGTACAGTTACGAATTTTGCATATATTTCATGGTCAAGATTATAATTTTTTTCTCGGTGCTCGTAGCTAGTTGCTCGCGCACTTATTATTAAGAATGTTTGAATTTTCTAACTGGTCACAGCGAGCTAAAAACACACTTTTCGTAGTAAAAATTATGATATTTTTGCCCGTCTGCACCTTGGCCCGTCCCAGAAAAAATCCTGGATCTGTCCTTGGATGCTAGTGATAATGTAAACGAAATCTATTACACAACACTATGTTTGATGTATTTATTCAAGCATTAACCGTTTATTTTAAAGTCATGTCTATTCATTGTCCATTTTCATTCAGCTCCCCGTCTCAACGCGTCAGTGTTACCATCTCCATGCAAATTTCCTCCGTTAATAACTTTGTCATGTTGACATACATAATAACATGCAGAATGCGTACGGCATTACGCGCATCGTTTAGTTTAATTCAATCCATTTAGATGTACCTAACCACATACATTTATTATTATGGTATGTGTATTAATTTTCTGGTTCAATTACACGCATGAACCGAGTTGACTGAGCTCAGGGAATAGCTAAGCATTCAGAATAGAAATATCTTTGAATATATTAAGATATGAACTTAGTTCTCATAAGAAGTTTATTATCAAATCATATTTGAATTGTGGGATAACTTTGAATTAATCTTAAATCGTGGCGTTTGACAAACGATTTTGATAAAACTTGCAGTGTGCCCTAAGTTAAATAAACGTAAGACAATAAAAGAATGGTCAAAATCAGATAAACAGTTTTTAAGAAATGCAAGGTTAAAACATTATACGTTTATGAAATTTGATATATTGAAAGCCTCAAAGGATTGTGACACGAAAATTTTCGCAGTTCTAACATTATTCCCATACACAAATATTGAATCGATAACTTTCTTCTTTGAACTCAGCATTCGCAAATTATATATCTACGAGTGGAAAGTGCACCAAGGAGATAATATGTAAGTTGATTAAAACATCTTATGCAGTATCTTATGTATTTTCACAGAGTCATGATGATATAAGAACTTACCATTTAGGGTCATAGAATCATAGGGTTCAGTCTGCAACGGCTCTCGATAGATGATCGGCTCCATGCCACTGAAGTCTGCTACTGTCCCAGAATATAACTCTCCATCTAGAAAGAAAAAGAATATAATGTAGATAACTTATAATGTTACAACTTTTCACTAAGCTTTTATGTTTAGGTACATAGAGGATCTTTGTCTAGTTTATCTGTACATGTAATAGGTACGGAAATTTTCTTCCAAGTCGAATGCCACTAAATTAAAAAAAATCTTACTCCCTGTATGTTTGACTTGTAAAGATCGCTATTAGCAATAAAACCTTAAATATGAACAACAATACAAGTATTATCAACAATTGTATTCAATATAATTCGTTTATTTCATACTAGGTCTGTACATAAAATATAATATCATTCTAATATCGTATTACCTACTGAGATTTCAGAGAGATTTTTGAGTTATTTTTTTGTGAGATTTTTTTTTTGATTTTTTTTTATCAGAGTCGTTCTTCGTTCTGACCGTCCGTTCTGACCTTAACAAAAAGCTTTTCTATCCAATTTTTTACTATTAATGTAATTCTTAGTTATGTATTGTGGTGTTTCATTAACAGTAATCTTAATAAGCAGAGAGCTCGCCGATCAGCTTACGTGATTCAAATATGAGATTTCGGGCTAATTGGCCGAAACGACCGGCTTCGATACTGCCATTACAAACGGCAGACAGCTATCGGAGGGTTAGTAACTAGTGGCTATATTCAAAGGGTCAAGTTTACAATATTTAGACAATGTCCAGATATAATTTAGTTTATGTATTGTGGGTTAAAATAATTTAGTTTATGTATTGAGGGTTAAAAGAAGGAAAGTCAGATGCGGGCGTCAATGAACTTACTGAGTTCACCGTCATCTACTCTTTCTATCAGGTGGGACCACGGTCCAACGTAGGCCTTTTAGTGTAAAAAAGTCAACTTCAATATGAGTCGACAAAATTAAAATGTACTTAGAGAATGATTATATTAACAGGCGTTTCTTAATTTTATCGTGTAATATCTTGCTATAAATAATAATAAGTGGGTGCACCAATACCAATTTTTTTATGTTAGAGCGTAGAATCCAATCTTATTGGTATGATGGTTGAAATAAAGATTTTTAATAATAGTATTTTTTTAAATTCAGCTATAAGTTCACACGGAGGTAAAGAAGTTTAAAGAAGATTTAAAGAAGTCTTCTAGTCATAAAGCCGATTTCATTCAAAGGTTTATTCAGCATATTATAGATTGGACAATTTAGATTCATATAGATTACATCTATTGAATCGTCTGCATCTAAAGACCATCTTTACTAATGCTGCAATTCGCACTTACACCAATACAGTCCAGTGATAGACTGAAGTGATAGGCAGACACCGTTCTAAAAAGACCATTCTGTAGTTAATACCGAAGGACTCGTCTTTTCGTCAAAACAATACTAATCAAGTCAAGGCGGTTATAATGAATGCTTTTATAGTCACATTAAGTGCACCACTAGTTTTTAATATTCATCATAAATACAATAACTGGGGCTTATACTCCAACAAAACGGGTAACCCTACTTAACGAGTACCCTACTGTCACACAATTATTAGGTACAGGTTGAGTGGCTAACGTACCTATGTATATGTCGCAATTTCAGGTCACCATGCCACATACCTACACATACATACACGTCTACATTCACATATTATTTTACCCACAGTTTTACCTACAGTTACGTGCCTTAAGAAAACGAACAGAAGTAAACGGATCAAATAAAAAAAAATTGTCAAGTAAGACAAAACAATTAACTAACTTCCCCGTTCCCCCAATTTATAGTTGTAGCAAAATAAGCTACTAGGTCCTAGAAAAATAATGTTAATTTTACCTTCACACACATTCCACATCATATTAGCATATTTTCACTGTAGATTTTCAATGTTTTAAAGTAAATAATTAAGTTTTTCATTCACCCTCCGTAATAGATACAAACAAATAAAAATATCTTGCATTTTTCTATAAAAGGGTGGATGTATAAATAGGTTAGTTGTCAGATGTCAAAATGTCATCTGTCAGTCCGACCTTTTGTTTGTCAGTCTGAATTAGATTTTTTTTTATGAATGTCACAAGCGCAAATCATGTGCCAAATAAAAATAAATAGTTGCCAGGGAGATAAAAATCCACTCAATGGTAGGAAATTTTTATCTCCCAAGACAAATAAATGATAATAAATTCTAAAATAATAAAATTGTTAAAAATAGTTAAATACCAGTTTATATCGGTTTCCTCTCCAATAAATAACAATTAAATAGTAGGCACTACCAACTACAGGTAGGGTTTATAGTGAGGGAATCGCCGTTGATCATATGTAAGGCCGATTCGATATATTTTACTTATCGAGTCGGATTAATATTTTGAAACAGTAGGGTAGTCGTGTCAAGTCTGTTGAGTAGTATTTGGATTTATGCGCTGGTAGCCCAGCCGTCCATGTTTTTTCCCCTCCAGGCCATACGACGCCATGAAAGCCTTTATAAGGCAAAACACGCCCATTGTTCTTTCTTTTCGCATCGAGAGCGCAAGTAAGAAGTCGCGGTTAGGGCGGGGGAAGGCCGTCGGCTCTGCCGTGGCGTCCCTCGCCCATGAGTGTTTTATTTTTTTTATAGGGACAAGTTCCCCAGTCTCCAGTAAAAGTTTTAATAGAAATACAGTAAAATCAGTGTTTTGTTTAATCACCGGTGAGTAACCTCGGTTAATTTTTTTATCGCTGACCGACCTCCTACGTCGGTATTTCTAGAGGTTTCTCGATGTTAATCTTGTTCTTTTCCTATAGCACTGATTCCGACACCGAGCTGCGTGTGCCGTTCGTCCCGCGCGTCCGCCAGGCGAACACGTGTTGGCCTACCCACTTTTAAGTGGTGAGTTTATTTTTTATTTGAGTGGGTAGGATTGTTCTACTCTGGAACGCCATGTTCCCGTAGGTTGATAGGAACGGGCCTAAGACCTGTGAATTGTTCACAGGGTCCCGGGTTAGGGCTCCGCCCTCTTCAAGCTTCGGCCGCCGCCCGTCACAGGCGAGGCTGCCGCCGAGCATATTCCAGCGGGTGGCGCTACTGTAGCTGCCCAGCTGCGTTCTACGTGGTTTAATTCCCGATTTACAAGCCGCGCCGTCGCCGCCATTTTGTGGGATAGCCACGTGCGTGCCGCAGGACCCTAGAGCTCCTGTTGTAGTATTCGTGTGAGGAATATAGTACTCCCCCCATATAATCTCTGCCGATAACGCAAGATTTTTAATAGATTTATTGTAACTTTTGTTCTGTCCACGTGGGTGATTACTGGTCACGGTCGAAGGGCCATCAGCAGCTCCCTGTGACATCACCACGTGTGATAAATAATACTGGACTTACTTAAATAACCTTTTTTTTTTATTTAACCTAATTTGCTAATTTAATTTTGATCGTAACGTACCTTTTTATTTTTGGGCCCTCAGCCATTCTTAGGTACCATATTGTATATTAATATCATGTAAATATACCGTATGTATATAATACGGTCTTGTTCTTAAAATTAGTTCCATTTTAGGCCACGCGCCATAAGATCCTAGTTTGTTTAAGCGGCTAGTAATAAGACGGAATTGTATGTACCATAAATTAATTTAACCAGTACCTCAACTTGCTTACATATTTGTTTTGATAATTTAATGCATGTTTTTTTTGTAACCAATGATGTGGAACCAAGGAATAAAATAACCTATATAACTTTGTTAATGACTTTTATTTTGTACCAACCCCGCTTCTCGTTTGTAGGAGGGAGATCAGTGGCGCCCTTATTCTAAATTCTTCTGATCTTTCTCCTCCCTAGGCTGAAACCATCCATGACCCTGGCTCTCATGCTGGTGTACAATTTTGCTAGTCGGAAATTTCAGTCAGTACACCCTAAATTGCTACAGTGGCGTACCCAACGTGAAGCCTAGAGAGAAGCGTTTGGTACAAAATTATTTTGTGTGTGAAATTGTAATAACTTTGTATTTTGTTGAATTGTTGTAAACTCATAACAATTTTATTTCAGTAAGTCCGCTTAATATTAAACGACATAACTTTAACTTCGCAAAACTTTAGATACTGTCTTACACTATATAACTCAAATAGTTTTGAAACTACCCTCATTTTAATTTACTCGATATTTATCTTGTGTTGACTAGGTCATTTTTTATTCACAGGATCGTACATATCACCTTCGTAAAGACTTTTTATGAATGTTTATTTTTAGCTGACGAAATGTTTTTTTTTCAGCATACCTACGGCTTAATGAATTTAATTTAGGCTGATATATCTTATAGTCGTAACTCGCACTGTTTTTGTGGTTTTGATTTATTTACCAAGGCATAATAATCTTGTTTTTCAGATTGTTGTTATTTAATATTGTCTTGTTGCATAACCTAATATTTTTTTTTGTTCTTTTGTTTTATCCGGCATATAAGCCGTGAATTTCTTGTGGTGTGGAATTCACAGGTAGAACGAACGAGTCTTGTAGCAGTTACCCGTGAGTTAATAATTTTTTGGTGACTTTTATTTGACCTTGATTTTTTTTGTTGGATTTGTGCAGTATGATTCTTTGTTGTTCTTATCAGTTGTTTTATGTGTGCATTTGGTAGGACTGTTTATGTGTTCTTATGAATTATTTTGTTGTGGACTTTGATCTTTCTTTGTTTTTATGATCTTAGGATTTCAATAGCTCATGAATTTAGTTCTCATTTTATTATCATAACTTAACAAATATTACTTCTACCTACACTTATTGACACGTACATAAGTTAAATTACTCGATTAATTTGTTTTGAAAGTCTTTCGTTTATATTTTTTTTGTAATCCTAATATACGTAGGTATGTCAATAAATTCCAGTTGGTTTTGTCTCTGATAATTAGTGAATGGCATATTAATATTTTTAATTTAAATACGAGCGAGTAGACTGAACCGCGGGTGATCGAAAAACTTTTTATGACATAATGCCTTGGAATGTAAACTACATTCTCATTGTTTAGACCTTTTATTAAATTATATCGTTTGCCAATAGGTAACTTATTTACCGGTAGTATTCTTGTTGTTTTGTTTATATATTTCTCTTGTATATTCAAGGTTGTTCAAGGTAACACCTGAGTAATTCACACGTAAATAATTATTTGTCTTTTATTTTTACTTGTTTACTTTTAACTTTTATTATTTAAATTCAAGTAAACATTTAATTAACTTTTAATATTTAACTTTGATTCAAGAACTTATTGTACTTATTATAATTGTTTACCTTCCTTATTTAAATGTAATTTTGCTTTTAATTCTGTAGGAACTCTAAATTTATTTCTGACATTCATGCTCATTTCAAAACCAGTAACGCCATCTAGGGTAAAATATTTGCACTAAATCGAAGCCAACCTCGGTATTTTATTATTGACTTGCATGGAGATTCTATTGGATAATATTTAGTAAACACTTTGATTCAATAAACATCTTTAAACATTAACTTTTCAGTTTTAGTAAACTTAGATTTCTTTTAGTACTTTGTTTTAGAATCTAGATTTTTTAGACTTTGTCGTGTTTGAACTTTGAACTTCTTTAAACTTTTAATTCTTTAAACTTATAGTTGTCAAAAATATAAATTTACCAGCGGCGGTCTTATCGTTAACAAGCTATTTCTTCCAGACAACCAATGGAAGTAAACCAATGAATTTTTAAAACGTAGATTTTTTTTATTCTTTCTAAACTTGCGATTTTTTTTTTACTTAGAGTTTTTGGAAACTTAATTTTTTTTTCAAACTTAGAATTTTTCTTGGAACTTAGATTTGTTTTTGAAACTTAGAATTTTTTTTGAAACTGAATTTTGTTTTGAACGTTGCTTCTTTTAATATTAAATGTCGTTTGATGTTCAATTTTAGATTTTGTTTGTAAACATCCTTTTATCTAGAAGATTTTATAATAGTAGGACATACCTACTCATACCTACCTCACTCACCTTTAATTTCAAATTCCTAACTTAACATACTGATTATAACGTAACTTAGTCTGAATTTAATCTTGTGTTTTATACGTGTTAGTAGGCGTGTAGACATAGTTTTTGTTTTGAAATATCACTTCACTTACATACTTTAACTTTGATTTTAAATTTTATTTTTTTTGTAAGTAGGTACAGTATGTACTTATTAGATAGATACCTACCTAACTTATATACCTATTTAAATATTTATATTAATTTTAATTTAACTTTTCCTTTTCCAAATTTAGTTGATTTTAATAATTTAATTTTGTAGTTCTTACATTACTTAACAGTTTGATTTGGTCTTTTAATTTTGCTATATAACTTAGCCTTATTTTATAACCATGAACTTGAACTTTAAATTTAATTTTAAAATTTCTTTTATTTAACATGCCTGACTTTTCTTTGCTTTTTCTTTTGTAAACTAGCTTATGTAGAAGGCAAGTAATGTTACTTTATTACTGAGCATGCCTCGCTTCAGTGGTTCTAAACTCAAAAATCCAACGAGCCGCTTGAACTGATGGACATGTCGCTAAGGCAATTTGAATTTGAACTGATACGTAGGTAAAGAACATAATTATTATCCCTGACACTATTTCAACATAGAATAAAGATCTTTAAAAAAAGTTTCCACTAGTCCAACACTTTATCCAAACTTGAAAATTAAATATAATAAATTCTCTTACTGTAGGAGCCAGTATTTATTTGTGTGCTCAGATTATTTCAGTAAATATGTCACTTTGTCTCCATTGAAGAAAGTAACTTCGAATACTATAATTAATTGTCTGGAGAAAAGTATATTCCTAGTACATGGAACCCCGAAGTATCTATATGTAGATAACGGACCCCAGTTCATTTCCAAAGAATTTTGGGGATTGTATTCTCAAATATAATATACCTCATCTGTTCTATAATCCTCGAGTAAACAGGGAAATTGTTAGAAGTACAAGTTATATAACTCAGACCACCCTGAGGATAGGAATGTTATAGCAGACATTGATTTTGCCTTTACTGACTCACTGAAAGACTTAAAATTAATTTTTAATAAAGTTCGGAAACACTTATGTGATGCACACTCTAGGAACGCTAAATACTATAATATCAGAAGGCGTCCCATTGAGTTACAGGAAGGTCAATTTGTGTATAAAAATGTATCATTAATAGGAAGTTAGGTCCCCTGGTATATAACCTAAAATCCTTAAGTGGGGTGGATCTAGGTAACTTCCATATAAAAGATATTGTACGACCTGGTGAAATACCTAGCTCTTAATTTATAATATTGCTCTTAATATATAATATTAAATACTTACCAACTTATTATAACTACTTAAATTAAATTATTTTACCAATACCTAGATTTGATATAATAACACTTACAACCTGTAATAGTTATACGTCCTTTTACTTAACTTTAACGTAATAACTTTCAGTTAAAATTTATTTAAGGAAGCTTTCACTCTATTTTAATTAACGCTGTATATAGGTATGAGGTACTGACCCATCTGAAGGCAGTATCCTAGGAGAGGTGTTTTATAAAGGGCTCTAGGAGGTGTTTGGTGTTTTCCCCACCTCCGGCCGCTGACTCCTAGCAGTCTCTAGGAAGTGTTAGAGGTACTGTTACCCTCACTTTCGGCCTGTCAAAATATCTATATAATATTGCAGTGTACTAAGAAAGTTTTTCTATTTACTTAGTGGTAGGCTTAGGCTGTGTGAGTTTTAAATGCATTGGACTCTCCAGCATTATTTTTGCCTATCCTAGGTCTTATATGCTATTTGGTTAGTTAGTGGCTATAGAGGTTACAATGATAATTCCGGTCAGCTCACAACCTCTAACATTTACACTCTACACAATCTCACACATCTACACTTACACAAGGTACACATCAGCTGGAAACTGTTATGATTTCTAAATTATAAATATTACATTATTGTGAATGTGTGATAGAAGAGGGGAATGTAGAAATGATGAATGGAAGGGTATAATTTAATTTTATTATTTAGTAATTATTCAGCAACCAACTGGCTTACCTTAGCACCCCCTACACTCACAGATACACACTGCCACACAGTAACATGACTGACATGACTTATGACTGACTTGTTGACCGGTTATCGGAGTAAGAAATTTGGAGGAATGGCGTTTTAGGCCATTAATCAGAGGTCTAGACTTTGTTCCTCAAGTTTTTTTTTAGTGTGTACTAGCAACCACCAGTTTATTAGCATTGTTCCTGTATTTATGGTTGTAGGTTGTATTTTGTTATAGCCAAGGCATTACTTAGTTTTTTGTTTTAACTGACCTTTTGTGAACTAGGTGTTGAGCAAGCGGTTTAATTTGGACGGAGTTTTAGCCATTAATCTGAGGTTGTAAAACTTTGTTCTTTTATCATCGTTTGTTTGTACTTAGAATCCTAAGGATATTAGTAATATTGATAATTTTTTAGTTGTAGTTAGCATTTTGTGTTTTGGCTTAACTTACTTGTTTGTTCGACTGACTTTTTGATAACTAGTTTTCTTATAGGCAGCCAAGTGTTTGGCGTTTTTGGCCACTAAACATAGGTCTAAACTTTGGGCACTCAGGATGTTTTAGGTTGTACGGGTTTGCAAAGGTTGGTTAGTAACATGGTTTGAGGAACTAGTTGTTGGTGATAGGTTTGCTATCCTTCATTTGTAAACAGCCAATCTATTGTTTCTTAATTTACACTTTGCAACCACCAATATTAGGTAACATTTGTAGTTCTCTGAAATTCTTAATTTTGTTTCAGGAGTCCTTGGCTATTGATTTGTTTTAGGTTGATAAAATCTATCATTCAGTGTGTTGTATTAGGTATTGGACCCTTAGTAGTTGGTATAGGGAAAATAGTTTTCATTTAGTAAGACATAGTTTTTACTTTACGATTTTTTTTTTATTTTAAACTAGTTTAAAATAAAAAAAAAATCTACTCACCAAAAATTGTACTGTAGCAAAATAAGCTACTAGGTCCTAGAAAAATAATGTTAATTTTACCTTCACACACATTCCACATCATATTAGCATATTTTCACTGTAGATTTTCAATGTTTTAAAGTAAATAATTAAGTTTTTCATTCACCCTCCGTAATAGATACAAACAAATAAAAATATCTTGCATTTTTCTATAAAAGGGTGGATGTATAAATAGGTTAGTTGTCAGATGTCAAAATGTCATCTGTCAGTCCGACCTTTTGTTTGTCAGTCTGAATTAGATTTTTTTTTATGAATGTCACAAGCGCAAATCATGTGCCAAATAAAAATAAATAGTTGCCAGGGAGATAAAAATCCACTCAATGGTAGGAAATTTTTATCTCCCAAGACAAATAAATGATAATAAATTCTAAAATAATAAAATTGTTAAAAATAGTTAAATACCAGTTTATATCGGTTTCCTCTCCAATAAATAACAATTAAATAGTAGGCACTACCAACTACAGGTAGGGTTTATAGTGAGGGAATCGCCGTTGATCATATGTAAGGCCGATTCGATATATTTTACTTATCGAGTCGGATTAATATTTTGAAACAGTAGGGTAGTCGTGTCAAGTCTGTTGAGTAGTATTTGGATTTATGCGCTGGTAGCCCAGCCGTCCATGTTTTTTCCCCTCCAGGCCATACGACGCCATGAAAGCCTTTATAAGGCAAAACACGCCCATTGTTCTTTCTTTTCGCATCGAGAGCGCAAGTAAGAAGTCGCGGTTAGGGCGGGGGAAGGCCGTCGGCTCTGCCGTGGCGTCCCTCGCCCATGAGTGTTTTATTTTTTTTATAGGGACAAGTTCCCCAGTCTCCAGTAAAAGTTTTAATAGAAATACAGTAAAATCAGTGTTTTGTTTAATCACCGGTGAGTAACCTCGGTTAATTTTTTTATCGCTGACCGACCTCCTACGTCGGTATTTCTAGAGGTTTCTCGATGTTAATCTTGTTCTTTTCCTATAGCACTGATTCCGACACCGAGCTGCGTGTGCCGTTCGTCCCGCGCGTCCGCCAGGCGAACACGTGTTGGCCTACCCACTTTTAAGTGGTGAGTTTATTTTTTATTTGAGTGGGTAGGATTGTTCTACTCTGGAACGCCATGTTCCCGTAGGTTGATAGGAACGGGCCTAAGACCTGTGAATTGTTCACAGGGTCCCGGGTTAGGGCTCCGCCCTCTTCAAGCTTCGGCCGCCGCCCGTCACAGGCGAGGCTGCCGCCGAGCATATTCCAGCGGGTGGCGCTACTGTAGCTGCCCAGCTGCGTTCTACGTGGTTTAATTCCCGATTTACAAGCCGCGCCGTCGCCGCCATTTTGTGGGATAGCCACGTGCGTGCCGCAGGACCCTAGAGCTCCTGTTGTAGTATTCGTGTGAGGAATATAGTACTCCCCCCATATAATCTCTGCCGATAACGCAAGATTTTTAATAGATTTATTGTAACTTTTGTTCTGTCCACGTGGGTGATTACTGGTCACGGTCGAAGGGCCATCAGCAGCTCCCTGTGACATCACCACGTGTGATAAATAATACTGGACTTACTTAAATAACCTTTTTTTTTTATTTAACCTAATTTGCTAATTTAATTTTGATCGTAACGTACCTTTTTATTTTTGGGCCCTCAGCCATTCTTAGGTACCATATTGTATATTAATATCATGTAAATATACCGTATGTATATAATACGGTCTTGTTCTTAAAATTAGTTCCATTTTAGGCCACGCGCCATAAGATCCTAGTTTGTTTAAGCGGCTAGTAATAAGACGGAATTGTATGTACCATAAATTAATTTAACCAGTACCTCAACTTGCTTACATATTTGTTTTGATAATTTAATGCATGTTTTTTTTGTAACCAATGATGTGGAACCAAGGAATAAAATAACCTATATAACTTTGTTAATGACTTTTATTTTGTACCAACCCCGCTTCTCGTTTGTAGGAGGGAGATCAGTGGCGCCCTTATTCTAAATTCTTCTGATCTTTCTCCTCCCTAGGCTGAAACCATCCATGACCCTGGCTCTCATGCTGGTGTACAATTTTGCTAGTCGGAAATTTCAGTCAGTACACCCTAAATTGCTACATAGTTTGGTATATTTATAGTATTGTTAAATCAATAGTTTATAGCGCCGACTGCGGTATCTCTCAACAAGAACAAAATAGTGTTAATTGAGCTTGGCTTCCTTTTGTTCTAAGTGCACGGTATCTTCCTTCACACTGCAGTCCAGTATATAATGTATATCCTCACACCACTGCACCAGGCACCGGGCAGAGCTCCCACGGGCGTCGCTTCGCTTAATTGGAACAGATCAATAGGAGATAACTAACCGTGTCCGTTGGTAATGGACATCCCTATGTGCATGTGTGCGTGAAAAATGACGCTCTCGGTGTGAATGTGAGGAGTGGACATGTAGTTGGTTTTAGAACGTAATGAGGTTGAGGATACTGTTTTGTGAAGACAATGAGAATGATGAGAATGAGATTTTAGAGATAAAATCTTCGACATTTGCCTTCGTTATTTATTTCCCTAAATATGGACAAAAACCACTACTGGATGGAACTACTAGAATTAGCTTGTTTTGAAAATAAAATAGCCACGTTCATTGTCGAAGACTCTAAGTGGAGTCTGTGTGGAGACTTGCTGAATGTACTAAGCTTAGGTACCTAGCATTAGGAATTAGGAATGGCAATTTTCTCTTTTTCCTTGCACAGTTGTGAGAGATCGCTATTGGCGATATGACCGCCAATTGTAAACACTTTGTTTTAAATTATTTTAATTTTTAATTTCTTTTCGTGTATATGTTTTGTGTTTAAATAAAGTGTTATCTATCTATATCTGCTGTCTACTTTTTTGTAAGTTCAGTTCAGAGTATATTGGTCCATGTCCTTAAGTAACGTTTTAGTGTATCTTTGAAAAAGTAATTAGCAGAGTAGGCACACAGTTTCCTGCGGGCGAGAAATGCGTGTGAATTTGAAAGAGGGTGCGTAATGCAAAGAAAATTGCACAAGGGACGCCCCCCGGCCGGTAATTGATGACAGCTCACTGCTCTGCATGGAAAATTGTTTGTTGGGGGAAGCAAACTTGCCTAGCACTTAGTCTGCGATGTAAAACTTTAACATAAATAGAGACAACGGCGAAAACGCGTACAGGATAGAGCTTTTAACGAAAAATGTCACATCGCCATCTTGCGACAATGTTGCGTAATGGAGATGGGTTAGGAAAATATCTGACTTTCATGTGTTTTAGATTTATGTAAGACTTTTACAGTACCTACGACATGCGAGTTTGACTGGCTAGGTGATCAACGCCGTCTGTAGAGAGATAGTCTACAAAATCAATGGCACCTACTACTGACGCGGTGCTGGTTGTAAAGACCTTTTCTTTGAGGACTTGAAATAATTTTGGGAAAATAATAATAACTTCTTCAAACTATTAAAGCCTAGTCTATTCTATGCTCTTATTTCTATGTTCTATGTCTTATGTTCTTAGTTCTATGTTCTTTAATCCGCGTAAATATCGAATAGATGTCTGGTTACTATAATACAGGCTTAAAATTCCTGTTGTACACATGTAATAATAATAAGAAAAAAATAAAAAGAAGCTAATACAGAACTCAGTTCTGCGCATCATCAAACATTCCCATTGCCTTCCCGAAAATAAAAGGCAATCAAACAAATGAATGATAAATGCACAGATAGGGAAGACAAAAACAAGTCGTACTGCCATAAAATATTCAGCAAGGCATAATGCATTCGCACATTCCCAATGAAAGAAAGACTAACAAAAGCAAAAACGTAACTGCAATTTACTCAATTTTACCAAAAGAAACGAGGAACAGACGTGACCGGGGGGAGGAATTCTATTTATTCAGTGATTTGATTCAGTGACCGGAATCGCCTAGATTAGGTTTCTCGGAATCTTGCATCAGACATGTCGACCTAATTTATGAGGACATGAAAATATTGTCCGTTCTATTTGTGACACACTTGTGGTTGAAAGCCTTTGAATATGCAATGAGTTTATAGAAATCATTTGGCATGGAATAGCAAAGGCTTTCTTTAAAATTAATTGTTATAAGTTCGGGCGACTTTTATTTATAGTCAAATTATTTATTATTCGTCGAAAATGGCTGTAGCATGACACACGGGATCCCGAAGAAACTTCAAGAGTAGAATATGTCATCCCATACATTGTACTTTTGTGAATGTATATGGGATGACAGTTGACTTGGCAGCAAGACAAGTCTACGCAGCGTCTGTGCTTGGGGGGCAGAAAGAAAGAAAGTTTAGTAAGAGATCCATTGTCACGTGACAACGGATCTCCAAACACTAAAGATTAGTCATTCGTTTAAATTTTAAATACAGAACAGAGAGAAACAATTGATTGCGAGTGTGCTCTTTCTTCATTTTCGATGGCTCATTTTTAAGTACAGTTACAATTCCTGACTTATTATTAATTCATAAGTTAAAATATTGAGTTTTTCAGTTTTAAAGTCAAGCTTCTAAAGCCAAAGAACTACTATGCTTCGGTACACTGTAGCTAGTGAAATTACTAGGCTAAAGAGTCTTTATATCTAATGGCTCTTGAGTTAGAAGCGTTGGTGCAGTGCACCTAGAATTTCACATCATTGTGAAATCCTAGGTATCACTGTACAAATTATGGGCAGCGTTATCTCTTATCATCAGGAGAGTGTCTTGCTCGTCTTCTTACTACTTCACATAAAAAAAAAAACTTCTTACTTTTAACAGAAAAAAGTAACATAGTTAAGTTACTATAGATATTTACTCTGAAGATATTTAGCCCGAGTGGATTTGCGATCCCTTTCGTAGGTACATTATTTACGTAATATGTTTCCTTGGATATGAGTATTTTGCGTATCTTTATTAACTTGTCATGTCTTTGAAGTAACAATGCGATGAGCAAATATATTTCCATCATGGGAGGCTGTTTGTTTGGGATAATCTCCAGAATCATCCTTTGTGGAAGGAATTGAGGATAAGATTTTTTGTTATATGGGTATAAACGGTTTTAGGGATGTATTTTTGTTAGGCATTTAATGACAGCTAAAATGTTTTTGGTATAAATACGTACCCTGACGGAATTATTATAATAATTGGGATTTATATTCCATCAGAAAAAGTTACCCTACTTAGACTGTCAGAGTTAAATCAAAATTTATAGGTTGTGTGGCCGACCTAAATGTTGCAATTTCAGGTTGCCGAGATTACTACAGGGCCTGCAACGTGACCTGACGACTGCCCTCTACATATAGGAAACAGCCGGAATCGTTTTACGTGCCTTCTGAAACACGGTAGCGTCCAGGCGAAAAGCCACTCTGAGATTTGAGCCCAGGGCCTCCGGATCGCAAGCCGGACGTGCGATCACTGGGCCACGGACGTTACACCACTGGGCCACGGACGCTATATATTATGGATCTGTTCATAAAATTGTAAGTAGTGGTAATTTTATTTAGGTACCTATTGCTCGTGTTGTATTACTATATAAATTTGCATCAAAAATTTATCGTATAAATCATTCATCAGATGACGCGAGGAATAGCTAAATAGACAGGTAGGTAAATATTGAAAAACAAAAAATGTTCAAATAAAACTCAAAACACAATATAATATAACACGAGTTGATACGAGTTTTTAAAAGAAAATCCCATCTGCTAACCCCAATTTTAAAAACCTTTACGACAAACGATGTTCTGTGCTAATAGCGGATAAGCTACACTCACACACTCACCAACTGAGCCTCGTATTCAAGCCCAAATATAAGCAAATATTCCTTTAAAACCCATCCAATTAGGTGATCTCCCTAAAAATGTCCAGGCTGATCCCGTTTTCATACAAGGTTAGTTCTACATGTACACCCATTACGTACAATGGGCACGTTGGCCATTCACTCCGGATCTTTTCAATGCAACAATGAGTTGCCTATTGTACGTCACTAGACTGTAAAAGTGGGTACAATCGATATATGAAAAAGATTTCCCTCATCCTAATTTCGTGACACGGACTTCGTTTCTTGTGGAGAAATGTTTGTGATTTTGTCCTATTCTTTTTGGTTTTAGCAGTTATAGCCTATATGTTAATGTAACCTATATAAAGAAAAGTATATAAGTATTATATCCGTTATCCTAACCACCATAATACAAGCATTAAGTTGCTTAGTTTGGGGTTAGGTGGCGCTGTGTGAAACGTCCTGAAATATTTATTTATTTATTTATTTATATGTAATTTCAGAGTATAAGCTATCTCTATACCTAATTTCGGCTCAATCGGTCCACCCGTTTAGGCGTGAAAGAGTAACAAAATTCATACATTCTTATTAACTTTCGCGTTTATAATATTAGTTGGAGGATAGTTAGGTCTTTGACTACGATCTCGCGTGATATTGACGATGCTGCTGTTGATGGTAACAGACCTAAAAGGCGGGATAAATTCCTCCCTGGCTTCACTGAACATCATGCCGGAACACGGTCTATATATAATGACAGCTTAGCGACACGGCTTGGTTTTTAATATATTTCACACTAGCTGCGCCCAGCGGTTTTACCCGCTTTAAGTTATCTCTATGCCAAATTTCAGCTCAATCGGTCCACCCGTTTAGGCACGAAGAAGTAACAAACACACACACTCACACACGCACTTTCGCCTTTATAATATTAGTGCGAAGTGTATAGTACGATATTTTTCAAAGAGCATACAACTCCAATAGTTTCCAAAACCTTTCCCCTCGAGCCTTCCTCTCGTATCTCGTTAAAACAACATCTGCCTTCATACATAATGTTACAACAATGTTTGAATAGGTGTCAATGATATTACGACGTAACAAATTGAGTTAGGAAAATAGATCGGGCGGTATCGAGTGAAGTGGTCGATATAACCTGATAAATATTCCACTTCGACGTTATTACTTAGATTTAAACACGGGAATACAAACGATTATTAGTTTCTGTGCACACACCACACTTATGCATTTTAGATAATGTCACTATACGCACGCACCCGACAAAATTATCAAACATTGGCATAAAATATACTCACACAAGTAGGTCTTCGGTGTGTGTATGTACTCACACCGAGATAACCTATATTATGACTACTACTTTTATGGCCGGTGATCTATTTTTTTGGTAGCGGGGATCACCTTGACAATGACGTATCCAGGTGTTTGTCTAATCGAAGATATAACTTTATAAATATTCGTCGATATTATTGTGGTCGTTGAGAATTTCAATATGCTATTTATTTTATTTTATTTTTATTTATTTAATAAGTATTTCAACATCACATGTATTATAGAATTTTAAGTAGCATATTAACATTGAGTATAGTATCTGATACATATGACAATTTAGAAATACATAACATTACCAAAAGTTTTATAGGAAAATTAATTAAAACTAATTAAATCTAATTTTAAACAAAAATAAAAATTCTATAGATATTAAAAACAAAAATCAAATTCTACACAAACAAAAATTAAATTCCCTCAGACAAAATAAGAAAAAAATATATATAATAAAATAAATATAGCATATTATAATTCTGGGTTTAAAGTTAAGTGACTATCTATTTCAATATGCTATGATAAAGTCTATTCAAATTAATGTCGTAGGCGTCTTTGACCTTTGATAAGAACGGAATTATAAATTCTGTTAAACTTAAGAGGGTAGGTGCTTAGAGACTAGTAAAATTATTTTATTTAGGAAACTTGTGCAGATATCTTGTCGTTGTAATTGTGTATATTTATTAAAATGGGCTATAAAACTTTTACTCGTAAATGACAACGTTTACAAAGTAATTGTATTTTAAAATTCCAACACCCATTCGAAAAGTATCTTAATGAGAATAATGAGCAAGAAAGTAAATATAATATTGTGGGTACCTATCTTATTTTTTTTTTATGTGATGAAGTAGAAGACGAGCAAGACGCTCTCCTGATGTTAAGAGATAACGGCTGCCCATAATCAGTACAGTGTTACCTAGGATTTCACAATTATGTGAAATTCTAGGAGCACTGCACCAACGCTTCTTACTCAAGAGTCATAAGATGTTAAGACTCTTTAGCCCAGTAATTTTACTAGCTACAGTGCCCTCCTACCGGAGCACAGTAATGTTTGCACATCACTGCTCAGGCGGTAGAATAACTGGCACTGTTGGGGTACCCACCTAGACGACCTCCTGCAAAGGAAGTCTACCCCCGGTAAAAACGTAGAATAGAGTAGAACAGAACAGAATAGAATAGAGAATCTTAAAACTAAAACACAATACGTAGGAGCGTACGCATCTATGTTTTTTTCTATGTATGTATTGACTAACCTTGTAATAAGTCTTTACATAAACTTTATAATTAACCTTTACAAAAAAATTGGGTCTTTACTCCAACAGAACAGGTTATCCTACTTACACTGTCAGAATAATTTATTCAAATCAGAATAATTTATAGGTTGTGTGGCCAACCTATATGTTGCAGTTGTGTTGTTAAAAATAATATTATGTCCAAACTAGGGTTATGCGACACACAAACCTGCAGATTCTGTAATGAGGCAGATGAAACGCCTCTTCATCTGCTGGGGGATTGTGGAGCACTGATGCGTAAACGTAGCTCTATTATGGGACAGCACCTGCTCAGCCCGAATGAGCTTAGAGAGATGACCCCAAGGAAAATCCTGCAGTTTCTAGAAGCAGCTATGGTCTGTGGTGAACTCTAGCGCCTCGCCTAGGGGTCAATCTCACCATTATAAGCCGCGATCGCAATAGGCCAATCATGGCCGCAGTGATACCAAAAATAATATTAATTAGGTATGACATACTCGTATTTCGAGAATAAACAAGGAAACAAATGTATTAGCCACGGTCAACGGATCATGCGAAATCATATCCGTTATGCCAAGTACTAATTTTGTCCAGAGATTCGCAGAACACGTAATTAGTGAAACTTGAGCTCCACGAATGCTATAATAAAATTAATATTGTGATATTATTCGGTTGCCCTGGATGTGGATTTGCCGCATGTTTATTTTAGAAGTGGCGATTACAGAAGAAACAACATCAGAAGTGGGAGATTATTTTTAACATAGCCAATTTTTTTATCTATGATTTTTACACTAAACGAGGTACGAATGGGAGATTATTATAAATGGTAGACTGAAGGAAGTGTTCTTTGTGCTTATGATTGAATGGTTTCCAATCGTTTAAATAGTGTAGAGAAAACAAACATTTTTTTTTTATTTCAATCCCTAGCGCGTTTTAACTCTTCAAGACATACGCAGTCATTGTTATTTATTTCAATATGTATGTTATTTGTAAAGCTATAGTTTGTAATAATAATCCTAGTCTAATTGTGATTATAGTACTCGGGTGCAATTTCTAGTGCACACAGTGTAAATTGTAAATCGATTAGTGTCACGTTACATCTCGACGTTAGAACCATAAGGTTGGACATCGGACCTTATGTTTGAACTATAAGGTCCGAAGTCGATAGCCGAAAAAATCAGACATCCAACTCTATAGCTCTAATGTCGAGTTTAGATCAAATTGTTAAAGGGGCCTTCATGTGTAGGCTTTGTACCCATGCTTATCAAAGGACTGGCACTAATTACCCAATATGCTATATTGTAGGTTTAACAAACATAGTAATTGGGGTTTACACTCCAAAAGGATAAGTAACCTAAATGAAATTATTGAAATAAATTGCTAGGAATGATTTTTGAACCAATAATCTCGTACAAACTAGAAGAGGTATATCCGGAAAGAAGACCCTTTTTTACCCGGGGAAATGTTTTACGTATATCACCCCACACATGGGGAAGTGGGGGGGTGATTATGTGGGACTTCCCGCTGAAAGTCAACTGGTGGGATTCCCACTAAAACCCCGGGGGTGTTTCTACCCTACGCCTTTGTTGGGGCCCCAACGGCTGCAGGAAAGCAGACCCTGGCAGCAGACGTGAAATTTTCCCGTTACTTTACTTCTACTTCTACTAGTAGAAGAAAATCTAGGTGACATAGTGGAAGGTTACATAAAAAAAGAGAAAAAAAGAAGGCTTATATATATGTATAATAGCTGCAGATATAATATCATATATGGGAGAAATGGCAAGTCTGTTCAAGTAAGGAAGATACACATTTCGTCGAGGTAAGTAAATATGTAGCTTACGACATGCTGCCACCATTACCTATAATGTCATCTATGTAATCCAATTTGTGAAATACCAATTAATGGAGAGCATACTACTTACTAATAATTGCTTAAGTGAATTACGTCTGTAACCCTTGAAGCTATGTGTGTAACTATATACTATATAGGTGTACTATAATATGAAAATCCTATTCTTCTTAACAGTTAATATTCACAGTGTTTGCCTGGAAGAAAATGCTTCAAGCGATGACACCCCCCAATGTAGGCCCCCATATTATCTATGTCTAATTATAATTGAAAAATAAGTGAAATTAAAAAAATAAATAAAAACAAGCTTTTATTATTATTACCATCTAGCACCAAAGTACTCGTTAAGACGAATCAAATCAGCCCAAACTCGATGGGGTTGTGTCGTTTCATTACGAAGTTCTTATGGCCACCTTCCTGCTCCATCATCAGATCAACTCCATGTCATATTAATATTGCATTGTCATCCGATTTCTACATGCATGCCAAATTTCAGCTCAATCAGAAATCGGATCAAATTAAACTTCCAAGATTTGGTTACAGACAGACAACAGACAGGTGAAAGTAAATAAAAGCTTGTAATTTAACCCTTCTTAAGGCGCAGTCGGATAAAAAGTGACACACTCGTTTAACATAAAAAAGTCAAAGAAGCCACATCTAACCTGTTATATTATAATTATATGACTATAAATTTAACCTAGTTTCAACTAAAACCTGCATAAGGAGCGTAAAATTGTCGTATAATCGCATAGACCAGTATTGTGTCAAGTTTTAGCGTCTGCAATGCAGTATTGACCTGATTTCTAAATTTTTTGCTCTAGGGCGAGCAATCAGACTCTCTTGATGGAGGGTCAGGGGAATAACGGGTCCTTGCCAAGACTTTAAGACTATACGATTTCCATTTGAAAAGTCCTTTGTTTGAGAACAGTCGGCTTTGTTTGAGAAGCTGGGACACGTGGGAAAGAATCTTATGAAACTGCAGTACATAGCTTGGCCTTACAACTAATATAATTTTATTGATTTGACTTTTGTAGCGTATTAAGGGTTACCTGTCTGGTAGATGTAAGGCTCTGCTAATTGCTCAGCCCAAAGACAACGTCTCAGAGTGTCACAGAGTCCCATATAACCCCTCTTGTACTCCCGACGCGACGGGAATATCCGTAACGCGCTTTTTCTCAACATAAATAAAACAGGTGAAACTTTAAAAATGATTTCTAAATAAGCTTTTATTATTATTACCATCTAGCATCAAAGTACTCATCAAGACATATCAAATGAACCTAAACTCGATGGGGTTGCGTCGTTTAATTACGGAGTTCCTATGGCCACCTTCCAGCTCCATCATCAGATCAGATCCATGTCATGATAATATTGCATTGTCATCCGATTTATACCCGCATGCAAAATTTCAGCTTAATCGGAAACCGGGAAGTGGATCAAATTTAACATGAAAGATTTGATTACAGACAGACAAACCGACAGACCGACAGACAGACAACAGACAGGTGAAATTAAATAAAAGCTTGTAAAAAAAGATAACCCGTTCTTTTGGAGTGTTATCTTTTACGATAATTATAACAGACTATTTAAATCAGCGTAAATGTGTTTTAAAAGCATCTTTGTAACATTTTTTCTTCTAAAACTTTTAATTTTAAGACAATTGCCGAAAATTAATTTTTAATTCAATTGACTTACCAGCATAAACAGCAGTGGAGTTATGTTCCGGGTCGTACGGACACACCGCTTGGCCGGACTTCTCCTTCTCCATATGGTAGGAGTCCCTCTGGACGCCGTACTCCCGACAGAAGGGCCGGAAGCTGTTGGTGCCGCAGACCAGCAACCTTCCTGGACCGAGCGACACCAGCACTCGGATGTAGTTTTGACAACTCTCCTGGAAAGATGGAAAAGGAAATTTAAATAATATAGTCTAAGATATTGTTAAATTCTCTGTAAGGGCTATTTGGTTTCAGATCTAGGACAAGATGTTACCGGGGGTAGACTTCCTTTGAAGGAGGTCAGCTACTAGAATTTCCAACCGTGCCAGTTAGTCTACTACCCTTGCTCATCATCTTCTTTGCATAAAAAAGATGGAAAGTTCTAATGTCGAAGACATATCCGAATAATCTAAGAGACGGGTAAATAAAGACACGGTTGGAGAAAGAAAAAGAAACTTAAAGTAATTAAGAAGACTGACCCCTTGCTCAGTGATAAATCAAGGTTTAAAGAGATACTCTCGAGGGAATTTCTTGCAATTGACATCTGTTAATATATTGATATACAATGTATTTGGACATTTTAAAGCCAACAGGCACTTGTGAATGCAGCATAGATATAGGTTACTACGAGTAAGTTGCAATGTATTACGTAGGTAGTACCTAGAACCTAATCTAAACCACTAGATGTAAGGTACAATTCGCAAGGCATCCAGGAGCTTACAAGGTCCCAGTGTACCGAATAGGATTACATACACTGCCGGAATGCAAATGTAATCATATCAGACATATCGAGCCAGATTAAACCGGATTAATCTGGTAAGTTGCGACATCTTCCACACCCGATTTAAGATTAATGTTGGTTTTATTGTGCTCCTTATGCCTTCCTACTAAGTTTAATCAACTCTATTTGCAAGTAAGGAGTTTGTAAGGTTATTTTAAGGAGTGTCGTTATTTTGGTCGGTCTTCGGTGTATATGGTTTTGAGCATAATAATTGTTTTTTTATGTTAGCAGATTTAGCAGATGAACAAGACGAGCACGACAAAATATTTGTTGTATAAATTGTGATGTATTTAAGGCTTGTTCAGACCTGAGCCATAATCTTGCCGGCGCGGTAGCGAAGCAAAACTGCATAGAAATTAGTCTATGCACTATTTTTCACTTCTCTACGCATAAAGGACTGAACCAAAGAAGCTGAAATTTGATATGCAAATAACTTAGACGCTGGAATAATATAAAAACTATTTTCAATGGGTAAAACCACTGGGTGTAGCTAGTTTGAAATACGCGGGCTACATACAGTGTGTCCTTTTCCCCGCGGCTCAATAGTGGGTCTGTTCCGAGGCAGCTGCGTCCATTACGCAGGCGACGCATACCACAATGCCTCGCAGGGTTTGCACTTTTGGAACACCAACTATATAGGTATAGGCTTATTTCTTACTGTACTAAGTTTGGTGTTCCTTGATGCATAATACGGCGATAAGGTTGCCGCTTGTAGACCTTGATGCAATTTTATTTAGTTTTAAGTTTATTCTGTTAACTTTTGGTCACAATAAAGAGTATTTTAATGTAAAACCAGGCGTTTTACCGTAATACCCGCTGCCCCGGCATTATAGCGTCCCGCAGGAAAACCCAAGGTATATTATGTTTAATATTTTTGTGTTAAGATAAATAAAAAAAATAGTAAATAAAATAAAAGAAAATAAAAATAGGGAGTTGATGGTTAAAAGAGTTCATGACAAAAAAACAATTGTTACACAAAGGTTAATGAGGTTTTTTAGGTTATACCTACTTATAATTTTTACCATAATATTATGAGTTGTTTTGAGAGATAAAGCATTAGAACGAAACGAATTACGACTTTAATTTTTGATAAACGTAAAACAATTTTAGGATAAAGAGCGAACATTTAAACTCTCGCATTTGTATATTAGCAAGATACAGCTAATGCTAATAGGTATATTAACGTTGTTAAAGTTTGCTTTGTTAGTTATTAACAAGTTAGAACTTACTAACTTAACTTAGTTCAAACTATTCTATAGTTAATCTATAGTTAATATTATTTATTGGAGGTTATAAGATGTGGGTAGCTAACAAAAGTATCAAATAAATCATTTTAATCTTTTTTAGGCTTCCGTAGTCGACAAGAGCCTTATAGTTTCGCTTTGTCTGTCCGTCCGTCTGTCCGCGGGTTTACAGATAAACTATAAGACTTGGATAACTGTAATTTTGCACGGATGAGGGTAATAATTAGGGCAAGAGAGTGGTAGAAAAAATAATTCCAAATTTATTATTTTGGGTACTATCAGTAGATGCAAAATCATTTGCAACTTTGCACCCATACACCCATTAAAAGAACACCAGTTTTGTGACTTTATAGGTTACTATATACATATTTTGTTGATTCATGAAAAGTCATACCGATTCAGGGGCTCTAGGCAAAGCTAATCGCTGGTAACACTAATGGAAAAACGAATGAAAACGACTCCCAGTATTTTTTTTAAGCGTTAGCTAATAATTCATTGGCGCTTAGCTAGGCCTGCAGCTCATAATATGGATTAATTAAATCTAGTTTAGTTAAATTTTATGATGGCAACCCTACTTCCTTCCCATTACGCCTGTAACTGTTTCGAACGTCGAGAGCTTTGTAACGATTGGATCCGGTCGCGTCTGTGAGAGCGGCACTTGACCAGTTACTTTCTAATTCAGGACACCCTGTGAATGCCTAGCCACTGAAAGGATACATTTTGTAGTACCTATTGTCTATTTGACGCTAGTGAAATTTGGACCTAAAAAGTAGGTACAAATCGTACCTAAAAGTAACATCGTGACCTCCCATCAAGTAACTTTAGGGCGCTGTAACTTACTCGTATTATATTAAACTTGACATGAAAGCAATATTTTGTCGAGATCCCTAGATACGTAGATGGATGTGATGATCTCTTTTAGGTTTTTGCGCCTTATATTATTTAAGTCTGCCCTATTTCATTGAATAAGTCTAATAAAATTGGGTATTTTATCTCACTTCAATAACAGAAAAGAAAACTCTTTTTTAAACATCATAAGTACAATATAATAAACTTAACTTTAAAATAAAAAAAAATAACGTAAATACGTATTTAAACAACATACTTATTTTGTTAAATTTTGATAATGTTGGCGTAAATAAGCACAGAAATATATGAGCCTTTCTCCAGTTAAATGGAATTCGCACTAGCATTTCGTCACCGATCAGTTATTTTGCATATGCGCTCAAAGAGGGATATTTCTAAAGATTTCCACCGCGATTCTCGGAATCGTAGAAATCTGTTTAGGGGCTGCAGTCGGCGCACGTCGCTCGCCCGCTCTGGGCGGAGTGAAATGGCATGTACTACATGCAAGTGGTACCATGGTTACGTTGCTTTACCGGACATTCTTTAAAGTTTTCTTGAAGATTATTTGACTTTACAAATAGGAGTTACTACAAATTGAAGGGAATAAGTTTACATTTCGTCAGATTTTAAAGGCTGCTCGAAGACACCTCAAGCTATTTCATTTTTGTTTTTGTAAAAATTACAGTTGAAAGGTTACAAGGGGGTTTGATGAAGCGTGGCATATGTCCTCCCGAAAAGGAAATTTCTAAAGATTTCCAGAAATCTGTTTAGGTGCACGTCGCTCGCCCGCTCTGGGCGAAGAGAAATGACATGTATTACATGCAAGTGGTACCATAGTTACGTTGCTTTACCAGACTTTCTTTGAATTTTATTGGAGGAATGTTTGATTTTTTCATAGATTTACGTACCTATAGAGAAACATAGACGAGGGAGATAAAAATAATAATCTCATAAGGATATATAAAAATATAGTGAAACTACTGTTACAGTGACGTTTTAGGTTGACGAGTTTGTATGAACTGTCTACAAAGTCCCGACTAGCGCTTCAGAAGGATCGGGACACTGTTATGCCTAAATTGACATACAAATCAGCCTAATAATAAAGTTGGTAAGCATATACTAATAAAGTTGATGGACATAAAATAATTATTTTTATTAATCCATCCTCCGAGCTAATTAAATACTGTATGTCATAAGACAAAAAGTCATGATATTATTTATTTATTTATTTATTCATAACAACAATGTAGGTATTATCTAGGTCTTAGTGTAACTTATTGTACATCTACATACCCTGTGAGGGCGCTTGTTGACAGTGCGAACATGCATTTATAAACAAGGAAAAAATTAATTAAAATAAGTTGATTTAAAAAATATTGATTACATTGGTTAAAAAATAAAATTTGAAATGTCAGCTAAATAATAATAAAACTATACGATGTTATATACATAAAACAAGTCATAAATACCAATTATATTAAATTAAATATAATGTCATACTGAGATAAGTTAGTCAAAATTATTACACATGTCAATTCCAAAAATAGTCAAAATTATAGAATTTACACAAAAAGATAATAATTATAAAATTAATATTTACATAGTTGCGTCACACTAGAATATAGCTCTTTATTACAATTATGTCATATTATTTTAACTATTTGTTTGACTGCGAGATTGAATCATTCCTATCCATTAGATATTGCTCCACAGAATAATAGCATTTTTTTATAAGGTAAGTCTTGAGGTTATTTTTAAATTTGATATCTTCAGCTTCGTCTTTTATTGATTTTGGCAGTTTATTATATATACTTATGCACCTGCACTGCGGGCTTCTGTCCATTATATGTAGCTTTTTATTTGGTATCATTAGCATATTACCATATCTTCTATTATAACCGGGGTTACCATCAGCGAACGATTTAAATAGAGCTCTGTATTTCCTAACAAAAAGGCATATATGCAGTATGTATAATCCGGGTAATGTCAAGATATTTTTCTGTATAAAATGAGGTCTGCAGCTATCCCTCTGTGAAATATTAGCCAAAATTATCCTAACTATTCTCAAACATCTAGTGGCACTAGTGGCCACGTGCTTCAATAGAGCCATGAATGCGCCGTCTGCCGGCAACCAATCAGCTGCGAGTTCCTTCACGCACACCAATGCAGACTGACTTTATTACATCTATTGTTACTGAAAAACTCAGGTAGAACAAGAGCTAAATATACTGAATATATGAAGCGTTAGCCAAGGGGTTATGTGGCGCAGATGTGATTCCGGATCACCTTATTCGAATCACGGCCCTGGACTAGGGATGAAAATTATGGTAACTGCTTAACATCAGGGCGGTCATATTCGCTTTCAAGTGCGCTTGAATTCGTTTAATTTTACAAGATTTTATTAACTTTCACTTGTATGTTGTCTGTCTGTCGGTCTGTCTTTAATCTGTTTGTAATCAAATCTTGCAAGTTATATTTGACCCACTTTCGGTTTCCGATTCATCTGAAATTTTGCATGCGTGTATAAATCGGATGACAATGCAATATTACGCGTATTATGACACCAAGCTGATATCATGATGGAGCTGGAAGGTAGCCATAGGAACTCCGTAATTAAAAGACGTAACCCCATCGAGTTTGGGCTCATTTGATTCGTCTTGACGAGTACTTTGATGCTATATGGTAATAAAAGTTTGTTTTTAATTTTTTTTTAAATTTCACTTGTTTTAAATTTGTGTTAGACTCATATACTGGCATTTCCCGCGTCCGATATTGCCTGCGCACTGTCGGTCATATTTGACTCAGTTGTTTATGTCCTCTCAGGTAAGGGTTAATTATCCTTTGGGTAAATTCTCCTCATCCACCATCCTAGTCCTCCTTAACCTCACTAATATTTCTATCGCTCTATACCTTTATTATTAAGTAAATATTTGTTTAAAACTATATACAAGTTTCTGATACTTGTAAAGCTATCAAAACTTGTTAATATTAGACATTACTTATAGTGTTTAGACAATATAATTTGTATTGATTGAACTTAGGCCTTAATTTCTAAATTCTTGGCCCACAGACTGAGTGTCAAAGTTCTGAAGGGCAAAGTAGCCAGTCTGACTGGTCAAAGTTACTCATCTTGGTCAAAGTTACTCATCTTGGTCAAAGTTAAACAGTCAACCACTGAAATCTTAGTTAAGCCTTAAGTGTTAAGGTTTACTAACCAAAATATGTGATCGAATTTATTTTGTACGTAAAAGTTTTCCAATGCATATTAAATTTCAGTTCAGTTAGTTCAGCTATTAAGGTACTCGTATATAGAAATAACAACATACATTATACACACATTATAAACACTAAAATCTGCGCTCCACTTAGTGCGAATGTTCGCGCGAAGTGTCACTTTCTCAAACTATTAGTGATGTCTCAAACTTTTGCGATTTTTGACGCTTCACATACACGGTCATAAAAATATTCTCTTCTCTCTGCTCGGTTATCTGGAAGAGATCGCTTTTACCGAAAATACTGCCAATTGTAACACTAAGATTACATTGTGTTTTTAATTTTAAGTTTCTTTTTATATATTTTGGTTGTCTAAATATATAAAAGAAAAGATAGACTGACTGATTGATCTATCAACGCACAGCCCAAACCGCTGGACGGATTGAGTTAAAATTTGGCATAAAGAAAGGATTTAGCCACGCGGGCAAAGCTGCGAGCATAAGCTAGTGTTTCAATAAAGCGTTACCTATCTATCTAATAATATCTATACTCATGCACACACACACCATAAAGTTAAATACAGAAAAAATCTAAACCTCTTTTTGGAGTATTTACACTAATACTCTAAGTCTTTCCACTAAGTTTAATCGTAGCGTAGCGTCGGTTCAAAACTTCAATTTCAAGTTCATATAATCCCGGTTCTCATTAACCCGAACTAAAATAAGGCAATACCCACACGGATCTGAGAGTTTCCACTCGATTGGCGTTTTAATTTGCCGGTATTTGGTAGCGGCGCGATTAGCAGCGCCCGAGCTTGCGGCGGATTCAATTACTCTACGTAAGGTACGCGTACTGTGATTGTTCTTTATTTTGATATTGCTTTTAATGATGGAAAAAATACCATACCATCATGCTTTTTACACCGTCTTAATTGAACATCGAAAAATGATGATTGAAGAAATTTCTTTTTTTTTTCTTTAATTTCTTTTTTTTTTACTTTGTGGTTCCGTGAAAATTATTAATTAAATGTTAAAAAAGCGGTTTATATCGGCGGTTCGTACCTCTCCGTCTAGATAGGTATTACGTTTTTATTTAATTTTTTCTTGTACAACTAAGTAAGAATAAGAGCAAGAAGCTTTTCTGATAGTAATAAAAAGTTTTATCTCCATCTATTTATCTATCTAACAGTAAATAAATACTAATTTTACTGCAATATTGTAGAAAGTTGGTTGTGTATCTCTCTTTTTAAATTTAAAAACAGTTATCTCTAACAAAATTATGGCTACGCTTCTACGCCGTAGCTCTACATTCGTAGCAACTCTACGTTCGTAGCAACTCTACATTCGTAGCAACTCTACATTCGTAGCAACTCTACGTCGCGCTACATAGCCTCGTAGCGCTACGGCTCTACGTAGAGCTTCAATCATAGTTAATGGACTAGATTAAACTGCATTCTGCAGCACAATAAAGTTAGAGTAAGTTTAACGACAAGTATTATGATAAGTATTATCATAATGGGTTTAAATCAAGGAATATATTGGGAAGAGGAACGGTCACGACAAATTTTCAAACGTTCTGGCTGAACCGCTCACACTTTGTAAACAAAGTCTTAGCAACTCATTCTCATTAGTCCAAATAATAATGCGGTGATAATGCGGTTGCCTGGAAGATATCGCTTAGAGCGATAAGGTCGCTTATTGTAAGTAGGCCAAACATTATATCCGTCTAATTTTAAGTTATTAATAAGTTTAGTTTGTGTTTATTTTTATGATAGTGTTATTCTACAGTTTTTGTAAATGTTGGTTCACATTAAAGAGTATTTCTGTATTTTATTCTATTCTATGGAAAGAAGAACGGTCACGACACGCTCCCAAACGCTCTAGAATTTCGAAATACAGGCAGCAATGCTTACTAAACAAGTTTTACAATGATACAATACAATACACAATACACAACTCTTTATCTCATTGATCTCTTTCTCAATGATTTAGAAGACGTAATTTTTTCGACTGCTAGGTTGAGTAGAAAAGACGTTACGACTTTTTAGTCAAGAGTTTTTAGTGTTTTTTTTACAAGAGTAAGTCACTCATACACCGTTCATATACTGCTCACGTTCTCTGCACAATCCTTTGAAGTCCGATCTAACCTCTCAAGTAATGTATGATCCAAACAGTTCTATATAATTACCTCGTCCTTTCCTTTGACGACGCACATTTTGACGTCATTCTCCGGCGAGTACCACACCAGGCGGCGTTGTTCTGTGAGGTCTGTTAGACTCAGGTTGTACACCACATTTCTGAAACAACACAAAAAATACGTTAGTAACGTAATATATACCATCTTACTTCTTACTAATATTATAAACGTGAAAGTTTGTAAGAATGGATGTCTGGATGTTTGTTATTCTTTCACGCCTAAACGGGTGGACCGATTGAGCTGAAATTTTGTATAGAGATAGCTTAGACCCTGGAATAACACATAGGCTACATAAGTACTGCGGGTAAAACCGCTGGGCGCAGCTAGTATCTAATAAAGTTATTTAGTACATACATAATAAAAACAGTTACGAATCATTAAGTATAGTACGGTGTAGTTAGTTACGTATCATTAGTTTTTCGTTATTTTATTACAGTTTTTACAAGAAATGTTTTCAAAGTTTCGAGATTATAGGCGACGTCTTGCAAGGATTTAAAAGACAATGCATCAAGGTGGCAGATACAACTGCATAATTTTAACATGATATTATTATGAAATAGCTGTGATTGAATTTTTTTTTGTGTTTTTCTAGGGTGTAAGGTTCCTATACAACAAATATTAGCTTTATCAGTTCAACAGAGTAAGCGTAAAGAAGTAACACATTTTTATAACATTAAAAATAACAAATTATTATGCGAAAATGTGCGATCACCTTACCAATGCAAAACAAAATAAATTCCAAGAACAAGACTGTGATTCACAAATGCACTAATAAGATAAAAACTGCAAGGAACTAAAACAAATTCAAAGCCCAGCCCGCACTAAAAAACGTCGAATAATAAATTTCCTAAAACGACTCGGTCCGGCCACTTTGCTTACACAACCATCTATAGTAGGTCTGCGGTCGACCGTTTAGTTGGAACCTCTTGTTCTAAACTCGAGGTTCATTTTAAGGTGGTAACAGTCAGTTAGGCGAATGTTTGTTAGCGGTTTAATCGCAGGAGTTGGATTCAGGTGAAGTTGTTCGGAATGAGTGTTGGTGCGAGTACTTCGGACGATTATTTTGAGGCTTAGTGCTTTCGTAGCGTGTCGCTGTGAATTGTTTGACGTGCTATTATGCTGGTTTGATTAATAGTTAATAGACCAAAAATGTGTAAACTTTGAAACCGTTAACATTTATGTGTTAAGTTAATCTAGGATTTTTTGTAAACTCTGAACCCAAATGGCAGGTACAGTTTTGACCAAAGATTTTGATGAGGTTGAGAAAAATATTTTATGCATCAGTCCGAATTAGTCGTAATGACTGCTTGGCGATATGGTTTTGTCCAATAGGTGGTAACTAGCTACGGCCCAAGTCATCGAACCAAGTAAGTATAGCGTGTGGAAAAACATCCATGGTTCTAGACTTTAATATGAAGAAATATATATTTTTATTAATTTTAACTTGCGTAAAGGCATGTGGGCCATGTATGATATTTTTTATTTATCACATCTATTATTTGATTCTATTAAATAGGACAAAAAATAAAAAAATATATATATATTGATTTTAATTGTGACCTCATCATCATCACCATCATCCACAGCCCTCTACATCCCACTGCTAGGCATAGGCCTCCTTCGTATTATGCCACTTAATCCTGTCCTGTGCTAATCTGGTCCATGTGCGACCCGCCATTTTTACCAAATCATCCATCCATCTGGCTGCTGGACGACCGACACTGCATTTGCCTGTTCTTGGCCACCATTCAGTCAACATCTTACTCCACTTGTCATCACCTCACCTAGCCAGGTGACCTGCCCAACTCCATTAATTGTGACCTATTTACATGTAATAATGATACTTACTCGTATGTGAGGCTCATTATGAATATTGGGGACGAAAATTATTTGGAACTTGATAAAACAAGATCGACCTAGTTAAGTCTAAGTTCTCGTAATAGGAGTATTATTTCTGATACAAGTGTGAATTGTTTTGTTAGTATAAATTACTTAACTTAATTATTTTACCATTGATCTTGAAAAGATTATTTCTCTTTTAAACCGACAAAAAAAGGTCTTCTTATATGTATATTTTTTTAATAATATCTTTATGAGGTTTTACATAATTATTTATATTTTATTGAATTCGATTTTATTCCATTGACCTGGAATTCTTAATTATTTACCGATATACCAAAACTGCACCAAATGTATCCAACATTATAATGACAACAATGGTATAATGATCTGTGATTGTGACAACACCTTATACTATAGGTAAACTTATAAAAAAAAATGTTTTAGTGGAGTATCATAGTGCTGTAGTATTTACTCTTACATACAATTTACACTCAGAAACTAAAAGCCGAATCTAGAAGATTGTGGTTTTGGGTAGCCTAAGATTAAAACAAAATACAGAGAAACCCCTATGCAATACCCAAAATTGACCTAGTTTTGTAAACTAATATTACAGTAATATTACTAACAGTCAACGCGTATTGTGTAACTTATGCCGTACCTGCGCTGTCTCCAGCAATTACGAAACTCAACCCTTAATTAAGTTATTTAGAGAGTTTCAGAAAAGAAATTATGTCCCAAACTTTGTCAATTATAAACGAGAAATAGCCGTTTAAAGTTTGTAATGCAGTCGCACATATTTTAGATGTCAGCTACTTTGCATTGTACTTCTGTTTTGTTTACGTTTTTGATAGTACCTAGGTAGTGTTTTCGTATTATAAAAGACTAGCTCACGGCTTTTTCCGCGTGCAAAATCCTTTCTTGGAGGTCTTCGTCATAAAAGCTATCTGTGTTCCAAATTTTAACTCAATCCGTTCCGCAGTTTAGGCTGTGCGTTGATAGATCAGTCAATCAGTCACTCTTTCCTTATATATATTTAGATTTTATGTAGTGAAAGTATTAAGGCAGGAACTTTCTAATAAACTTTGCTTATTTGCGCAGTTTTTCCAATTTTTTTTTATGGATTGGCCACACAATCTATATTATGATTTGACTCTGACAATGTAAGAAGCGTAACCTGTTCTGTTGGAGTATAAACGATTATTTATTATTTTTATTGACAGAAATATTCTATGAAAAGAAATAGTAAGAACAATAATATGAATGTATATCTTTTTTAACAGGTACATTTTTTCCTATGACCTCGATCTAGCATATGCTACTTTTCTCAGTTCAAAACAGCAAAGCATAGTTAAAATGAATTCTCCATCAATTTAACAAATTAGGTAACCAACTAAAACATTAACTTTAACCAAAGTATGTGGGCAATAGCTCGGAGGCTTAATGTTATTAAACCGAGAGTTCCGGCCGAGTACAGCCGATGTAACTTGAATTTTATTGATATTACAATAAGAGCCTTTTAAATGGTCGTCGTATAAAGTTTTAATGGCACTTCTTTGTTTGACCTGACGTATTGTTGACTCTGGAGAAGAATTCTAACAATTTTATTAAAATTAAGGGGTCACGTTAACTATCATATTAAATTTACCACCTCGCCACCTTGTAAAGGTGCAATCGCACTATTTTTTTTTTATTATTTATTTATGTAGTGCGGCTATAATATCGCTGCGGCCATGATTGGCCTATTGTGATTGCCGCTTATTATGGTGAGATTGACCCCTAGGCGCGGCGCTAGAGTTCACCACAGACCATAGCAGCTTCTAGAAACTGCAGGATTTTCCTAGGGGTCATCTCTCTAAGCTCGTTCGGGCTGAGCAGGTGCTGTCCCATAATAGAGCTACGTTTACGCGTACAGCACAGTTGGCGTTTAGTGCAATCGCACTAAGCGGCAATTGTACTGCAGCGGCACAGCGGCCAAGTATAAAAATGGAAAAAATGTATGAAAATGTATGGTGGGGTATACCGCACTACACGGCAACGATGCGACGCGGCGCGGCATTTTCATACAAAATAATACTTTGTCGCGCCGCACCGCTTAGTGCGATTTAACCTTGGTGCAAAATTAATAATCTGTTTTTTTTTGTCTAAAACAAAATTGGATGATTCATTTTGCGCAACACTAATAAAGTACATTTTGAATTGTAAGTTTTGTGCATATAAATAAATAAAATGAACACTTTACCGACTTACTGATCTATCAACACAGTACAAATCAATGAACGGATTTTATAATTTTAAATTTAACTGTGTCTACCTTTTGTATAGAAAATTTTAATTCCCAATTCTCCTATCATTTAAAACTAAATATATTATGTATCAGTGTATGTTTACTCGCTTTCAAAATAATAGTCCTAGTCTAGTAAAGCCAATTTACTCCCCTAGTCCACATTTCATACTCAAACCGCTTTTTTGGGTGTAACGAAGTGGCTTGATGTAATCAAGTTACTCTTGTGCTTGGGAAAACTAACGGATAATCTTGTTATTGCACTACTTCGCAAAGTGCATAAAAATATAGAGATAGTTTCGTGTAAAGATAAGCTTTTCGTAATAAAAGAGGGACATGGGACATTCGAAAATATTCTATAGTGAATGATCAGTATAAATTTTCTTTCTGTAGTAAATGATCAGTGTAACATTTTTGGGCGATGTGTTTTAGCATTGCAATACTTACTAGGGGGAATCCCTTTAAGTTTCTTGCTCGTTTTTCTCATAAAGGTACTTTGCAAACGAGCGGTAGAGTCTCAAATTAGATAAGAATGTAATTTTGGCTTATAAAAAGTCCATTGTAGTCTAAAAAATGAGTTTTGAGTTTGGGAATGCTGCAAAAGTCGTATATTTCACATTGATTGTCTTTATATTTTATTACATTGAGTAAAAGATGCATTAAATAAAAATCAACAAGTGATCCTAACGAGTCTAACACAAGACAAATATCCGTTGTACCATCATTAAATAGCATTCATTCTTTAATATCTCCAGAGAGTAGCGGTTAACATTTTATTTAACCACTTAATTATGCGCTCATTAACTTTGGTCGAGATCGCATTTTCCTTTTCAATTATGTATATTAATTTGAAACAATGAAACACATTGGTTCGTAGTACTCTGGGGAAATGAATGTTATATTAATTATTTCAATATGTGGAATCTATTGGGAGCTGCGATATTGTTCTGTTTAATTATTTTGTTCGATCAAGGTAAAAGATACCTTTATCGGGCTCAGCAAGGCGACGTAGATCTTTCTTAGTGAAGCTGGCTTACCATTGCTTCACTTGCGACACTCTCTGTCGCAGGAAAAAAATCGCAATTAAAATACTCAATGTGGGAAATAGTATCAAAAGTCCAAATTATTAATGTTGTGTCTAATGAAGTAGACATAAAACAATACGATTTTATTTATATCTTTGATAAAAATATAGAGTTCCTGGCTTTTTTATCTGAGGTAGTATGGCATAATTCAATTCGTTATATTTAAAATGCGAACTTATCACGTTATTCATAGGTTTCATAGTTTTGTTTTAGAAGTAAGAAAAATATATATCTAATTTGATATTCCTGCCAACGAGTATTTACAAAATAAACTTCATTAATCCAAGTTGATTTAAACACAAAAACTATTGTTCAGACTAAACAATCCTGAAGACACAAAAACATCCAAACAACCTATAAATAAACTAAGCCTCCGTAATTAAAAACTCCTCAACAAAAAGACGGATTAATCTATTCCAAGGGCCAAAGACAAAAACAAATAATCACAGAGAGAACACGAAAATAATTGTAGCTTTTGCATCATCAATCAGGGCCGAATCTCACAAAAACATTGGCGAGTGACCGAACAATGGGCGTCGGTCCACACGTTTCCAAGATGGCCGACCGCCACCGAACCGTATAATTGACAAAGGATACATAAGGCTACAATCTTTGTGTCGTAGGTGGAAATATTCCAAAAATATGATGAGTCCCTCGCGTAACACCGTGATTGTAACAATAACGGTTCTCTTCACTCGGGTCAAGGGCGTTTCGGTGCGTGTTATTTTGCGGTAACTGACACGAGATCGTACTTATCCGATAATCACGCTTGGAAAAATGAAAAGAGAAGTGGAAAAGGAAAATAAACTAGACAAGTGTAAATTGATCTAGCGTTCTGAAAAACCCATAAATGTTCAGTGAAGGTACGGAGGGATTTATTCCGTTTTCTAGATTTAGTCTAAATATATGTATAAAAGGAAAGAGTGACTGACTGATCTGTCAACGTACAGCCTAAGTCGCTGGACGGATTGGATCGAAATTTAGAACATAGATAGATTTTATGACGTAGACCTCCGCTAAGAAAGGATTTTGCCATGCGGGCAAAGCCGCGAGCATAAGCTAGTCAGTTACTAAAAGGTTTACTTGTATTTTTACACACACTAAGTACATTTAATTCTGTACATTTTTTATCCCGCTACTTACATAGATTTTGAACTCGCTGAACATCTTAGTCGAGCATGGGGTAGGCTGAAAATCAGCACCGCGCAGGACCTGCTTGGCCGGTACATGCTGAACCTATTCCAGTTATCAGTGGATTGTCTGTGTTGTTTTATTTTTTATGTAATTTTAGTTTTGTTTCATAATGTTTAATTTTAACATGTCACTAAAATATGTATCTTTTTACTGATATAAACACTTTTTATCTTTATCTTTTTTTATCTTACACAAATACGTACTCGTATGTATGTTCCTATAGGTATTTAACAGTACATAACAGTGTGCAGTAGCAATCAGAGTCATTCTCATCAATAAACATGACGCAGCCAATGATCGAATCGAAATGAAAACGTCAAACATAGTGGCGCTTTTAAAACGAGATTTACATATTAAATAATATTATTGATTTAATTGCAACCCGCTCGTGTTGTAGTAACATTTGTATTCTGACTGGACATATAGTTAAATTGTAAATTCACCGCGAATATAAATAACTATAAAAAAAAGACGTCACCTTTTAATACATAAAAAAATTATTTTCACGAGAAACTTAAAGTGAGTACATAATATAAAATAATTGTTAGAAAGCTCATGCTCACGTAGAGACAGAGCACATGCTCACGTCATAATATATCAGTGTAACCTATCAGTGTTCCAAATTAAAACTCAATACGTTGAGCGGTTTGGGATGCGCCTTGATAGACCAGTGATCAGTCAGTCATCAATCACTCTTTCCTTTTATATACTTACTAGCTTATGCTCGCAGCTTTGCCCGCATGAAAAAATTCTTTCTTAGCGGAGGTCTACGTCATAAAACCTATCTATGTACCAAATTTCAACCCAATCCAGCAGCTTAGGCGTTGATGATGCGTTGATAGATCAGTCAGTCAATTAGTCACTCTTTTCTTTTATATATTTATAGAATACTGGCATAATAAATAGTGTTAATTTTGACTGTATGTTACGATCTCTCAAAAGTTCAAATATACATACATAATAACATGAGCTAATATATTATGAAACATTCGATGTGTAACGTATTGTTCAACAAGATCACGTTGTTTACACAAACAACGGATCATCAATATTTCCACGGCATCTACAGAAATACAACAGAAGCGTAAAAATAAATAATTCAAGTAAGGGATACACATTTCCCTACTACAGAGGAATAGTGGAAATCTTCAGGACGCAGCCTTAACGCCGAAGGATTACTGTGGGGTCCATAAAATGTCTTCTAGGTGCAGTAAAGCAGAGAAAACAACAGAGGGCATCGCCATGTTGACAGTTCCTTAGATTACAGTAGACTAACTTTAGCTGTTAACGGTCACTTTGGAAATTTCGGCTGTTGTACTATTAAGAATCATTTTTAAAGTCATGGTCGATGAAGTCGTCGCGGTGATTGAGCTTCCTGCCAAAAAACTTAAGAATATATTATGTAATCTAGGTTATCAATAAAGACCCATATAAAACCGTATGTGTCATAAAATAGTTTCTCCATATTATAGGTTCGTAAATACTCAGATACCCCAACGTCGGCTGCTTCTAGTCCCTTGTTATTTCTATGTTAGTAACATAACATAAATAAAATATATAAATAAAATATACATACGAGCACAAAATGCTTTCAAGTATACTCTATATATACTTTATTTTTAGTCTGTAAGATACAAAATCTAGTTAAATTTGTTCTAAAACAATGCTGTTTTTGTTGTTTGTCTGTTGGTTTGTGGTTATTACCGACAGCTGTATCCCTTCGAAACGCCCCGTCGCTAGAATAAATTATAGATAGACAAAGTGACTTTATCTCGACACATCCCCCTCTATGTTTTTATTTGTAATCAGGAAACTAGCGGGCGTTTGTTTTCACTCACATTTTATGTGACAATCACATGTTTTTGTTCGAGTGGAATAAAAGTGTATTAGAATAGAATAGAATAGAAGAAAAGCAAGACTTAAGTGTAACAAATCTGTCTTTGTAAATGAACGGCATAAACTCACTTGTATTTACTTCGGCTTTATACCGACCGCTTCACGAATAACGACCCGAAACCGAAACCGAACCCAATACCGTTTCGTCGATACTCACGAATCGTTTAGTGTAAAAAAGTAACCAATCTGTGATTATCACAAGTATTCTCTACTGTTGAAATAGCTGTAGTATTTTTTGCGACTTTTTTCAATCAATAAAGGCCACAAAAAAAAAAGAATTATGTTTACTGTAGAATACTTTCGACCTGAGTTTAGCTTAACATGATAATGTTACTAAACCTAAAAGTCCTAAACCTAAGACGGTGACCCTTTAGGAAGTCCGTCAGCTTGTGTGTCTGTCTAAGAAAAACTCAGTGGTCCGAATTGTGGAACCATACTGAAAAGCAAAAGCACGCAAAAGCATTTTCTAAACAAATTCATTTAGGTAACTAGGCAAGAAGGAAGGAGAAATAAGAAACACAAAACATAAACCTAGATCCACTCAAGAGATACGTCATAGAAGTGATGATATAAACGATGGGTGTTGAGAAACAATTGCAATAAATCTAGCAACATGTGAAGCGCAATTTCTCGTCGGGGCCGGCGCGGCTCGGGAACTTTTGCAATATTGACGGTTCGTCCTGTCGACACTCTGCATGGAAAAACTCTACTGGCTTACTGGAAGTGCCACGCGGTTTTATAAGCTAGGTATTTCAGATAAGAGTTCTAAATTTGACTATGAATTACGAATGAACCGTATATGTATATCAGAAAAAGGCAGCGCTGTTTTTTTACTGCATGTGTTGCTCAATATGGTTTGATAAGTTTACTAGATGTTTGAGATAAAAAAGATACTAAATTTGATTGTGATTTGATTTTTTAAACTAAAAAGTTTACAGTGGAAGGCGCAACTTTTTTGTGTTAGAGGCAAAAACGCAAACAGACAGTCCGCTTGAAGTCTGAAAGTGACCAGGACGTGCTGTCGAAGGCGCAGGCGAGGTAAATCCCTCCTATACTGATTCCCATCTTAGATATCTGATTGGTTGATCTGTACGCATATCTCAATCTGTTGAAATTTGGCACTGTGACGCAGATATCCGTTAACAAAGAGTTTCTTAGCACGAGCGAAGCAAGGATTAACTACAAGCATTGTTACTATATTATTGGTCGTGCGGACCTGTTGTAGGCTTTTTGTTTCTATTGAAAGTTTAATATAATTTTGATTGTAAGCTGTTGCAACAAAACGTCAATTGTAACACTTAAATTACATTGTGTTTTAAGTATCTTTTTGTATTTTTGTTTGTGTTTCACTAAAGCGTTATCTGTCTGTTGGTTTTCTTAAAATATATGTAATACTAAATAAATAGCTAGTTTAACATACAATATGTTCACAGGTCCTCAATAAAGTGCACAGTGCATTCGTCTATGCAAGCCTGTATTGATATTGTTCTAAACGGAGGCGAAGTTTTCCAATATCGTCGCGTGTGCCCGCACTGAACTAACAGATTGCATACGTCCATGCGACCAAATTGTTACGTTTTTGACGCTGCTATGACCGAAATTAAAATTTTGGTATCACATATTTACTTACTACGAAAATCATTTTTAAGTTTGTTAGCCAAGCTTCCGCATGCGAAAGTTTGTGAGTGAGTGTGTATATTTGTTACTTCTTCACGCCAAAACGGGTGGACCGTTTGAAATGAAATTTGGTATAGATATAGCTTAGATCCTGGAATAACACACAGGCTACAGCGGGTAAAATCGGTGGGCGCAACTAGTAAATTATAATTTGACGTAGGGTCCTTATTGACATAGTTTATAGTAGTCGATTGAGATGCATGTGATATTGTTCATGTCGAATGACATTTTGTTTTTAGGTGAATACTAAGACTTTGCGAGAAGCAAATGTAGAGCGGCATAATAAAATGGAAAGTACGATTTCGTTTGTAAAAGAGAAACATAAAACATACGGTTTTATTGGTTTAACGAACTGAAATGAATACAAAAACACACGAGACCAATACACGAAATAGCGTTTGCATATGCAAATGAATTAAAATTGTACATTTTTATATGATTTCCCTTATGAAATTGTGTAACATTTTCCCCTACATAAGATACCCTCACCTTTCCTGTTGGAAACCGGGTAAGGAGGAGCTTTCTATGCTATTTAGTGGCCTTAATTTCGTGGAAAAATGTGGATCTTGTTAAAGTGGGTAGTCGAGTATGCGGGCATACAGAGTCGGTACAAATTCTTAACATTTTAATTAAAACCGCTCAAAGTGTTCAGAATGCGGACCGCAGTGTGCCGCTATTGTTGTCTCATTCTGACATCCTCGTGATTTATGGTGCCCTGGTACTCGTACTTCGCACAAATGGAAGGGTTGCTTTCATCTTTCAACGCGGTATATACGAAATTTGACATTTTTGTGAGGAAACAACGCGCGAGGGTGAATTGTGTGTTTTCATGATACTATATCATGCCTCAAAGGATGTTCCGAGGATTTGCTTTTAGCCTTTTAGGGTCCTGCCCTACGCCACTAATTGATGAAAAGAGAATTATGCCATTTTCAGTAACATTAAGCAGTTTTGAATATTGCTTCATCGGCATCATCCTGATTTTTGAGATGTCTTCCTTTACTTTTGTCTGTATTCATGGAAATACATTTTTTATTTTGATTCTACATCAGTCGTTCGCTTTTCCATAACGTCTGTCATCCTAGTACAGACATATTTAAGATATTGCCACCAGTATTAAGCACTTTCGTGCCTTCAAGCTTCCCTTTACATACTTCATGGCGTAGTCTTAATCGATACTACGTCTAAATTTGTTTGCTTTGTTGGTCTTATAAATCAAGATTTCTTTGCGTATCACACTTCCCGCTGTACAGCGAAACACATAGTTTTTCCTCAACGCTCCATAGGTTAATATTAATGGATAAACATGTCAATCAAGGTCGATACGGAGCAGGTGCCGCCGTAATTACCTCGCGGCAACTTAGACAGGTGCGCTAAATTATTAGTTAGCGAGGTACCGCCGCTTGTCTCCTATTTGATTACTCTTATTGGATTGCTATTTGACTTACAAATGGCTGTGATGATTAATTGACTGATATCACTTGCTTTACTTGTAATTAAAATATTAAATTTGGGGTGATGTTCACAAGCGATTGTGATGTCACTGATTTTCAAAGACATAATATGTACATATGTGATATTATGACCATTTATAATTGTTACATAATAAATGACTATTTATTGAAATGAATATAGATTCACTACTTGAGGATGTAAGATTTTTGATTAGAAATCAATTCCATGAGCAAAATATTAATACTACTGTCTATCTATATTCGTACATCATCTTAAACATGTTAGTATGTAAGATTACGTACCTACGCACTTTGAGATTGACCGTAGTGAAAGTGCGCAGTAGTAGCTCGGTCAACCATCTGGTAAAATTAAAAACATGTACGAGGGTCATGCCAAAAGTAATTAGATACTCAAAAATTATTATGTTAATCATGTTTTATTATTATGTATCATTTAAAGGCATTCAATCTGAGCACGTATACACTTTTTCATGCATTTAAACCATTTTAAAAATACTTTAGTCTACTACTTTTCAGATAGCTTAAAAATGACATAATTTTGGGCTCTTAGCACATCTTCCTTGCTCTCTAATGGCTTGCCTCTTAAATTTTATTTGATTTTGTCAATCAGGTAAACTTTGCAAGATGTCATGTTAGAGGAATATGTAGGGAGAGATAGAAATAACACATTTTTTTACTTAAAAAAATTAAATGTTCTCGCGGAGGTGTGCGGCGCGGCGTTGTCGCGACGTCCAAGAATGTGCCGGAGTCTAGACTTTGGTCGATTGTCACATCAAGCCAATAATACTGCTGGAGCCCAAATTATTACCAACCATTCAAAATGTACTGTTCTATGATTTTCTAGCACCGGAGTAGCAATATGGCAGGTTTTATAAAGAAAACATACCGACGATTTGTTTCTATGTGCATTGCTCACGGCGACATTTTGTTGGTATTTGTTAATTTCCAAAGCACCATGTGGTTGATTTTCGCTTTGTTTCGAGAACGTAGTTATAGAGTTATGCTTCAATGCTATTAAGTAATATTGTATATGTTTTTATTTTTACCTCCGCCGAATTTGTCTATGATAAATGGGCACCGATCTACCCGACGGTCTCGCTACTCATCGGTCAATTCATGCGGCACCCACCTCGAACAACGCTTATGGAAAGAAGCGTGATAATCAATAATGGTTTGCATTGCTGCTGATTCGTTACCCAATTCACGCTCTAGCCCTACATGTGAAGTTCGTCGGTTTCCTCCCAAAAATAATATTTTTTTTCCTAGGTGACAGTGGTTGGCAGACGGCCTGTTTAAGCTTCGTATTCAAAGCTTCCTCATCCTCTTTTAAATTCAGCAATCCAATTAAAAAGTACTGCTCATGAACAAGCAGACTTACCAGAAGTAGTTATCAAAAGATTAAAACATTATTGAGCTTTTAAACCTTTTTATGATCATATAAATCATAGCGCGAAAATCACAGCGCTCAAGTTCTATTTCACTAAGAAAATGCACCCCACTTTATCATAGAAAAAAGTATATTGAATAAAAAAACAGATGAATTCAAATATGTTCCTCACTTTTTTTCTGAAACATTCTGAATAAATTAACTAGATTTAATATAAATCGGGTTGAATTCGGCTGTTTCAACATAATGTTCATTGCCCCCTATACATAGGAAGTGTCGTAACGTATTATTTCGGGCGCTCCGCGCGCCCACAGCAATGTCTGTGTACACGAGTCTACCGAGCGATGAGTGGTCCGACAAAAGTGCGATGGAAGAAGGTGTCAATAATGATGATTGCTTACCAACTCTTATTTCTACCACTGCGGCACCACCCAAGTTGGCAGAGAAGAGGCCTTTAGATACCAGTGACACGAGCGGGAGTGGTGAGGACGGATTTACTAAGGTCACGAGGAAGCGACGCTCCAAAGTTGCCTCGATGGAAGAGTCTAGTAAAAGCCCCATTTTACAACAAAGGAAAAAAGATGATTTCGAGGTTTGTCTGACGTCCCTGAAGGTTTTGCCAAAGCAAATGGCGCTAGCACGTCTTTTACGGGATTCAAATATTACAAACATTATTAATATTAAATATAGAAGCCCCTATAAAGTCTTTGTCCAACTTGACTGCCAGATTCAGGCTGACAAATTGATTAAGTGTACCAAGTGGCCAGAGCTAGATGTGAGAGCGCACCTCACCGACAAAGACAACATGTCTTATGGGATGATAAAAGGAGTTGATCTAGATCTATCTGAAGAAGAGGTTCGATCATTACTAGACACTTCTGTCCCTATTATTTCTATTAAAAGGCTGAGACGAGTGGACATTGATGGAAAATGGGTGGATAGTGAAACGGTTAGGATATGCTTCAAGAGTCCTACATGTCCACCTTTTGTTTCTGCATATGGGTGTAGATTTGCCGTAGTACGTTATGTTTTCCCCGTTACGCAGTGCTCAAACTGCTGGAAGTTTGGGCATTCCAAAAGGTTTTGTCCTTTGAGTACAAGTATATGCCCGAAATGCGGACAGCCTCACGAGAATTGCGAAACAGAATTTTATAAATGTCCGAATTGCAATGGACCTCATATGGCTATTGAGAAGATTTGTCCATTTTTTACGAAAGAGAAACGTATTCGGAATATAATGAGTGAGGAAAATATAACTTATAAGAATGCCTTAGAAATTTACTTAAGGAAGGAAGAGGAGAAAAAATTTGAGAAGGTCTGCGAATATCAAAGAGAATTCCCACCGTTGAGACCCCCACTTAGAGCCACGACATTTTGGCCCACCACAACTCTATCTAACCATCAACGTGTTATGGAACAGGTGATAGAACAGGACGACACTTGTGAAGAAAATGGCAAAAGTAATAGTGAAGAAGAGGTAATAAGCAATGAAAGGAAGGAAAATAAAAATAGGAATAAAAAGAAACAACGTAACACACGGATGTTAGCTTTGGAAAATGAAAAGATAGATGTTCAAATACAGAGGGAACAATTAGAGAGTTCCAGAAGTACACACGATCCGATTGAAGTGGAAAAGGAAAGACGTAGAAGAGAAGGAGATGGCAAAAAGGTTAAGAACGAATGGAGATTTGAATGGAGAAGGATATTTGAAAGTATTAAAAGTATTATTTTTAGCAATGAGATGTTAGGAGATAAAGTAATAAGCGTAGTTAAATTGTTATTTGAAGAAATTAGTTCATATGTAGTACAATTATTTGCTGAAGGGGAAATACTGAAACGTATGTTTCATACGTTTCAGAGTCGATAGCAGAGGGCACGTTTAGGAAAATTGGTATCAATATATTTCAGTGGAACTGCCAGAGTTTATGTCCTAAAATATGTAATTTTGAGAGTTTATTATTCCAAGAAAATATTCATGTAGCTGTATTGAGTGAAACCTGGTTAGGTAGTGACACGTCTTTAAGTATAAGCGGTTATAATATTTACAGACAAGATAGAAGTGACTCGTATGGAGGGGTAGCGATTATAGTTCATAAATCCTTACGCTCATATTCATGTCCAATAAGCTTGTCAAATTCTGGTATAGAGGCTATCCAAGTTAGATTACTTAATTGTGCTGATTTAGAAAATATTATTTCTATTTATTGTCCCTCATCCATTAATACACAGCAATCGGATTGGGACTCACTTTTTTCATTATTTTCTACTAAAACATTAATTGCAGGCGATTTTAATGGTCATCATTCAAATTGGTCATATAAGACTGACCATAGAGGCACTCAGCTGTTAGATTCTTCATTAGACCATAATTTCATTTCCCTTAATAATGGTGAGTGTACACGTGTGAAACTTGTCAATGGTAGCCTCCGAAATTCAACACCTGATATAACATTTGCTTCGACTGATATAGCAGTTAAATGTACCTGGAAAGTTATTAGTGAGAATCTGGGAAGTGACCATCTTTTCATTAAAATCTCCTTTAATTTCAATGATGACGTAGTATTTATTAGGAAACGTAACTTCAGAAAAGCAAATTGGACGAATTATAGGCAGGATCTCCTAAATTATTTTTCTAATAATATAATTAATACGAGCTTAGATAATATTCAAGAACGGTACAATGTATTCATAGAAAATATTGTAGCAGCGGCAGATAAGAACATTCCTTTTATTAAAATTTGTAATAGCCCTTCTTCTAAATTCAAACCAAAGGATTATTGGTCACCTGAATTATCAAAAATTGTAGGAGAACGTAGGCTCGCATTATCATTGTTTAGAAAAAATCCTACTCCGGATAATCTTAAGAAACTAGAAGAAAAAGTTAATGAATCAAGTCTGTTAATTAAAAGAGCTAGGTCATGTAGTTTTAAGAAGTTTTGTAGTGGTATTAATGAGTCTATATCAGTATCAGAGATGTGGAGAAAAATGCGATGGTTTAAAGGTTATCGTGCGGCTAGTTTTTCTCCATCTGATGACAAAGTTAGTCAACTTTTACATTCATTAACGCCGGACTCTGTTAGTAATCGACCGCCTACAATCGAATCTCGGAATTATTTATTAGAAATGCCTTTTACGATACAAGAACTTTTACCATGTATTAAGAAAAAAGACACTGCCCCGGGTATAGATGAAATAACATACTCGATGATATTTAACTTGCCTATAGAAGTTAAAACAATACTGTTGCACCTATACAATGATATTTACAGTTCAGGTAATGTACCTACTCAGTGGCGCTCAATATATGTTGTTCCGATACCTAAAGCAGGTTCCACTCAATTAGAACAAAAACTACGTCCCATATCCCTAATATCCTGCGTCTGTAAAATTCTTCATAATATGATTGTTAAAAGGCTAGAATGGTATGTTGAAAAAAATAATATTTTATCAACCCATACTGCTGGTTTTAGAAAAGGACAGTCTTGTTTAGACTGTCTTTCCAGGCTCGTTACTTATATTCAAATAGGGTTATCATTCAATAGCCCCACAGTCGCGTGTTTTGTTGACATTGAAAACGCCTATAATAGTGTCTTGGTCGAGAAGGTGATAAGTACACTGGATGGCATCAACGTTGGGCAGAACATGTGTAGGTATTTGTGGTCGTTTTTGAGTACAAGATGTTTATCGATAAGGGGTAATGATGGTAGAATTTATTCAAGATGGACTACTAGAGGTTTAGCTCAGGGCGATCCTAGTTCGCCATTGTTATTTAACTTGATTACCTATAAAATATGCAAAGAACTTGAAGAAACAATTAGAGTATCTCAATATGCCGACGATTTTGCTTTATATATAAGTGATGAAAGTTTGGGTTTTTGTGAATATTCTATTCAAAATTCATTAAGTATCATGGTTAACAGTTTACGCGAAATGGGACTAGAGCTTTCCAGTAATAAAACAGTTATTTGTATTTTTAGTAGAGGACGAAGGAGAAACACTATTGAAATAAAGGTAAATGACTGTACATTAAAACAAGTCGAGAGTGTCAGGTATTTAGGTTTGTATCTAGATAGGTCATTGTCATGGGGTAGACACATATCGGATATTAGCGAAAAAACATCTAAATATTTAAATATGCTGAAAGTTCTAGCTGGATCTACGTGGGGAGTTCATCCTAAGTACCTACGAACATTGTATATATCTGTGATAAGAAGTAAAATTGATTATGGTTGCTTTTTGTACGACTCTAGTGCTAATACACATTTGTATAAATTAGAAAAGATTCAGAATCAGGCAATGAGAATTATTGGCGGTTTCATTAGAACAACTCCTATACACGTTATGGAAAGTGAAACATGTATTCCGCCCTTACATTTAAGAAGGTTATATCTGGCGTTTAAGTTCTGCATTAAAAGTATGTCGTGGGAAGGTAGCATAACTATACAGCTGATTGATGAATTGTACACTTATCGAGAGTTCGCTTATTGGCAAAATAAGAAAAAACCAATATTTATGTCTGTATATGATAAATGTAGAAATCTAGATATTCACTCGTCGAATCCTCTGGAAATTGTTTCGTTAGATACCTGGGTTACTTATATTCAAATACAAGATATTATAAATTGTCAACTTGAAAGCGTAAAGGGGTCAAAACGAAGTCACGAAGTAACATCTTTAAAATTTGAAATAATTAAAGAATTGCAGGAAAAGTATAATGACCGGTTAACTATTTATACAGATGGGTCGAAGAGCGAATCGGGGCAAGGGGCTGCATACTATGACATAAGCTCTGGCAGGCACGGCATGTTTAAGATTAGTAATGATGTTTGTATAATGACCTTGGAACTCATTGCAATATTGGAAGCTTTGAAATATATAAACAGCGACACGAACCGAAGGGTAGTTATACTTACAGACAGCAAGAGTGCTCTGGAGCATGTAGCCCGGTGTGCCTCTGGTATCAGAGGTAATTCGATTGCTTATGCGGTTTTGAATAAAATTCATAATCTTACACTCAATAATGTAGATTTAAAATTACAGTGGGTTCCAGGTCATATAGGTTTGAGAGGTAACGAGGAGGCTGACCAATTAGCTAAATTGAGTGTCACAGAGGGAGTATCGTTTTTTGTTCGGCCAAATTATTCAGAAAAATTATTTAGTTTTAAAAAACATTGTTTTGATCTGCTCAAAGAATATTTTGATGAAAGAAGTCGGGAAAAAGGTATTTGGTATAAAATTATTCAAGGTCAGCCTCCTCGGATGCCGTGGTTTGCTGGGAGTGACCTCAGTAGGCAAGCCATAGTGATGGCACACAGGTTGCGCTCAGGGCACTATCCGTCACGTCAGTTTGCGTATTTAGTTAAAAAAGCTGACTCACCTAATTGTGATGTTTGTGATACAACTGATGATATTTATCATATCCTAATGAATTGTAACAAATATCAAAGTAAAAGGGAACAGTTTATGCTTAGATTTGGTCTGAATAGGAATGATATGGGTGTATTTGTAAGCATTCTTTCCGATCCTAATTGTGAAGCGGGTCGTGCACTCTTGCAGGTGTTTATGTAGTGATGTGTATATTCCATTGATGTCTGCATCAATGTGTGCGGGTTGCGAGTCGCTTTGCAGTTGGGAGAAGGATGGATGTTGTATAATATTATTTTTGATAGTACAAGTTTAGGGTATGATGGGACTGGCATGCCCTTAAGGGTAAAAGTCCCAAAAATAAATAAGATTAAAAAAAAAAAAAAAATATGTTCCACATTCAAATTAATTACTAAAAAAACAGGGTTTACGATGGTGTATAACTTGACAATATCAAAGTCACGAGTAAAGAGTATCTAATTACTTTTGGCATGCCCCTCGTATATTACTAAATCGCAGTTTTTATAAGCGCTGTGTGCGACTGTCGCACAATCAGACTGCTGGAGAGTTGTTATAGATTGTAGAAATTGATCTTATCTATTATGTAATCCTTGCTACATTACATAGACCTTGCGGCCGCAATTATAACCGCACAATGCGTATGTAACCAAAGACTTTATTCACTGAGATTTAGAAGAGACCCATATATTTCCACAGTGATCATGTATGCGGCAGAAAATAATGCGAGAATGCGAGTATTATATCTCAATTTGAAAAGCGTCACATTTTTCTTCCACATTAAAATCCCAACGTCACATTAATACAAAATATGATATTTTCATATTCTATTTTAGGAGTGACGGAGAGTTGATTCGTGGCAAAAAAGAAACGAAGCTAATCACCGCATCAATCATTTGTGGCGGATGCTGGAGTGGCCTCGAGGGGCTGGAACTGGATCCACAGATGTATATTTACTTTTTTATTAAATTCCTTTATGTTAGTGTTAAGATCGTCCAGTCTTTACCTTCAATGGTTTTGAATTGTACGTTAAAAAAAATAGGGCGAAAGAGTGCACTAGGGCTTGACTGAGTCTTCGCTATGGCAGAATTGACTTCGCGGTAGATCAAAGCGACATTGGCGTATCGTGGTAAGAAACAATTTTTTAAGACTTAGGGGGCTAGCATAGCAAGGCGTGCGGGGTCTTGCGTCATGTTAATGATTGTAGTCTTGACATTGGATTGGGAAGAAGCGAAGAATATAAGAACGAATGAGTGAAGGTAATCACGGTATCAATCACTCGTTCCAGATCGGTCTCCAGGGTACATTGGAGTTCTGAACGTGACACAGCACTGCGGCCTTCGATCGCGGCTGTAATGATGAGGTGGTCGTAAGCTCGGTCGTCTGTTTCAATGTCACTGGGCTTACATATTTGTCCTAATTTTGTGTGACTTAAGTTTTTTTTTATGTTTATACTGCACTACTTGGTAGATCTTATAAAACTTTCTACTTATCCCTCTCAAATTGATTTGTCGTAAATGATATGATGTTTAGAATATAACGTCTATATACAAACCTGCTTGGTAATTAAATATTCATGCTTCTAGTTTTATCCACAACGAAGTTATAGGGGGTCGAAAATGGTCTGATTTGCTTCCAGATAAGGATGGTACTGCCGTGCCCTCAGATATTCCAGTAGCTGAAAATCTGGCACAGAAAGGTACAGATTATACTACACCGTAGTTCAAGAATTTTGCAACTAAAAATCCACCGCATACAGTGCTATTTTAATAAGAATTTCACTAAGACGAAAATATCTCCATGAATTGAGTCTACAAATACAATTTTTGTCCCTTCACGATAATGCTCAGCCTCCCACGCAAGGTCGAAGTTCCAAACATAAACTGTACACTTTACATCGATTATCGAACTAAAGAGAAATCGAATCAGCATTATCATCAAAGGCGAAATTCCGGTGTCCTAGCAATTTGAGTCCCGAGTCTCATCGCGTCTTGTAACCCTTAATTTTGTAAGGTCGTACTGCGTTATTCCTCCCGCGTTCCGTGTAATGTTATTCCGGGCGAGTGTGATCCTTTTGTGCGCCTTTTAACGAAATTAACGTTGTATCCTCCTATAGCCCGTATTACCACAATATGGACAGTATGGGCTAGTAACATTAGCATGTGAATTTGTGGACATTGGTTTGTTGCCTTGATTTTAAATAGGCTTATATGGGACAACACGTGAATAGAGAATGGAAATCTGGAGGGCCTCTAAGCTATGCTGACTGTTAACAATTGCGTAGAAACGGTAGGTACGTTTTTTTGTATCTGAGATGTATCGCAGGCATATCCTAAGATTCTTTAAGAATTGTAAAAAAAATGTACTTCCTTGTGCCCATACGACAGATACGACATTCTAAAGTTTACTGTAAGAGTACATATAAAAGAGACCGTTGAATTATTTAAGAGGAAAAAAGAAAAGGATTCCCTTAAAAAGTAGGTAAATTATATTAATTGTTCTCTATCTTTGTAGCGTTATTTATTTATACACTATCGTTAAATTTTCTTTTTCTTATTATTTAACAGTGAGAAGCTAACTATGGCCAGAGGATATCGTGGAAAGCAAGTACAACATCATCTAACTACAAATATATTAAATTATCCATTTGTGTGCAGTTCCCATACTGTATTGGATAATAACTATGATCTCGGTTACGGGGTATGTCGGGGCAATATTATGGAATTGTATCGTCGGTATAAACGGCTCGTTCACAGTAACCGGCGCTATCGGATTGTGGCCTAGATTGATATCTATTGCACACTTTGTTAATGCTACTGCTACATACCTACGTGTTTAAGGACTACCGTGCGTCTAAAAAAAAGTGTGTTAAAAGCATGACAAAGAATATTTTTTTACCAGGTAAGGAAAGAGTGACTGATTGACTGACTGATCTATCAAAGCACAGCTCAAACCACCGAATGGATTCACTTGAAATTAGGAATATAGATACGTTTTATGATAAAGACCTCCGCTAAGAAAGATTTTACTACACGGGCAAAGCCGCGAGCGTAAGCTAGTATTATATATATATGTATTTTTAGCCTAGAATGTTCACTCGGATTTTCCTTTATTTAGTGTTGCTTCATGCCAGCCAGTCTGCTACGTATTTAGGTCCTTAAATCCGTAATAATTGTAGGGCATTAAAAAAACCTAGACCCATATTTTTTACTTTGAAACACGGCTGATATTTTAGATTTCATCTCCTGATGGAATCCACTTTTTTTGTTTTTTTTTATGTGGAGAAGTAAGAAAACGAGCAAGACGCTCTCCTGATGTTAAGACATAACGCTGCCCATAATTAGTACAGTGCTACCCAGAATTTCACAATGCAATTCTAGGTGCACTGCACCAACGCTTCCTACTCAAGAGTCATAAAATGTTAAGTAATTTCACTAGCTACAGTGCCCTCCTACCGAAGCACAGTAATGTTTGCACATCACTGCTCAGGCGGTAGAATAACTGGCACTGTTGGGGTACCCACCTAGACGACCTCCTGCAAAGGAAGTCTACCCCTGGTTGAGTTGATTTGACAAGTAAATAAATATGAAACCTCCATCATAAATAATAGTCATGGACGAAACCCGAGCTACCCAGCTGATGATCAGAAATCCTGTTAATGTACATATTGGTAATGTAATGTGAATGTACATACTAGATGTCAGGCACTCAAACTATACTTATCCCTTCATCTCGTACTTTCCCTACGGTCACTAACAAAGATGTGTAAGCGTCAATGCACGCATTCGACACAAAACCACTAATAAACATAAAAATCAGTTTTGAAGAGCCCTCGTTAATTTTGAAAAGGTAAAATAAACGGGTGCGTTTATCCCACTGGATAACATAGAGCTTTTGTAAAAAACGCGATCGAAGCGTTCGTATGAAAGCCTGAATAAATAAATCTGGTTCTAATTAATGTTATTCATTCTCGCGTTCGAATGGAAAATCAATTTTGATAACGTGCCAATAAAACAATACGTGTAAAGTGAAATGGTTGAAATCATTTGGAAAATACATCTAGGAACGAATATTGACGCGCAGAGCGGCTTAATTTTATAGATTTCAGATTTTTGTATCTAATTTTCTGTTTTTGGTGAAAGTACGCAGTACGGTGTAGCTTATAACTTCGTATTGGGACTTAGATAATAATACTGCAGCTTTAATTAGAAATAGATGTAAGGTTAATCAGGCTAATATAGTCGGTACTCGGCACTCGTTTCATATTCAACTCAAATGAACTATTGAAGAATATTATTTTTACATTTTAAACTAAGTAAATACTAGACGAAAATACGTACGGCGCGCGCTGTAAATTAGTTATTTAAATTAGACGGCAAAGTAAATATTGTTTGATAAAGGCACCTAAAAATGAGTTGAGCACAATACATAACATGTTTCGTTAACATGAAACTGTAGTAAACAGAGAATATTTATTTACCTCAAATATAAACCTTATTATACCCATACTTTCACGTTCCCAAGCGTTCTTTTGATTAAACAATCCAAGTTGTGCGCAATTTGAGGCGGTCGGGAAACTTCTCTTCACCTATTTGTTGTGGCCTAAATAAATAAGGTAGTTTCGGGAACAGATCAGTTAAGTTGTTAAGTGCGTAAGGACCACCTTACGACGATATGTTACAGATTATGTTCTCTTGTTGATCTTTTTGTGGGATGGGGTTATGTACTCGTGTTTTAGGATTGAGATTTTTTTGTTTTAAACTTGGAATGTTATTTGCTGAATTTGAAATTTGAATTGAAATTGTTTTCTATTAATTATATATTAGATGTATTATATTGGTGTCCATGCATCATTTGACGTCGTCAATACAGGCACAGAAGGAAATGACGAAAATGAATGGAATGACTGGAAAGAGATGGATGGACAAACTATATCGTAATAAGAATATTTAAATCAATAATATGAACGAAAAATTTGTATGGGTAATATAGATGGTTGGATAGAGATGAATTGTTTCTTTTCCATCCCGAAACAGCTAGGCTTGAAGTAGACTGAAAAGTAAGTTAAAACTCTGACGCCAGCTAAAAAGTTGCCTTTATAATATTATACAAAGGCTGTTTTTAGGGGGTAAAACTGCCGTCCGCAGCTAGTGTTTAATATTCTATAAGTAGCCTTGAGTGCCACAATAACTTTCCTTCCATATTGTGCAAGTGTATTGACTTACGTACTGTACATACAATGAAAGTTTCCATACTCCCCTCGCCGGCTAATTCTAATTGAAGGGAGCGCACACCCTATGCCCCTGTTAGTACAATAGATACTAATTTAGCTGTTGTCCGTTAGTTTACATTAATAATGCAGCCAATGGGTGTTATTTCTGCCTATGGTGGATGCTCAGTGAAATTGCTAATGCTGTATAGGGGTTATTATTAAATGGATTGCATTTCAGGATCAATGTTACCACGCTAATGGAGTAGAATGGAAAATTTGCATCTGTTACTGAAGCGTTTGGCCTGAAATTTCGTATATTGATAGCAATTTGAATAAATAATACTTGTTGTAGTGGTATGCCTCTATTAAAGAGGTTGCATGGGGAAGTACCACATCTTTACTAGTTAGTAGATGCGCGCAGCGGTTTTACCCGCTATACTGTAGCCTATATGTTATTCCAAGCTATCTCTATACCAAATATCAGCTCAATCGGTCCACCCGTTTAGGCGTGAAGAAGTAACAAACATACGCACTCACTCCCAACTTTCACATTTTAAATGTGGCTAGCTTGTGCTCGCGGCTTTGCCCGCGTGGCAAAATCCTTTCTTAGCGGAAGTCTACATCATAATACCTATCTATGTTCAAAATGTCACGTGAATCCGTTCAGTGGTTTGAGCTGTGCGTTGATAGATCAGTCAGTCAGTCACTCTTTCCTTTTATATGTTTACGAGTAGATTAGTGTGATTCGTCCGCCTAGCACAAATGTGCAGTGTGCAGGCATTGCTGTTTCGGACTAAACCGCAATGTTACTACATACATATAGGTATATAGCGAAATTACTAGGCATGACGATATTCACCAACTAATATCTCAGAGTGACAGTGCCACGAGAATGTTGTACCTATTACAAATCACCTGAGTGGCGCTTTGTCTGATATGGGCAATCATTAAGCTTGCCATCAGGCACATTTGATTCGTTTGTCTTTTCACTCTTTATCATAAAAATGAAAATCTATAGCTGTGAATTAAACTTTTTCACACAGAACCGCACTTGCGATTCCACCCGCCATATTATTCCACATTGGTTTTATTACAAACTCTTTTCTCCTTTTAATAAATCCAACAGAGTCCTTGCAATGAGAATTTCAAGGCAACAACGTGACCATTGTCATGTAAATCTCATTTGGAAAGAAATGCAAACTTTGCTAGAACGAATGAATATTTCAAATTATTCGAGTTGACTGTACGCCGTCGCGGGAATTATTGTACAATTTATTCCAACATGTCCTATTGGGGTTCAACAAACAAAAGAATAACGTTAAGGAATAGGGATATTGATAAAATCTAGTAAGCTATACTTGTAGTTAAAAATATTGTAAACGTATTTTTTGTTTTGTCAGTATAATCAAATATGGCTGATATAAGTAGATACATGTTATTGAGGGGGCGCGTTATTTACCTGTATGTCACACAGCAGAAAAATGTTTCAGACAGGTAGGTATCTACCTATACATAAAACCGCATGATTAATCTTATTAACACCTATAAAGTTCAAACGACAGGACTTTTGGCTGTAATTGTAGGTACTGAGGTATGTAGGTACTGAGAATAACATAGGATACTATTCAACGGGAAAGTCTACTGGGCGCAGTTAGTTAAAATAATAAACAAATCCTAATAAAATGTATCATGCCATACTTATTTTATTAATATATTAGTGGACCCGCGCGCAAACTTTCCCATTCCCGCGGGATTTTCGCAAAATCCCGTCTTAGTGAGCACATACGTCCTAAAAGAAACCTCCATTCCAATTTTCAGACCTAACACTCTTAGTTTCGGAGACTTCGTGATGAGTGAGTCAGTGAGTTTTTTACTCTTTTATAAGCATAAATGATTTCAAAGTTATAGTTTAAGTTAATTATTATAGAACTTGATTAATAATTACCATAAAATATTTAATTAAAATAGTCCGTGTTAATACTTTAAGAGAGCAACGTACTTCATTTTATGATATGAAGCGAGAAACACGAGAATTTTACGTCTTTCTTTGTGACTGCAGTTTTATTACATCGCTCGCATTATTTGCACTAAATATTGCAATGGAAAGTTTTCATTACGTTTTTTGATTATTTTTTGTTGAATAAACCGTTAAACCGAAAATAAACCGTTTTCATTAAATCAACTTTATAATTTAGTAAACATATTCTGATTCTTGAAGATGGGTATTAAAAAATTGCGCTAAAAATCGTTTTTATTAACGCGCAATAGAAACGGGGGCTAGAATTGACCAATCAAGATGCTTCAAATTTCTGTCATGAAGTTTCAGGCACTATGATTGGTCAATTCAAGTCAGCTTTTCTCCGCTCTACAACAGTGAAAAGCCTATATAATACGTTTCCTTTTTATTTTACACATCAGAAAATTTCATCTGCGATTGGCCGCTACAGTTTTAAGGAAATACTGTATTTAAAAAGTTGCCAATGCACACTACAGTTCTAGGTACAAAAACTTCTCCAAAACGATTGAAAAAGCTAGCGCGCGTGCCAAGAGTTCTTAAGCCTCCCGGTCTGCAGATTTTCCAGTCATTCTACATAGCCAAAAATCTTTATAAAAGGCAATAGAGAGAGATATATAGGGGCGAAGGCGGGTAAAAGGGACGGAAATAAATGCATGGGAGATAACTGTGCTTACGAAAGTAACAGTAACAGTAAAGAAACTCTACCTCTATGCATGACGAGCTTTAGATATGAATTAGAAAGTCTTGTAAAATCTTAATCGTCTTTCATTTTATCAACAGCAATCATTTTATTAAAAGTAAATGTTCCGATATCCGATCTCTTGTCTTAAATGTATATTTTTTATATAAAAAAATCTTAAAAATAGGTAACCATGCCTCTAATGCCTAAGCAATCAAATTAAATTGTATATAGTATTGCAGGTCTATATAAAATAGCATTGAAGGTATCCTAGGGTTGCGGTAACAGTATCTGCTATCACTTATGGAATATATAATATATATATATATTTTTTTAAACAGGTATATCAATCAGTTTCACGGTTGGATATGGCTCTGTTTAACAGTGTTTGTGGTGGTGGTATTAGTAACAACTTTAAAAAACACCTGAAAAAAAAAAAGAATAAACTCTTTTTAGTGTGTTGTACCCATACTTATTATACAGTGGTTGTGGTCTCCAGTAGATACAGCACGTTTCTTTGCACTGCGGTTAAGAGTGCCCCAACTTTGCAACGAATTCGAGTGGAGTTGGATAAACAAATAACTAAGTATCTCATTTGAATGTATAACTTGGGAGTCTCTTAAAATGAAATAGGTGTAGCGCTGTGAATAATTTGCGCTACGGTGTTTACACGCGTTTAGGTGTGGTCGTAAAGTTTGTTAGTTGAACATTTTATTGCTGTTTTTAATTTCTGATTGTTTATCGTTGTTTATGATGTTTGTTAAGCGAAATAAGTGTTGTGGGTTTGTTGACTTTGGCATTTTTATATCAAGTCAGCCCTTTTAGCACAGACGTTTCGTAGACTTGTCTTGCTGTCAAGTCAAACTGTCATCCTATACATTCACAAAAGTACAATGTATGGGATGACGTTTGACTTGACAGCAAGACAAGTCTACGAAACGTCTGTGCAAGAGGGGCAGCTAGCTTCAAGTACCTACCTAGCCACGATGTCGCGTGATGTTAAGCAATGATGCAGCCGTAGATGGCAGACTAAACCTAGAAGGAGGGATACATTTCTCCCTCGATTTACTTCCGAAACACGGTCATAATTATCGCTTGGCGACAAGGTTTTGCCGAGTGATTGGTAAATATCGCATTTTTTTAGTACTAGTACTTTATAATACATTATAGCCTTTGACCACGATCTGCGACAATGCGGCCGTAGGTAGCAGACTAAACTTCGAGGGTGGGATAAATCCCTTTAAAATAAAATCTATGTTGCGTGAGCTACATATTTCAAGTAAAATGATAAGTGACTCACCTGCCGCCAACCAGTAGGTAATTACCATCCCTTAGTAATAACCTGAAGTAGTCTGTGTGTGTCTCGTTGCCTAAAAATTTGTGCGTGTCGTCGACTCCTGGAACAAAACAAATGACTGTCGTTAGTTTTTGAACACACGGTATTAATTTTCGCTAAAGTGTGAATTGTCTTTTTTTTTCTTCACTACTTTACCGGGGGTAGACTTCCTTTGCAGGAGGTCGACTACTGGGTACCCACTATAAAACCTGGGGGTGTTCCAGCGGGACGCCATAATGCCGGGCAGCGGGTACGCCGAAGCACTCATCCGCGTCCGTGAGTTTATTCTAGCGCATTAGGCGGCCTTCTTTCATGGTATGCGCAAGTACAATATTACATACATTTGTATAAATATAATAATGTTCGTATGTAGAGGTAGGTATTGGTATATAATATTCATATCTTAGTGGCGCTACCAACAGCCCGCACCAAGCGTTTTGCTTCGTCGTTTCTAATGAGAACTGGTCGCATTTGGAACACTTTGCCGTCATCTGTGTTTCCCGAGCGGTACAACTTGGGTATCTTCAAGGCACGAGTGAATAGGTACCTTTCTAGGCGTCATACGTGATCCATCGTCGACCGCATTTTCACTTTCCATCAGGTGGGATGTGGTCAAACGTAGGCCTATTTAGTATAAAAAAAAATATATCTAAATAATAACTTCCTTTTTATACGTCGATTAAAAAGAAGAAGCAATAAAGTTTTTACAGTAAACACAATGCAAAGTACACATAATATGGCACAGTAAAGCTTTTCAGATTTATTATTGTGACGACAAAGTAACTATTCAGACAAAGAGAACAATTTTCTACACTCGCATTCTGAGAAAAAGACGAGTTTCAAAGAAATACAATACGATGTTTGTATTAAAAACATATAAAATAATTATTAGGTCTATAAAAATGTCCATTAAAGTTAAGAATTTATTTGATGTTAAATTTTTGATCAAATTAAAATAAGAGGGACCATACTATAAGAAATTGAATTAAATCATTTTTAACCCCCGACGCAAAAACGACGGGGTGTTATAAGTTTGACGTGTCTGTATGTCTGTGTGTGTATGTGTCTGTCTGTGGCATCGTAGCTCCCGAACGGATGAACGGATTTTTATTTAGTTTTTTGAAATAAGTTTAATTTATAGACAATATTTAATATTATTCTCCAATTGCTTTATGTAGCATTTCAGTCTAAAACTTGTATCAACAAAAAATCCACTGGATTTTCGAATCCATTTTCAAAGACAGGTAAGAACAGAAAAGCTGGACAAAGCATCGTTTAATCGAGTAGCCACATAATCATACGGATAGAGCACCAAAATACCCTTAATACATCCCAAAAGCTTTACTTTCCACTGAAAACGAGGTCTGAAATAATGGCTTTGGTCCTCATTAAGCTTCTTTTGTCATAACCCGGCACGGGGCTTTGACATTTGATTCCCTTTTATGTTTGCCAAGCGAATTACGGCTGTATATCAGCGACATAAATCATATTTTCGTCGAAAAGGGTTCGAGGATATTGAGCAAAAAGTTACCTTGAATGTTTAGAAAGTCATTTTGGTGGCTATTTTGGGGATATAACGTTTTATGACATATTTTTTTGAATGGTTGGTTGATAAATGATTAGGATATTCATATAAATGGCCAGTGTGCTTCGTAATCGTTTCATTTGATGTCTTATGTAAAAGGGTAGGTCAAGGTTAAAAATACATAATATTTAAATACCTATTTGGTCCTTCAGCTAAATAATAAAATAAATACATTAAATTATACATATATTATATTCTTTGGTTTGATTAGTCAATACAATTAAAGTGACTGTGATAAGCTTTATTTTTTTTTGGGAACGCGCTACGTAGCTACGACACACTTCATTATAGAACATTCCAGCCAAATTGTAAGCAGTGACGTAATGACCCCCCCACAAGCAACATTAAATACCTAATGACTTAAAGCTTATTGAAACGAGATTTAATTCCGTTTAATTATTTTTTTCGGGTTTCAATTTGTATCGTGTGAACAACATGGATGACGGCAATGTGTTCCAAATGCGGCCAGTTCCTATTAAGTCTTAAATCTAAAAATAACAAACATTCAATAGAACCTTAAAAACCTTACAAATCCTAACCCAAACGGAGATTCTATAGAAGTACTCGTATAATCAAGTAGGAATGTGATGACAAGTAAAATGCTTCGGAAGCACGTACGGTAAAATCGGCGATTACTCAAAAGGGCTCCTTTATGTCGGCGGCGGGTCACGACTTGATTTTACATTGATGCCTTCAGTCAGCTATACGTTTGTTCTCAAATATGTGGAATGAATCTCTCTCGGAGGACTGCTATGTGAGCTTAATAAAATTCATTAGAAATTGATTTTACTTTTTTATAAACTTTTTTCATTTTTTATGATAATAAGAGTGAAAAAGGGAGGAGCATTTAAAGCTATGCACGATGCTCAAACATCAGCAGGCCGCACCGCAATGCAACGCCTAACAAAAATACGCCTACGGCCTACATCCTACGAATAAATATTATTCACTATAGCTCATGCTCGTGGCTTTACCCGCGTGTAGAAATCCCTTCTTAGCGGAGGTCGACGTCATAAAATCTACCTATGTTCTAAATTTCAACCCGATCCGATCAGCGGTTTAGGCTGTGCGTTGATAAGTCAGTCAGTCAAACAGTCACTCTTTCCTTTTATATAATTTAGAAGATTCATTATATTATTCTTATCTTCGGTGAAGATGGTAGCAGCCTTTACCTAATAAGCGGGATAAACCGATCCCTGGCTTCTCTGAATATAGTGACGAAACATTGTCATAATGACCGCCGTCGATGACCCGAAAAATAATAACGTTTTTCTATTCCTTTCTAAATCTAAAATGATAAAATAATAGTTTCAAAAGAGCAATCTATTACAATTTACGCTTGATAAGTTACAACATTAAATTAGATAAAAGCTTTTATCTTATCTATAATCTTTTATCTTTTTCCAAAGAAAGTAAACATCAAATTCAATTTGCTACATTATAAAAACTATCGCCCCGAGATACTTCGTGGCTTCCAACACTTAGCCGCGTTAAAATTTAATAGCTTTTAGCTAAAAAGAAGTGCTCTGTGAGATAATTTCAGATAGACTTAGGGCATGCGCATTCGTTGCGTATTTTTTTCCTACTTTTATATTTCGCAATTAAGACTGTCTTTTAACTTTTATTTTTAGCCATAAGTCGTCGTATTGTAAATCAAGAGTGAATAGGTTCTTACTGAACAAGCGTACCACAACTTCGACTGCATCGTCACCCACAGATGAGATTGCGGTCAAACGCAAGTTTGAAAAAGAAAGGTTTCAGCAGAACAATGCTTTACATTAAGATGATCTTATATACATATGTATTTGGAATCTATGAATAAACAAATTCTTATTCTTTTCTACATTAACGTTCATCACTTTTATTCATAAGTCAATCAAAGTTGGAATCGATACTAGATTTTTATTTATATTCAGCGAACTACATACTTCAGCCTTTTTCACGAAACCAGATCTTTTGTACGTTATCAATTGAGACAGTCAACTGAAAACTCGTGTAAGCCTCAGATCCTTTACTCGGACAAACTTTTTGAAGGTCTTTTATCAGATAACGTCTCTCAGATTTAATCGCATCGAGATGAAAGATTTGTGCCTTTTTGTGGAAGAAAAAATCCGTCTGAGTTTAGTTCACGACGAATCACATTAGTGGAACGTAAATCACATGTTGAGATTGCTTTAAACTTATCTTTTTGCGACGTATTACTCTTATCTGACTTTTCGTATTTCTTAACGGTATTTTTTGTGAAATAAAATCTCTCTAGGTACATTACATATTATAAAACAAAATCGCTTCCAGTGTCTGGCTATGTATGCTTAAATCTTTAAATGTTCGTTGTGTAGAATTTTGATGCGGTTTTGTAATAGATAGAGTGATTCAAGAGGTAGGTTTATATGCATAATTTAACAGAGAAACACTAATATTTTTTTATTAGGCGCTACGAAGTGCGTGTGAATCCACTAGTTAATACATCAAAGGTGACTTTTGAACTTTATGATTTTGCTGCTATTTATAAATTTTATCGTATTCCAAAATAACCTCGAGTACGCCTTAGCATACCGCATACCTACCTACACGATGACATATTGTGATGTCTATTTCGGTTTCATTGTTGACGAATATAGATAACACAATTACCTAACCTACCTCCAATAATTGAAAGTCATTTTCCTGTTCGCAATAACAGGGTAACAGGGAGATTTTACCGAAACGAGAACCTGATATTCCTCTCTCAATGTATAGAAATCTATCACAATAGCGGTAAAAAAGAACAGCGAAAATATTTCCGATTTCCCTCTATATTGCCACGTGTCGAAAAAACCTATGTTGGAATTACAATGGATAAATAAAAAAATCACAAATAGTACTACTGGATTTTTTATGATCAGGTTACTGGATTTTTCCATCTACTTTTGTACATCAAAGATCTGTGAAAAGATAAAAAATAGATCAAATTGAGATTTTAACTGTAAAGATAATGAATTAATAGATTCTGGATTGGAGGGCAATGTTACCAGCGAAATTACTGGGCATGGCGAGATTCAATAACACTTTATCTCTGGAGAAATAGTGCAGTGTAGTGCCGCGCAGAATTTTAAATTTCATGGCATTGTATCTGATATGGGTATGGGCAATCATGATGCTTACCATTACTACTCACGTTAGGTCCTGATGCTAAAAGAAATCCTCCAATTCATAAGTGGGTCATTTACGTTGCTGACCTATTCTTGGCAAGCCATCAATCCATCACGGTATCTCCGGTCGGTCTCTTTACCGAAGTCCTACTTTACTAGCAAAATCCAACGATCGATTCTACTAGATAAGTAGTCAAAGTCTACATATCATTTTAAATAATATTAATATATTTTTATTTATTATAGCCTATAGGTAGCCTATAGGTGGCGTTAGGTTAGCCTTTGACCACGATCTAGCGTGATGATAGGTAAGCAACGATGTGGCCATGGATGATAGAAGGCCTATATTATTTATGTTACCTGCGAAACCTTAGGCGGTTAAACTTTTTTATCGCCGAAAGTCACGCGGCGTGGCATGTTACGAAGCGTTCTTTGTAACTCCTCATTCATACTTGGTTTTTATGGTCTTCGCCGTTCTCCGGGTGAGATTATTTTTCTCGTAAACAGGCGAGATATGCCGAGATATGATAAACTCGCGGAATGGCATCCGATAAGTTTGCGCATCGCACCTGAGATCCGAATTGTATATAGTAACATTTTTAGTGTTAAACGTAGAGATTCCTAAGGTCACTCAGCTTACCGTATTTATTTAGACCTATTTTTGCCGCCATAGGCGGCAATCAAGAAGACAGCTCTCTTAATCAAGCAGATGGTGAGTGGTTAACGCCGCGCCGCCTGTGGATACCTACAATACTTTGTGGCTTATATATATGGTTGTAATACCTTGGAAGTATAGTGCCACATTTCTGTTTAAACTTTTTTAGTGCCACTTATTTCAGTAACTTAAGTAATTTTGACGTGAAGTTGTAATCAACACCGAAACCTAAAATTTCGTATTTAAGTAAATAGCGTTCAAAAGAGATTCCATACTACTGGTATGGAAAGTCCATAGCCAAGCTTTAAAAGCTGTAACAACGCATCATAGAGTCCAGTACCAAGAACAAAACCGATACAAAACACAGTGGTATCCATCTTCATTAGCGGCGACCGCTGTTACGGCCAACCGCCACAAGTGGGCAGGGCAATAAATACTCGAGCGACATCTGTTCCGAGAAATCTTTGTGCTTTGTACGCTTCAAATGTGACGTTGGACATTGGTCTCAGAAAACATTGGTCCAGTTTATCCAGTTTTAAATTGCACATTTCCATCAAACAAAATGTTTCTGACGCTGAAACGTGTTCTTGAGCCTTGCGTTTCTCATGGTTCATATGAATTTATTTTTTAATAAACAAAATTCATGGAAAGCTCTATACTTACAAAACTATGCTTTTATATTATCATAATTCATAATAATATGAATATTTTAATTGGCTCCACTTAAATTCATTTACTACTTGTTATATTAACTTGTTGTTGTTATATTTTACTGAATAAAAACGTGTGAAAAAGTGTAGAAGATAAATTTGTGGTTGACCTGGAGTGGAATCAGGGCTGGAATGTAATGAGAAGATTCTTAGTGATGAGACAATTATGATCTAGAGTGAGACTTTGGTATTTCTCACTGCTGTCTCTTTTTTACAAGCTTTATATTACTTTCACCTGTCTGTTGTCTGTCTGTCTGTCTGTAATCAAATCTTGCAAGTTTGATTTGACCCACTTTCCGGTTTCCAATTGAGCTGAAAATTTGCATGCGTGTGTAAATCGGATGACAATGCAATATTATTATGACATGGAGCTGATCTGATGATGGAGCTGGAAGGTGGCTATAGGAACTCTGTCATTAAACAACGCAACTCCATCGAGTTTGGGCTCATTTGATTCGTCTTGACGAGTACTAGATGATGCAAGATGGTAATGATAATTAAAGCTTGTTTTTAAAAAGTATTTTTAAAATTTCACTTGTTACACTTTAAAACCTAAAAATAACATGTTTTTTTTTACACTTAAAAAGTTCCCGAGAAGAGCTCGTTTTATAGTTTACATTTGAAAAGAACCTAAGTTTTCAGCTTCGAATGTACGAGTACAAATTAAATCCACTAACATGAGACGTTATGACGTCCACATGGCTCGGAGCCAGCGGTGCGTTGGCCACCATTCCTAACAGAAGCAATTTGTTTTAGCATGTGCGCAACTTTATCTGCTGGTATGCACTATTATAGTAGCTTTGATGTTGACTAAAGCAGTGCCAAATATGATCGCTATCTGAGAGGGATAACATTTTCCACTTCATAAAGTTGTAAGAAATAAGATTTTGTACGTTTCGCTATTGTAGTTTTATTAATGCTTGGTTTAAATAGCAGTTGAACGTGTGTTTTGTGTGTTCATGATATCTTATAAATTGAAGATATTAAGTGCTAATTGTGCAAAAAACCAGCTTTAATTATCATAAACTGTATTTCTTGGAATTTCTTTGAAGATACACTTAACTTTGCATGATATTTGAAAGTGTCAGCACACTTTTGATGTATGTTTTTTTTGAACATATTATTAATGGAAATATATTTTTATAGAAAAAAATTCGTTCGTTGGCGGCAACCCTGGTGTAAACAAACCTTGGGAAACCGAGTTCGATGTGTGTTAAAAACGAGAAAATCTGTACCACAATATTAATACCATTTAAGTAAATAACATTGATCCGACTATTCCTGGTTTCCATCCAAAAACATTCAGCCAAATAGGTTGTTAGGCCGAAAACAGTGTTCGATTAATATAACGGCAACAATTTGGCGAGAAACTCAAGTTTAATAAGAATCCACGTATCGTGTGAGTGCGGAACGATGTTGGCATTAGAAAGTGTTACTTCATTGCATACTGATGTTGCTTGATGCAAGGGGATGCGAAGAAATCGATGTTGGAGAACACTTTACTTCCTGGAAATAAGTCGCATTAGGGATTTTTTATGAGCTCGTCTAGAACGAACTTCTTTTTGCAGATACGGTACTTTAAACTAATTGTGAAATCTAACCTAACCCACTGTTTTACGTGCGTCCCGGTGAACTTTTTGCCACACACTGAGATTTGAACCCAGGGCTTCCGGATTAAAAGCCGGACGTATGACCACTGGGCCACGGACGGTACGACTATCACTACATAGTATAAAACAAAGTCTCACCTTGTATCAGTCTGTCTATGTATGCTTTAAATCTTTAAAACAACGCAACGGATTATGATGCGGTTTTTTTAATAGATAGAGGAATTCAAAGGAAATGTATAATACATGCATAATATACGAGTAGTAGTAAAAAAACTCATAAGTTACTGTTAGGCGCAACGAAGTGCGCTCGGGTTCACTAGTCTAAATATACTAGTATAAAGTAAAGAGTGACTGATTGACTGACTGATCTATCAACGCAAAGCCCAAACCTCGCCGCGAGCATAAGCTAGTAAGCAATAAAACACAAATTCGAGTAACCTCACAAGTTATCGATGAAAATGTCGTAGCCACTAGAGCGGCGCCGTGTAAAAGTGGTCACCGTCGTTAGGCCGGACATTTTGTTCGTCGAGTGGTAGCTCGTTAGTCTTACGTAATGGTGGTAGGTGGTAGATGTATTGTGGTGCTTGTTTTATAGAAAGTCAAACTAAATAGAGATAATAAAAGAAAAGTGACCGACTGATCTATTAACGCGCAGCGGCGCAGTCCAAACCACTGAATAGATTTGGTCGAAATTTGCGACATGGTAATGGATAGATGTTATGACGTAGACCTATGGTAATAGATTTTTGCATTCTGGTAAAGTCGCGAGCATAATTATTAATAAGTGATATAAATATAAAATAATAAATCTACTTCAAGCTTCTTCCAAAAGGAGAAAGAGAGACGCGCGTTAATTTTTGTTGATACGATCATAATTTTTTTTATTATAAAAATTTTATTGTAGCTCATTCCACATTTTTATGTTGGTTGAAAAGTTAGTACAATAATAAATATTGTCCTGTAGACACAAATAAATAAGCACAGATAAGTACATAAACCTTAAAAATAATTCAGTTTTCTTATCCCATTCTGACAATAGGCCGCGCTCATAACTATCTTATTTCATATCTAAGATAGCCAAAGACAGCTTTTGTAGGACATCTTGTCCTTTCAAGTGCTGGTCGTTAGGCCTAATGGAGGTTTGTACTGGCGGTACATCGCCATTTTTCCGCGAAACGTTGATTATCTAGGAGAATTTGTACTGGCTGTTTTTGTACTTTTTGTCGTTTCATTGTACGAGGTAATGTTCTAATTATTTCGTAAAGAATATTTATTAGTTTGGATGACATATAATTTATTTACTTTTGAACAATATGAATTAACAACATAAATGATGTTTTTTAGCAATATTTAAATAGAATGTAGTTAATAATTGCGTTTGCCAATGTAGGTACTAGGTACTGAAAGTTCATGAATTTTATCGAAATTGTTCTAACAATTTTTTAAGTTATGAATTAAAATCGTTTCGCTGTGCGTATTGAAAGTGAGCTTGATGTCTTTTATATGGTTTTACTTTTCACAAATTAATATCAAGACAATTAAAAAAAAAACTCAGAAGAACTTCTAATATTTTGATCAAAACTACATCATGAAGAGGTATTTGTTTCGTTTGTGATTAACTCGCGCGTTCTCATTTATCTTACTTGTTCAAAATACCAAGAAACCTAATGAGTCAGGTTAGTTCAAGAATATTAAAGGAATACCGTATCAGAGGCGAAATATAGTCCTTATTCTCACTGAAGAAAGTTCATAGTGAGGCGTTTAAAGTTCTGAAGCTCTAGATCTAGACTTTAGACGGGTTAATAGAGTTTAGACTACCTGCTGTTAGTCTAAGACTGGAGACACACGGCAAGATATTCTGCTTAATATTACTGTATTCTTTTAGAGTTTACCAGTTCTACGTTTATTTTTTCTTTCATTAAATATTTTTAAATTTTATATCAACGTAAAAATTGTATTACAAGATTTTAGACATAATTAGCGGAGGTCTACGTAAAAAACTTATCAGTTCTGAATTTGAACCCAATCCGTTATAAGAGAATTGAAAAATTCAGGAAAATTAAAACCTAATTTTAATAAAGTGGGTATACGTTGAACCAAACATACGTAAACGGTGAGTTTTAAACACCAATCTAATCTGTGCATGTGTGACAATAATAAAAATACCTTAACCGAGACAAGCTCAAGACTAAGGGCTTGTTCACGTGAACGCGCGGGCGCGGGCGCGGGCGCGAAATATCAAACATATGACGTGCTATGAAGGTGTTCACGTACAACGCACGTGCGGTGTGAGCAAAGTCTGTCGCGCCAGCGCCCGCGCCCGCGCCCGCGCCCGCGCCCGCGTGTTATAGCGTGAACAAGCACTTAGTAAGTGTGGCCAAATTGGGCACCGAAAAAATGTGAAGAAAAACTTGCTTCAAATTTATTCTATCGAGACAGTTTTTACGCTCGCCCCGCACGTAAAACAGAACATATTTCACTAAATTACTCAGTGCAAATCATTGAATACCTTAGTCCATTTACTGCGAACGACAAACATAACCCGGCTCGGCGGTCTTTACGAGCGTGTATCATACTTTAAGGCTTTAAGGCGAGGTCGCACAGTGCGAGTAGCTGCCGTGATAGTTACTGGTACACTGAACTGGCATAGCATTTGCCTGAGCTGAGCTGAGACTGAGATGCCAAAGTGTGTGACTAATTCATGTCCGAGTCGAAATTGCAACTTCTCGCGAGTAGTGTAAAAAAAGGTTCCAATTTTGAATATGCACTTACTTATCGCTGATATTTTTCTAGTAATAGCAATAACTTAACAACATATTCTTATCATAGCCGTCAGTCTTTCAATAGCCCATTGCCATACATAAGCTTTCCGTCTCTCTCAAGGATTAACAGCGGTGACTTCACAGTTGAATCTTATCATAATCATCAGTCGACCATTGCCATACATAGGCCTTCCTTTGATCTCAAGCCAAATACTAACCTAACTGATATTTCAATGCCATCGAATATGCCAACTCGCACTGTGTAAACTCAGCATTACGTTGATATAACGTTAGACTGCAGCTATGGTTAGCTTTGCGAACAACAGTGCCTATTATTCAAGGTAACTTAAGCTCAGTTTCAAGTTATTAGATGCCCGTAAGTGGTCAGATTGTGGTCACCTTTAATGGTGCATTTACATTAAGTGTACTGAACGCAAATAGATTGTTGATAGTTTATAGACAAGTCAATGTGGAACTGAGCTGAATCGAGAAATTAGGCAAGTTCGAGATCAATAGATCCTTTAGTAATATAAAACCCACAAGTTTAAGAGAAATGTCCTTCATAGCTATGTATGTAAAAGAAGATAATTCAGAAACAAAAATACTTATGTAAGTTTGTTACTTCTTCATGCCTAAATAGCTAAATCGATTAATTTTAAATTTGGAATATTATAGATTAATAGGTACGTAGCTTAGAGCCTGGAATAACACACCGTATAATTTGAGTTACCTACAACCGTTGGATACAGAGAGTTCTGAATAACAACGGTTCCTCAACAAAGGCAAACGTAAAATACTGAACTTCAATTTCTTGATTGTCTGGAAGAGATCGCTATTAGCGATAAAATCACCAATTATAACACTTACAATAGAATAATACTTTATTGCATACCAAATAATTACAAAGAAACTTACTGAGCTAGATAGAATCTTAATACTAGGTAAATAATCGGCGGTCTTATCGCAGTAGGCAATTTCTTACAGACAACCTGGGTATGGAACTGGACTGATATTACACTTAGTTTTTTTTATAGTTTAAGATTTTAAGTTCCTTTTGTACATTTCTTTTGTGTTTCAATAAAGTGATATCTATCTAGAAAAGTAAATCCAGCGAAATCCCCGGTCATAAAATGCATATAACTTCCCATCGCTTCAAGCTTCCAGCGAATCACACTTGGCAGCGTTTTCTTAATCGCGGAACGAGAGCAGATTATTAAGATGGTACTGTTTTAATTTCCTGCAGGTGTTCTGTTTACTCGCGAATTTAAACAGGTCAAGCTGTGAATTAAGAACGTTTTAATGACGTTTAATTTATTGCCCTATTTTATTCTGGGTCAGTAGGAAAACTCAATTATGTTGTATCTTTTTGGTCACAATACTGTTAAAGACAAGCTTCGATATTATTTTGTGAGTAAGAAGTAGAAGTGTGTAAATAAGAAGTAGGTTTCTGCATTTAGTTAATAAGTATAGAGGTATTAGATACGTATTTAGTTAATAAATAAGAAGAGCTATTTGTAGTATTAAAAAGAAACATAAATAAAAACAAGTGAAATTTCAAAAAACCTTTTTAAAAACAAGCTTTTATTATTATTACCATATAGCACCATAAAGTACTCGTCAAGACGAATCAAATGAGCCCGAACTCGATGGAGTTACGTCGTTTAATTACGGAGTTCATATGGCTACCTTCCAGCTCCATCATCAGATCAGCTCGATGTCATAAAAAAATTGCATTGTCCACCGATTTATACATGCATACAAAATTTCAGTTTAACCGGACACCGGGAAATAGGTCAAATTCAACTTGCAAGATTTGATTACACACAGACAACAGACAGGTGAAAGTAAATAAAAGCTTGTAATAAGCATAAATTTTTCCTTTATTAACCTAAAATCAAGACATAATATTATGAGTATTTTTGGGTCAAAAATTAGGTCAATGTTTGTATCTAGTCAAACCTAAAATCCCCATCGTGTAAATGTGGAATTTTCCGATAAGACTTTTTTCTATGAATAGGTCTATACACATGTATGTATTTTATACAAATACCAAAGATCTTGGTCTCCCCAAACCCATCCAATACCTTTCATTAGACATTCCTAAGTCATCTATTACCAAAGGCACTAACTCTGAAGGTGCGCAAGATAAATCGACAAGTTCAGTTGACAGAGCCGGAAATGCATCCGTTACTGTCCGCTCCATCCACTCTAAACTTGCACGTTGTCCTACTACATATCAGGAACATTCTGTATGGCCGTCAGATGCAGTTTTAAACTGGACGAACTGTCATGTATCATGTAGGGGAAACCTCCGTGCAAGTCTATGAATAAACTATGTGTGTATTGAAGCGAATGATTGGTGTCCAAGCCGTTGCCTTTTATATATATCTAGTTTAATTTATGTTGTAGACATATATAGACAATTTGCTCCTTAATAAAAGAAAATCCTTCTTATATTACAGACGCGAAAGTATGACGTATATTTGTTACCTCTTCAAGCCCAAACGGATACAATGTTTGAGTTGAAATTTGGTATACAATGTTTTAGTAGGTCTGTAACTATCAGACAATCCCAATCGTGGTAAAACTCAATTTTTAAGATCATTTTGTGTTCCTTCGTTCAAACATTTGCAAGTAATAAAACTAAGTTCAAATTCAGTTCGCGGTAAGTTCTATCGTTTTGAATCGTTCTGCAGATAGCTGATACTTTGACTAAAAACGTGAAAAATATTTCCAGCGAATAAAGTTAGAATGAATTGTAAAGATACTACTGCATGGTTGACGGTGTAAAATATGATCGTCGGAAAAGAGATCATTACTTTTTACAAAACTTTAAGCTCGGTTATACATAAATATAAAAAGTAGTAATGAAAGGGTCCATCACTAATTATACATACATATAGGCTAGTTACTATCTATCCACCTGATGAAACCGTGTCGCCAAGCGGTCATTATATGACCATGTTCTGGCACGATTTTCAGTAAAGCCAGGTTTTAGTCTGCTTCTATCTAGAGCATGGTCATCTCAAAGTATAAAAGTATTCCCATCCAACGTGGCAATGCTACCAACATTCTGGGAACGCTACAATCTGACAGTGGTTTGGCGCACTTGGATTTTCTGTAGATTGGCGTGTGGCCGCCCTGTGGTTTCTTTACTGATGAAGTAGATGTAGTATACTTGTGTTTTCTCAATAATAGCCACTTCGAAAATTAAATATACATCCACACGTACATTAAAAATATCATAAACATGCATAAAGCAAACACGTTCACTCGCAGAAATCTACACGAGCAAGACTGCACTTTATTAAGGCTTCCACATTGCATAATCTAAGAGATGCTAAAACCACGAGCGTCTAATATTTCACACCAGCCTGAGAGCGCGGGCCTTAAAACCTGCCCTGGTAACATATTTAGTTCGCTTTAAGTGGTACTGTACGACAGAATACATAATAGTGTTGGTGTTAGTACTAGATATTCTTTGGTATACGGGCTAAGTGGTCGTATACGACGTTATGCTAAATTTGGTTCCTTTGTGCACTTATGGAGATTCACCCAAAGCCAATATAAAACGATTTAGAAAATTAAGAGCGTTCATCACCATCATCTTCCTGCCCTTATCCCACATTATGTAAGGTCAGCACAACACGTTTTTCTCTTCCATTCTACTCTATCATTCGTCATATGTTCATACACTACCCTAGCACGCATATCCTCTAAGAGCGTTATCCATATTAAATATCAAAAAAATGCGACTAAACTCATAGATTTAAAGTCGAAGCTAGGCCCAATCCTAGGTTTCGGACCATTACGATGTTTATTGGGAGGTCACGCTTCGAAGTTGCAACTCTAACTAGGTACCCGGTTAGCAGAAAATATATAGCTGCAAGTACAATTACTATCACATAGGAGCTATTGAGCCAGTTTATGTAAAAAGTGACAACTTGTAAAAGAAAAGCGTAACAGATTGACTTACTGACTGATCTAAAACCATTAAATGAATTGGGTTGTAATTTGGAATACAGATAGGTTTTATTCGCTAAGGATTTCTCCGCTGCGAGCATACCTAAACTAGTTTTTGCATAAAAATCTGTTTATTAAATTTTCAGCAGAATTGTTACCTAAGTGGCGATATTAAATCGAGCAGTCTCTTTAATGCCATCCGTCTATCCACTCTATTTATAAGCCAAGAGAATATTCTTAGTACAGAACTTTGGGTCGAAATATTTTTGGAGCTTAAGTTAAAACTTAGTCCGGGAAGTGTCGCTATCGCATTACTTAAAGTGGGTCAACTTCAAGTTAAGAGGAAATGTATATTTTATGTTAAACTTTTGCGTAAATACATCTTACTCTAGATACTGTAATATATTAAGTTGATAGTTTCATTCTAAGTTTTTGTTTAAATTTGAGGTGTTTCGATAAAAAGGTCTGAAAATGTGAGCGTGCTGTATTACAGAGATCTGTATAGTATATTACATAAAATGTAAGCGCGACTGAAGCTGAGTTTGAGTTATAATTTGGCACATATTTATAAATTATGACGTAGCCAGTAGGTGTCCGGTAAATATAGGTACATTACTTGGTCGCCGGTAAAGCAGTAATAGAACTAAAATGTTCATAGTTTACTATACGTTCCAAGCAATTACAAAAATATGTTAATTCTTCTTATTTCAGCTTGTTTAAACTATAAAAAACAATATTACAATGATTAGTTTCACACATTAGAACAATAAATTGCATTATAAAAGGCAGTGCGAAGCGTGCACTATGATTATATTGAAGGAACCTTGCTCCCTGCGTAATGCCATTGTACCAGTAATACACGCTTTTCTTATAGGGTTGTCACATGTTCATATTTTTGTCTAGTTATTCATGTCAAATACCTTCCCGTAAAGCAATGTTTTACCTTCTATTTTTCTTATAAGGGCCTTTTGATCCTCTAGAGTCTGGGAAATTGATCTTAATCAGAATTGTCTGAGGTGAAAATTTGCTTATCACAGTCATGGTACCTACTGCAAAGAATTTCGATAATAAATCTTATCTACGCCATACGCATTAGATTTTTTCTGTTTACCTAAGCGTATTAAATTAAATGAACATTTCATTTAATACGAAAAAAGAATATAAAACTTTTGTTGCAATGAGGGACAACCCTACAGTACTTGCCTAGCATTTCCTTGATATCTCCATACAAGATTTCAGCGGCAAGTAATCGTGGGTCGCAGCGTCTCGGCTTAGCATTAGTTGTGAGCTGTTTACTGCCTCGCACATGTGCAATGTGCATCTTTTGATTAATTTTATTGTTCCTTTGCGCTTGAGAAGTGCGATATTATAAATTATGATGTTTGTTTTTGTGTTGAATCTTTTAAAAGATCGAATTTTCCTATTTATTTCAGGAGAATATATATAATAGTCGTTGATAGAGATTACATTTTTATAGATATATTGTGTTTAAAACGATATTTTGTGTTTTATTTTACGCGCCACCTGTCAAGACTAATAAACTTCTTATCTTGCATAAATAGTAGTCTGATGTTTATTAACAAGAGGCTACTTTGCCATTTCCACAGTCATTGCAAAAACATTTGCAGCTACTGTGCTTCGGTAGGAGGGCACTTTAGCTAGTGAAATTACTGGGCTGAAGAGTCTTAACATCTTATGACTTAAGAAGTAAGAAGTATTGGCTCAGTGCACCTAGAATTTTACATCATGGTAAAATCCGGGGTAGCACTGTACTAATTATTAATTATGGACAGTGTTGTTTCTTACCATCAGGTGAGCGTCTTGCTCGTCTTTTCTTTATTATTCGAGGTAGTAAGTAGGTAATAAACCGGCAATACACACACACCATAAGAACATAACAACATACACAACATAACACAACAACATCACACACTTGTTCGCATAACATTTCGATACGATATAACCACAGATAAACGAATAATATAACTTAACGAATTACCAATTCAGAGCTCCCACGAAACTACACAAAACATCGTAAACCGCACATTTAATATCAACATTTTTCATATCACCAGAAATTCCGTTTACGACGTCAGATTTCCAAGATTACCACGTTAATTTCGCAAGAAAACTCGTACAGGTGAGCGGGGTGTGAGTAATGGGAATCTCATTATTCCCAACTGCCGCTGATTTTAATTTCCTGCAGCATGCAGCGACGGTGGTGCCGCTCCTTCTTGACGACGATTTATTTGTGTTAATAAATACACGACACGAGTGTGAGTGTAATAAATGCACTTTATGCTGAGATATTTTAATGGGTAAACTTGAGATGTAATTATAAATATAATACGGCTATACTTTTTTGTTGAGATTATCTTAACCACGGTTATGGATAATTACTATGTACAATGTACGTGAGTACAGTTGTATTATATTTTTATCTCGCCAAGTCAAGCAAAAAAAAAAGCGGCTCGGCCGTACCATCCTTTTCTGGAAGCAATTCAGACCATTTTCGACCCCCGACATGAATGCTTTTATGAGCTTGAAGAATTGTAAGTTTAACGATTTTTTTTGTATGTTCACATGTATATTATCCACATAAAGATAAATTTTAAAATGAAAATATTACTCTCACCACACACAAGCAGCATTAGCAGCCATTCTGGAACCGAATGGTCTGATGCGTGACGATGGTAAAAGACCTGACGGTATGACTTTGATTCCCTGGAAGTTGGGTCGGCCGTTAGTGTGGGACGCGACTTGCGTTGATACACTGGCGCCCTCACATCTTCCAGAGACTCAAATTGCGGCTGGTGCGGCGGCAGTTTCTGCTGAGCGGCTCAAGCGGCGTAAATATGCTAACCTCGATAGCGGTTACATTTTTGAGCCGTTTGGGGTAGAGACTTTGGGTCCTTGGGGTCCGGGAGCTCACCGCATTTTCCAAAATTTATCTGAGCGCTTGGTCGAGGCGACGTGTGACCAAAATGCTGGGGTATATTTGGCCCAACGTATAAGTATTGCCATTCAACGTGGCAATGCTGCCAGCATTCTGGGCACTCTGCCAACTGACAGTGGTTTGGAGCACTTGGATTTTCTGTAGATCGGCTTGTGGCCGATCTGTGGTTAATAAAAGTGTTCTTTACTGCTGTAGTAGCTGTAGTATTGTTAGTTTGTTTTTCTCAATAAAGGCATTTGCCACTTTAGGAATAATATGTACACAGATAACTAAAGAAAAAACTTTAAATGTATGAACGAAGTATGCATATTATTTTTTGCTTTCTAGAGCCTCAATTATAATTGAATAATAATTTTACTTACTCGTACAATATAATTTTACTATGTAAGAACACAGCGCAGCACAACTTTCGTACCCCTTTGACGATTTCTATTAACAAGTTAAGATTTCCGCGACTCTCCCCCTCAAACAACTATGTATGTATATTTGTTCATGTACCCAGGTGTAAAACACTGGTGATATGACATATATTATCCGGATTAATATGCGTAGTGTTAAATACATTATTGATCGTTACAATTAACGCTGGCATTAATTAATTTCATAATTAATTTGTGCGTAAGCGTAATCAGTTTTCATGTGATTTTCACAATGAGGGTTATTATTTTTATTTATGGTTTTAATTCGCTAGTTAAATATTTCAACCATTAATATTTTACGTAAAATAATTAAAACTCCGTTAAATATACATTTTAATATGTTAAACTGCTGACGACTTTGATTGATACTAGCTAATATATGTATGCAAAAGTATGAATATAAATCACTACGAGTATGTGTGGAGATATGTTTTTGTTATATTCGAATTGGTACGTCTGAAACGATTGAGCTGAAATTCCGTTACTTTTAACTACGGTTCCAGTAGTACTGGGTGTTGCAAATAGAGATGTTACCTAAAATGTTTTTGTCCATCTAGTAGATTATTTAAAAAATACTGGACACTTATTTTTTCCTAGATAAATTTGATCTTATCTTATCTTAATACACTAAAATTGCTTGGTCGTGATGTCACTGGCCAAACTTTTTTTAATACTAAATAGGTCTACATTTGACCACATCCCACTTGATCATAAGTTCAGATGCGGCCTAAGATGAATCACCCAAGATGCCTAAAAAGGTAAAGTTAGAACCTATTCACTTGTGTCCTATGCTGTAATTCTCGGGAAAGTAAGTACATATATTATATTATAAATTTTTTGACCTCGTCATCATCCCAATTTGTTAATGATTTTATGTCTTTTACAACTAACCCATTTGCTCATATTTGCTGTGTATATCATAACGAAATCTTCCAAGGAAGCCGGGTGTGTTAATCTTCTAATGCAGGCTCAGAACCTGGCATGTTTATTTACAAGCCCCCGGCTGAAAAGCTTACTTTGCATAAGGGACAATGTAACCTTGTATTATTTAGTATTATTTGGATATTTTATGCTATTGTAATGTGAGAAATGTTCACTAGTTTGTTAAATGAAATGTGTGAAATAATGAAAAATATTTTTTCTAACAACTAATATAAAACATAACTTTAATATTGTAAATTAAGTCCAGAAATATGTCCCGTTTTACCTCAATTTGGGAATTTTCTGAAGCCTCCTTCTTTTTAAATGGGTAACCTGCGACCGTTTAAAGTAATATTTATTATATATTTACGAACAAATTATACTATAATAAAACATAAATATCTTTAACTTTATTGTTTTAATTTGTTGTTATGTTAAATTTTCCTTAACACTCACGAAGTTGCTTTATACTTCGTAATATTAAAAAGCAACCAATTTAATACATTGAAAGGTCAAACCAGGCTATATCTACTCGGACCCAAATATTAATTTAATAGAAACTTTCATACACCATTCCCATCTATTGTTTTAATAAATGTGTACCCATTTCAACTAGATGGACCAAAGTTCTGACATCTCACCACATCGCTCTATATTTCACGAGAAATACAATAGAAAACTAATATATGGCGCCAACTTGTGCGCACTTGCAAAAAAAGATGGTGGCATTAGGCCAATTGCGGTCGGTATGACTTACCGTCGCCTGGCGGCCAAGGTTTGTTGCAAGAAAAAAGTCGCTCCTTTGAGCGATCTTTTTCAACCAACACAGCTTGGTTTCGGCTCGCCAGGTGGCTGTGAGGCAGCTGTTCATTCTCTTCGCACTTTTCTCGATCAAAATTGTGGTGAGGTTCTGCTAAAGGTGGATGTAAAGAACGCCTTTAATTCGGTGGACAGAGGGGCCCTGTTGACGCAAGTGAAAGATAAAGTCCCGGATATCTACAATTTTCTTTGGCAATGTTATGGGAATCCTTCGAAATTAGTTTACAAAAATAATCTTATTTTGTCTTCTGTTGGTTGTCAACAGGGTGATCCACTCGGACCGGCCATTTTCAGCCTGGCCATCCATCCGATTATTCAGCGTCTAAAGTCCAAACTTAATGTTTGGTACTTAGATGACGGAACTTTAGGAGGTGATGCGGGAACTGTACTTGACGATTTAAAAACTCTTATAGACGAATTTCGTCTCATTGGCCTAGAACTAAATTTATCAAAATGTGAAATTTTTATTTCAGATACATGTTTGGACAAAGATTTGGTACTTGATCAATTCCTTCGTTTGGCACCCAGCATAAAAATTGTCGATAAGTGCTCACTTCGCCTCCTTGGTTCGCCGATCCTAGACGAATCCTTCCCACCTTTTGTTGAGGAAAAAATTCAAAATTTTATGATGGCCTCGGACAGATTGATCAAAATTAATGCCCACATGGCATTTACTATTATCAGGTATTGTTTGTTTGTACCAAAATTTACATACGTTTTACGATGTTGTCCATTGTGGAAACACAATGAGCTTCTTGTAAGCTTAGACAACGTCATAAAAAATACCCTGATGTCGGTCCTGAATTTGAGCTTGGATGACAGGGCTTGGTCTCAAGCCTCCTTACCTATCAGGTTTGGGGGCCTGGGGGTCCGTAAAATTTCTAGTGTCGCTCTCCCGGCTTTTTTGTCCTCAGTGCATAGTTCGGACAATCTCATTCAAAAAATACTCGCTCCCTCGCGAGACCCCGCATTATCATCTTTGGCTATAGCTAATTCAGCTGAGGCAAAAAATGCTTGGGTTGCAGCTTGCCCCAATACCGATTTACCTAAAGTACCATCTTCACAGAGACTGTGGGATGGGCCTCTCTGCGAGTTGGCACGGAATAGTCTAATACAAACGTGTCCCAACTCGTCAGACCGTGCCCGACTTCTAGCAGTCTCTGTTAGGGAATCTGGTTTTTGGTTGCAAGCCATCCCTTCCATTAATACTGGTAATCTTTTAGATTCATCTGCTTTTCGTGTAGCTGTTTGTTTGCGCCTGGGTGCAGCATGTTATGTAGGTCACCGCTGTCAGTGTGGTAATGCAGTCGACGAACTCGGTCACCATGGTCTCTCATGTTCTCGGAGCGCTGGCCGAATCTCCCGCCACTCCAGTCTCAACGACATCATTCGCCGGGCTTTTACCAGCGCCAATGTAGCAGCCATTCTGGAACCGAATGGTCTGATGCGTGACGATGGTAAAAGACCTGACGGTATGACTTTGATTCCCTGGAAGTTGGGTCGGCCGTTAGTGTGGGACGCGACTTGCGTTGATACACTGGCGCCCTCACATCTTCCAGAGACTCAAATTGCGGCTGGTGCGGCGGCAGTTTCTGCTGAGCGGCTCAAGCGGCGTAAATATGCTAACCTCGATAGCGGTTACATTTTTGAGCCGTTTGGGGTAGAGACTTTGGGTCCTTGGGGTCCGGGAGCTCACCGCATTTTCCAAAATTTATCTGAGCGCTTGGTCGAGGCGACGTGTGACCAAAATGCTGGGGTATATTTGGCCCAACGTATAAGTATTGCCATTCAACGTGGCAATGCTGCCAGCATTCTGGGCACTCTGCCAACTGACAGTGGTTTGGAGCACTTGGATTTTCTGTAGATCGGCTTGTGGCCGATCTGTGGTTAATAAAAGTGTTCTTTACTGCTGTAGTAGCTGTAGTATTGTTAGTTTGTTTTTCTCAATAAAGGCATTTGCCACTTTAAAAAAAAAAAAAAAAAAACTAAAAAATAGAAAACTCTTTATTGAAAACCACAAATACAATAGAAAAAAAAAATACAAAATACCGGGGGTAGACTTCCTTTGCAGGAGGTCGTCTAGGTGGGTACCCCAACAGTGCCAGTTATTCTACCGCCTGAGCAGTAATGTGCAAACATTACTGTGCTCCGGTAGGAGGGCACTGTAGCTAGTGAAATTGCTGGGCTAAAGAGTCTTAACATCTTATGACTCTTGAGTAAGAAGCGTTGGTGCAGTGCTCCTAGAATTTCACATTATTGTGAAATCCTAGGTAACACTGTACTGATTATGGGCAGCCGTTATCTCTTAACATCAGGAGAGCGTCTTGCTCGTCTTCTACTTCATCACAAAAAAAAAAACTTAATAGTGAAAAAGCGTTACAATTGGCGGTCTTAGCGATCTCTTCCAGACAACCAAGCAGGGAAAGGAAAAACAGAAATAAGAGCAAAATATATCTATTGAGACAGAAGTACCTACATGATTATATTTCTTATATTGTTAAATCACACATATTATAATTGCGAAAGTTTGTGAGTGAGTGTGTATGTTTGTTACTTCTTCACCCCTAAACGAGTGGACCGATTGAGCTGAAATTTGGTATAGAGATAGCTTAGACTCTGGAATAACACATAGGCTTACAGCACAGCGGGTGAAATCGCTGGGCGCTGCTAGTACTCCATTACTTACATAAAATATATATAGGTATGTATAATAAAAAAAGATAATATGTAATAAATAAATACCTTTAGAAAATGTTTCTCCTAAATTCAAAACATTTTTATTGGAAAGTACATTTTACAAAGTAAATGCATGTGAAGAAAAATGAAAAGTTGTTCAACTTCAAACCGCTTTGAGCACGCTTGTTCAGATTTACAATGGGTAGTGTTTCACAACTTTTCATGAAGGTAATACTGGAGTAGATTTCGGTACTTCACAAATATGAACATGTGACTTTGTTTTTGAAACTTACAAAATGTACAACTTTCGTTTAGGAAACATGTTGGAGGAATTTGTCTTTTCTAGCTTTCTCTGTTTCTGTCCTTTTTTTTCTTTCCAGGAAACATACTTTACGCATCGTCACCCAGCGCGGAGGGGCGCAGGGTGGTATGTGGGACCTAAGTAAAGATAGTACTTACGTACTTACAGAAATATTATACTTACACACTTTTGGAAGATACTAACAATTATATAGTAGCTTTAATGGATTGGTTTTACGTACATTTTCAGTTTGTTCTTATGCAATCTATGTTGTCGTCGAATAAATGTTTTTTTTCTTTCTTACATTTTTAAAGTAGTTTCAATATTTTATAAACTAGTCCACACACTTATTTTTTACTAGCTGCGCCCTGCGGTTTTACCCGTTGTACTTTACCAAATTTCAGCTCAATTGGTCCACTCGTTTAGGAGTGAACAAGTAGCAAACATACACACTCACTCATTAACTTATACTAGTGTGATTTTTGTGTTTTTGAGATTATTTTTTGATACATAAAAGAAAGAAGACGATCAAGACGCTCTCCTAATGGAAATAGATAACGCTGACTATAATATTTATAATTAGTAATGTGCTACCCAGGATTTTACAGTAAACAAAAATATAAGTATTTTTTCTATAAATTGTTGCTATGCCAACAATGTTAAGAAGCTAAGATCACAATTGATATCACGCCGGAAAATATTTTCCTTGTTATCGTTTCCTGTGAAAATGATGTTTTTATAATATTATGAACAATGAAGCTGTATCATATTGTCTTACTTCCTGGAAGTCTGGTTGAGTGACGTTATCAGGCCGAACTTTTATCGATATACCTCAGATTTTCCTTATACAATTTTTCGTGGGTTTTGTTTAGATAAGTAGGTAAAGGTAGACCGCCAATTGTAACACTTTTTAAATCAAATGTTTTTAATGTTAATTGTTTTGTTTGTAATTATTGTGTGCAATAAAGAGTTATCTATGAATCTATCTTAAGGTAGCATAAAAAAACGGGTAAGGTGGGATATTATGTAGTTTTAAAGGTAATTTTGAATTTTTGTATATTACCTTTCCACATTGTCATTTTGTACCGAAAGACGCCCAACCGTGAAATTTGGATGATCATGGTATTAGACAGAAAAACTACATAAATTATAAGGTGGGGTGATTTTGAATAATTCTGATAAATAATTTTAAAGTGTTTTGTATGGATGTGTGTTTGTTACCTTTCCACGTCTAAATAGTTCCGCTGTTTAGTAGCTCCCACGAATTTCATTTTAAATCTGTAGAGATATTCCTTAAATACCTTCCTTCCTTTAATTCCTTATATACCTTCGTCCTCATATACGACGAAAATGTACAAAAACTCAAATTTTATGACGTTTTACTCATAAATCAGTCTGTCTGTCGAATAGATCAGCAATGTTTCCAAAAATCAACTCGCTATATAATTCGCCAATAACTTATGAAAACTGATTGATTCAAACGCGATAAATCAGCCGGATTCGTAATGAAAATTCAGTGTTACATTGAAACTGCGATTGGCGCACATAAATCGAACTATTTTTATTATCCACCCCCGAGCAAAAAAATGGCCCAACGCCGCGCAGCCGGACCGTTTTGATTGCTGAAGTGAGGCCATATTTTTAAGCTGAACATTTTTTGTTGAGCACATATTTCTGCTGAGCATAAATATTTGCTGGCCATTTTATGTTTTGCTACGAACGGGTTGTGCCATCTGTCGCTAGCTTTGGTAAGATGTTTTGTGACCATACTTTTTGTACCAGGAACCTCACAAGAATATTTGCAAGAGGAGAAAATGTATCTGAAAGACTAGTGGTGTCTAGAAAGAAAAACCAGTCAAGGGGCTTTTGTTTAGGGAGGGGTGAAACAATAATATTATGTATTTTGAATAGAAATTATTTAAAAAAAAAATTATAATAAAATATAAGATGTGTATTATGTATCCTTTTACTTGCTTTTGTTTTTACATAAAGAATAATTAAAATTACTAATTACAGTGAGCGTTGTATTCACGTAAAGAAAGCTTCATACGAGTTGTTTCACGTTGAAATCGAATCCACGCATAACTTGGCGTAGACGCGCATAATGGGGTTCGCCGTTGAAGCAATTAGCAACTTTTGCAATTTAATTTATGCTCATAATAGTCTTATGCGTGACGGTGTGTGGGATATTTGTCTAGAATGTTTTACAAAAAGGTATAGGATTTTTTAAAAAATAAATTAAATTGATTGCTCGTTTAGAAATGATTCTAAAATATTACCTACTTTACCTTTTTGTAACTCATTTTAGACTTAAGTCATAAACATAAACGCTAGATCTATAAAAATATATAATATATATTAAAAGAAAGTTTTATAGTATTAGTTACAAAATTTAAAAGTATGAATGAAGTAATTAATGGCAACAAGTGAATTGAATAAAAAAATTAAAAACCCCCAACGCAATTTGTAATTCACCATTATGTGGTGGCGGCCATCTTGAATTTTAAAATTATCATAGTGCGATGTATTCTACTAGTTAAGCCCTTTCATTTGATACCCATATTGAGGGGGTCGTGGAAAAAAAAACAGCCATTTGGTAGCGGCGGCCATCTTGGACCGATTTCCACCAAACATAGCTAAAAACACTCCCGACTAACACTACTTTCAAACAAAAAAAACTAAATCAAAATCCATAAAAAAACACACAGACAGACACGTCGAACCTATAACACCCCGTCGTTTTTGCTTCGGGGGTTAAAAACGACAGCAAAGACTGCAAATTTGTGTCAAAAGTAGTAAATACCCTAGAAAAATACATAAGATTCACATAAGCATGTGAAAACTGCTGGCTCTAGTAATATCTAATTTATATTCCTTAGAACGAAGTTAGTGTTCATTAGCATTAGTTAAGAAAGCACTAGACGTAGTAATTGCTATAATTAGGTTTTCTATAGATTCTCAAAGTTCTAATTAGATTTTACTTTTTAATAGGTATGAATGTTTTGAAAGAGAGAAAACAACTATTTTCATAGGACTATTTAGTAAATTAGCTTAATGGATTGTTAAAGACTAAGTTATTATTACTAGCTATAAGTTTCTTTAAGGTAATAAATGTATTTGTTTTAAGGAATATCAGGTATGCGAATTAAAAATGAACGTTAATAAAACCTTTAACCCTTAAACCTTAAACCTTTTTTTTTAAATAAACCTTTGTGTTATTTCTGGTTTTGAGCCCTTGTATACAAAATTTACGATCGGATCAGCAGTTTAACGGCGAAGTATAAACACACACTACACTACAATATTAGTAGCATATTATTGACTTTGACCTGATTTTATAACCAGAGCATACTTGAATTAGGAGATATAAATCCTTTAAAAATGTTTTTTTTTTTTAAATATTATTATCATTACAAGGCCGAGGCGGCGCAGGAAAGAGATAAGTGGAAGGATTTGGGGGAGGTCTTTGCCCAGCAGCGGGACAGTACAGACTAAACAAAAAAAAATCATTACAAGACATTTTTGCATAATAGTACAATGCACAACTTCGAACCACAGTCAAAAAAAAAGTAAGAATATTTTTATTTACATAATGCAAATAATATACTAACGTATGTCATAAAAGTACCAGGCGCACATAAAGTCAAGGATATGAAGCGGGCGGATCGCCAAATGCCGCCTCATTTAGGTCAATGCGGCCGATATCGACACCGAGTCTCCAACCGACGAATGTGAACGATGCCGTGAGCGATTTTTAAGCGTTCCCAGGAAAAGTTCCGTAATAGCGGACTTAGAGCTAACTTGTTTTCAGTTTCGGGTTTGGAACTCGCGGTGTTTCGAGAAATGCTCGTTGTTTTGGCATGAAGAGAAATTGGGAGTATTTTGTTGCTTGAAATGTGGAATACAAAAGAAGAGTTCAGTTTGGAACCCATTCATTAAGTTATTGGTTAAAGTTTGTTTGAATTAGAAGTAAACATTTTTTCTTTACTGTACTTTTATTGATTTGTTAGTCTTGACTTTTGTTTCTTTTGAGCCTGATTTTAAGGACCGATTCAATTACAATAATTAGTATTTTCCTTGACATCTAATTACGCTCTGACGCCCACGAAAAGAACAACGCCTTTTATAGTGAAAATACTAACAAACAGTGTTTTGGCTTCGACGCAAGAAAATTCCATTTTTGTAATAATGTTGTTCCTTGCCAAGACAGTTTTTTTTTATGTGATGAAGTAGAAGACGAGCAAGACGCTCTCCTGATGTTAAGAGATAACGGCTGCCCATAATCAGTACAGTGTAACCTAGGATTTCACAATTATGTGAAATTCTAGGAGCACTGCACCAACGCTTCTTACTCAAGAGTCATAAGATGTTAAGACTCTTTAGCCCAGTAATTTCACTAGCTACAGTGCCCTCCTACCGTAGCACAGTAATATTTGCACATCACTGCTCAGGCGGTAGAATAACTGGCACTGTTGAGGTACCCACCTAGACGACCTCCTGCAAAGGAAGTCTACCCCCGGTTTGGAGCATCTTCAAGATTTTTTCTACCATTTCAGTAGGCAGTTATAAAATACACGCCTCTCTTCAAAACGGTAGAATTAAGTGAACTTCTCCTTTTTATGGAACGAAGTAAGAAGACTAGGAAGATGCTCTCCTGATGGTAAGATTTTTTTTTTCGTAGATTTGGCCACTATTTTTTGTTATATATCATGTATGTATATCTATAGCTAGATATTTTTTATCAATTTTTCTCTGGAATAAAAACAAATAACTAACTTTAATTTTTTATTCCCTATTTTACCCCGAAAGCGTTAACACATTCTAAGTTTGTTATGAATTAAGTTAAATTGTATCTATTGTTAATTAAGACCGTGGTTTACTTTTGTCGAGTTTGTTATTACGGAGCTGGAAGTTCTCAGCTTCGGGAATTGTCGGTTTATTTAAACTTTGGACTGCATGTAATTTACTTATTATTTTTCATCTCATTTTCTACTTAATACTATTATTTTACCTAATGTTTTGTGCCATATACTACCTATGTGTTTGACAACCTCTGTGGCACGGTGGGCTAATACCTGCTTGCAACGCAGAAGGTTGCGGGTTCGATTCCCGCATGGGACAAATGTTTGTGTGATCCACAGGTATTTGTTTCTGGTCTGGGTGGTTTAAATATCTATTATAAGTATGTATTTACAAAAGAAAAGTATATAAATATTATATCCGTTACCCTATCCACCATAATACAAGCATTAAGTTGCTTAGTTTGGGGTTAGGTGGCGCTGAGTGAAATGTCCTGAAATATTTATTTATTTTTATTTTTATGTGTGTATTTACCGGAGGTAGACTTACTTTGCAGGAGGTCAACTAGGTGGGTACCCCTACAGTGCCAGTTATTCTAACGCCTGAGTAGTGATGTGTAAACATTACTGTGATTCGGTAGGAGGGCACTGTAGCTAGTGAAATTACTGGGCTGAAGAGTCTTAACATCTTATGACTCAAGTAAGAAGCGTTGGCGCAGTGCCCCCTAATGTATTAATAATGGGCAGCGTTATCTCTTACTATCAGGAGAGCGTCTTGCTCGTCTTCTTACTTCGTTGTATAACAAAAACATTTAGCCTCCTGAGACCTAATACAATATTGGGTTGGTACTATATCCTAGTGCTCTAAATTTAGAACAAAAGATATGTAATTAGATATTCCCAGATTATAATATTTTCAAAACCATCAATATGAGGTTTTTAGGCATTAGTTATTAATAAAAATTAGAATGTAAAAATAAATGTCCAAAATTAAGTACACCGAGACGATCTTCAGTCGTGCTTGATAAAAAAATCTGAGATGATGTGACTACACGTTAAGTACCTAATACTATTACATAATAACTAATATTAACAAAAGTATGGATGTGTGTTTGTTAACGAATAAACACGCAAAAATAAAATAAAAAACCTGGAAAACGACACGTGCTGCTTTTCAGCAGGTAAACCCTACCCGCTGATCACAATTACATCATATGTTATTAATTTAAAAAAATTGAACTCAATTTTAACATTTACCCTATCATCCGCGAACAAGCTAAAATTTGTGGTAGCTACGTTAATAAAGAAATTGAAATGAAAATCTCCTAGCAAAAGTTCGAGCATGAAAATACGTAAAACTGACGTAAAAACCAAAAAATATGAATCGAAAATCGATATAATGTGTATGTCGCGGGGTGGCGGAACCGGATGCGACGCCATAAATCGCCTGTTCGAGTCCGCCCGACGAACTTCCGCTCGGAAAATGTGCGTCTACCCTCCCTTCGTGGTTTTATATACGATTGTGGTATTTTTTTTAAAATACTGCGCGATTTTTATTTGGAACAGAATTTTCTGTATTGAGAGTAAAACTTTACAGGATTTTTTGAATTTTCTGCAATAAATTTTTAATCGGTCGTGGCAGATTTTTTTTATTGTGAGATCTTGCCTGAGTAAGTTACCACGACCCTACACAATATTCTACAGCTAGAGGACTTACATCTTATACTATAGAATAGACCTTGCTCGTGACCATGGCGCATGTAACTGCGCCGAAACGTTGAGGTTGGTTTTATAATGATTTTGTGTTACATAAAAATAAATAAGCGGAAAGACCCGATTAATAAAATTAACATGAGTTTAAAGTGTTATACCTACTATTTATTGAGAGCTGAGTATTGCATAATAACCTATTAAATGCCTAGGTCAGTATAATTTCGTTCATCATATTATAAACATCAGGACTGTTATGTATGGCATAGAGGTAGATTGATATAATCTTGCATTACATGTAAATATTGTTATGTGGTAACGCTTTTAGTATCAAACTGCTGAGTCAATAGAAATTTTGTTCGCTTTAACCTTTTAACTCAAGGACAAAACCGCTGGACGCGAGTTGACACAACCTTATTTTTTCTTTTCTCAAGCAATATTTTTCAGCAAACAATCTTCTGTATTGTCCAATCCCCTTCTCAACCGGCATTGAACGAAGATTGATTTCTGATTCGCGACATCCATCACTCGCGGAGTAAACACTGGTGCCGACTGACAGCGCCAATAACTGTCAATGTATGCTGTAAGTAGGCAAAACGTCAACGATATGAAACTGGGTGAAGGGCTACGCATTGATTTACGCAAAAAACGGGATGTCGTGACGGCGCTTAAGAGTACAAACGCACATTTCGTGATCGTTAATCGCAATTCGCTTTGACAGCGTGATTATTGAGGTACTAACTCTTTATTAAACACATACCTATGTTGTCTGTAAGAAATTACCTGGTGCGATAAGACCACCCATTGTATACTAGCACACTGGAAGCCCTATTTTCCGAGCGAAACAACTTGGGTATTTTCACGACACCTTTCGAGGCAGTTTACGTGATTCATCGTCGTCCGCTTCTGCACTTTCCATCAGGTGAGATGTGGTAAAAAGCCTATTTTGCATAAAAAAGCGAATTTGACTTTTTACGAATTTCTACGCATATAGTGATCGTCAGTTTTTAATTTTAAAGGCATACGACTCCTTAATGGAAAGAGGGCACCATTGTTTGTTAACATCTGCAACTTTAGTAAGTAACACTTGTTTTAGAACGCTATATTACACTATTTATGCGGTTACGCATTAGTATATACAGGCACGGTAAAGATCTCTTTAATATTAATTATGAATTAACCAATTTTCTATAGTGCCCTACTCTGAATGTGGCTAAAGATCGTTGTTACATAAAAAAGTATTTTCATGAATTAAAAGGTCTGGCAAGTTTTAAATGTATTGTACTAAAAGGTTTGATTTACGAGTATATAATACAAATAGGTTCTAAAGAACGCTATTTTCGGTATTTAATGAATGACCAAATTGTTCCTGGTTTTAATATGAAAAGATGAAGGTCGTTACCCTCAAGGGTCGAGTAATCAAAACAATAGCAGGGACCAACCACTCTTAAATTGCAGATCGTTCTCATAGATGCCAAGAACATTTTGTTTTACCAACAGGTGCAATTTGAAAATAATCCTTACAATATTTGGTTTGTGGGATCCTAAAACGTGGCACTGGGCACTGACCCACATATAAGAAAGGTTCGTCCAGTTATTAAGTACACGTGTGCTCTTAACAATAAGTTCTGATATTTTGGGAAATAGCGTGCTGTTTAAAAGTGGATATTATACGTTTGAAGATATTTTATTAACAAACAAATTCATTACAATTTGGAGATATTTCAATCTTGAAATCCAATTACAGTAAAAAATTTTTTTTCAATAAAATTTCCATTTCACTTATATTTTGTGCTGAACGTTCAACCTTAGTCTTAAAAGATGTCAAATATTATGTTGCAGAGTTTCTAAAAGGGTCTAAGCCCTAATGGAAAGAACAAAAGCCTTCGGGCGACCAAAACCGTGTGAACTAGCGTGTTCTAAACATATGTATGTGGGTAAATCCTGAGATCGGGCGTATTTAAGTGATTTCCGTGGCAGATTTTAAATCAAAGTATTATTGCATTTTACATGTAAAACATCAAATTTCCCATAATTATAATTACATCAATCAAATAGGCATCATTATAACTTGTTTTGTTCAGAAGATATTTAAATTTAAATTTTTGGTGCCACGGGAATCAATAAAGTGTGGCATGGGAATCAAAATTCAAACTATTTTATTTGAATTCTATGTTATTATTTAAATATTGACCTCTACATACTAATCATATAAAATAGAAATGATTAAAAACGGTGATCCAAACAGATATACACCAAACATAAAGTATTAAAAAGGTCTATATTGGCTCTCTATATAATAATCATGTAAACTAAATAAAATCAACGTATCGCAGTCTTAAACAATGTAAAAATATTACAGTCACAGTCACTGACAGGATTCACTCCAGAAGCTGTCATCAGATTGTACATTTATCATTAGTTAGGTTAATCTGGACTGAAAGTTGCAGTCAGCCCATAGTTTCGTTTTATTTTTTCATCATACATCATCTCAGCCATAAGACGTCTACTGCTGAGCATAAACCTCCCCTTTAGACCTCCATATATAACACTGGTGTTGAAAGCGACCTGCTTCAAGCGTCTTTCAGTGACCTAAATATGGTCGTCTGCCACACTTGTGGGTAGACGTTCTACGCTGCGTTTGCTTGCCTGTAGTAGCCACTTGAACACTTTTCGACCCCATCAGCCATTCGCTCTACGTGCTATGTGGCCTGCCCATTACCACTTCAGCTTCCTGATCCGCGGAGATATGTCAGTGACTTTGGTTCATCTCCTCATTCCTGATTCGATCACGTAGAGAAACCCCGAGTATAGCCCTCTCCATAGCTCGCTGAGCGACCTTTTAATGTGGTCTGTCTACTATAGTACAATATAAAAAAATCTGATGTATACAATATAAAAAAAATATCTGAAATAATGAAATATACAAATATAAACTGTCAAAATCACTTCCATACCTGCGGCTTCGCTGTAGTTGGGTAAAAAGTGAAAGAATGCGCAAGAAAACTCGGGGGAAAATTGATCACCGTGGTAAAATACCATGAGAATCAATACCATGTAAATCAAAATTTTATAGTTTTTTGTCAATATTTTTAAATACCATAATTATAGACCAAAATTAATAAAATATATGATAAACAATACCCTTTTACTAACTGCACACCCTAGTCAAAAAACCGTAATGGATAAAAAAATATTTTTAAACATGGAAAAGGTAATCAATGATCTAGTGAACCAAAACCACGGTAATCAATTTCTCACCTTCGTAAATTCAGTTTATAACAACGAGAGGAGGAGCCTCTCTTCACTATGTTTAGAGCGCAATCGAAGTTAGCCAATAGCGTGCGTACAAGCTTCTAAGTATTGTGGTTTGTGAAATGTGGGTAGTTATGTCGCGCGCCATGGGAATCACTTTTTGTCCGGGGACAAACCTAAATTTGTTATTTTTTCTAAAACTACGCTGAGTACAGCCTTCGCGTATTTTTTTGATCATGTAACAGTTCACCCTTTACAGCTTTGATCACAGGAACTAATTAAATTCCTTTTATAAGTTAGTGTAAAAAATATATTTTGTTCCGAAAATGTGTAAGGGACAGCCCACGGTAATCAAATTTCAGGGCTTTTACATTTTTTTTTAGATACTTGCAGCTAAATATAACCTGATGTCTATCATGCATTAAGTAGATTGAACCTTAGACTAACAGGAAAAAAATACCTTTGGGTAGAATTTTTATGTTACGGGTAGTTTATTCCCCCAGACACGTAAAATTTTGACTCTCAGGAATCACCCATGTCTTAGTCAAGTTATCAGCAGGCGTTTGTCGTATAGAAATGCACTCTCGTATAATAAATAAGAATAAAAATCATTTATTGCCACACAAAAAAGAAACAATAATGACAAAAAGTATCTACAATTATTACATTAAAAAAATACATCGCAAAAAAAGCTAAATAGCTTTTTTCTGTAATAGTTCAAAACATCAAAAGACTTATTTGTTCCCGGTTTTGGTCACTTTAAAATATACATTCGTTACGTTATAACAATATGTAATTATAATTGATATGCCAAATTTAAACCTAATCTGTTCATTCAGTCTCATTTTTATTTTATATACATTTTTAGATTGACCAGTGGTAAGTGTGATTTGAAGCTAAATTTGTTTAGATATTATGCCCAGCGGTTCACTCGCTGTAAATTTGCCTATATTTTAAACAAGAATCTAAGACATCTACATATCTACCAAATTTCAACTCAATCGGTTCAGTCGTTTAGGCGTGAAGAGGTAACAAAAAACACACACGCACATACTTTCGCACATATTTAGATTTATTTGTGTTATATCTGATGATGGTTTATAACATTTTGGTTTACTTTGTATGAGAATATAATATTATGTTACCTTAGTTCTACAACGTATTTTTTAATATTAAGCCTTTTAATCCAAACACGGCATTATGTAGCATAATTTATCCTCAACAATAAGGGTGGTTGCAGACGCACCGTCTAGTTGGTAGCGCGGCTGAGTCCGCAGCGTATCTGTAATTCCCATCTCTCCGTACAAAGCCGCTTGATTACGAGGCAAGCCGCGGGCGACGCAGCGTCTGAACGCAGGGTAATGCGTCGCCGCCCCTTGTGTGGGCTGCCTTTTTATTTCGCGATCGATGCTGGATTGCGCCGCTGAATAATAATGTAGGTTGTATTGACGCGAGTATTTCAGCTTGCTGTCTTTTTGTTGAGCGAAATTGTGGCTTGGAGTTGCTGGACTTTTTGCTTGGAATTAGAGGACTGGGTTAGTTGGAATTTGCTACTGTAAGAGACGATTGTCAAATATGGTGGTTTGAACCGAATGAGGCTCGTACACGACGGAGGGCGTGGTGTAACTATGAGGCGACCTTACCCAGCGAATGTGTGTGGGATGAGCATAAATACGTCACACAATTTCGAATTTATAACATTAACAGGATGTAAATAACTTGTAGATGTTTCTTGACATTTAAAGTACAGATTCGATTGAGTTAATTGATATGTACTTAGTTGGGAGCTTCGTTCCTCGAAACATTTTAGGTGAGAGCCACAGTTAAATGCAACCTAAGTGTTACGAAGCAAGTACATTGCAGTCTCCACGAGAATTAGGTCTACATTTTATGTCACGTTATTTAGTGCAACCGCACTTAATAACTACTCGTTTTAGTTACAGGGACGGGAGGCACATCAGTATGATAAAACGGTATTATTATGTGGAGATAGAACCTCGGTATATTGAAAGATATTTGTACTTGGAAAATGTTATTATGGATAGAATTAATTTCAATAAAAAATTGATTCACGACTCCAAGTAAAAAATATTGGTACAAACGTGATCTCGTCCTCTTTGCAATCCTGATTCTCTGAGTAAAAACTTTAGCATTGGAATGTCGAGCCATCTTAATGCATACGAGTATATCTTGATTTAAAAAATACATCATACAACAGGCTTTAAATAGACAAGCTGCACAAATATTTTCGAAACAGTCAGAATCTAGAAAGTTGCGAAAGAGTATCTTGTCCGATTTGCTACAATAGTTACTCTCAAAGACCTTAGGAACTATTAGATAGTCTGTGACTCAAGCTCATTGACCAACGAAGGACGAAGATTTGCCGTTTGTCAAATTTTAGTACACAAGGAAACACATTTTGTTTATTTTTAGGCTTCCGTAGTCTACAAGGAAGCCTTATATTTCATTTATCGATTACTAGGTTAATATTCTGGTCCACTCTACTCTAGAGGCTGGAGGAGAAATTGTAAATTCCCCGTCCACCCACCAGTGGGAAAGTCCAGTGGGTGGACGGGTAGTGCCAAGTAAGATGTAGAACCAGCCAGGCTAAGCTAGGACGTTTGGAAATCCCTTCGATTTTCGCCTCGCAATCAGTTACAGAGGCGACAATGTCTCTGGCACAACGAAGATTGATACTCGTCGAGAACCATCAATCAAATGGCGCCGCTAACTTCACACGCGAACAATGACTTCACAACAACCGAATGTTTCTTATATTCATATTGGTGTAGAGCTCGCTTGGTTTGGTCTTGTCAATAAACTTTGCTATATCTACGTACGAGTAGATCATCATCAGCCGGAAGACATTTATCATATACGCCCAGCGGCTTTACCCGCAGATCTATAGCCTATGTGTTATTCCAGGGTCTAAGCTATCTTTATACTAAATTTCAGCTCAATCGGTTCACCCGTTTAGGCGTGAAAGAGTAACAAACACACATCCAGACATCCAGACATCCTGACATCCATTCTTACAAACTTTCACGTTTATAATATTAGTAAGACTATCTGCGCCCAGCGGTTAAACCCGCAGTACTTATGAAGCCTATGTGTTATTCCAGGGTCTAAACTATCTTTATACCAAATTTCAGCTCAATCAATCCACCCGTTTAGGCGTGAAAGAGTAACAAACATACGTCCAGACATCCATTCATTCTTACAAACTTTCACGTTTAGGTATAATATTAGTAAGAAAACCTTCCCTAAAACAGCTTCAATGCGCGGTTTTTCGCAGTTTACATTCAAAGCCTTATTTTGATCACTTCGTCGATGTTTTGTTGAAGCCATCACTATGTTTCTAGTCTCTATGTATACCAGAGAGATCTGTCTAATATTTATTACACCCTCGTACGGTGCGAACCGATTGTGGTGTGAAACGCCTAAAGACCCCCAAATAGGTATGTATGTGGAGTATTGCCCCAGAGGGCCTATTGGCTATCGTCAAACGACATGTAAAACACTAGAATCCATAGACAATAATGCGTACATTACTTGCCTAATCCTCCTTATTAATATGAGTAAAATACCAAACGCAGCAATGTACATCGAAGTTGCCATCAATCGTAGTGGGTGAGAATTAGCCAATAGGCCCTCAGTATGAGGTGATAAAGCGATTTGTAAAGGACTATCTTATTTAGGGCCTAGCTCATATGAATGGATGTCAACAAGTATTTTTTTAGATTTTTTAAATGTGTCAAACGTTTATCGTGAGAACCAGTCTTAATAATAATAATTCTCTCTTTTCCTCGTTTAACACAACGTCGAATGTTCTCGTTCCAAGGTTCCCAATATTTCCAGATGTACTTTCCCAAGGGTCGTCAACGTCTGTTAAGAAGATGATGAATATCCGATGTTTTGATAATAATTTGAATAACAATAGTCGAGGGGCTCGTTGCTCCGACGTTTATTGTAACTAGAGAAGTTCACCCTCGTCCAATTATTTTGTACTTACAGCCGTGATAATTGATTTACGTAAGATGGAAATAATTATGTTATCGTCAGGTAAGCTCTTCAATTTGTTTCGAGCTGAAAAGGAGATTGCTTTGTTAGTTATGACTAGTCCGGTAAAGGTCAGAAACACATTATAGTTTTATTGTTATTTATTTCTTGTGTAATTAGTCTTCTTCTATTCGAGTATACGAAACGAAAAAGGCTTTTTTTTTTAATTTAGAACTTAGAGTTGTTTGAGCCAGTTCTACGGCTCTTTCGGTGTAATTAGTGATTACAAAGTAATAAAGTAATGCGGTATTTCCGTTGAGATTCAACATGGGACTCTTCAAGAGGCATGTGAACAGAGTCTTGAAAGATAGGCAACGTACCAGCGGTATCCCCAGTATTGCAGGTAACCATAGGCGACGGTAACCACTCACCATCAGGTGGGCCGTCTTCTTGTCACCTATTATATTGAAAAAAAAAAAATTGAGGTATCGAACTGAATAAAAAAAAAATCTGGCAAACCACTAATGCTTCGACTTCTCATACAAAATAGCGCTCGATTAGTAAGAAAATCGACGTGAAGTTTGGTTTTGGAGTTTCATAATATGGCCTTTTTAAGTTTCACATTTTGTAAAAGTAATATCACGTGAAAAGGGCCTAATTTACAGGCGCATTCAAAACACTGCATAATATGCAATAAACAACATTTTACTGTGCAGCGTTATTTCATAGAAGCCGAGTGTACAAGGTACTAAACAGTACATAGCTTTGCATTTTAATTTTCCACAGAACCACACAAATAGGTACCACAGAACTATTTCAGGACCAATGCCGCAAACTAAATTTGCGTGTCTTGAAACCCCCACTTGAGTGAGGAAATGCTCCAAGTAGCTTTTTCCAGTGCCATCTCCACAATAGTATTTTTATGTTAATAGATGGACTATTGATAGACCACTTCTGTAGTATGTGTTGAGTGTCAGCAGGCCCTATCTAAATCCCTATTTAAAATCTAGGTTTTTAATTTACTGTAAAGGAAAAAGAGATACGTTTAGTTTTCATACAATTTTGCTCACTTGCGGTAACTATCTAATATAGATCTGTGGTACAGTACTAAGTTGTGCTTGAACACGGACCCTGTCGCAGTATCTCGGACAGTGGACACAACGCCCGCGGTGCTCCAACCTAAAGTGAAAACCCATGTACGCTCCCAACGAAATGTACTTCAAACCGAATGCTTAGGTTTGGGCACCTGTGGGTCTGTCTGCGCTAATTGTTATTTAATGGTTCATTGATTTAATGATTATAATGGCCTATAGTTAATTTAAATATTTATAAGTAAAATGGGACCGATCGAAATTTTTTAGGAGTAATGAAATATGAGAGACTGCCTTTCAAGTTTCCAGAAACGAAGGAAAAGAGTTATCTCTTCTCTGTATTATAATCTCTTTTATGTTCTATTTTTATATATTGTCAATATTGGCGGCTTTTTTTTCATTACTAACAAAATTGTTTTAAATTGTTGATGGGTCATTTTAAAAAAACTGTACACTGCGGAAAAATTGATGAAAATTTGTAAGATCGTGGCAAAGCATTTATTGTGGCCAATATATATTAATTAACTATTTAATTATTAGAAATTGGTATTAAAATAAATAAATTTAATTCATTTACTGAAAAATTAAGATTTTACTACACTCAAGTATCACAATATATTCCACTCCGAGACTTTTTATTATGTTGATAAATTATATAAATAAAGCAAGTTTTGCAATAAAAAGTTGTTTAATCAGTGTAATGTACCTTAAAGTCCATAAAAAATATAAAGAATAATAAAATAAACTTAACAAACTCAAGGAATCGTGTATTAAGTTTCCATTACGTTACTCTTTGGATAAAAATGAGGAAAAAATTTACTTTTTTTTTATTATTGCAGCACTTAAGAGCTATATAACTAAATTACTATTGAGAGACCAACAATATTAAACTATTAAAATAAACGCACCATAAAAATCACATAGCACTTCGTTAATTATTAAAACTTAGACAAAATTATAAATGGGACAGTCACGGAACGGAGTGCATTGGTAATGGAAAAGATTTCTTAAGCCTAAGACATACTGACAGTTAAAATCATCAAACAATGAATTTAATTTTTACAATCAATACTATCTTCATCAAAACATTTTCGACATATGAAATCATAATTATTATTCATCAGACCTGAAAGCTATATTTTTCTTACATGCAAAACATAGAAAATTTGAGATATTGCCGACCTAATAGAAGGGTTTTTATTTTTATGGCTGTTTCGGTTTATGTCAGTAATACAACATTTTTAAATTATGCTTCATTTCAATTGGATTTTTTGTAGGCAACGGTGTTAAAAACCATTTAAAATGACTGAAACTAAATAACCAATTTTAATCTAACCACAATGTAGCAATTTTTATAAAAATGCACACACTTTGCTAGTTTTTAGTCACAATTAAATCGGGACTTCGATTCCGACCAACTAAACCGACTAACTGAAATTGATCAACTATTTTTCTTTCCTAACGAATCAACTTTTTAGTTGGTTGGATTGGAATACTTTAAAAAATAAAATTTAGTCTTATCTACACAACTCAAAACTGACCAACTATTTTTCTTTCCCAACCGAACAACTTTTTCATTGGTCCGAATAATGTTTTTAAACCTCTTCAACGTGAATTATTTTCCTAAATACACAATGTTAAATAAAACCAAAGCGTACATACATGACAGATGACAGCTGTCAAATTTAAAATGTCAATATCTGGGAATGTTCTTGTCCTAGAGTGACGCTAAAGAAAAAATGAAAAAATGAAAGGTCTTGAAGAGATCTTCGTTTCAGATGACAGCTGTCAATTTCGGAAAGCGCTGGACCTAGGCTGATCTCGGTCCTGATGACAGCTGTCATTTGAATGAAGATCTTCTCATACCTCTACGCGTTCATGAGGAAACTGAAAGTATAAAATTATCAAAATTTATTTTTTTCAAAAAACTCATTTGTTATTAATGAACATTCGAGTGGTGCCATCTTTATGTCACTCACTTTTGCCAAAATGTACAGTATGCATTAAGCTTTATGATTCCATTCCGAATTTTTTTACTTCCACTTCTACGTTACCTGTGTTTTGGTTTCGGAACGGAAGTAACGGGTACCGAGATCTCAACAACATTAATTCGTTAAAAATATATTTATGTAGTATAAATTAAAAATTGAATATAATACACGATTCCATGATATTTATAGAATTCATCAATACATTTTGTAGGAAATTGACTATTTTCCTTAGCCTTCTTTTTGGTTTCGGTTTCGGAAAATCAAAAATGGACCACTGGTCACTTTCACTGTTTTGCTGTTGCGATCGCCCTCCAAATGAATGAATTGAATATTGCCGCTATTTGGGTGATAGACTTAATGTTGTTCTTGATATATAAGCATTAAATTTGTTAAACTTATAAATATATATATCTAAAAAGGTGGTTTCGGAATGGAATTTTCCACATTTCATGAATTACGTCCTCGAATAAATTTATTTATTAAATATAATAATAATGAACTTAAAAATATAGTGTTATATTAAACTAAAGCAATAATATCTGTATTTTCCGAAAAAATAAACATAAGTATATCTTATATTTGATAAAACTTGAGATATAAAACTTTTATTGCGTAACTTGTAGTGTGGGACATTGTAATTTTTAATGCTTTGCTACTAAAATATTTTAATATCTTTGTTGGTAACTGTGTTATTTTTGAAAATAATATATAAAATACTTTAAAAAATACCGATAATTATATTTTTTGTACTAATTCTACTTAGACTTTACAAATATTAATTATAATTACAGGTCAAGTAATGGAACAACCACAAAAATGAATGTACAATTTTTTTGAAAATGACCCTGATACGATAGGATTCATAATTCAATTCAATTTTAGTTTTTTTATGCCCAACATTTTTAAAAGCTATTCACACATCAACGAGTAGAGCAGCTGTCATGTCAAATTATAAACAGTTTATAGATAAAATAAATCATGAAATATGATCGCTGTGAACAGAATCGCAGCACTTAGATTTGTTGTGATGATTAATGAAAGCATAGCAGTAACTTTCAGACGAAATACACTGATAGCAAAACGCGTCGCGGCGGCGTATTATGCAAGATGTCCTTATCCTGGCCAACTTGCGGCATTATACTTGCAGATGTCGCTGCTAGTATCCATCTGAAATATGGCCGCTCGGGTACCTCTTATTTATAGCTACTCTACACATTGTTGTGCGTTTGGTAGTTTTCCAGGTGTTTAGAATTAATGGCGCTTCCGAGTCGGTGGTATGGTTGTGTATTTGTACGATGAAAACTTGAGTATAATGGGTTCGATCTAAAGATTTTGAAATAACTATATATACGAGTATAATCTACCTTTAGTTTTTATATTCATGTGTATAGTTTTCGGCTTTAGTGACTTGGTTAGTGGTTTCTTTTTGTAGTCCAATTAAAGGCTTATAAATATATTTAACTATGGTCCACATTCTGATTTTAATTTTTTGACACTCAAACATACGGCCCACCTAATGGTGAGCAGTTATGTTGCCTATGAATGTATGCAACACCAGTGGTTATGCCGATGCGGTGTTGGTCATTGTCAAAATCTTGTCGGAAAGTATGCACGGTAATAACCTCTCTATCTCAATTAATAAATAAGAAAGATCGAAAAAGATGCGAAATTTTATTTTTTTCATTACTAACGCTATAAAAGCTTTCAGGGCTCGCGTAATTCCTTTAAAATCGAATATAAAAAGTTCTAAACTCGCAAATAAAACGTAATGTAGCCGAATCAATGTCCCAAAATCTATCAATCACGTCAAGCTACGAAACGACTATTGGCAATCCGTCTCGATTGTTAATCAAACATTTCTATAAAACTGCCGTCCCCTACAATCCGAAACATAAATCGACGACACAAAGGATTGCTTAAATGAATACTTTTTCAATTAAATCTGTAATTAAACGTGGGTAATACCCGCCGCGGTCGAATAGGCCATTGGATTTTACCCTCAATTGACCCAAGCGTCTAATACCGAGTGACATTTTTACATCGACACCAGCAGGTTAAAATATTTTAAAATACGATACGAGATATCTATTGGCGACAGTAAAATGTTTTATGAATGGAATATAAACAAAGTATGTGTGTTTTGGTCGGCTGGTGCTTTACAATTGGTTCGTTAGTACGGGTTACCGAATAGATTCGCTTTGTCCGAAATTACAAAGTTTATTCGATGGATTTTATGTACAGGATTGTTTCAATTTGTTTTATAATACTTTGATAGGTTTCTAGATGGTACAATAAAGTGTTTTAGAGTTTTGGTCTAAACAAATCTTGGTACCTATGGTTGATTAAGTTCGGGTTACGGGTCACTGTTTTTCGTCGCGAAAGCAAAAACATTTCGTAGATACCGATCGAACGATTTCTGCTATTTCGAAAAATACCTATAAATAGACGTGAAATTTCTGTGGTTATCACGGTAACTTCGATTTCCCGTAAAATTGTTCTCATGAAAATTCATCTCTTTTAACCGAGAATTCCTTATACAAGTACTTCTGATTAGGGAACTTAAGAACGTACTCTCTAAACATATAATTCCATACATTGACACTGACTTTGGTTAGGGTAAGTATTGGATTCAGATTGCCACGAAAGAACTGTGTTATTCAAGGGTCGATTAAAACACAACAAAATTCGAATCGGCCTAAACATGAAAGAGTAACCACCCATCCATACACACCTTCCCATTTACGCGTTTAATATTAGTAGAACAAAAAGTGTCAGAGCAATAAAACACAATATTTCCATAGGTGTGCAATACTCTATCGCAAAAATAAAAAGCTCGAAACGGCACCGAGTTCAGCAATACAAATCTGCGCGTTTATTGAACTGTGAAATGTCCGTTGGAATTTTTCATGAGCGGCGGCATTTTTTCATGAACACGTCTACTTCGATTGCCTGATTTTTGACAGGAAGGTGTACCTTGATTTATTCTGTGTAATATCTACGGGGTTTATTTCTCTGGGTCAGTTAATTAAAGCTGACACGTTCATAGTAATACTCACACTAACATAGTTTCACTATACACTATGTTAAAAACAAATGTTTTTTTTGGTTTAAATATGAGTAGTCAAAATCAGGAACTCGATTGTTATCTCGAATCGACGTATACTCGTATCTACAAGTTACATGATCCTTTAGTCCGGAATACAGTAATGACTGCACATTACTGGTTAGTGGATAATAACTGAGAAAGGTGTCGTACTTCTTTCTCCAGATGACCTCAATAGAAACTATTATTAAATTAAAGCATTTGCGTTAACTGTGGAAAACGCAAAATAATTGGGGACATAGTACATCGTTAATACCAAAATATGGGCGGCATAAACGCAAACTATTAACAAAAAATAAGGCCACATCCCGCTGCAGCGTACGGCACTCGAAAACTGCGAAATGTCCCGAAAAACGGTGAAAAAGTGGAAATTAACGAGCTCTCAAAAGTCGCCGCACTCAACATTGCGCCGTAAGAGTGGAATTAATAATTTGTCGTGCCATTCGTGCCTTGAATATATTCGGACAATGAGATCGGATTAAAATTCGATAATTACACATACATTTTTCCTCATTTTCATTGAGTAAAGAGCACTCTAAAATAATATTTTAAAGAGTTACGAATGATCTACTATTGGATGGGTTTTTATGTGTGTAATACCATTGTATGAAGGATTAAAAGAGTGTAGTTATACTGAAGAAGCGTTGGGGTGGATCTCATCATCAAACTGAAACAATATTATAAATAGAAGATAAGACGAAAGCTATTCTATGTTTATACTTCCATACTATTATTATAAATGCGAAAGTCAGTGTCTATCTGTTACCCCTTCACGCTTAACTGTTTTAGATGTGATTTAGTACAGATATACTTATACTTCGTTTCAAAAACAAAGATAAGTTTTGCAGGGTTCAAAGGATCAATATCTTTATAAATTGGATATATATCGGATATTTATAATAATATATCAGATATATATCATTAGATATCTCGAATATAACAGTTTTTGTGAATATATAATTGATATTTTCATTGATATATAACCTTCGAACCCTGGAAAAATTATCTTTGTTTTTAAAACGAAGTATATATAGTTCGAGTCTCAAAAATGTGTACATATAGGATAGTTTTATTTTGTTTTTCCCCGGGATAAAAACTTTTATACCGCGGCTAACATCGTGCGGCGTAATTATTGTATAACTTGAACATAATTGCTAGTGGTTGTGTACTAAGATTTTTTAAGCAAGTCTAACCACAATGTAAATTGTAAATCTTGTATTAAAAGCGTCTTTGTTCTCGAAACTACAGTAAGATGACGAGTTGACGAGCGAATAGGTTTGTTAATCAACGCTCAAAGGCTTTGCGGTTCCGAAGCATAACTTCGGCTATACTACGTAACTCAGTTTTGTAGTTATCCTTGCTTGGAATCTCTTTCGGAGGATTTCATTGTAGGGCTATGTGTGAATCAGATTTTACTAGTTAGTTACTCGTATGTATTAGGTATAACATATTATATTCTGATGAAATTATTATATACGTTTTTTTTCAATACTTATTTTACGATTCTGGAGACTTCTTTTTTTATATTTTCAATATACCGCATTTAATACTATATAATTTTAATATATGTGTATATTTTTTTAATTTACGGCTAGTGAAGCAACTGTGGACAAACGTGGGCTGATGATGATGATGATGATGAGGAGGTTATAATCTTTTTCGTTTTTTATTTAATTATTCTATTCTAGTTAAATCTCTTTAAAAAGTGGTCATGAAGTCCCGCGTACCTATCCCATAGAACTAATTACTGGAACAATGAAACTGGCACAGAACAAAGCAGTTTGTTTTCTCGATGGCCACAGATTTAGCGGCCAGCTTTACCGCAACTTGTTAGTCTAACACTTGGCTCGGAAATAAAGCGCTGCAGCCGCTGGAAGTTTAAAGTGCATTTATATATAATCTATTGTTCTCTTTTATTTCATTATTCTATTCTAGTTAAATTTCGTCAAAAAGTGGTCATAAAGTGCCGCGCACCTATTCCATAGAACTAATTACTGGAACAATGAAACTGGCACAGAACATGGCAATTTGTTTTCTCGATGGCCACAGATTTAGCGGCCAACTTCACCGCAACTTGTTAGTGTAACACTTGGCTCGGAAATAAAGCGCTGCAGCCGCTGGAAGTTTAAAGTGCATTTATATATAATCTATTGTTCTCTTTTATTTCATTATTCTATTCTAGTTAAATTTCGTCAAAAAGTGGTCATAAAGTGCCGCGCACCTATTCCATAGAACTAATTACTGGAACAATGAAACTGGCCCAGTACATAGCAGTTTGTTTTCTCGATGGCCACAGATTTAGCGACCAGCTTCACCGCAACTTGTTAGTGTAACACTTGGCTCGGAAATAAAGCGCTGCAGCCGCTGGAAGTTTAAAGTGCATTTATATATAATCTATTGTTCTCTTTTATTTCATTATTCTATTCTAGTTAAATTTCGTCAAAAAGTGGTCATAAAGTGCCGCGCACCTATTCCATAGAACTAATTACTGGAACAATGAAACTGGCCCAGTACATAGCAGTTTGTTTTCTCGATGGCCACAGATTTAGCGGCCAGCTTCACCGCAACTTGTTAGTGTAACACTTGGCTCGGAAATAAAGCGCTGCAGCCGCTGGAAGTTTAAAGCGCATGCGTCCATATCCTCCCTGGTACAGTATTAACAGTATGTTAACTTCATCTATTTGTTGCATGATAAGGAATGTTTAAAAAAGCATTATAATAAAAACATGTTGTTGAACAATAGCTGAAGACAGAACAAAGTGGAAAGAGGGGAGAGAGGCATTTGCCCTGCAGTGGGACACGTCTGGTTTTTAATAATAAATCATAATAATTTACTGCTAATACGAGTATTATGAATGTTGATAGTTTTATGGATGCATGGAAAAATGTTACTCTTTCATGTCTAAACAGCTGGAGTGATTGGGCTGAAATGTTGTATGTAGGAAGAAGTAAGTTACATAACAACGGATAAACTGCTAGGCGGTCTAGTCTATTCTGATCTAGTATGATAATGATATAATGAAATGTAACAGTATGGATGGGATATAAACTTGTTATTACTTCACACCAAAACGGCTACATGGATTTGGCTGAAATTGGAATAACACTGCTAACTGTTGAGCGGGTTAAACCGCTGGTGTACAGTAGTACATAATATTGTTTGAGATTAGTCCAAGTTGAGCTACTGTTTTTATAAGTACGTGCCAGAATTCACCCCATACCGCTTGAAGTCAGCTGACGCCCACTGGAACGACGCATTTCTATGCATGTGTGCGGTTTATGAATGTGTGGGTAACGGCTATGTAAATTCACAGCGTAGCATTTATAGTAGGGCTTGTCTCTACTTTGAAAATTGAAAAGGGATTTAAACAAAAGTATTATTTGCTGCAAATATTAGTTGATATTATATTATATTGTATTGTTTAATTTGTGCCAGAAGCTAATGAGTTTATTTTAAAAAAAAACTTAAATAATTTTTAGAATTTAGTCAACTATGCAAGCTCACAAGACTACAGGACATATGACTATAAAAAACTACACACAGGATTATTGGTAATTCAGTCGGTACATTGGAGTAGTTTCAGTCGGTAGTATTGGGCCTTTTTGGGGAGGTCATTAGCTTTGATTGTAGTGCCATAATAATAATATGTTCAGTGATGCGAGTATTTAATTGTTTTTTTTTTTAAACGATACAATTTTTAAAAAAATAATTTAAAATAAAGATGTTAAATCTTGCAAAGCACAGTAATTTTGTTGGTACTATTATATTGCGTAGGATCAGGTGTCGGCCTATCGCATACCAACGGCCTAAATAGTAGGTATATAGGTCATTGGCATAAGTTAATAATGAAGCTTGATTTGCCTTACTATAGCACATTGAACTGTGGCGCGACTGAGCAAACTTCCCTTTGTCGCTCTGGCTCGGCATGAATGGGTCGCGATCAATATTTTGGGGTCCGACTTATGAAATTTTTAGTAGTTTCATTACGCTGACGGCTTTGTAGGTTAATTTGAAAGAGATTTGCAATTTGAATATGTACATACATACATTGTACCATGAATATATTTTGTAATATGAGATTACCGTCAATGTTTTGTCTAAGGAATGTAGTCTCTCTATTAAGTACGTCAATAATATTTTCTACATTATAAGGATAATATCAAGTATCGGTTGTCGCACCGAAACGCGCCGAAGTAAGAATGTGTCCATGAATTTAATTGGAGCGTTCCATTTGTGAAACGCCTGAACTGTATCTTCTATTTTATTTTTATTTATAGTTTTATCAATCTATGAGTAGGTTTAAAGCATTATTAGCTCTTAGCAAAGATATATGTACCTATATGTCCTTAAATAATTAATATAAATTATATTTTACTTTATTATATACGTACCTTTCTCTCTCATAATCCACAGCAAAGGGGTCCATGGAGTGACGATCAAGTTTCAAAGTATTTCTATTGATTTCTACACATCGAGCTAATTACCCTGTCTACTTAAGGTCAGCGCAGATTGAGAAGAGCGCAGTGAAGAGGACTTTTTGATGAAAACTTAAAATAAGCTTTATAACTATTGTAATAAAGTGCATAATTGTTTGAAGCAAGGATACGTGTAGGTTCGAAACTGCGCGATGCAAAGAAGTAAGAAGACAAGCAAGACGACGATCTCCATTTGGTGAGAGATAACGCTGCCCACTGCCCATAGTCGGTACAGTGCCACCCAGGATTTCACAATGATGTATTCTAGGCGCACTACTCCAACGCTTCTTACTTGAGAGTCATAAGATGTAAATACTTATAACCCAGTAATTTCACCAGCTAGATTGCCCTCCTACCGAGGCACAGTAATGTTTGCACACCACTGCTTTAGATCACGGCTGTGATGTTTATATTTACGCACTTTATTGTAATAGATTTAAAGTTTATTTTAGAGTATCACGAAAAGTCCTCTTCGTTGCACTTCTCTTGGTCTGCATTGACTAACACATGGATGCATTGTAACATAATAATAATTAACTGAGCACACAGATTAAAAGCGGAATATGGTACGACAGAAGCAGAGAGAAGACAGAGAAGGTAAACCAAAAACCAAGGTGTGATAGGGACCTAATCCACAACATTATTTGCAAAAAACATTTAGAATAGTAACTGGTTAAGTTTGAATATAGTTAATACTGTAAGAGGATAAAAAAAGCAGGGTCTTTCTTTAAGTGCTTGTTCACGCTATAACACGCGGGCGCGGGCGCGGGCGCGGGCGCGGGCGCGGGCGCGGGCGCGGGCGCGGCAGACTTTGCTTACACCGCACGTGCGTTGTACGTGAACACTTTCATAGCACGTCATATGTTTGATATTTAGCGCCCGCGCCCGCGTCCGCGGGTACACGTGAACAAGCCCTAAAACATCCAAATATTCAGCATTTCCTATTGAAATATTTTACCTGCTTGTTACTTCACTTTCTTATTAATTTTCACTTAGATTCTGAGACGTTTGACCCGCCTTGACCTACTTATGATAGAAATGTTGCAGATACTTGTATTTGAAAAGAATGAATGTTTATGCATTAGAACATTAACATTATTAGCCGCTTAGGTCCTTTTTGAAGTGATCAAGTTTATTGTGTTGGAGAGTTGGAGGACAATATACATTTTACACATACAAGTATAATAAACATGAATTTGGGGGCACTACCAAGTAGTTGTATACTACCAAGTATACCCTGTTACATGTTAGTCTTTCTAACTTTGTTTGGGATTGTTAGATTTATTCTTAAACAATTAATAAAGACTAGGTCCCTAGTTTGGTTTACCTAATGACATAAATAGTATGAACACTCAAGGCAAAACCAAAAACGTAAGGAAAATAAAATGGAAAAGTCGTCAGGAGATTGTGCGAATGAGATTTGGAAATTCACAAATAAAATCGAATGAAACAGCAAATTAAATCATGACCGAAAAAGTAACTGAAAGTGAATTAAATTTAGATTTGTCTTAAATTCTGGGAGAAGGCGAGCCGAGCTCTATTTTTCGAGATTCATTTTGGTTTGGCTTGTAACGGTTTCATTTATTTGATGAAAAAGTTGGAGAAAATTTCAACTTGGTGTAGAAAGAATGTTCTTTACAGTATTTAATCAGTTCCAACACAAATAAAATCCAGAACTAAACAAATTACTCACTCGCATTGGACTTTCAGCCAATCGTCAACTGAAATTAAATAACTTTGGAAACGAATTAATACAACAATCATTCCTTTATTTTGATACATGAGTACCTTCGAGTCCTTCGCCAAGAGGCAAGACTCACCTGAAACTGAAGAAATTCATTATTTAACAATATTGAAGACAATAACCTATATCACTGAAGTCTCAGAGTTAGTTAAAGAGCAACAAGTCAAATACCCATTTAGGATAATTTACTGAAATAAGTAACGTTAAAATATTTTAATCAAATCAAATATTCATCCACGTCAAGGCCATTGAGAACACATAGTTTCGTCAACAAATACAAGTATGGATTTGACTATATACGGGGCTTGTCCAATTAAGATTGTACAATTTTCATCGAAAGAAAACTAATATACACATAAATAAAACGTAGCAATTAACGAAAGCTCCGAAAAGAAAGAACTATTTATCCACAATTTCCACATATCACACCCGAAACGTTATAGCAAAAGTTTAAATATATAACACATATGTTACATGGACATTTATATAATAACTTTGTGCTCTGTTTTGCTAAAAAAGGATCAATTAAGGTCGAAGCTCCTACATAAATATCAATTATTAGGGTATACAACTACACTGTCAAAATAAGATTACAATAACAATTTATATAGGTTATGTGGCCAACCTTTACTGTGATCGCTAAACCTACTATAAAGTTTCTAACATGATCTAACGTCTGCCTTATAATATATCCATATTATTATTTTAAAGGGAAAAGCCGAGACTCATTTTTTTTACAAACATACATAAAGCCAATACATAATATTAAAATACAAATTAAATTTCATTTCTCGTAGATATATCTAACACATACCCAAACACATACTTTCGGATTTTAATTTGAGTTGGATACGCATTCGTATCTTCCTAATGCTTATTTTTTACATCCGCGCTACGTAAAGTAAAGCAATTCACCGCCAAAAAAATATTAATTTCGACACATAGGTAAACGCGGTCGCAATATCCATCACAGACTATTTGCATAGGGGGTGATAAATCTTAGAAAGAAATCTTATATGAGAGATATTGGAAGCGAGACGGCGATGTATCATGGCGGTTCCTTCTGTTGACATATTGGCCCATATACTGAGATCGAGCTAATATTGGGAACAATCTACTGGAGAAACGCATTTATTGTACTCACACTTATGTACTTCAATAGTAATAAAAGGGATTGTAACTCATGATAAGGTGCAGGTTAAGCCACTTGATGTTGAGGCTTGCCAAAAGGACTAAGCAAAATTTTGGCTTTTTAGCTTAGATTTTTAAAAAGTTGTAGGACACTTTCTACGGTTAAAAAAAGATATTTTCGTCTATAGCCAGTGCCAGATTTAGCTTCACTTATTTGAACACTAGTTTGATTCCTTTGTGTGTTACAAGTAAATCAAAGGAATCAAAAAAGTCACGTATCAAACTAGTATATGTACTAAATAAGTCAAGCTAAATCTGACACTGGCTTATTCTACCTCTACTAACATTATAAACGCGAAAGTTTGTAAGAATGTATGTATGTTTGTTTGTTACTCTTTTACGCCTCAACAGGTGGACTCTTTGAGCTGAAATTTGGTACAGAGACAGCTTAGACCCTGAATAACATAAAGGCTACTTACTGTAAAGCGGGTAAAACCGCTCAGCGTAGCTAGAAAAAATAAAACTTCTAACAAAGATCACGAAGGGGTAAACACGTAAAGTGCAGAGTCTACATAATATCTAATCCTGTTAATCCTACATTGTCCCAGAATATATCTTGGTAAACGAAGTCCCCAATTAATGTGCATTATTGATTGCATTAATTGTCCTAAAGCTCGGAGTCCAAAGCCACATTTGGCCGGCAGTAATCGCGATGAAGCAATCTGCTGCGGTTGCAAGTCGTGTACTCTTATTGAACCGAATTCAATTGTGGGAGATAGAGTTGGACAATTGAGTAATGACCACTCTTAAGTTGTACTTCGTTCCAGTAGAAGTCGAGCCAATTTTGTTGGAAAGCTAATGTCATATTAAAATGGATAGCGTCTAAATCGTATCTAAATTTGCTTATTGCGTAAGTGTGATATCTATAGGGGGTAAATTATGTAATTTAAATCGCTATAGTTCTCTGTTTTTTCCAGTTATATCACATAAAACCCATACTTATATGCCCCGAAAGATTTCAGTTTCCGTCTATCAAGATCATTTTCTTCTATATTTTAGAAGGGCATAGTTAAGTTTTTGGTTTCAGTTGAAGAATTTTTGTAAGGAATATAGAAAAAGTGAAAAGTCAGTGAAAAAGATTAATTATTTATTCTTAACAGTACATACTAAATAAAATTACTTCTAGAAAGTCTAACTAAAGCTACAAGACTGAAATAATGAGTAGGCATATCCATTAAAGTTACTCTAGTTTTTAATATCATTAATTTTAACTTAGCTCCACTTTCATGAGTTTTACTTATTGCGAAGCGAACGAAAAATATTTTTTATCTAAAAAGGTTTTATGCTACGAAAAATACCAAATATTTCTTTTCAAAGAGACCTTTTAATTCAAGATATTCTATATCAACGTAAAAATATCTTTATTGATATTTTTTGTAAGTGGAACGTTTTAATGATAACGCTTTTTATTTTATTTGTTAAAAACCCGTTGAATTTGTGAATTTTATTAAGAAAATTAAGACGAAGAAGAATTTATGCCATTAACTTGCTTGAATATACTCGCTGCTTAGCTTGCGTATAGAAATTATTTCGTAGCTGATGTCTACGTCGTAAAAGATACATTATCTTAAGATCGCCGGAAGACGCTGGATGCAGGTCGCTTCCAACCGGTATGTATGGAGGTCCAAAGAGGAGGCCTATGTTCAGCCGTGGACGTCCTATGGCTGAGATGATGATGATATAGCAAGATGTATCAAATAGTACGAGCGAGAGGCGTTTAATTGTATAAGCGCTCTTAAGTTTTCCATAAAGTCTCTTATAAAGTGTTACCTATCTATCTTATATTATATTATTATACTATCAAGATTGTTATTCTAAAGACTATTATTTCACTGGAACTGAGTGGGTTTGTTCCCGTGAATGTTCCAAATGTACATCCACTATTGTTATTATAACAAATTAAGCCCGAATTCCGGCCTCATGATCTCAATTTGGCAAATTAACATCCAACTTGGTTAGCCAGTTTCAAATTAACTTATTTAAAATTTATATTTGCCAATGAACTGAATGTTGGTTTATGTAACTATTGGGCATGAGTGGGTAGTGAGTGTCCATAAAATTTGTGTGATTCTACCCTCACAACCACGAATGATACTACTATACTGATAATTTTTTATTTATTTTATCTTACAATTAAGGAAAACTTATGGCTAACGAAATTATACATACAAGGATAAATACTGAAGGCCAATTACAAGTTTTCACAAATAGAAGTACTTTATATGCTTTAAAGATTATAGCAGTATATTTTTTGCGGCATTATCTTTCTTATTTATATCATTATTTTTCTTTAAAAATATACTAAAATATTGATTTATTATAATAAATATTAATTAAAAAAAAAATATTCTTCATATTGACTCTTGACCCAGATATTATATTGGTTATTCTGCGACATTTTACTCTAAATCAGAAACTATGTATGTGTTAGATGGGATTGCAACCTGAGGAAATTGCTATTGTAACATTCATACTTAAACTAAGTAGTCATATAAAGCTGACGAAATAATAACATCCTCAAGGTAAAGTTCTATCACTATCTATTCCACTAACTCAGACTGTTTCCAACTAATGATGGATAAAGGCATCTTTATATATAATGTCACTTCTTTTCCTTTACGTAAGATCGTTCCAATTTAGCATGACAATAACTTAGAGCCCTTGCGATACAAAAGCGACGATTAACCACAAAGATTTAGGTACGAAGTAAAACCTAAAAAACAAGACACATTGTACAAGTAACAAAACATCCGTTTGTCCTACCAACCGTGAGGCTGTCTTAAGAGTCGTGACGTCACGAAACAAAGCTCCGGCATTCGTTATCTCCCAGTGGTTGGACATCGTCATTAATTACGAGTCTCTTGATTCTATAAAAGTTTTTTTATCGCTGCGCGCGTTTCGCAAGCAATTTATTTTAGTCTGCTGACTGCGAATTATACTTACAAATCGGGCGAACGGATCGGGACAAAGAACTTATCTATTTACGTTTATAGTAAGGTCGATAGCAGATTGTTAAGCCTTCCTACCCTGCCGGTCTTTTGTTAAGGCGTTGACGTTTCGCAGTTTTATTAGTAAACATACCAAAAATAATAAGATTTATCGATTTAAAAAATAATTTGAAATTTCAACTATAGAGATATAACAATAATATGTATTTTTGTCTCCGTGTAATAAAAAGGCCCGGGCTTTAGAGCGACATATAAAGTCATAGAAACGTTTAACAAAATATAAAATCTCGCAATATAAAATAAACTCAATGCACATCGACAAACGAGACTTAATAACTCGTAGAAAAACTTTTTGTACTGCTTTTTTATATTTCAGTTTTCACTATCATCAAGTAAGTAGCAATACCCCAAATAATCTCATCAAACACTATCGATTATATCTTAAGTAGGGCCAAAATTGATTATCAGAAACCGCTAGAGTGCACTCGGCTTCAATTGATTGGGTCATATGTGTCAATAGGCAATAACAAATGATTAAGTTAGGAGCTGTCGCGCCATCTGTCGTAAACCACCGTTTGTTGAGACTGGGAGTAACTCGACGAAATGTTCAATCGATAACATGGGAGTCGGTGAAATGGTCGATCGATATTGGGACGGTTTAGTGAGATTTGATTTAAGATATAAACTTAAACACTCTGGTACTATCGTTAGTCCGCGTTTTGCAATAACGCGGTTTAAGAGCGAAATATAAAAGAGGGTTGTGATGCTGCACTTGCAAAAGAGTTGTAGCTTATTTGAATAAATGATTTTGCTATATATTTTGCACTGCCAAAATCCAGCAAATTCTAGTAAGTAATAAGCGTTTTTTCTGTTGCTGTTGTAATAGAGGTAGGTCATAGTACTTGCAGTTTGGTACCTTTGTAGGTTGCTCTGATGTGTGTTTTACATTGGACTTTGTCTGAAAAAAGTAGATAACGCTGCCCAAAATCAGTATACAGTGCCCCAGGACTATTGTGAAATTCTAGGTGCACTGCACCAACGCTTTTTACTCAAGAGTCATATTATGATATTAAGACTCTTAAGCCCAGTAATTACATTATCTACTTACAACCCTTCTACTGAAGCGCAGTAATGTTTGCCCATTACTGCTCAAGCGGTAGAATAAATGCATTATTACATGTATAACTCTGTAAATGAGTACAGCAAACACATCCCAGTTACTCCCAGTTAAAGCCACGACATTTGTGCCCCATTCAACACGATGTTCCTTAAGCTCTGGATTTCTAATGCAAATACATTCATCAAAGTTAATGCATAGGAAGTAATCACTCTAGAACTGTCATGGCCGCCGTGATATAAATCAAACCGGATTAGGGGTGATGATTGGAAGAATACTGAGGCGATTAATAATCTTCAATTGATAATTTGTTGATGGTGGATTGACAGCCCTGAATTGAATGGATCGAAAATGTGAATTATAATAATGATAGCTTAATACTGTTACCGTAAATCGAAAAGAAAAATGAACGAATATGTTCTGACTATAAACTAGAGACAGCTTTTTAGCAAAAATACCCATGCTGGTACATTTAATTGAAGGTTAGGTTATTTTTCTTTTACAAGGTTATGTAATTATTCTGTTCGAATGGTGTACAATGTACAATATTTATTATTAGAGTGCAGAATAAACTTATTCAGCAAAATTATATAATCCTGATGTTTTGAATCTTACAGTGGTATAATAAAGAAAGGAACAATAGAACTATGCCGATACTTGAATACTGGAAAGCTTTGGAAGTAGGCTTGAAAAAATACATAGATTCAAATGAGAACATTATTATTTATCCGCTATAAGTGAAGGGTCGTTAGGTTTACGATCCAAAAAGCACTTCACCCTTTAATTAAAGCCAACGAGAGACAAACAAAAATAAGAAATGCAGATTAGTCGCACAGCGGCGTGATTATTTGAAAGCATTCCGTTTAATTATTCCAGCGTTTTGGAAACGTTAAATATTTCAACAATCAGTCGCTGTAAGTGCGAACGCTAACTTCCATCGGGCAATTAACTACATTTGCAATTCCGAATCCTCCATCGTTAGCGAGAAAAAATTGCCGAGCGAAAAAATTGAGCGAGAAAAAATAAACACGAGCGAGAACTCCTGTCGCGCGGTAGAGCGCAACTTTAAAAATGAATTACGTTGTAAACGTTACTAAAGAAAGTATTGTACAATTCGGTTTAAATTTTCAAATGATTCTAATTGCGTTATTCTTTGCCAGTTTCGGGTAAAGTTTCCGAGAAGTTTCTGTTTGAGATGAGTTGTAGTGTAGACTTTGACGAGACATTGTTATGTACCTGAAACAAAAGAAGATAATGTTAGTTAAAGTAAATTTTGAGAATTAATTGCTAGTGTAAATAAGAGTTATATTTAAATATACAGAATTTTACGTACAATATTAAAAATAGAGCCTTTAAACTGACCTGTGTTTCTTATATAGATACTCTTTTTAAATTAAATCAAGCAATTATGTACAATCAAATCAATAAAATTATCAGATTAAGTATTTGTTTGGTCACTATTCACATTACAAGGTACGTTCTTATTTGCAGAAAAACTTTATTGAAAAGCTACATTTAAAGCGAACCAATACAATAAAAATATGCATAGAAATTCTCAATACTTTATGATACCGATCTCCAGAGTGATATTCTAAAACATCAGTGCAATGCTAAGGGAAGGAGGAAAACAGGAGTAAAAGGTACACATTGAATGGATCCCAGGGAGGCTCGATTGAAAATAATCGGCCCAGACTGAACGGCGACTTTATCGCTGAATATTTTCTGAATAACAATCTACCAGTTTGTCACGGATTATAGTAATTAATGGAGACACTGTGCACTTCCTTCGCCAAGCTGTACCTAATTGTAATAAAATGTCCTAGCAGATGCAGCAGTGTTGTTATCGGTAAAAATAAACTGGGGCTTATACCCCAATTGAACGACTGTACCCTACTGTCAGAGTCAAATCACAATTATAGGTTAAAATTGAAGATGAAAAGTGAAGTTATTATAATAATATAATTATGCACCATTTACATAATGTAGAAAAATTGTTATCAAAACTAATAAGAATATGTGAAAACTTTCAACATAATTTAAGGTCACATAGTTCGAGAAATCGTATTCTTGAGACGTATAAGATTTGCTGGAAAATAAAGTTTGCATTGATCGGGAAATCATATTATTTCGTACTAACTGCACACTAAACGGCTTCAGTAAAGATTAATCCACGTTCCAATGCGGTGTCTATATCACTATAGTCTGTGCAGTCTGCATGATGAAGTGCTCTCATATTTGAGGAAAAGCTTTTCATGTCTACGAATGATTTTTTTGAAAAGTTTATTTTGCCATGAATACGATTGGGGTGGACTGTATTTTAATATTAATGGATAGGTACTTGATTGGCGATTTTGGTAGGAAAACGAGTTCTTTAGCAGCACAGATTTTACAACTACAAAAATAAAAGCTAATGGTGTCCCGATTGGCGATCTTATCGCTAAAAGTGATCTCTTACAGACCACCCTACAGAGAGAAAAAATGTACAATGCAGGAAGGACGCTTTCAAATGGATGGAGTTGGAAAACCCATGTACAATTAGAAGCAATTAGGAAATAGAGGTTGAACTAAATGAAAACAAATGAAACCGTAAGAAGAGTTCACTGTCATCCATGAAGCCAAATTACAACAGCTAAATACGAGTACATGAAATCAACACTAATTTGTTACTACTATGCTTCAATTAACAGATTTACATTCATGTAAGCAGATTACCTATATCAACACTAATTAAATGTCAACATAATTAAGCACAGACTTAAAGCTCTCCGACTCTCTGCGACCTTCAATTTGAAATTTGATTCCGATCATTAAATCCTATATTTTATATAATAGGGATGTTGACGAGAAATACTTTTTTGTCCAAAAATTATATTTTCAAAAAATAATGGACACGTATTTTTTTATTTGTAAATCTAATAAAAACGTGAGACACGCTAAAGTTGCTTAATCGTAATGTCACTCCACTCAATCTGGTACATTTTTGTACAGTGTTGTGACGTCATGCTCAACACAAAAACTTATAAGCGTTATTTTCAATTTTATTTGAAAACCAAAAAAAATTGTATCATAATTTTTTTACAAGGTTTTAGTTAATTTCCGTCGTCTGTCTGTCTGTAATCAAATCTTGGAAGTTAAATTTGACCCACTTTCCAGTTTCTAATTGAGATGAAATTTTGCATGCACGTATAAATCGGATAACAATGCAATATTATTATGACATGGAGCTGATCTAATGATGGAGCTGGAAGGAACTAGGAACTCCGTAATTAAACGACGCAACCCCATCGATTCTGGGCTCATTTGATTCGTCTTGACGAGTACTTTGGTGCTAGATAATAATATTAATAAAAGCTTGTGTCTAAGGAGTATTTTTAAAATTGCACTTGTTTCTTAAGATCTACCTATACGTGTAACACCATATTATTTTGCCAATTTGCACGTAGAGGGGAAGGGAGGCGTTGGCGGAGGGTGCCGGACTATTGGACTTTTTTTATGTGATTAAGTAGAAAACGAGCAAGACGCTCTCCTGATGTTAAGAGATAACGCTGTCCATAATCAGTACAGTGCTACTTAGGATTTTACAATGATGTGAAATTCAAGGAACACTGTATGAATGCTTCTTACTCAAGAGTCATAAGATGTTAAAACTCTTTAGCCCAGTAATTTCACTAGCTAAAGTGCCCTCATACAGAAGCACAGTAATGTTTGCACATCACTGCTCAGGCGGTAGAATGACTGGCACTGTTGGGGTACCCACCTAGACGACCTCCTGCAAAGGAAGTCTACCCCCGGTAAATGTGATAGTGCGTATACTAACGTGCCGGTATACTGAAGAGCCGGATTAGTGACGTTATACTACTTAAATTAGGACCTACGGACTAATCATTAGTTATTAATTAATATTTAGTGTCAATTCCGCCCTAAATTTGTGAGTCTAACTAACCTACGGACTCTAATTATATATTTCAAAATTATCGATCTTGTCAACATCCCTATTTGCGAGCCTTTTATTCCTCTCAATGTTGGTCTCAATTTGTGAATATTGTTGAGTAAATTTATTCTGATGACACCTGGAGAGGGTCGAAATGTTTACCTCTGATTGCTGATTATTTTCTATTTGTTGGGACGACGCCTTGAGCTGTTTAACAGGAGATTTATATTGGTTACATCATATTGGGAAGCTTTGGAAAAATATTTTTATGCAAGCATTCTGTACGTCAATTAATCAACTATCTGTGATTAAAACAAATGTTATAGACTGCTGTAGTATTGTTTGGTTGTTTTTCTCAATAAAGGCGTTTACCACTACTATGAATATGGGTTAATAGCAGACCGAATTTTTGCCTTTTTTTGTTTGTGAAAAAATGGCTGAGTTTTACTTCTCGCCCGCGTGACGTCACTAAGCCGTACAAACGGTAAGAAGTGTGCAATTATTTAATAATTAATCTGCTTGATGGACAAACAAATTTTTTGTCAATACTCCCACTTCTTCCAATAAAATTCTGATTCAACCACCTGAAATACTGAACAAGCATCTCCACAAACCGCGTTTAAAGATTAGATCACATTCAATAAATTACAAAGATAATATCACACATTTTGTGTCACCTGACGCGTCGTAAGTGACAAGTGTCGAGTGAAGCTACCTGACAGAGGTGACGTAGCTGGATAAACTCCGCGATTTCACCTCTATTTGTAGCCCATAAAAAAACTCAATAAAGAAGCTTTTTTTATTAATTACTAGCTGCGCCTACCGGTTTGACCCACTGTTCTATAGCGTATGTGTTATTCCAGGGTCTGAACTATCTCTATACCAAATTTCAACTCAATCGGTCCACCCGTTTAGGCGTGAAAGAGTAACAAACACACATCCAGACATCAAGACATTAATTCTTACAAACTTTCACGTTTATAGTATTAGTAAGAAGTAAGATAGGTAAAGAAAGAAAGAAAGAAAGAAAAAACATTTAATTAAGCATAGAGACACAGGCACATAGAAAAGAAAAAAAAATAAATAATCGAGAGCAGAGCAAAAAATATAACATGATACAATATTACCTAGTGGGAGGTAGGTAGGTAGGTATAAGGCTTTTGACGAGGCACGATCCCGCCTGTTTTTAACCGATAATGCGGTCGAAGATCGTAGCAGAACCTAGAAGGCGGGATGATTCCCTTCCTGACTTCATTGAACATCATGCCAGAACATGGTCATGATGACTTATGTCGACGGTTTTTTTTTTTTATTTATTCGTGTCTTAGACACTTTTTGTTTGAAAATTTGACTCTGCATCACACAGTCGCAAGTAATACTGTAACTATACCGTAAAGGCAGGTGCAAACTAGCGTGGGCTCTACCACAAAGCATTGCATAACAAAAAAACCGAGTGCGTACTTTCTATATGCAACTAACTCTTAGTACAGGACGATTATGAATTACAAAACACAAATATAAACTGCAAAACTTGAATCTAGAAATCTAGTAGAGAAAAAAGCCAAAGAAAGATTGTCATAAATGTTTTTTTTAGTCGCGGTATCTTCATCATTCGTACATCTGTGAGGCGTCACTTACGCGGTGCTCTACGTCTTCCTTAAGTGGCGCCAGAAACGCGATATCCGACGGCTTTCGCTTTTAAGCTTCGTTAATATTACTGAGTTGTTTTCATGGTGTCTCTAAGGCGGAGACAGAGTATTGCATGTATATTTTTAGACAAGCTTGCAAGAGATTTTTTTTATGTAATGAAGTAGAAGACGAGCAAGACGCTCTCCTGATGTTAAGAGATAACGCTGCCCATAATCAGTACAGTGCTACTTAGGATTTCACAATTATGTGAAATTCAAGGAACACTGCACCAACGCTTCTTACTCAAGAGTCATAAGATGTTAAGACTCATTAGCCCAGTAATTTCACTAGCTACAGTGCCCTCCTACCGAAGCACAGTAATGTTTGCAAGATATGAGATTGCTTTGATTTAGATAGTTACCACTAATAATTTCATTGCGAAAGTATGGTTGTATATTTGTTACTTCATCATGACCAATCCAGTTGACATTTAGAAGCAGAGGCAAACAAGGAAGATTATGTCCTTAGCGAATAATTTTATTGACATTTATTAATTCTGGTACAATCATAAGTCTATGTTCCTATTAACGGGTAACTAATCCACTTGGCACAGTCGTAAGACGATATTTTACAAGTACATTAAGAAGAAAAATATTAGTAGATATAACTCATGGTATCCACGAGTAAAAGGGAATATAATGTTAAGTATTAGTATGAAAATTTCACGTATTATTGCGGCTGAAAAGAATCGTGGAGAAAAACTAGCGCCTTTTTTGAAATCTCAAGAAAATCGCCATCACGTCCCTGTGAAAAGCTTTTTTATTTGCAAAGATTTTAATAACCCAACTTTTCACCTAATTATCGTTTAAAATAAACTAATAAAAACAAGTCTAAAATATTAATATTCAAAAATTACTTTAGGTGTAATAATTCTGCAATCATCGTTACGCCCCTGCGCCTTAACTGCGTTTTAATATGAAGTTTAAATAAAAATAAGCTTTAATCCTGTGTAATATGACAGAGATTAGTTTACCATTACCCTATATTATAAAATATGTATTTTAAATATCAAAAATATGCTGTATTATGTTGTAATAGTGTTCAAAATTGCTTGTAAAGTTAAAGTAAGCATTACACTGATTAAAAGCCGTAAGTCGGATTAATAGTCAAATGTCGTGAATTTTAAACATTAACTAAAAAACTAGTGGACTTGGTTTGATGAAAAATAAACGAGGCACAATTAGTAAGCCCATACATTTGGTTTACTCACAAACTGCTGTTTGAGTATTAGTACACTAATAAAGTATGATTTTTAATAAATTGAAGAAACAATGGATTTTTAAATATATTGTTAAACCCTTTGCAGCCCATACAAAAAAGCAAAATTTAGTGCGGGATATATAATTAATAAGTTAAACGAGATGAGCCTTTACCGTGTGGGCTATCATTATGGCAAATCTGTATTTATATAATACGACTATTCGACAAAAGACCAAATAGAATATTAAAACTTGTGTAAGAACACGTGGGTGATCTCATCCTATGGTTACTAATCATTTGTATATGAGTAGGGTATAGTAGTTGTAAGAAGGGTATAGTACAGGCAAATGAGCTTACTATGGGTGCTTCGTTTCTGTTTTAACAAAACTATTTCTGTTTTTTTCTTGTATTCTTTGTATTGTAGGTAGTGTTTTTAATTCACACATCTGTCGCACTTGTCGGCTAGGGGTGAGTACCCTTTAATAAGGTCAGTGAGGGCCGTGAATGGCCGTGTAGAGGCGTAATAGTCGTTTTAATAATTTATCGCCTTTGTGTGGACGTTTTCAAAACATAATTAGTTTTGTATTGAGTTTTATTAGATTTGAATGAGTTATTCGGTATTATGTTGTTTATTGACTGCTTTTAGAAAGCCCTTAATATATTATTATTAGTTACTTACAGCGGAATTTTACTTTACTAGTACAAAGTGACTGTGGAAGAGGTGTAAGCAAAGCCTGGCGGTAGCCGGAAAAATTATGAGTAAAAAAAAAGTTATTCATATGGATATCTAAATTAGAGATTTTTACTTAAGGTTCAATTCTAAGGAGCGCCATTTTTATTTAATATACATTGTAGTTTAAATAATTATTACAAAGATTTAAATAAAGAACTAATAGCGCTCTATTGAAAAACATGTTGGTGAATTTTTGAAATATTTCCAAGATTTTATTTATTATTGTCAACAGTAGATTATTAAATTAATATGTTGTGCATAAAGGCCGAATTTATTCCATATATCAATCGTTAATCGTAAACCCATCATGATATTTTTTTATATGTTAAGAAGCTAAAATTTATAAATATTATTTTCATATCAAACAACTGAAAGAACTAAAGCAAATTAAACACTAAAAGCACAAGTCCCGAGAGACTAAGTCAATATTTTCACACCAAGATATTACGAACCGGAGATACTAATCCTTTTGTACACAAAAACTAATTCGTATAAAGCTAAAAATATTAAAGTTCCGCCAGTGAAAAGACTGCATTGCGTCGGTCCCGGCTCTAATTCAATAATAGAGACCGCATGCCCTGCGAGCCTCTAAAAACTACGTTTGTAAGATTTTTGGGGTTCCGTTTTATAGAAAACGGAGACTTTTACTTAGATAACAACAATTTTGTGTTGTTTATGAGAAATTTTACGTTTTGCTTTTCGCTCAGATTGTGAAGATGTCCTTCCATTATAACCAAAAAAAAAATCGACCAACTTGTGCAATATGGAACTCGAAGAATAGGTTGTTTCCAATTGAAATTATTTGTGTAATATGAAACAGAATAGATTTTTAGTAGATACGTAAAAACTACCAAATTAAGATTGTTCATAATATTATGCTTTTTGAATAAACTTATTGCTACAGTCAATCTTAACTTATCGAGAAATTATCTGTTTTCAAATCATATTCTGCAGTAATACCCTATTTGTTTCTCATTGCCAGTTAAAAGACAAAACAGAAAAGTCACTTGCCTAGTTAGTGGAAAAACTTGTTTGCGTGGACTTAGAACATTTTTCTCAGGTTATGTACGGAACCTCTCTGACATATGCTCCATTTACCCTTTTTCGAGTTTATTCCCTCTCTCATCGTATGATGCAATTAACTGATCACGATCCTTCATGCGAATAAGCCTCGTATAACGCCTTTATGTTTGCGTAAGTGATTACTGTCTGTGAGCGCCCTAACGTGGCACTTACGTCTTTTTGCCAATTTCTACCAATGAGTTTGTTTCCATGGCTCTTAGCGCTGGTGTACATTAGACGTTTTGACGCGTGTTTTTGGCACCGCGCGTTTTAAGATTGAGGTCTGTGGTAGGGTTACAGGCTCAATCGCGTGTTTTTAGTCCATAAAGTGCGCTATGCAGATGTAGCTACAGTGGCAACATTCTGGCAACTAGTTGTTTACATAAAAAATGAAACTACCTACACGTAACAACTCGTCTTGAGTTCCCATTGTCGACAAAACTAGATGTTGCAATAGTGAATATTATAAGTTTCTAATGTCACAACTACCAACTGTCGAAAATCAATGTACTATTTAAGGTTTCTGGATTCATTCCCTTTCTCCGTTTCTTTGTCTCAACAGCGATTGCTATCAGATTGCCATCAAACTGCGGCAACTGGAAACCGTGCTATTTGGTTATAGCTACTTTAAAAGGTGACTCTTTAAAAGTTGCTATTTGCCTCAACTAAAGTATTTGTGTCTGCACAGCGCCTTACGTCTTTTTGCCACTCTAAGCCAATGTGTTTGTGTGTTTTCACGGCTCTTACGTCGTTTTGTTCATTTCTGTAATTAGGAAAGTCGTTTGTTCCTTACTTTGAGAGTTGGGAATGTGATGATTCGTGCAAGAATTTTGAGAGACGCTTTAAACGATTACGGCGTATAATCTTGTGTTCCAAAAATTTCTTTGACAATTTTTGTAAATAAAATTAAATTACATGGAAATGTCGATTAAATTCTTACATTTGGTATATTCTTACGCATACGTGGCGTCTTCTTGTGACGCGTTGATGGCAAAAACTGAGTTGTGGTTGCTGCATCATCTTAGTTAGTTTAAATATTATTTTTTACCAAAAACATTATTTATTCTTAAATTTATCACTATTGCATCTTTGAAATGGAATTCTTATTAAATGTCCTCAATTATCTGACAATGTATACAAAATACACAGAAATAATAGATACAAAAGCTCTATACTAAAATCATTGTCATAATAACACTAAAGAGTCATAAGAGAGCCATAAGCACTACAACGATAAATGCTCCTGAATTTCAAAAAAAATTCTAAATTCTAATCAACATTACCGGCTGGAAACGAACAAAGGTTCTATGCGATGTTACCAAAACGCTCATAGTTGCGTGCTTGCCTTACACATTCCCCAAAGATTGGTATATTTAGACTACTTATAGAGTTTGTGCGAGAAGTAAAGACTCGTGACTTTTAAGTTAAACAATAATATAATGGAAACATCAAAATCGAACACCTTTGTCCAGAAACTTTCTAGCTGCTGATAAATTTTAGCTAAGGTAGCCTGTAGTATTCTAAGGTCTTTACTTTAGACTTTAGAGTCTAAACGCTGAATTTCAGTCCAATCAGTTTACTTCAGTCACAAACATACGCATCTATAATTTTTGTGAGAGTAAAATGCCTCATAAGCATCAAGCAAAATAGTAGTACCTATATTTGTCATAATACTAATAAAAAAATGGAATTTGAATTATACATTACAACCTTATTAAAAAAACACGAAAATTGTGTTTTCAGTTCTCTACTTTTTATAGTAAAAATAATTGTGACTAAATTCGGAAAAATGTATTTTGTAGTAAATTACCGAATAAGCGTTTTCTATTACGCCTCTTCTCTTTTCGAACAGTCTTCATGAATGAGGACATTATTGAAGAGCATAATGGTTAAAATAATACGATAATATTATTGTATTAGGAACGTACATTAAATGGCGTTGGCGCGGTGCCTACTGGCTTATGTCTATGATGTTTGGGAGGCTAGTTGGTACGAATATGTTATATAGTCCAGTAAAAGAAGAAATGTGGATCGAAAAGTCGAAAGCAGAAAAACTAACTTAGTAACTTTGTTCGGACTAGTTAGGAGATAAACATACTAAAAGTCCCCACCCCTCCGAGGTGAGCCCGAGGGGGGGGAGGCCGAAGAAGGTCCCATTTTTAGGTTTTTTGCTTATATGTCAAAAATTGTACGTTGTACGATATTTTGTTGTACTACATTATTAAACCTCATAAAATTTTCTACAACTTCGACCTTAAAACTTTTCATCTATCTCCAATCGTTGTCCAGCTATGAGCTTCCAAACATGGTCTATTTTGAAGACGTTTAAATTAGTTTTCCATATAAAGTTGGTAAAAAAATCTTACAAATAAAATTTGACCAACTTCTGGTTGTCGTATCATAATGAAACTTTGCAAATGTCTAGAAATCTGACGACAGTTTAATAATTTGGTAACACTGAGCTGATCTGATGATGGAGCCAGGAGGTGTCTAATGAAACTCTTCAATAGCTATTAGCAAAACCGGCGAGTTTAGGCTCATTACATTCGGATTGATGAGACGTAGGCACCTCCTGGTCCATTATCAGACCCTCGACAGCAAGTGTTATGAAAAAGTCTCATCGATTCGAATGTAATGAGCCTAAAATCGACGGGTTTACCAATAGCCATTGAAAAGTTTCATTAGACACCTCCTGGCTCCATCATCAGATCAGCTCAGTGGTACCAGATTATTAAACTGTCGTCAGATTTCTAGACATTTGCAAAGTTTCATTATGATACAACAACCAGAAGTTGGTCAAATTTTATTTGTAAGATTTTTTTACCATCTTTGTATGGTAAACTAATTTAAGCGTCTTCAAAATAGACCATGTTTGGAAGCTCATAGCTGGACAACGATTGTAGATAGATGAAAAGTATCAAGGCCGAAGTTGTAGAAAATTTTATGAGGTTTAATAATGTATTACAACAAAATATCGTACAACGCACAGTTTTTGACATATAAGCAAAAAACCTAAAAATGGGACCTTCTTCGGCCTCCCCCCCCTCGGGCTCACCTCGGAGGGGTGGGGACTTTTAGTATGTTTATCTCCTAACTAGTCCAAACAAAGTTAATAAGTTAGTTTTTCTGCTTTCGACTTTTCGATCCACATACCCTTTTTGAGCACTCATTGACTGGGCTATAGTCGGGCCGGCCTAAAAGGCCACATTTGACACATCATCAAAATTCCCTTACAGGTGATCTAAAAATTTTACTTATTTTTCTGTAAATAATATATGTCAACACTTAGCTGAACAATAAATAATATGACAACACTTAGCTGAACACTGAACACTATACTCGAATTTACAATTAACAATTTACGCATTACCATTAAAATTTCTACCATTTGGTAGATTTTTTGACAAATTTTTTAACTTATTACCAAATTCTTATATCATAATTTCTGCCAAAACTACCATTAAATTATTCTACCAAAAACTACCATTGAAATTTCTAGCAAAATCTACTATTCTTTTTTTATCATTTAGTTGATTTTTTACCATAAGAAATCTATCAAAAACTACTATTAATTTTCTACCATTTGGTAGATATTTCTATCATTAAAAATTCTACCAAAAACTACTAAGTAGATTTTTCTACTGTGCATTTTTGAAAACTAACGTGAGAGTAATCCATATTACTATGTAAACAAAACGACTAAAAACTCACGGAAATAATGGTCGGAGCTAGGCTTGATCCTGAGTTTCGGACAATTACGATGTCCTTCATCATTAGCTCACGCATTTTTCTACCATAAAAAAGTCTACCAAAAACTACAATTTAAATTTCTACCAGAAGAAACGTAAAGAAGGAACAAACATACACGCACGCACGCACGCACGCACGCACGCACGCACGCACGCACGCACGCACGCACGCACGCACGCACGCACGCACGCACGCACGCACGCACGCACGCACGCACGCACGCACGCACGCACGCGCACACACACACACACACACACACACACACACAGACACACACACACACAGACACACACACACACACACACACACACACACACACACAAAATACTCAATTTTTGTTTCAAGTCATTGTTGTGTTTATTTTTAAACTATAAAGAATATGTTATACACATAGCTTAGAACATTGCCGAGTAATAAACGAAAAAATAAACAAACTTCATTAATCCGTTCGGCTACGATGGCACAGACAGATACACAAACAGACAGACAAACAAACACGTCAAACTTATAACACCCCACCTTTCTTGCGTTGGGGGTTAAAAACATTACATGAATAAATAGGACACCCTATACAAGGTCACGTCAATCAGTTTTTGTTTTTAAAACAATAAGGATGCTACCCAATAAAATCGCGTAATCGAAATTTAAAATGTAGAATCGAATGCAATTATAACTTGGATTGAATATTTGATCATAAATAAATAACTATATTGCGATTAAAATAAAATATGTTGTTAATATTGTGATTATATTATTGTAAAATATAATGTAATTAAAATAAAATTGTGTAATGTATAGAAAATAAACATATTTTTTTATTACAGGTTTTTTTATAACTCGTGAGATGTTTCTGGCAAAACTAGCCCATGACGCCATTACATGTTTACAAAAAAAACCTATTAGAATTAAAATTAATTAGACTTTATGAATGTTTTCATAAAACTGTATTCGATTCCAACGTGTTTGAAGATCGTATCGATTCATATCCTGTAATCGAAATAAACAAACAATGTCCCAACACTTGTTTGCTGTGACTGACTTCTGTCAAATGTGGCCTTTTAGGCCGGCCCGACTATAATAGTGCCACGCTATGTTTGTTTGCTACATAGAGGTATAGTCTATGGGTTGCTGATAAGGCTGCCATCACATTGGGCGACAGTGACTCGTAAGCATTGTCGTGCGACTCTCCAACAGCACTATATATACTAAGTAGGGTGGGCCTAATGTAGGGTTCGTGGACCCGAGTATTCTCCTACATAAACACGTGACTTTAACTTAGGGTAAGTGCAAGTCTCAGTACCTACAAAATATGTAGACAAATTTTCGCCTACAAGTTATAACTACCACGTTTTGGAAGTCTTGTAATAGTTATAGGTTTGTTTCCTAAAATCCTCCTACATATCTTATATGTTACAGTTTACAGTTATTCTTCCTACTATCCTTCCGACAACTGAGGACACCAAAGTCTTTATTTGAGTAATCTAGGATCCAAAATAATTTGAATTTTGTAGGGAGAAAATGATATGCTGCACCAACGCTAGTGCGTTTAATTTTATTATAAATGCGTAAGTTTGTCTTGATTGATGTTTGTTACTCTCCTACGCTTATACGACTGGACTTACCTAATGGGTTGAAATTTGGTATGCAGGTACCTTAAACCCTGGATTAAAACATAAGCTACTTTAAGCTACGTAAATCGCTAAGCGCTGCTAGTATGTCTATAAAACTTTTTATGTTCCAAGCACACTCACACCAACACATGGTATGTCATAGACCATTATATACTACGCCATGGGGCACTGTCTGGCTCTCTGCCAATTTGTCTAATGCCTAGTTATGCTCTATTTGCTGGATCTAGAGCCCACATTACGTTAGTTGCTATGCAAAATTTTGGGAACGATGCCTTTGGTCAGCCGTTATTGGTAATGGAAGGGTATCATCATAATTTAATGTTAGATTGGCACTGAAAACTGCACTACGTTCCGCACATTATATTATCATAGGCAAGCAACTTTTGTGTAGCAAGACTTATTAAGCAACTGGTTACGAATCTCAGTTGTAAACGGCCGGAGCGACTTTTCCGATCACCGAGTTCATCCCGGCCCTGCACTTATGACTATTAAGATTTCTCCACTCGTTATACAGTGGCTAGTTACCGCACACACTGGAAAAAAAAAACCAAGCGGTCAGCGGCGACATGGTTTTAGCGGTCAGCCTATGTGTTATTCCAGGGTCTAAATTATCTCTGTACCTACCAAATTTCAACCCAATTAGTCCACCCGTTTAGGCGTGATCAGTAAAAAACATACATTCAGACATCCATACATTCTTACAAACTTTCACGTTTATAATATAAGTAGGATAAAAAACAAACTGCCTTTCAGTGTGTAAAGCAGTAGTGCATATAAATCTTATAAAAACGGTTATCTCTTAACATCTCAAGTCAATTAACGTTACTGATTACCACAAAACTGGTCGATAAGCGCGACGAAACTGTGAAAAGTGCCATTAAAATTAATTAGCCGTAAAATAGCTCGACAAACAAAAATGTGGGTCAACCCATAATGATGAAGAATTAAGCCATTTTCGACTATATGCTTGATAACGTAAAGTACAAAATTGATTAACACAAACAATAGGCATACACACATAAATAGAAAATTAAGGAACACATCCTTCTTGTGTTTTATTCAAAGATTGGATAAAGAGAAAAGTATACAAATTCATCATTCACTTTCTTTCAATTTTTTCATAATTCTATTTTTCCACACTTTGTCAGGCCTCTCTACCTCAATAGTTAGAATTACCAAATTGGTATTCAGCAGTAGCAATCAGTATTCAATGTCTTAAATTGTTAAAAATGTTTAATATTCAACTAAATAACGCCTTATTTCCTAATATTTAATAACAAAATGACAATTGAAATAAATTTCCCAAACGCGCCAACCCTGGCAAAATTAAGAAGGCCGTTACTAGCCCAAATACTACACAAAGCAGTGTACATTGCATTCTGCAGGGCTGCCTCGGCCACGGTCGTTAATCTTAATGCAAATTCGTGCCAAGCTTCGCTAATGGCGCCCGTATTTACTATTTACACGTCTTATTCTTCAAGTGGAATTACTCCATTCTGTACGTGGTGTGAATTCCCTGGAATCTAGGTTCTCTCCCGTTGTGCCCCCTTAATTATTAACGCTACAACCGTTGTTTACGGACGCTGCTCTTCTATGAATTTAAAGCTGGACTGAGTGTCTTGATCTGGGACTTTATTGGTAACTACGGCCTTAGAAAGTGCTGAATAATAATTTTTATTCTATGACTTGTGTCCAGTGGTTTTACTCGATGTAAAGTAGCATATTAAATATCTGGTATTTCAGGGTTAAAGCTACCTATGGATATACCAAATTTCAGCGCAATCGTTTTGTCGTGAAAACAAGTACATATTCATACACACCTTCAAACACTTGCATTTTTTTAGTTTTTTTAATGATATTAGTAGGACTTCTAGCAGTTGTTCTCAGAGGTTTTTAAACACAACAACATGTAGCTTAAGACAGTGGAATAACTCATAGTCTAATATTAGTCTCAATTTTTCCACGGAATTAATGCTTATGCAGGTGAAAGCAGCAGCTAGTTACAATAATATAATCTACAAACTGATAATATTATATCTATTTTTCCCTACTTAATATTAGGTACATCTATTCGTTTATTAGACAAAAAATCATTCTATTTCCAGTACAAAAGTTAAAAATAAAGAACAAAGGAAGGAAAGCCCATTACACGCATTTCAGTAAGTGCTTCCCCATCTTAAGAAAGTAGGCCTCACAAATTCGAAGATTCCAGCCATTCCGTCGCAATTTGTCCCCTGTACCAAAATACTAATACGCATTATAATACAAGCTTTTAGAAGTATGCTGCGATGTGTAATTTTTCATGAGGGCAATCAGCGGTTTCCCCTTTTTCCTTGTTGACGTAAAGCTGTGTATACGACATGCTATATACTACGTACATATAGGAGTGCTTGGAGATTTTGTGCGAAGTCGCTATAAGTGATGGCGGATTATTAAAGTCACAGATGCGTACACGGAAGAATGTTTTTTGTGCACTAGTTTATACATAGCCCTTTTTCATCTTTGCAGTAGAATATTTAAGATTTTAATATTTAAGACTTTGGATATAAGTACAGACACTACTTTCAAAGAAGTGTGGAAGTAAGGTAGCGAAACTACAATACCGGAAGGGTGTAATAAACAAAACGAACGTGAATACTAGCTGTAATACCCTATTACAATAGCATTGCTATTAAGGACTTTGATATAAAGAGAAACTCTTTCTCTTTAGCCCAGTAGTGAAATTACTGGGCTAGAGAGAGTCTTAAAATCTTATGACACTTGAGTAAGAAGCGTTGGTGCAGTGCACCTAGAATTGCACATCATTGTGAAATTCTGGGTAGCATATTATATTCATATTATATTCTGGGTAGTATATATTATAGGCAGCGTTATCTCTTAACATCAGGGGAGCGTCTTGCTTGTCTTCTTACTTCTCCACATAAAAAAAAGACACTGCACTTCATTTAGTGATTTACACACCCATTATATCTTTAGAGGTACTCGTATATCTCGCCGAATGTTAAGCAACTATGGTAGCGAAGATTTAACTAACTTTAGTTTTATTCCATTTTATAATTCAATCTTTTACTGTATAGTCCAGTAAAAGAAGAAATGTGGATCGAAAAGTCGAAAGCAGAAAAACTAACTTAGTAACTTTGTTTGAACTAGTTAGGAGATAAACATACTAAAAGTCCCCACCCCTCCGAGGTGAGCCCGAGGGGGGGAGGCCGAAGAAGGTCCCATTTTTAGGTTTTTTTGCTTATATGTCAAAAACTGTGCGTTGTACGATATTTTGTTGTACTACATTATTAAACCTCATAAAATTTTCTACAACTTCGGTCTTGACACTTTTTACCTATCTCCAATCGTTGTCCAGCTATGAGCTTCCAAACATGGTCTATTTTGAAAACGCTTAAATTAGTTTTCCATACAAAGTCAGTAAAAAAATCTTACAAATAAAATTTTACCAACTTCTGGTTGTTGTATCATAATGAAATTTTGCAAATGTCTAGAAATCTGATGACAATTTAATAATCTGGTACCACTGAGCTGATGTGATGATGGAGCCAGGAGGTGTTTACTGAAACTCATCAATGGCTATTAGTAAAACCGGCGAGTTTAGGCTCATTACATTCGGATTGATGAGACGTAGGCACCTCCTGGTCCATTATCAGACCCTCGACAGCAAGTGTAATGAAAAAGTCTCATCGATTCGAATGTAATGTGCCCAAACTCGACGGGTTTCCTAATAGTCATTGAAGAGTTTCATTAGACACCTCCTGGCTCCATCATCAGATCAGCTCAGTGGTACCAGATTATTAAACTGTCATCAGATTTCTAGACATTTGCAAAGTTTCATTATGATACGAAAACCAGAAGCTGGTCAAATTTTATTTTTAAGATTTTTTTACTGACTTTGTATGGAAAACTAATTTAAGCGTTTTCAAAATAGACCATGTTTGGAATCTCATAGCTGGACAACGATTGGAGATAGATAAAAAGTGTCAAGGCCGAAGTTGTAGAAAATTTTATGAGGTTTAATAATGTAGTACTACAGAATATGGTACAACGCACAGTTTTTGACATATAAGCAAAAAACCTAAAAATGGGACCTTCTTCGGCCTCCCCCCTCGGGCTCACCTCGGAGGGGTGGGGACTTTTAGTATGTTTATCTCCTAACTAGTCCAAACAAAGTCCCTAAGTTAGTTTTTCTGCTTTCGACTTTTCGATCCACATACCCTTTTTGGGCACTCATTGACTGGGCTATGTATATTCAAAACTAGTCTAATTTTATTCCGACATCTACCACATAGTCAAATAAATAAAGTTACCGCAGTTTACCGCATCGTTACTTAACCCCGCCGCACATGCTCACACTCGCATTGGCCGTCACGAGCCGCGTGCGAGTGGCTGTATTTAAAACGTATGGCGCAGTACCAAACTCCGCATTTGCTCTCACGCGTCGACGCAGGCACGTACATGAGTCGTACATGAGCGTGCACGCGCGTGTCGGCTAGGTGACGAGACATTTGATTCGAGTGGCAATGTCGCGAGTGTTCAAGTACTAGTGTAAAATGGAGGAACTTATTGAAGCTGTTCGAAGCGAAAAATGTTTATACGACATAAACCACCAAGATTATATGAATACAAAATTAAAGGATTCTATTTGGAAACGAATCCATATTTTTTTTCAGATAATTTCCTTATTAACAATAATCTATTCAAAAACTCGTTATCACGGTCGGATTCTGAACTTATATCAATCGCGTCCATCTTGCTTCGTTTTCGTCTACGAACGAATGGTAGGTAGAGAGACACTGACTGATGTACGACTCGTGAAAGCAATTGCGGACACACACGTGTCTACCAATGCCAATGCGACATTGGCGCAGTGTCGTGAACGAGTGCGAGTGTGAGCATGTGCGGCGGGGTTTATAAGGCGATATCTACTCGTACCTCCAGAGATGTAAGATATTTATAATATAACTTTTTATTGAGACCAAAGAAAAATTACAGTTTTACTTACAACTATTAAAATGCACTAAAACACATTTTGATCATAGGGGGTCTTATCGCTGTGAGAAATCTCTTCCAGGCAATATTTGATGGAAAAGTTGACTGAAATAGTAGAGTGAAATTCGGTACAAGAACTTGTAGTTAAATATTTAGTATAGTGCTTTTATCCTCAAACTCGTGATCTATTATGTACACCTGTACTTTAAAGAAAGGTCTTCAAGAAAATGTAACTGCATCAATCGAGTCTTTAAAGCTGAAATATCACCAGTAACCCTATCAAATTCGCTATATTGATCCAATATTCGAGGAAAGCGGGGAGCATTGTGCCGTCATTACTGCGCGCCCCGGGGCCGCAGACTTATAAATATTCATGAGAATAATTCGACAGATTCCCTTAACGATAGCACGTCAAAAAGCAGTGGAGCCGACCCATCTCCGAGTATTGGATTATCGGTAGTGTGCGTTATTGTCGCCATTACGTAAATGTTGGGGTTTTTGTGGGGGGAATTAAGTTGCAGCCTCTTTACTACAAGCATATAACTGATGTCCTATTAGCTATCGCACACTGGTGCTTATCACTATTACCCGACAAAAAATATATGTTCTTAGAGTCATGGAGCGGTAGAGTTAAAAGGGCATTGACAATTTTGTTGTGTAATCCAACACGTTACCCGACAAATTTAAGAAACGTCTTAAAAAAGTATATTCTCACTATCTCACTCTACTATTATCATCCATCCAAAACCACCCTTTAATTGGAATAAAAGTTTAGATGGTTATCATTATGTTATAATAACTTTAGAATTTTCGACAAAATAAACGAATTAATTTGGATTGATCACTAAAGGTATATTCTCACTATTATTAACTCCACTATTCTCATCCATACTGACAAAAACACTCTTAACTTTAAAATAAAGTTTTCCCACTGAAAGCATAAATATGGCCGCCATCCATTCCCCTAAGCTTCATACAAGATCCCGATCCAGCGGCACTAGGTAAAGCAAGCACTTTTGTGCGCCAGGTAGTAGCTCCAATATACGTAGGTATCGCTTAAACTGACATGACACAGAATACCTGAGAACAGTTGGTTAAGTTTGCAAAAATACTATAGTCATCGTGGTAACAACTAGACCAAAGTGTGAGTTCATGAATATCCCATAGAAGCAGACTACTAATGGTCTCCATAAGCGGTGATTTAAAAGGAGGAATAACTAATTTATTTATTTATTTTATTAGGTTCACCAACAGTTAATTACATTTAATCTAGGAACTAGTTTAATCTATCTTAATGCATAACCTATTATAGGCGGACAAAACATGCAATGTGTTTACATTGGTGATTTTTTTAAATAAACAGTACCTATTGAAGTTAGCTTTACATTATGTATGATGTTGAACACAGTATACGTTGTGTTTTACATTGAAAGAATAATTAGATATTTATGTACCTAAATAGCTGTACTAATATTTGGTTTGTTACTATCCGAAAGAAATGCTATATGATGATGTGAAATATTATGCGAGAATCGTTTGTTCTTTTTTACATCAGTTAAATTTAAGTGTCTGTACAAATAATATTATCCCGCCACTGACATAGTTTTTGAACTCGCTGAACATCTTAGTCGAGCACGGGGTAGGCTGAAAATCAGCGCTGCGCAGAACATCCATGCCCAGCATTATGCTGAGCCTATTTCATTTATCAGTGGATTGTTTATATTGTTTTACTATCTTCTGTTCCTATCTCATCACATAGCACTATATTTATTTATAATTTTTATGTATATGTACTTTTTGGAACTGATATTACATATTTTGTTATCTTATCTTTAATGTGTCAAAGATAAATAATGGACATTTAAATTGTGTCAAAGAAAGAAATTGAATCTTAATATCATTAAAGTTCTTAATAAAAAGAACAAGGTAGTAGAACAGGTAAGATTGTTATTTGATTACGTAAAGTATAATCTTATAATTTAAAGTCTTAGGGCATGAATTGTGTAATTGTCTAAGATTATCAGAAGCCGATCAATTTAAATAATCATTTAACGCGAATTTAGCGTAGCAACTCTTATAATACGAAACTAAGATCAAGTAATGAGTAAAAGTTGGTTACTACCATCAGAAATGCAGAAAATTACCTTAAGAAAAATATTTTCTATGAATAGTATAGATAAAAAGTATAGCCAAGGATAACAGCAAGTTCATCTACTGAATGCTTTTTCACACTGTGGCAGGTATCGCATAAATGGGTCTGAAGTGAGCTGCATTGTCGCGTTATCTCCCGCGCAGTGCTCGCGCCCTAACGATATGCGATAGCTAGTATAAGATGATCTCTATACCTGCCTGAAAAGGTATCCGATATTGGGATACGGTTAGAAAAGCTCCGGTTATCGGAGATCTTTGTTGATGGTTACACTGTGCGAACGGTGAATGGTGAGACGTGTTTAAAAACTCCCTTTGTACATTTTGGAGAAAAAGCAAGCAGATTTAATCTAAGCTAAGTGACACAAATATTATAAAGGTGAAAGTTCGTGAGTGTGCTCGTTTGTTACTTCTTGATGCCTAAACGGGTGGACCGATTGAGCTGAAATTTGGTATAGAGCTAAGACCCTGGAATAACATATAGGGTACACAGTACAGCGGGTAAAACGCTAGGCGCAGCAGTAGTATTATGTATGGGTATAAAAAGGTAAAGTCGAGTGACTGATCTATCAACGCATAGCTCAAACCGCTGAACGGATTGAAATTTGGAATGTTGATAGGTTTTATATACCTAAACTTCAGCTAAGAAAGGATTTTTCCACGCGGGCAAAACCGCAAGCATAAGCTGGTTTTGGTTTATATGCTGAAAAAGCAAATCATGTATTGTGTATTTCGATATTTACAGTAATTAATGGTGAACCTTTTGTAAATATTGAATTTTAATTATTTAAAATCAAAGCCGTGCGAACGAATCGAAATGTGCGCTGGATTTTTGCAGGAAAATAATATTATAATACCTACATGAAATGGTATGCAACGGATTTATTTACTAGTAAAGTCCAGTAAAACTGTTTTTCACGAGGGATAAAAACTATCCTATGTCCTTTCTCGAGCTAAATTTCAAATTTCTTCTAAATCGGTTCAGTGATTTAGGCACAAAGACTATCTGTCTGGTAACTGTCTGTTACCAGACAGATAGACAGACAGACACATATTCACATAATTTATTATATTAGTACGGACGTATGCCATTAAACTATAGGTAATATTACCAACAATATTCCCAAAATAGTTATCTATCTCTCCCCACGTCAGTGAACAATGATAGAGATAAACCTGCGAAGCGCTTAGCAATTTTAGCGGGAACGCTTCAGGACGCTGATCCCATGTTCGATCCCGGAGGATCCAGGAGCGTGGGAGCTCCGTGATCCGATCTTGCGCGCTTGGTGCTAAGATATCATAAATTATGCTCGAACTAGGGAGTTGTAACTGTTATTATTGGTATGCGTCTATTGAAATTACTGGGCTGAAGAGCTTAACATCTTATGACTCAAGAATATCTCTCTTGTGACTTAAGTAGGAAGCGATGGAGCACCTTGAATTTTACATCATTGTGAAATCATGGGTGGCACTATACTAATATTATGGGCAGCGCTATCTCAGGAGAGCGTCAAGCTCGTCTTCTTACTTCTTTGTAAAAATAACTGAAGTAAAATAAATGCACTGAGATTATAATTTTAATCAGGGTTTTTATTCCAATCTTAGACGAAAGTGTTTTCCCTTTCCTTATATTTTCAGGAGTTTGTCTCGGTTTAAATGTTTTCTGTCAGACGATAATTATGTCTTGCTTACCTACGTTTTTCCGTTAAAATACTAATTTTGAAGTAATGTGGCTGGTTATCGATTTTTATCAACATTATACCGTAATTCCATATAAAAAAAAAGAAATTGAAGCATAGTCAACGAAACGGCAGAAAATGGAACTAATCTCCAACCATAACTACTGTCAAAATATTTTAGCACTTAGACACTAGCGCGCTTAGGCACTGCCTTTCCCCCCGGATTCACAAAGGTCGTAAACGGTGAGGATATTACCGTCTCATTACAGACGCAATGGTACCGTCAGTGCATAAATCTCAATCACAATTTGCGTGCGTCAACCGTCGGCCGACGCGGTCCAATGATTGATGGCGCTGCCGACGCGCGCTCATTCCAAATTCAAACCGACCAACCGGTGCTCGACACGTTGCAAAATGGCCGACACGAAACTAAATTGATTAAAAATCTATTAGCTTAGTATCAACGTCTCAATTTCTGATAGTGACGTTTATTAAATTGACCCACAGATAATAAGGATGGATTGGACGGGGGCAGCCAATATTTCTAAGTGTCAATATTAATATGGGGTCACACGAGACATGACCCGTCTCAATTTTTCGTACAAATAAACTTATCAATTTGAGTGGTCAAACATGACAATTATGTTGTCCCACTTGTATTATGAACCAATTTTTTTATTATCAATATTTTTGTTTGACCACATCCCACCTGATGGAACGTATCATACATTTCTACGGTTGATAATGAATCACATAAAATGCCTAGAAAGGTATCGTGCTTGACTTCTTTCTTTAACTCAAGATAAATTCATTCACAAAACTAAGACCGAGAGTGGCTCCAAAAAGCAATTCTTACAGAAGTGCACAGATCAAAACTTGTGGTTCCACAGTTCTGCCCGCTTGAAGGTATTAATAAAATTTCCTGCTTCTGACACGTCCTAGAGACCGAACGCTCCGACCGCTCGTCATCCTTTCCCTCACCCATCTTTATACCGAATAGTTTCGCTTTATAATATTTGTGGCACGTCCACTCACCATCCCAAAGGAGGGACGACCTTAATTTATTAATAGATTGTTTATAGCCTCACCAGGGGCCTCGCCACAGACTAATAGATCACCCTTAAAATAATAATGTGTTTTCGTTGTGAACGCTTCTAGTCTCACTAAAATGTGGACGTGTAATAAAGATTCAATGGACCCGAAATTCGGAGTTGAGTTTCAAAGTCCAAGCACTTAATTGTTTGACCGTCTGGTATAACATTATGTGACACTAAAGCAAAAGGCACTGAAATACATCTGGATAGAATACATAATAATACTACAAACTACATATAAAAAAACATAGCTTAACATAGCATTTTTGTATCAGATAACCGACTTGTAAATTCAATCTTTTTACCGATTGCTGGGCATAAGTCTTTGTGATTCTGATGATATCGTTAAAAAGATACGCTTAAGAATATTAATCTATGAGCTAGTGACTTGAAACACTGGAAAATCGAAACCTTTGACCTCAGATTTCTAGAGAACCTACGAGAATTAGTGGCGTTTAGTACTACACCTATAAAGGTGAAACTTCAAATCCATTTTCGTAGGTTTGTATTGTCAAAGTAGCACGCTTTCAATGTATGTAATTCAGACCATATCTTACTAATATTATAAACGTGAAAGTTTGTAAGAATGTACGGATGTCTGGATGTAAGTTTGTTACTCTTTCACGCCTAAACGGGTGGACCGATTGAGCTGAAATTTGGTATAAAGATAGTTTAGACCCTGGAATAACACATATGCTACAGCATATACAGTTCAACGGGTAAAAGTACAGCGGGTAGCAGCTAGTTATGTATATTAACAAGGTACTGATGTTAAGATGTTTATCAATCGTAGAATAAACCGTATTTTGAAGAAGGTCACACTGGACTGAAAATAAACTGGTTAAGTTTATCAGGTGTCATTTTACTTGACCTAGTGACATTCAGTTATTTTTGTCCTGCTTTTAATTATGGCTATAGGAACGTCGGTGAACTTTAGCTTCAACAATGTAAATAGGTTAGACTTTCAAAACTCATTTACTTGTATTGTTCACTCTGAGGTATTGGCTATTGTTAAACGACATATAAAACACTAGAATCCATAGACAAAATTGCGAACATTACTTGCTTAAACCTTCTCATGAATATAAGTAAAATAACAAACTCAGCAATGTACATTGAAGTTGTCATCAATCGTAGTGGGTGAGAATTAGCACAATAGGCCTTCTGGATTGATTAGCGTCGTAGTCAAGGGAATTACTAGATATTCGAGAAATAAGACTTAGGGCTTGTCCACGTGAACGCGCGGGCGCGGGCGCGGGCGCGGGCGCGGGCGCGGCAGACTTTGCTTGCACCGCACGTGCGTTTGTACGTGAACACTTTCATAGCACGTCGTATGTTTAATATTTCGCGCCCGCGCCCGCGCCCGCGCCTATATTATTATACAATAATACTAGTGGACCCAAGTTTCGTAGCGCCTAACAGAACGTAATCAATGGTTTCTCTACTACCTATCCTTATTTTTTAAGTATGTACCTATTTTGCCGTGAAAATAAAGTGTTTTCTATTCTTCTATTCTATTTTATTTTATACGAGTACATATTATAAACATTCCTCTTGAATCACTCTATGTATTTAAAAAAGCAACATAAAAATCCGTTGCGTAGTTTTAAACATTAGAGCATACACAGGGACAGACAGGCACGTGAAGTGACTTTGTTTTATAAAGATGTCTCTCTATGTCTGAAATTATAGCAACTCCAGCAGAACAAGTAACTCTAATCACATTTTGTGGAGTTAATAAGCAGAATTTAAAAATATTATCTATCCTAAATGATATTTAATATACAAACTTTAAATAATTAAAATTAATGTTTATTTAAAACTGTTAATTTGTTAACTATTGTCGATACAACATTGAAACCCTAAACTAATATTATTTCAGCGAAACATAGTAATATATTTTATGAGATTAAAAGGGTGACACACTGAAGGTTTACGGGGCGATGAAAATTTGGCACTTATTTTTATGTCGGTCGACATCGACCACTATTAAATTGCAGACCATTCTGACACGTTAGGATCATTATGTTAGGCTGACAGGTTCAATTTTAAATTGGTTGGCTACATTACTTTATTGACGCGGGCATCGTTCAGATATAAGGAAGCTTCATGACTGGTAGATTTTGTGAATGTATCTGAGATATAAAAGCTTTAAGGATCCAGTTTCATTGGTTTTGCTTCATCATGCACCAGATGGCTGTTCTCTGGAGATAGTAAAATTTTGTAGGGAGAACGTAAAATAAATGATTATGATTTAAACTAGTATTTTAGTTCGGCACGTAATAAACTCTAGCCGTGACGTCACCATTGGTGTATTAATTTAGATATTTTTGTTGGTAATATTGTTTTACCGGGGGTAGACTTCCTTTGCAGGATGTCGACTAGGTGGGTACCCTAACAGTGCCAGTTATTCTACCGCCTGAGCAGTGATGTGCAAAGATTACTGTGCTTCGGTAGGAGGGCACTGTAGCTAGTGAAATTACTGGGCTGAAGAGTCTTGACACCTTATGACTCTCAAGTAAGAAGCATTGGCGCAGTGTACTGGGTAGCACTGTACTCATTATGGGCAGCGTTATCTCTTAACATCAGGAGAGCGAAATCTTGCTCGTCTTCTTACTTCATCGTATAAAAAAAAAGTAAAAATTGTTATATGCATGCTATCTTCAACCATAATTATTATTGTGAAGCAGACTAAATCTAGAAGGATTCCTTCTTAATCCCTCCTAAGCCTAATTCTAACGTTGTTAAAATAAATTCAACGATTAAATTATCAAAAATATTTATTGGTATAGTTCTCCTAGAAGACTGAAAATCTGAAAGAAACTCAGCGTGAACAGTAAGCAAAAGCCTTCCGATTCGAACTAAAGTAATTAGGCAAAACCTTCCTCAGTTCGAATGCTTTTATTTTCGCCCCCGTAGCGGAAAACTTAAGGCATGACGACTCCGCACTATAAACGTTTGAGGTGACTTAAGTAATGAACAAAGTTATAACGCAGGCTATTGCAATGACGGCAGACACCGTGTAATGTAAGGATTTCATTTCGTCGATGCGGATAAGAGCGGACATGAATAGACCAATCACAGTGGATCTAGCTCGTTTTTCTCCGCTCCGCAAGAGAAGCAGAACACAATCTTATAAACAAATCGTAATTTAACGTACTTTTAGAAACATAGTAGCACGCAGAAAAGAATATGCGACGTTTTATGGTGCTTCCACACTGATAAGATCCCGCGTGTCGTGTCGCGTTAACGCGCGTGATGACGTCATCTGTCACGTTTCTGAACTATGCATTTATATGGAGGCGTGCACATTTATAAGATCCCGTGTGTTGAGGAGCCATGAGGCGTCTTGAGGCGCGGGCGTTCACACTTGTAGCGTGTGTTGTGTCGCGAAATTCATTCATTCGCATTTCAACCTCCGCTCGGAAGGTTTCTCTTCCTAATCTATGTCGAAAGGTTTCAAAATGTTTGTGATTTTTTTTTTATGATAGCAAACTGGAATTACTTTTAAAAACAAGTGAAATAAATAAAAAACTTTTTTAAAACAAGTTTTTAGTTTATTTCCATCTAGCACTTTATTACTCGTCACGACGAATGAAACGAGCTCAAACTCGACGGGGTTGTATCGTTTAATTACGGAATTCTTATGGTCACCTTCCAGCTCCATCATCAGACCCTGGTTACTATATATTTTAAAATGCTCGTCAAGACAAATCAAATGAGCCCAAACTCGATGGGGTTGCGTCGTTTGATTATGGGATTCCTATGGTCACCTTCCAGCTCCATCATCAGACCCTGGTTACTATATATTTTAAAAGTACTCGTCAAGACAAATCAAATGAGCCCAAACTCGATAGGATTGCGTCGTTTAATTACGGAGTTCCTATAGCCACCTTCCAGGTGCATCATCAGATCAGCTCTATGTCATAATTATATTGTATTATCATCCGATTTATACATGCATACAAAATTTCAGCTCAATCGGAAACCGGGAAGTGGATCAAACTACACATATTGTAATATTATTTCGATGTGAAGCCTACGGTGGTTGAAATGCGACTGAATGAATTTCGCGACAGAACGCTCCTCAAGACGCGGGACAAGAGTGATCACCTCGCGACGCGACACATCGGACGGGACGGGACGGGATCTTAGTAATTTGGCCGTACCTTTACTCAAACCTAGTGTACATTTGAGCACATTAATCCAACACAAAGATAATATATAATGGTTACTTATATTATATTAGGGATTGATTTAAAGTCAATCACCATTAGGGCAACCATTCATGTGTAAGCTACTAATATTTTTCGTCAAAACGCAAGTCTACGACAGTAGCTAGTTGGATGACAACAGCAAGAGATGGGAGAAAAGATAAAAGATATTCATTAGATCGGCCAGGAAACGTATTCATTAGAATTATTACATTAGTTCTTATAATCGTATCCTTGAAGTGCGGTGTCCAGCGTTACAACTAAGTCCGTGGTTTATTATTATACAGTTTGTGAATGGAGTTTGATCAAACATCCAGGCAATAACCGATTCGCACGGCGTAAGCAACATTTGTTGCCAGAACTAGCTTCAACGTCACAAAGTAAATGTGTTGTTGGAAACAGTGACTCGGCTTCCGATTTGGTAACACTGGTTATTTTAAAATATTCTTAAGAAACTTTCTATGCTGTGAGTATTGACACTTACTAAGACGGCTGATTTTTCTTACTTGGAGATGACAAAAACTAATAATTCGATTTGCTATTCATGACACATATTCAACGTCCTCAACTTATGTTCAGGATATAATATACAAGTTTTGAGAATGTAATATTTACTGTTTTTGTTTTAACAGTAAGTATCCTGAATAAAACAATAATGATATTATGATCATTTTAACAAAACGATATCTAACATCACATTGGTGACAAAATAGCAAATGGCCTGATGGTGAGTGGTTGCCGTTGCCTATGATACTGGTAATACCAAGTATACTGCTGGTCCGTTGTCTACCTTTCGAAACTAAAACACGTGATCTGCCAACTATTTTTAAATGAGTCAGTCCAAATTAGGAAAAGGAAAGCCCAACACTGTTGAACATACCTTATAGAAGCCATAAGTAAGTACAGCGTTTTTTATATAGTGCGGCTGTGGTATCACTGCGGCCATGATTGGCCTATTGTGATTAACTACGGCGTTTCTAAAGCGTTGAGCTTATATTTTGTAGTCACTTAAATTGTAGAAGCTTAGGTACTGCTCTAAAATCAGTAGGGGTAATACATTCGCCAAAGTTTGCCACTTGGGACGGTACGCGGACTGCATCCCATCGAACTACGATTCAATATATATTAGCTTCGGAAACTCGGATTTGTGCCCTTATTGTTTTACGCAAAATTCTAATAATATGAAGCATTCCATTCCCAGACTCAATTGACTTTTGGAAAGATTTTATTCTACCACTGGCAGGATTCCCTTGGTATTAGAAGATAAAATAGAATATAAAATTTTCATGACGTACGTTTCATTTGTATTATTTAGAACAAAGAAAAGGCTCTTATACCATAGATATCTTTTCTCAGGCATCCATTACGTTCATTTCTAATCGTTGGTTAAAGCTCTTAGTTCTTTAATTTTAAAAACAAGAAAAAAAAAACATATAATAAGTCTAACCAAAATAACATTTAAATGTAAAATTTTAATTGCTAAATCGTCATATCGTCAAGTAAAAGGCGCGGCAGGTTTTGATAAGCTTAAACTTGTGTCGAGAACAAATTTAAAATAATAGATTTCATTTCAACTTTTTCCCCGAATTAAAGTTGTTTAAAGCAATAATGTCTTATTAGTAAGGAAATAAATGACTACACTGTGCTTGAAAATAAATATATTCAATAACAATTCCATATAATAGCAAAAATACTTGAACATTGCTCAAAAAGTTCCAAAAGTAAGAATCAGTTGGCAAGTCGCATTATCTAGTACCTAGGCAATATAAGCGTATAAAAGCACATCTTAGCGAGTACACTACAAACTTTCTATTCTAGTATTAACTTAGGAACAGTAAACACAGAGTTTTTCTACTTCAGCTGTAAAGATTAGGGGAGTCAAGTGTATTTGTTTTGTGAATCTGTGTATAAAGTGAATTGGAGATAACGTCTCTACTTTTATAAATGAAATTCTTAAAGTACCTACTTGCTGTGCATTTTTACATGAAATAAAAGCTAGCTTTTCATTACACTTTTTCTTGCACAATTGTCTGTAAGAGATTGATTTTAGCGATAAAACCGTCAATTGCAACGTCCTTGTATATATTGTAACATTATTTTAAAGTTTTTTTTTTATAAGTTTTAGTCTTGAAATAAATTATGTATCTGTAAATCAAAAAATAATTTAGTTTATTGGTAAGGATAACATACATTCTGATATGTATGTTTATATTTGTTATGATCTTACGACTTCCTCTACGACTGCTATAAGTTATAAGAAAACAAAGCGAAACTATACCACTACTATCCTTTTGACTACGGAAGCCTAAAAAACCGGGACCCACAGTTTTGCGTGCCTTCCGAGACACGGTTGAGTTTAGTCTCCAAATTTGAGCCAGACGTAATAGACCACTGCCAGAGATCACTACACATAAAAAATCAGGACCTGTCAGTGACGTCATTATCTTTAAGATTTTTAAAAATATCGCGAGTGTTCTCCATAACTAAAAACAACAAAAACGGCACAACTTACGTCTAATATTGTCGAGAATATCTCAACCACGGTTTAGGACTATTACGATGGCCTTCATCGGGAGTTCACGCCTGCAGAACACGACGCTCACTGGCGAGCGCTCGCGCAGCCTCGACAATATTAGACGTGAGTTGTGCCGTTTTTGTTGTTTTTAGTCATTATCTTTTGCTACTCTATATTTGGGATATTCAGAAAGTGCCATAAACCCGGGCCAGGGTTAACGAGGTGAAACTTAAAAATTCGCTCGTAAACAAATTGCCTTGTCATCCGTAACAATGTATGAGAACTGGATTTAATTAATCATAAAATTATGTACCGAAAGGGTAAGGGATCGCGGAGGATGCGCGATCGTGATAGCGAATCCTGGTTTGTGGTACAAGTTTATAAGAGAAACCGATTAGTGATTACTAATCGGTTTCTCTTATAAACTTGTGCTTGGACTTGAATGATTATTCAGCAGTCCAATTATAATTTTCGAACCAATCAACCATTCAATATGTGCTGGTTTTCAATATATTTTATAAAAGTATGTTTTTTACAAAAGAAAAGTAGGTATATATCCTAACTACCATTTTTTTTTTTTTTTTTTTTATCCCAGGAAAAATGCGTTACGCATCATCACCCCACGCCGGGGGGCGCGGGGCGGTATGTGGGACTCCCCCGCCAAAGATGGTAGCGGCGGGGATACCCACTAAAAAACCTGGGGGTGTTCCTGCGGGACGCCATAATGCCGGGGCAACGGGTACGCCGAAGCATTCATCCGCTGCCCCGACGGCGTTTGGTCCTCACTGACAGGAGGACCCCTCCGCGGTGGGGTGAAGAGGAGTTTCACCCCACCCTCTCAAGGGGCGCGCGGAAACACCGCGCGCGCCACCTCGTGGGATATCCTAACTACCATAACACAACCATTAAGATGCTTGCTTAGCTTGGGGTTAGGTGGCGCTGTGTGAAATGTCCTGAATTTTTATTTTTCGACTGGTTAAAGAAAAAATTGCGTTATGATTCAATTGATCGTTTTAACTAAGTCTATTGCATTTTAGTTATTTGTATTACAGTATACTTGCCGTAAAAGGGCTCGAAGATTTGATGCATATCCCTACTGTCCACCTTTTTGATTTTTTTTTAAATCGCGGTCATCAACGTTTCGACGACTTTTGTTTTTTTTTTTTTTTTTTTTTAATAGAGAATAGGGCTGCGTTTGACCACAGTCTCACCTGTTGGTAAGTGATGACGCGGTCGAAGATGTTACACACAGACCTAGTAAATACCCATTAACCCTCGATTTGAAGACTCCTAAGTTGTAATTAACAACGTTTTGGAAGTATACCACGCTCCATAAAATGATCTCCGAACTCCACCAGTAAATAGTCTCGTGATCAACTTTGACGCTTATTAACACCTTAACCTGACACATAACTAGGGTGGGTGCCTAAATCGTTACTGTTGGAATTGGCGTCAGCTACCGATTTTCAATATAGGATTTGTCGCTGGCCAATTTTGAAAAAAAGAAACAAAATGGCGGATCAGTCGCTATGCTATTACGCTCCATACAATAACTTTCAAACTTCAAATCCCTTTCTTAATTAGGATTATTCTTCTCGTTGCTCTTGAAATTTTTATAATCTCGTAACTTACACCACACCTATAAACTTATTCTGGCGTAGATTTAACGAGACGGCAAATTCTGAAAAACAAGCATCCCGATGAGGGTCGGACAGTGAGGTACAATTAAAAAGCGAAATGTAAGCGAAGGATTAACCCTTCTAGATGTGATGAGGCGATTAAATGTACCGAGAGTAATGCCAACCGAATGTGGTAGCGATTGGTGAGAATTTAGAGAGTTGTGATGACGTTTTATTTCTATTAAGAGAGTTCTAATTTGATCGTTACTTTCAAGTGTTGAAATCTCAAAAGGCCAAGGTGGCGATGTTGATTAAATTCTTCTTTATAAAAATTGGGTATACGTATTGCTGTAACCTCATTCAATCGCTCTCATGTCCAGACATCGACTCTCCTATCGGTATAGGTATCTACAAGATAATTATACCAAAAGCTATATATTCTAATCGTTAGTGAAAAAGATATTCATAAAACGCCTTCTCGTTTAGTTATATCGTGAAAAGCAAACCAAAACAAATTAATTTTCTTCATCGATTCAGAATCCATCAGTTCTGTTTATTTGAACTTCGTAGACTTGCAAAGTAAACTATGTAATGGAAACCGTCTAACTCCGCTAACGCGACCATCTTGCACGATTTCTCCGCTTACAACTAACTTTAACTGCGTTAAAAAAAGAAATCGCCAAGTGTCACCGTGGCCGACAGTCTCAAGTCTAAGTTTCCACAATAAGAGAACCACCGATGGAGTAACAAGTCGGGAAATTTTCCTCTAGTCGTTTTACCGCAGCTCGAGAATCGGAGCGGAAATATCGACTTGAAATTTCTAGTTTGTTAGTTCAGAATGACACCGCGGTCGAAGATTGGATTATTTTTACAAGTTGCAACTCGGCCGAGGCTGGGTGCTCGCGATCGGAACGTTTTAACTGCCAATTTGTGGATTTGAATTGGAAATCTGTGTCGGTTAGTGGCGAGGAACTTTTAAAACTGTGTCACGGAGCCTAATTGCATCTCGCTCTTAGAACCTGGCGCTGATAGTTTCATTTCCGAGCACGTTCCCGTAATATTCTGAATCTTCGTCATTTCCTTGATTGCTGATATTTCTAATTATGTCCTAGCCAGACCTAATGGCCTGATATGCTCGCTCTGAGATAAATATCTGCCTAGTGGTCAGAATCTAATTTTAAATATAAGTTCTAGATTGCGCAGCGTTCTTACATTTCTATGAATTAAACATAGTTCTCTTAGAGGTTAGGTTTTAACAGTGACTATAATGCGCGTGTTAAGCAAGCGAAGTGCCGCGGAAATGACCGGCGATGCGCTAGGATTTATTCATTTGAGGGTAAAAAAATATCATTTAATAGTACTAACCAGCCATAAAACATCATTTGAGCACGCCTAAACAAAAGCTCAATAAATCAGTCAGTAACAATTGTGCTAAACTAAAAGCAGATCCGGATCGCAGGTGCAAGCCGGATATTGAGTTTGCAATATTAGTGTCACACATTATGCAAACGCGGTCAACCAGCGTCATGAGTTTGCTGGACAAGTTTCATCATGGACCTAATTAATTAGATCTTCCGACCTATTTTGCTACAAATTTAAAACAGCTGATATTCTGTGGCATTGTTTTTATCAATATTTATTATTTTAACTGGTGGCAGGCTTCAGTCGTGGCTATTTACCATCCACTGGACAAAACCGATAAGAGATAGCGATGCCTATAATAATACCTATAATTTCACAATGATGCAAAATTCTAAGATGCTGCAGTGCATCCAACGCTTCCAACCAACTCAAGTATAATAAGATGTTAAGACTCTTCGGCCCAGTAATTTCTCTAGCTATAGTACCTAGAAAGGCATGTTGGCATAAAAATTAATTGCCCTAATTTTAAGCGTTGATGCAGTCTCTTATCACTATATTTCGTACACGGAAATTAACGTTTAGTTTATACAGACATACAAACACAATGAAAACATAAACAATTCAACATTTGGTATCACCAAGGGAGGGTATTATGCAATTAATAACCCAATACCATCATTCGTCGCATCATAATGTACTGTTGTAATGAATCAATAACGAAAATAAATTTTGACATTACCCCAGGGGAACAGCGGGGTCAATTTTACCACTTTAGGGTTGCCACCAATAACATTTGTTTGTAATTTTTTTTATCTATATCTATATCCGTAATATACATAATAAGTAAAATGTGACTGTCTTACTGTTGTCACTCACCGCACAGATCAAATCGCTGTATGCTTGTGTAGAAATTTGACACAGAGATATTATAATATTTTAATACTGTAACACTAAAATAATACCATATGAGATTAAATTGTCTATACTGAAAGATTTTTGGATCTATGTTTATTTCAGCCCAAGTATGTGCTTATTAATTTAATGTTAGGAATTAGCCAATATTTAGACAATAAGTGGTTGCATTTTCAAGAATTTGTGTACCAATCGTCGTGATTGTAAATAGTTTGTGGGTTAAAATGTCTATTTTTCTGAAAAATTCTAAAAATATTATGAAATATCTATGATTGAGAATATATATTTAAGAAAACTCGATATAAAGTCTTGAAGACGTTATTTATATGGGCTTATCGTACCCCAGCTTCAAAAAAATCATACTTCCCGTCCACGTTTTTAATCTGCACTTTAGATAGCGTCGAGCCTATAAACTGTCATGTAAATGCAGAAAATCGAAGCGATCGAATCATAGATTACTTTAACATTAGATCGGGCATCTTAAGAAAAAGAAGAGCATTATTAGAACCGGCGAGATGAAGACGTATACAAACCGACTAATGCCCGAGCCTACGTTTTCGGATGGTTAAGCTTTTATACCGTAATAGGATAAAATTATATCGTTTATCGAAGCAGGGCTTTTGGTAGTGACTTGGACTTGATGGTATATACCCAAAACTTAATTAATCTGTTCAATTAATGAAATATAGGTACTTGTTTTTTTATTTTAGAACCTATTTAAGGCTAACGTAGCTAACGTAACTATGGTCTGTTCTTTGCCAGATATTGGGCAAAGCATCTTTAGCGTACTCCTCCAACTTCTGCTCACGGTTCACCATCAAGCGGGGCGTCGCGTCTGCTTATTAAAATCTCAAAAAGGCCTCTGCGCGTTGGACTTTTTTAGTCTCCGTGTACGCCTATAAAAAGGCCCGGGTTTGACCCGTGCTTATGAACGACATAATAAATAATATCTCCTTACGAGCCGAGCTTATGCGAAGATGCCCGATCTTCCTCGTAGTTTATCCGACGGTTGGTATTAGCATTCTTATCGAGTGGCAGCCCTGCCAGAGTTGCCGTGACGCGGGTGTCCCGCATTCAATTACACTGATAACATCACGCAACACCGCAATTACGATGCTAATCCGTCAATCGAATGTGCTTCGGAATAAGACCGGTCAGCGGGGGCCGTAGCATGACACACGGGATCCCGACGAAACTTCAAGAGTAGAACTGTCATCCTATACATTCACAAAAGTACAATGTATGGGATGACAGCTCTATTCTTGAAGTTTCGTTGGGATCCCATGTGTTATGCTACGGCCACTGCTCTAGCTGTGGTCGTAGCATGACACATGGGATAAAGCAAAAATGTCAGGAGTAGAACTGTCATCCCATACATTGTACTTTTGTGAATGTATGGGATGACAGTTGACTTGACAGCAAGACAGTCTACGCGTCGTCCATGCTAGAGGGGCTGCTCTAGCTGGACGTGTCGTATGTCGTAGGTCACCCCCGCGTTCCACTTTGTGAAAATAAATTCAAGTGTGCATTGTTAAATTCTCATACAAAAATGCTTATCACTTTTTGAATTGTTTTGAGAATTTGACACGGCACAACAGCGTATAAATAAATAAAATAACGTGACACGAGTGGGGTTTGGCAAACACCTCGTGTAGTGTTTGTTATAAAACTCCTCCTCAATCAAATTTTGTTGTATTTTACAAGCTTTTATTTACTTTCACCTATTCGTTGTCTATCTGTCTGTCTGTAATCAAATCTTGCAAGTTTTATTTGGTCCACTTCCCCGTTTTCGATTGAGCTGAAGTTTGTATGCATGTAGATATCGGATGATAATGCAATATTATTATGACATGGAGCTGATTTGATGGCTCTATCGAAGAAGAATGAAGGCCATAGTACATAGGCTCACATAATTAAACGTTGCAACCCCATCGAGTTTGGGCTCATTTGATTCGTCTTGACGAGTACTTTGGTGCTAGATGGTAATAATAATAAAAGCTTGCTTTTTTTTTAATTTTAGTTGTTTTCTATTTGGTAGGTCATGGAATAAAGGTAGAGGGGAGGTTGGTTCAAAGATTGGTAAGTAGGTATATATTTAACGTACATTCTTAACCGTAAAGTATTTATTGCTTCAGCTAGCTAGGTTACTATAAGATGTTTTATATGCGAAAAACATATTTTCCCTCCCATGTACATACATAGTTAAAGATAACAAATAATAAAGTATAAGGGAAACAATTCATAAATAATAATAATTGCCTAATTATAAAATGACAAAAACCGTTAGATTTATTTTAATAATTTTCACCGTTTTCTTTTCTACACTAATTTGATATATTGCAAGCGTATATTGACTGAAGAATTTTTCTCATTCAAGTATCGAATTATGTGTAATGTATACAATTTTATTCATAAGCCAGCGTAAACCCCGTATCGATGGAGCTGCGAGACGCCGCAAATGTCTCGATCCTATAATATTGATATTTGACAAATAAAGTAATATATCAAACCACATTAGAGGGTCGTGGCCTTAGAACATTTAGCCACGGGAATAGACGTCACCAAAATAGAATACAATAGGTTAGAATAATTCTTTATTGGAGAGCAAATAATTACAAGGAAGCTTACCAAGCTAAATATTTTAATGCTAGGTAAGAAATCGCCGGTCTTATCGCACTAGGCAATTTCTTACAGACAACCTGGCTGCTATGTGAAAAAGTCTGCCAGTTTCTGCGGGGCAGAGGCAACGCACCGTAATGACATAACACTAATGAATATTCGATGACGTCATTACGCACGCACCCAAAAAAATGTCAAACACTGGTATATAAATATACTTACACAAGTACAATATCGCACGTACACACAGGGATGACTATTATTGTTGCAACTAGTTTTATCCCCAGCGGTCTATTTTTGGCAGTGGCGGTCTGACAGTGGCGTATCCAGTTGGATGACTAATCGAAGGTCGTGGGGGACATTTGTAGGTATCGAACGTAATCTTGACCGATAAGCGTGCACGGGTGCCTTTATATTTATTGACAACAGCGGGGGATGGAAGCGGCGCGGCGTTGCAAATGGTACGTTTAGTATGAGTGTTGCATACACAATGGCCAAAGTAGTATTTTTAAAGCGAAGAAGTAAGAAGACGAGCTGCTCTCCTGATGGTAAGAGATAACGCTGCCCACAATCAGTACAGTGCCACCTACAGAACCCACCTAGAATTTCACAATGATGAGAGATTAGATGCACTGTACCAACGCATCTTACTCAAGAGTCATAAGATGTTAAGACTCTTTAGCTTAGTTATTTCACAAGCTACAGTGCCCACCTCCCACCACCGAAGCACAGTATTACACTATTTAAAAATTTAAGTACACTATTTTATCGGGGGTAGACTTCCTTTGCAGGAGATCAAGTAGATGGGTACCCCAACAGTACCAGTTATTCTACCATCAAAACAGTGGTGTGAAAAAAATACTGTGCTTGGTAGGAGCACTGTAGCTAGTGAAATTACTGGGTTGAAGTTTTATCATGTTCTTGTACTCTTGAGTAAGAAGAGTTTCTTGTAATATAATACCTTCCAAATTGAATTAAACTACTCATTTGTTCATCCCAGCCGTAGAACGTCCACAGCTGAACATAGGCCTCCCCTTTGGACTTCCATATGTACCGGTTAGAAGCGACCTGCATCCACCGTCTTCCGGCGACCCTATAAAGGTAATTCGATCGCGTAGAGAAACCCCGAGTAAAGCCCTAACCAATAAAGAATCTAATAATTAAACAAAAACCAATTAAAAATCTATATCAAACAAGGTTTTAAATCTATTCACGAATTATTATGAAACCCGTTTTTTTAAATCGATCAAAAGTGTGCCATAACGATGCCGCTTCATTTTATCGCGGCAGATATTTTATTGTGTCGATAAAGCCGATTTGCAAGCGTCCCCGCGGGAACCCGGCGATGTAATGATGTGAAATTATTCTCGATGTATGGACATTTTTTTCACTAAGTGAACGCCACTTTATTAGCTTTTGACGGCTTACTTTGATGATAAAATGATATGATAGAATCTGTAGATTACCTATATTACATTATTGGATATTATGGGTTATATGTATATTATTATGGGGGGACGGCTGATGGGGTCGAAAAGTGCTTGAGAGGAGACCACGCACAAACACAGCGTAGGACGTCCACGAAGTAAGATGACGAGCAAGGTGCTCTCCTGATGGTAATCGATAACGCTGCCCATAATCAGTGCAGTGCCACCCAGGACTTCACAATGATGTAATATTTTAAGGGCATCGATGCTTCTAACTCAAGACTCAAGATTCATAAGATGTTACCCTTCTGACCAGTAATTTCAATAGCTATGCCCCCTTTCGAAAGCATACCAATGTTTGCACATTACTGCTTAGGCGGTAGAATAACTGGCACTGTTGGGGTACCCACCTAGTCCACCTCCGGCAAAGGAAGTCCACCCCCGGTAAAAATGAAGTGTGAAAAGGCTGGACTATATCTAGCAGACTCACGGTGATCTGTCAGTATGCAAACCATGTGATGTTTTCCGTTTTTAGAACTTACTTCACGAAGTATGTGTAATTCTGCGAGCTGTTAAAATTTTTACCTGAAACGAATAAAACAGTATTGTTAAAATATTGATTTGCGTAATGATTAATAGGTAGGTACCTTTTTTTCTAAAGTAAGCTTTTTAATGAAATCCATCATTATGATCGTATTCTGCCCATTGTTCAATGGAGCTGAGATTATTTGATTTATCCCACCTTTTAGGTTTAGTGTGCTACAATTTTCGGCATTGTCGCTTAAGGTCGTTGTCTATTGCTTAAATAACGTGTATAAAAAAACCTGAATAGTTAAAATTTTTCGAAGTGTAAAAGGCAACCGCAATGTTAATTTAGCGTTGAAAACTCAGTTTTTATAGACCTAAAGGTGCTCAAAATATCAGCGTAACGCGACAAGATAGTTCACTATCTCCAAAGGTTAAGCCATTATTCAAGATAAAATGCCTTTAGCGCGCCAAACGCCGTCTAATAATTTTAAAAGTTTTGTAATGATCGAGGGAAGTGCCAATAACTTAGATAATTGTCGTCCGTTTGCTGACAAACTTTCTTGGTAAAATGACATTTTTAATAGTGGATGATATTTTAGAAATAAACTTTAAACTTTAGTTAAGCTTCCGTTTAGATGGGTGAACGATTAGCTTATCTTCGTAGCACTGCTACGCGCGTAGCACTAAGCTACAATTTGTAGAAGTGCTACGAAGATAGAATAATCATAATTTTATGAATATACATAGCTAAGATTCAATGAAATCTTCCTAAGGTATTTAAAAAAATGTGATATATACAGAATATAAATAAGTATATTGTACATGCAAAACATAAATGTTTGTGTGCTTTGCTTTTCTGTCCGTTTAAGTATACTTGGCTGAACATTGATTTAAAATTTGGTATGACCCTTGCACACGACATAAGCTTTTTGTCCCTCGGTATAACTTAAAAATTATAAGTTGAACTAATATTTTTTTGTGAAAGTAATCTACCTCGTGATCCTAAAAGGAATTTTCAACCATTTAAACAGCAAATTTTTACTGTAACCAGTCTGTTTATACAAATTTAATACCTCCAGCTGCCATTTCCAGTGGTACCCAAACCTCTCACTTTCGACGCCAGAATTTATTACAAAAAACACCCTTGAGGTCTTGAATCGGCTCTACAGCGCTCGTAAAATAAATCTAAATTAGAGTTTTAGTATCAAAAGTAATTTATAGATAGGACTGCTGCCATTTCTTTACCTTTTTATAGATTTTTAAAGAGAAACTTAGTATTTGAATTTTTTTTTGAGAACTGGTAATCGAGTAGATGAAACAAGTGAATTAAATTAAAAATTTAAAAAACCCCCAACGCAACGCTTTCAAAATATGTAATTAGCGGTTATGTGGTGGCGGCCATCTTGGATTTTAAATTTGTTATAGTGTGCTGTATTCTATTACTAGTCTACAAGCCCTTTCATTTGATACCCATATTGATGGGGTCGTGGAAGAAAAAAGTTATCTGTCATTTTGTAGCGGCGGCCATCTTGGACCGATTTCCACCAAACATAGCTAAGAACACTTTCGACTAACTCTACTTTCAAACAAAAAAAACTAAATCAAAATCTGAGACAGACGAGAGACAGACAGACAAACACGTCAAACTTATAACACCCCGTCGTTTTTGGGTCGGGGGCTAAAAACATCTGTAGTTAGATTTTCATCTGAACTTTACACTTTACATGTCAAATGGTATCGTTGTCTTGTTTAAAAGACTGGAAATACGGCAAGTACGGCACGATGTTCAGTGAAGGCAGGGAGATATTTATCCTGCCAATACTTGTATGTATAGTTCTAACATAAAAAGAAACCATAGAGTTCTGTATAGCGGAAAACAAAACCGAGCAAGACAAATATAATCCCTTACGGACACACTCTTATAACAAGATAGAAAAGGACGGCGAACAGATAGATAACACTTCATTGTACATCATATTTACAAACAAATCGTTCAACATAAAATAGTACATCACCACTATTATACAACATCTATTAATTATTACTGTGATCGTTTTTGGTTGACAGGTATAAATTGTGGATAGAAGTCCTAACTAGCCATGAAGAATTGAGTGTAAAATTCTTGTAACCTAGCTTTTTTTTTTTTTTATGTGATGAAGTAGAAGACGAGCAAGACGCTCTCCTGATGTTAAGATATAACGGCTGCCCATAATCAGTACAGTGCTAACTAGGATTTTACAAATATGTGAAATTCTAGGAGCACTGCACCAACGCTTCTTACTCAAGAGTCATGAGATGTTAAGACTCTTTAGCCCAGTAATTACACTAGCTCCAGAAGGTAGAATTTTTTAAATAACAAATTGATAATACAATTTTGGAATATCAGTTGATCTCAACATCATTATCATCACAGGACTCTTGCATCTATAAAAGATGATTTAAGCAGCGTCCATGTTCAAGGTACGGCACTTACAAGAAAGGCTAGTAAAGCCTATACGTTTGATCTAAGTATAATAATATTATTAGTTTGGCTGTCTGGAAGAGATCGCTTTTAGCGATAAGACCGCCAATTGTTACACTTTTATATTATAAATTGTTTTAGTTCTAAATTTTTGTATATTACTGTGGTGTCACAATAAAGTATTTTCTATTCTATTATATGCTAGACTAGCTTATGCTCGCTGCTTTGCCCGCATGGTGAAATCCTTTCTTAGCGGATGTCTACGCCTTAAAACCTACCTGTATGTCAAATTTCAACTTAATCCGTACAGCGGTTTGGGCTGTGCGTTGATAGATCTGTCAGTCACACTTTCCTTTTATATATTTAGATCTATCTACCTCTATGTAAAAATCTTACATATTTTGCGCATCATGAGCGATTAGTTTTCGAAGATTCTTCCATTCATTCTGAGATACTAAATATAAGTAGTTCCGCTAATGTACAAGTTGGGCGAAGGATATGTCAAAAGTTGGCGACTTTCTGATGTGTAACCGAAGAAGTTTCGCACTTTTGGAGGGAGAAATGTTTGTTATTTATTGATAGACAATATACTAAAATAGATATAATGGTTTAATCCCTTTGTATATTAAGCTTAGTTCCTCATTCTTGGTGTTTTGGAAATTCTTTAATTTATGATGATAAAAATTGTGATGTAAAAAATAATTTATTTTTCAAGTTATTTATGTAACCCTAATTACATTAAATACAAGAAATAAGTCTATTTTTTTATTCGTTACAGTATAACAAGTAAAAAAAACCACAAATAACTAATTAATTTTCATTGGTGGTAAGGTTTCATTGGCTCTGGGATTTAAAATTACATCTGCACCACATACCTCCAAGAAAAAACCTTTGAATAAAAAAACACATAAAATGAAAAACCATAATAAATTTCACATCGAACCAAGTTTTCCCATAACAAGCAGCTAGCAAACACTCCGAAACATCGCACTTCACAAAATACGACACTATAACTTTTTACGCTTAAAATGAAGCCTTAAGATTTGGCCGTTCGGTTTTTAGCGCGAGCGATAAGTATAAACAAGCTATTTGGGCCGGTAGCACGGAATAAATAATATGTAGGAACGGCTTCCATCCTCCGCTTTTTTTACAAGCTTTTATTTATTTTCACCTGTCTGTTGTCTATCTGTCTGTAATCAAATCTTGCAAGTTTCAGTTGACCCACTTCCCGGTATCCGATTGAGCTGAAATTTTGCATGCATGTATAAATCGGATGACAATGCAATATTATTATGACATGGAGCTGATCTGATGATGGAGCTGGAAGGTGGGCATAGGAACTCCGTTATTAAACGACGTAACCCCATCGAGTTTGGGCTCATTTGATTCGTCTTGACGAGTACTTTATGGTGCTAGATGGTAATAATAATAAAAGCTTGTTTTTAAAATGTTTTCTTTTTTAATTTTCACTTGTTATTCGTTATAGGATTACCCTTTGATCACGATCTCGCGTGATGTTAAGCGACGATGCGGGTGTAGATGGTAGCAGACTATACCAAGAAGGCGGGATAAATGCTCCCTGGCTTCGCTGAACATTCTAAAATGTATGTTCAGCTGTGTCATGATTATTATCTTTCAAACGTGCGGTCACGTTAATCTTTCAAATTGTGTGAGAAAATCATAGTAAAAAACTCAAGCAAATTTATATTCTTGAATTCTATATATTCTTTGTAGTGCGACGCGACTTCTTATACAAAACTTCTATTAGAATTTCATATTTTAATGTCATATTTTTTTATTTATGGAAATTAATTTAGAAACAAATACCCGATAAAATACAAACATATTTTTCTTTCTTTCTTTGCAATTAGAAATCTTTGAAATGCAAAATTAGCTTTAAATCTTAAAAGCAAGTAAGTTAAGTAGGATAGCCACATTTGGCTGTTATGGAGACCGATCTAACATTTAAAAATAATCTGTTCACCGTTTTAAAAAAGTGCTAATCGATACAATACAGGCGCAAAAAGGCTGGGGTTTCTACGCAACGTAATTTCCGCCGGCAATGAAGCGTGAGCTTAGGTAAAATTTCGCCGAAAATTCCGCCAATCGGCGTTATTAAGCCGACCGCGTAAGGCATGTTTTGTAACTCGATCTCACACTACAGCAACAATGGCAGACAACGCGTTCTAGCAAAAGAGAAAAAGCATAATGTGGAAACCTTTAAAAAAAAACAAAGTATGCCATAGGTGGCAAAGAAGCAATGGGCCCGCCTGATAGTAAGCATCGAATATCATTAGGTATCACTGTTTAAAAAAAATACCCCATTGCTAATCGCGATCCCTACATACAATTTTGCAGAAAAAGGGAAAAGGCAGAGAATAAACTACCTAGGGTTTTTATGGAGGTGTTAGGTATATGAAAACAATCATATACGAACACTTGTTACCAAAAACTCTTCAATATAAAACTTCTATTCTACTTCTATACTCTATATTAAATACTTTACACTTTACTAATCTAATAGTTTTTCACGTCTTCACTTTTGTTCTATGACCGGTATCTGCATTTCTATAGTATGTGCATGATGTATAGAGTAAAAGATGAGCGATTCGCATAACTTTCCTTTTAGTGGCTGAAATGGGACATCGAAAGTATTTCCAACATTAGACGCGTAAAGAGAATATCTCTTTATATAAAGACGTCCTACTTATTTAGGAGTCGCAAGTCGCAATACAAATATCTAATACATAATATACATAGGTATCTTATAATATGACCGCCGGTTGTACATTTTTAAAATTTGTAATTAATTGCTTGTAATTTATTATTTCTTTTTTGTGTAGTGTCTTAGATCAAAAGAAAATGGAAAGATGTGGCATAGCGCTATTGTTGCTATGCCAAACTTGGGCCTGTTGGATCGGAAAATGACAGTAGCCGCGCCGACTCGCGCCAAAGTAAAATTGTGCCTTGGGCCTAATTGAAGAGGACCATGTCAGAAACACTAGTACCGAATCTTCCTATTTTTTAAAATTTATGTGTAGTGTGTACAATAAAGTACCTAATATACAATTTATTATATCTAACTTAGCTTAGGTTTAAATGGCGCTGTCCTGAAACATTTATAATAATTTTATTAATCTACAAAAATTATGTAGTACCGCTACATAGTTTGTTTTTTTGTTCCAAAGCGCTTCTTCTCTGAAATGCTTCATTTATACTCAATTATTATGAATCCCAATGAAATAAAATCCTGGATAGTTAATCAAATCTCCAGTAGCTCCTTATCTGTTTATCGCCAAAACAAAACTCAGTACAATCGTGTAAGCCCGTCGCTTCACGTCACATCGACCTAAAAGGCAGGAAATGCATTTGCAAATTAGATTTCAACCCCTCAGATTCCCTCTACGTTATTGCCGCGGGTGTTATGGTGTCTTCGGATCTCTTATACTCTTTTATTTAACCCTCGACTAGAAAATATTTTTTTAGATTGATCGAATTGAGTTTAAAATTCAGTTAGTTACACAATTTGTTTTAATAATAGGTACATTTCAACTGGTTTAACTGCAAGTTGCTTTTATAGTAGTCGGAAATATTTGTTTTGTTGATAAGTACCTACAATTTAAAAATGTTTTTTTTTATATACAAGGAAGTAAGAAGACGAGCAAGACGCTCTCCTGATGGTAAGAGATAACGCTGCTCATGAAACGTTCAACGACGCTGTTCATCTTAAATCACCCCATTAAAATCACCCTTTATCGTCCCACTGCTGGGCATAATGTAGAGTTGTGTATACAAAGCTTAATGTTGTTAGCCACGATCTTGCGTGATATAAGCGTTGATGCGGCCGTAGATGGCAGCAGACTAAACCTAGAAGGCGGGATGAATCCCTCTCGGTACTCTTTGTGTGTTACCCTATATTTGTAATTTGATGTGTAAATCTACGAGTACGCGCAGTATGTTTTCAAGCCACTATTTCCCCAAATATTATTTCACGCGCCGGTGTACGTCGAAATTTTATACCCACACAAAGTTAGTTTCATTTTGTTAGCACATTTTTTTGTAAAAATAACTAGAATAGATATTGTGAATGCATTTAAACAATAGAGGAATAGAGCCGACAATTTGGCGATGCGCTTTGTTAAAAAAGGCTGGCAAACGCGTACCACTATTCATAAACTGCGCAGTTTACTAGAGCTTATAGTTTGAGGTAGATTTTCAAACTCATTTCGTGTGAGGTTCAAAATATTTATTTTACGGTTAGCACAAAATAATGCTGCTATTAATAATATAACATCATACGAACGAAGATATTATTTATTTTATTATTCAGCACAAAGCTAGGACTAACCTTAATGCTAAAATACGTAAATACGTACGTACGTATAACGAAGATATTAGATATTACGTACCTATAATATAAAAAGTGTTAAAATTAGATTTAAGTTAAGGGTCACACGATGTTATCACTAAAAGTGATCTAAAACTAAAAGATTTATGAAATTGGATTAAAAAAATGTTATTTAATTACTTTTGCATTATTTGGCAACTCTACATAGGAAAGTAAAAAAAATAATTTTGCATTAGGTTTAGATTTCATTTTATACCTCTAGTAGGTATTTATAAGTTTTAGATTACTATATATTTTAGTTTGTAAAATATTTTTAATCAATTATAAATATTGTTTTCAATAAAGTCAGCTACATAAATTGCACGTTAGAACATGCACTTTTCACTTGCACATTACATGTAAAATATTATGTGTTCTAGAAAAATCTACCAACACAATGGAGTGAGAGTGAGCATTGAGCATCTCATGTGCATCTCCTATATACCATTTTCAATTCGTATTCCCCTCCAGCGGTAAACAACTAGTCTGTATTAGAAAAAACAGCAAGGATCTGCTTTAAACCGGTAACCACCAGTTTAAAAAACCGGTTTACTCTCAATTTGGCAAGGAAATTGCGTCTCGACTTCTGTTCTCACAGCTTGCTATACGAAAACAATCGAAATAAAAGAATGGATTTTTTTACGGTAATTATTGAGATGGGAGACGTGCTGCTGATGTGGCTGGTGTGTGTGTTTGCGGAGAAGTACTCGTATTTCAATATTATATTTCAATTTCATTTCATTTCATTTTGATAAAATAAAAATTGACGTCTATAAAGTCCTGTTTTTCATTTCTCAATGCCTTCTTATTTATAATATATGTGTTTCAACGAATTAGGGAAATAAATGTGTTTATATGAAAAATCATTAACACCAAATAAATAACTTATTTTTATGAAAGTAATAGACCGCGAGAGAGAACGAGCCTGATTTCATCTGAACCTCGGCTAGATAAGCGAGATAGCTGCACATAGGTATCAATGAACATTTAAGTTTATTTCCCTAATAACTAGTTCACGCCAAAATATCTAGCTAAACATTGAGCTGAAATTTTGTATGTACCTTACCTAGCTTAGACCCCTAAAACACATAAGATATTCACAAAACTGTACAGTTAATTTTTGTACAAAAAATAAGACAAATACACGACCGACAGATAAGCTAAAAAATATTTAACATGATTTTAAATAGAGGCAGTTAAAAAATACCACAGAACTAACACGAATTTAAGAAAATGCAAAGTATAAAATTTTGGTGCAAACTCGATTTAATGAGTCTAGCCAAAAACTATTAAGGAACTTTTCAAATGTGGAAATGAGAAAAAAAATCATTTAAGGTGCTGCAGTCAAATTTTATGATATGCTAACGTTTCACTTACAATGAAGGAAAATTAGCAATAAATTATTACGAGCTCACATACTGTGTAAAATGGAATCTACCCTTTATTGCCATTCTCGCGCATTCAGCTATCTACATAAAATTACCTAGACCATTATATTGAATTATATTTTAGCACGTTATTTGAAAGGTGCGAGTATATTGAAATGAAATAATAAATTATTATTTCTTTTCTTCATTTTCTGAGCAACATTAAATGTTGCTCAGAAAATGAAGAGATATATTATGATATATTTTTTTACAAAAATATGGCAAATAGATTCTCACTCTATTGGGTGTGAATCTTGTAGTAGAGATATACATAGTAGATGTTTTGGGATAAAGTAAAAGACCCTTAGTTTATGTGAGGCTAAATAGATACATTATTATGTAAAGAAAAAACGATATTAAAAGTCTGAATTTACGAGTAGAATGAATGAAAAATGTTAAAAATATTATTAAGTATGAAATATTAAATCCATCTTAATAAATGGAAAGGTCTGCACGGATTCGGTTGAAATTTGGAATACAGAAAGGTATTATTACGTAGACCTCCACTAAGAAAGGATTTTGCCACGCGGGCAAAGCACAAGCGAGTATTTAATAATTTAGTAATTCTTGAAAAACTACAAGGCTTAGTGTACATACTCGTACCCTTTGTCGGATAAATAACATGAATTACACAAAATAAAAGCTTCCAAGACGTAACTAACCCGTAGCATAACCAAGTCGGTTCTAATCCCGTCAGAATCAGCCCAACTAATTACATTATCATTAGTTTCGGCACACTGAACCGTTTACTGTTATGGACATAACAGGCGCAGTTGCGGCCCCTACTATTGGTTACATAAGTTATGAACATAGAAAATATGAATAGAATAGAAATAAATTTATTTGCACACAAGATGATAATAATATACAAAGCAACATAGAATATTTATAGAAAAATCACATCCTGCCGCAAAAAGGTACCAGCTCAGCATGTGTAGATCTTAGTTGACCTACGCTGGTAAAGATGCTTGCTATTGGATAAGATACAACATTTTCTTTTTTTAGAATAAGATTCACGTGTTCGGGCACGGCACGGTGTACAGTGCCAAAGAGTATTTATTCCACCAACTAAGTTCAAGATATGATAAGAAACTCCTTATTGACGACCTCTGTGGCGCGGTGGGCTAATACCCGCCTGCAACGCAGAAGGTTGCGGGTTCGATTCCCGTATGAGGCAAATATTTGTGTGATCCACAGGTATTTGTTTCTGGTCTGGGTGGTTTTCAATATCTATATTATAAGTATGTATTTACAAAAGAAAAAGTATATAAGTATTATATCCGTTATCCTAATCACCATAATACAAGCATTAAGTTGCTTAGTATGGGGTTAGGTGGCGCTGTGTGAATTGTCCTGAAATATTTATATTTATATTTATTATTGATACCACACCACACATAAAAAAAAATTACAACTACAAAATTAAAATAGTGTGCTAATTGGAGGACTTATCGGGCGCGCGGCTCGGTTTAATTATCTACTAATTCGTTTGAAAGCCAAAATTTATCAGAGTTACAATTTATAAAATTCACAAGTGTATTAGCTGGCACTTTTGTACTAATTTTTTTCTCATTATAGGTTCAAAACAGTAAAAAATATAAATATTCTATATTAGGTAACACTATAGGAATAAAATCTAAAAAGTCGAATAAAAAGATTGTACAAAAGTACAGACTTGACTAGATTCTCTCCAGAACTCGGTCAGTAGGTAAATCAGTTCCAGTTATAGTAGATAGTAACAAAGCCCTTTGAGCGTGTCAGTTGGAAACCCGCAGTTTTCCTGTTACTGAACATTACAGGACGTCGAGCTTGTAACTCAGTTAATATGACAGATAATGAATTATGTACTTTTTTGCAAGTAAATGTATCGTTTAAGCTTATGAATGATGTAAGTGTTATATGAAGTGCCCAGCTTAATTTGTTGTCAGTAGCCTATTTGTTATTTCGTCATTATTTCAGTTTAACAGTTTAGATGAATAGAAATAAACTGTATTCGAACTAAAGAGAACTTAACGAGAATTTACACACATTTAGAAAACTAGTACATAATATAAATTATTATTACCTAATTCAAATCTGTTTGGAAACAACGAAGTTATATAAAATGTTCTAAATGGCGAAAATTTAGATGGAATAGACATCTCCATTTTAAAGTCATTTAGGACTACGAAATCTTGAATTTGTTGATGTTTAACATGTCTTCAACGTTGGCTATTTTAAATAACATTGCTCCTAGAAACATAGTTTACATTTCCTTAATAAATTGTGCATCTTAAATAAATACTAAGTGTTTAATTACAAAACGGCTTCATAACTTCACTCAGTTCATTAATAATGTTCAGGCGACGCAGACAACTACTTATTCCCCCAGAAATTTGCTGAAAATTTTCTAAGTGTCATCTGAAGTTAAGTGGCGTGAAATGGGCCTGTTATTGCATTATGTTTACCGGTTTTGGCGAAATGGAAAAATTGGGTAATTACCCCAATTCGGGCCAAATATCGTATCGGTTACCCTAATTGCTTAAGTACGATAAGTGGGGGAATGAACGCGACTCTGGCCCCTTTTTGGCCCTTTTGAAATTACGTGCTTACGTCAAATATGGAATACAAAAGACCATCCCTTTCTTTGACATGCGTAAATTGCGTAATGGAGGCGCTCGAATTATATTTTATTTTATACGAGAATGAGCCCGAATTTGATTCTATGGAGACTGGTTGAATGTTAAAGAGGATTTATAAAATGTGGTATAAATGTGTATGATATATATATATCATATAATATATTATATGAAATATATATATTATATTAATAGCACTGAAGTTTTATGAGCGAGCTTTTAGCCAGCTCAAATTACTTAGTATATTTTACCCAAGCTACTTATAAGTTCATAATTAAATCAAACATCAAATTTATGGTAACAAAAAAAACCTAATAATTTTCGCATATGTAGAAGTTATAGGTACATATTATAATCATATTGGCTTTCATAGTTTTATTTTCCGAATAACACGCCAAGTTAGACGTAGAGTCAGAATGTAAACTGACGAGAATACGACGAAGACAGTACTTATTAGATATTCTAGTTTTAAGTAGTTTGAACTAATGCATACATTAGACTAACATATTATGTACATTAGACGATCGCAATCTTTAAAAAAAAAAAACTGAGATAACAGTAGCGAATTCTATTGTTTTACCTTCTAGTAACTTTAGAAGCCTATAAATGAACTGTCCTCTTCCCTTTTACGTAGCATATCCCATAAAGAGGGCGCTCCTTCTACCAAACAAGCTTAGCCCACTTATCAAATATTTCACACACTTTATGACCAGGCTTGTCCAAGGTTCATCGACCCCAAGTATCCGGTAAATCCAAACAAATGAACCGGCGGCGTTAACGACCCACCTTCCTAGGGGATAAAGGGGAATTGCCGCAGAATCGGCAATAAGTGCAAGGGTAACTGCAACCAATCCGATGGAATGGACCACTGATTTATATGGATGTAGGATTTTTCTGGAAGAGATATGTTTTTGGTGAGGTTAGTGGGTGGTAGTACTCGTAATATTCGAGTAATCTTAGTAATTTAAACCGGAAACACATTATTAAAACAGCACATAAATAATAATAAAGAACTTGTCTTAGTATTAAGAAGACGACTTGTCTTAGTTAAGTAATAGGGATAAATCTTAAAGTCTATTAATGAAAACCGTATCAATTTTGATAATTCGTTGCGTTGTTTTATAGATATAACCATGCATAGGGGGGCAGATAGACGTGGAAACCAACTTTATTTTATACTATGTAGTAATTATAAAAGAATGTCCTATTTCGTGCCATTTTTTTCTGATTGCCAGCAAAAAGCAACTATAGCATAGCGGTGAGCTTTTCCTTTGCTTTAGACAAACTCTTTTTTCAAAGTAAACTTTAGTTATAATATTAAGTGGCAATCAAAAGCAACAGTAGGATTGATAAAGCAGCTAATCACGCAATCGAGGAAGGTTTTGTTTTCGTCACAATAAATGTGGCCATTATCTTCGTGAGTTATATGTGGGCGGATTCCCTTAGCCGGGCCATATTTCAAAAGCCTCCTTAATAGTAAGTGGTTAGGGTAGCAATGTTCTTTGGACTTATAAAATACGGTATACTTTGTGACCACTTTCGTGACTCTGTTTTTAGTGAAATGAAAATGTTTGCTTATATTATTTCTTGATTTTTTTTCTCAGTATTTTTTTGTTATGGATAGACATGCAAAAGCAGACCGTCTTTCATATATAGATGTCTGCTACACCTGTGGTATTGCCGAAATGTGTAAGTCAAGGACGCAATGTCCCTCAATGTTTTTTTTAATAAAAAGTAACTCGTAGATGTTCAGGAGCGTCTATTATTAGTTCATTCGTAGATATATAATCTAAGGTCGTTTCCTTGGATATTTTATAGGTGCTTGTTCTTAATTTATGTAGCAGGCCTTGTAGGTTTGACAGGTTTAGCCAATATTTAATACTCATCGAACTAAAATACGTAAGCTCAGAATGACATAACCTTCAACAAAGAATTAGTATCATAATATTGAGTAAAGTTTAATATATTACGGGCCTTAATAGTATATTTTAGCTTACATTACAATAAACTAGATACCGTTCCATTCTATCTCTTCCGATAACTCTATATCAGCGATACGACTGTTACAAACCTACGTAGGCGGTACTAGGACCAATATTGTACCAGATAACTCTCTAAGATATTCACGGAATTGAATTCTAACTGCACCGAGCCAAATTGCACTGCCAAAATTTACTGCAAACTTTTTTATTTCACCAGAGTTTATATGGAGTCATACGTTAGTGTATTTGCCAGTTTCAAGCGTTATAAAGTTAAGTTTTCGGAGCACGTTTTACAACCGCTCTGGTTATAATCGTTAAGTCGTGTTTGTGCATTATTAACTTTTGTAATTTCTACTTAAAATTAAAGCATAACTTAATAAAAAAAAACTTGTATAAAGCTGTGCTTTGAAATATCAGTCAATTAGACACGTTTTCCTTTTTTGTATACATAGATGATATTATATTCGATAGGTACTGACTGCTAATGATGATGAAAGATGTAGTCGAGTCACAGTGTATGGGAAAATTTTACAGGACTATGTTATAATACGAGTATGATGTGCGGACTCGTATAAAACTCTCTAACTATACTTATAAATGTAACTATGACATAACATCTTTTAAATTTTAATATCTTTAGTACTAATAACAAAACAAAGTAACGCTAGGTTTCGCGAACCAAACTACGGAGGTGGATAGAAGAATATCTCAGGCGTGGGCAGCAGTGGGAGCGAACTCGCACATAATGCGTGGAAAACTGCCACTTAAATTGAAGGCCAAAGTGTTCGAGGAATGTATCATGTCTGTGTTCACATAATATGGCACTGAAACCATGCCTCTCACAGAGAGATCAGCTGAAAAGTTCGGGGTCGCGCAAAGGGCTATGGAGAGAGCTATGCTTGGAATCACTTTGCGCGACCGCAGAAGGAATGAATGGATTAGGCGAAAAACGCGAGTGAGAGATGTAGTGGAAACCATTGCGAAGCAGAAGTGGACATGGGCTGGTCATGTGGCTCGAATGAACACCGAAGTGTGGGCACGGCGAGTCCTGGAGTGGAGGCCGTGGGCGAACACCAGACTACGAGGGCGCCCACCAAAACGATGGGTCGATGACGTCCCGGGACATGCTTGACGTGACTGGATTACCAAAGCGGCTGACAGAGCGGCTTGGCGATTGTTGGGAGAGGCCTATGTGCAGAAATGTACCATAAGAGGCTAGAGAAGAAGAAGAAGTAGTACTAATAAAGCATCCGTGCTCACTACACGTGTGTCGTACTCATTCTCGTGCCCTCTACCTACGAACTCTCAACTACTAAAGGTGTCGAACCGTACAGACGCTACCCTGTTTCAGTAGGCAGGTAAAACTGAGCACTGTGGCACAGGAGGCAATTATTTGGTCATATTGCAAGCTATATATGTATAGCTGAAAATGTAACATAAGTTGACTACACTATCTATTATAATTGCGGTCTGATTTTGAGACCTATTGTCGAGTGTAAACACAAATTGTTTTCTTATGATCCCCTACAATAAATGGAATAAAAAAAGACGTATTTTTAAATACTAATAATTTTATCAGTTTTGCATTATGAAGTTTAGTCACGTTAGTTTGCGTTTATAGCTTGACCGGTTCACTTCGCCGTACCGTAAAATAAAATTTTAAAACGATTTCCGATTCTTGTCACTGAAATGAGCAATTTAAAACCAGTTTTTACAATAACCGCGTAAAATTAATATGACGGTACGTTATCGTAAATATCCGCTCGGCCCAATATCGGTTATAATAATGAAATATCGCGCGGACACACTGCTCCGACAAAAACAATTTGTCGATACCGGAATGTCGATAATTAAACGGGCCTGCAGGTAGCTATTACAGACACAGATTAATTAAGGGAGGAATTGCCCCCATGAGTGTCCAAACGCGTCATATATCAGCAAAGCACAGTTTAATCGCTCACACTTTGTGAGCGATGTCTAGTCCTCGTTCTTAGTTGTGTCTTCACGCACGACTTAATTTTTATCAAGGTAAAGGGTATTCTAAATTTAAAAAATGGCGAGGACACGGCTAAAATAGGGGGTAAATCTCTCGCTCGTGGCTTACTCAAACTCAAACTCAAAATTCATTTATTCAAATAGGCTACAATGGAGCACTTTTGCAAGTTAATTTTACATTTTATTTTAATATTCTACCGCTCATTCGCAAGGCACCTCTATGAGAAGAATGGGGAGCGTATTCGCACGCATAATTTTTTTTGTCCTAATTTTGTTTCGCCGAAAATGTTTCGCATAACTTTTTTTAGCCTAATCATAATTGGGCATAATTATATCTAGACATACTTATGTCTTGCCATAACTGTCAGTTGCCCTAACATTTTTTAGCATATATTTGTAAAGCATAAATTTGTATGTCATAATATAAGTACGCATAATTTTGTTAGTCCTAATTTAATTTGTCCGAAAATGTTTCGCATAACTTTCTCGGACATAATCATAATTTTATATAACTATATTAAGGCATACAACTAATACTGTAAGTTAATAAAATTATTTAGGAAAGTAGTTTATAGCACCCAGTAAGACTGACTGTCACAAAACCGACTCGGATAATTTAGGTTAGGTTAGGTTTGAACAATGTCCACAGTGCCACGGCAGCGGTCAACAAAGTGCCAAAAATGACCATCCACTTTCTAATTCAGAGAGGGTAGGGTATAGAGGAGATTAAAATGAAACAACCGCACAGTATCTAGTGAAGTTCAGTAACTTCACTAGCTACTCACTCACTCACTTCAGCCCAGTGGCTGAAGAGTCTTAACATCTACTCTCAAGTAAGAAGCGATGACGCAGTGCACCCAGAATTTTACTTTGTAAAATACTGGGTAGCACTGTACTAATTATGAGCAGCGTTATCTCTTACCATCGGGAGAGCGTCTTGCCCGAATTCTTACTTCGTTCTATAAAAAAAACCGCGAGAAGGCTAGGTTAGGTTTTAAGTTAGAACATTGAAATGAATAATTCGTTTATTTTAGTATTAATATTATTTTGCCGATTACAATCCTGGTAATAGTATTATGACAAGATATCACTTTGCTAAAATATTAGGGCTGGATATATCATTATACTGAAAATTATTAGGGCTGGATATTATTATGTCGAAAAATATTAGGGCTGAATATAATTATGCCAAAAATTTTTATGGTTAGATATTTTAGGCGTTAAAACAATATGCGTAACAATTTTATGCGTAAATATTATTATGCTTAAAAATATTATGGGAGAAAAATTTAGGCCAAAAAAGTTATGCCTAAAAACTTTAGGTGTTTTGATGTTTAGGCTGAAAAACGTTATGCCACATTAAATTAGGACTAAAAATTTTATGCTAGCCAATATGGACCCAGAAGAATGAGCAAGAAACTCATAGGGATTGTTTTTTTAAATATGTGTTTACAATTTTTATCTTGGTTACATAATTTATTTACAGGTGGTTGTAGAGGTTTCCAGGCATCTTTGTCTTCTATGTATTGGCTAATTTTATAATAGGCTTTCTTTTGTAATATGTCTTTAACACGGCTTTTGAATTTACCTTCTGTGAGCCCCGTTATTTCCTCAGGGATTTTATTATAAAAACGTACACAATTCCCTAAAAATGATTTATGGCTCGTTTTGGACAATCTGAATCGAGGTACAGCTAACTTATTCTTATTTCTAGTATTAAAGCTATGAGTGTCACTATTTAACTTGAATTTATCTAAATTTTTCCTGACATACATAATATTTTCGTAAATGTACAAAGATGGTAGGGTCAGTATATTTATCTCTTTAAAGAGTCTCTTGGGCGCATCTCATAAATGGCACGGATTGCACGCTTGTACTTGCTTGGTTAGCGATTTTACTTGTCGAATAGTTATTTATGTGTTATTCTTGGGACTATAAATATATATACCCAAATTATTTATTATATAGTTCAATCAGTTCTACCATTGAGGTAAGAAAAACCTATCTTATCCCAGCCCATAATGTCCATACTTTCATTAGTGAGATTTTTTATTTCTCTCTATACTCTATACGCAAAAATCTCATGTCGGATAGTTCTAATTTCCTTAACTATTCAGTGATTTCAGCCATAGAACTGATATATTTTGCGTCGTTTTTCTTTTTAATTCGCGAGGCTATGAATCCATTTCCCGTATAAATTACTCGTGGCGCAGAGTCGATGAAAATCAACTTGGTTGCAATCGAGCGTCTATAAAAACTGGGGCAAAGGAGTTATCCTCACGGGAATCGAACGGGTTCTCAAGTATCTGTCACGTGATACAAGATGATAAAGTTGCTGCATTTTACTAAAGGACTAATAAGAAAGAATTTCAGTTGTAAGGTACTGGCTGGCTCGAGTATAACATTGTGACGTCATCACTCCAAACAAGTAACTTTGGTGCGTCGTATCTTTTACGTTTTTATCAGATTTACAAATAGTAAATACGTGTTCAATATTTTTTTATGATCTATATCGTGGACCAAAATAAAAAAGTATTTTTTTAAATTCAAAACCCCAATTACTGGGCATTACAAGATTCGACAACTAATACGTGTATATCAGGATGCCATGCGCAGTACATCAAGCAGAATTTTCAATTTTAAAACATCGGGTGGGATCATGCTGACCATCACGCACCAGAATTATCATTAGTGACATTACGAGCTAATCAAGGTTTAAGATAAATAAAAAAACCCTGAAAATCCCCAAAAGAAACCAGTGAGCAGTGCTTGTTACATTTTCTTAATCTAATAGCTTGCAAATAGCTCCGTCAATCGGCTTACAGTTATATCATTCGGCATCATCCGCTGCATTATTCAGTATTTTGCCTTTTAATATTCAGACGACATATTTCAGTCTCTTTTCAATTTTTTCCCGCGTCTCTCGCGGGCCTCTGTGCGCGGAATTTTGAATGCTACTTATTGATGTTCGCTTTTTAATTCTAACATATCGTTGGTCAATGGTACTACCCATAAAAGCTTATTATTATATTATTTATATGGGCGACTAGTACTCGTGTATTCTACGTGCTATGCACCTAAGAAAATAACGTACGTAAAATGAAGTCACCCGGTAAAAGCTTCATTTGAGAACCTCGCTTTTTTGCAAGGTCTTAAATTAGCTATATAGCTACCGATTAGGCATTTTACCTCAATCAATTAGGTATAAAAGAGGCGAAACGTTTACCTTTATTAGTAATGTTATAATATTTTGATTATTTTGGTGGTAGTGTTTTAAGGCGCATTTCAGACTTAGCAACTATTGCAGTAACATACTTTCTGGAAATTGGAATGGAACTTTTTCGTTCATAATAAGTTCCGGCAATCGAAGAGTTTCGTTCCAGTTGATTTTAAAGTTGCTCTCTCTGCAAAGTGCATAAAAGAACTAGATTTGACGTTTACAATTCGGACTTTACGGTATGATAGTAAATAAAATACATCTACAGTGGCCTATTAAAGCTATGCGAGCAAACCAATCTAGAAGCAACTTTATAACAGCACATTACGGCTCGCATCGCAGCGCCTCCGTTGCATACAAACACATTAGGCGGTACTTATCGCTGCATTCTCGAGCCACATTTCACTGGAACGACGACATTCAAACACCCCGATGGGCGCAGTGGGGCACGTTTTTTATCTGCCGTCACAATGCAAAGACAATATAGGAATTGTGGAAGCCAGTTATGAAGATACAGGCTTCTGTTGTACATGTTATATGCCATTTTATATACAGTTACTCGTTTAAAAGTAGGTATGTTCCATAAAAATGTTGGTTGCATGGAAAAGATCGCTCACAGCGATAAAGCCGCCTATAGTGGACCAAACTGTGTTTTATTACTAGTTAATAGTATTAAATAAAACTGTAATTTTTCTTTGGTCTCAATAAAGAGACTTATCTTATGTGTTCTAGGATTTAAACTTCACAATTTGCACATATTTTACTCAATCAGTTCAGCCAATAATTCAAACAGTTTTCTTGCGCGTTTCGGTTCTTTGTGATACCGACTTTAAAAAACTATTGATTTATAATATTAATTGAATTAATTTGCTAATGGGTTGATAACGCTACTGTATCGCGCATAAATACGTCCACACGTAGCGTAGGTGAGTGTTTACGTATGTACATATTATAAGCAAATTAATTATTAATTAGGCAATACCACTAATGTTATCTTGAATACGCTGTGCCATCTGATTATGATTGGCACCATTTGGATTTACACAAGTCCACAAGTCAGCCAGCTCTACAAAAAACAATCAGCGAACCAAAGATTTAACATCAGTCTTGCATCCCTGAATTCTATTCTCCTCCGACAGTTTCTAATCACCACCACGTTTTGGGCATGTACAGTCAACTACAAAGAGATGTATCCATGTTAGGCTTACAAAATGAAGTAAATATTCATTTACCACAATGAACTACCCTTGGTTCGTGACATTTCTAGTAGCCATCAAACTTTATATTATCATCGACTCGTTTAATATGCAACAATGGTGTATCCCACTACTTTTCCTTAGGTGATACATAATAATAGCATTTAAAATGAATCGAATATAGTATAAGATTTGGTGGATACTGAAAATGTCACGAAGTAAGGGTAAATAATTTTTGCATACTAAAAGTTCCTTCATTTTGTAAGACTAACATGGATGCATCTCTTTGTACAAGCCTTATCCTGTCTATTGTCCATTTAAAAAAGGTATTATAGTTAGAATATCGCATCGGGTTGATAGTTTGCCTCAAGATCAATTTTAAGGCGGACCATTTTAGTTTTCTTAAAATTGGTTACGTCTTTATGCATATTACATGAGCCAAGTAAAAAATTTCACATCGTCGAGATAATCTTAGCGAGTTAAAGTTTTAGTACTGTCTTCCACCAAAGTCCACAAATAAGTCTAGGAATTTTCATCCGCTAAATGCAATTTTGAACAATAAAGTGCACACAGTCCATTAGAGGTAGTAAGTGGAGGCAGTAAACACCCAGGCGGCCCATTACCGTTTTATATTCACACTAAAGGTTTATTGAATGCCTCTCAGTGCGAAATGGACATGGCTTAGCAAGATGCTGGGAAGCGTGGCCGCTGTTTTGTTCTACCAACTTCAGATGGCGTATGGCAGCCTGGTACTTTTTGAACTAACTAGCTCTTATATTCTATTAAGTACTCTATATATAAACAAATAATTCACACGTTTTAGGAGTTATGAATCTAATCTAAGGCTAAAATGATAAAGCCTTTTTCAATTCTCAGCCAAATAATAATTGTTCTAACATCTACGAGATTAACAGCAGTTTAGGCGTGTTAAAATACTCTATATTTATAGCTAAACTATGCTACGGTGATAGAAGTCGAGCTATGTCATTTTGCACAAGATGCACGAAAGAAGATGTTTTAACGTTTTATGGGAACGAAGTTTTACGGGAAAAGTGCAAAAGTGATATAAGTTGAGTTATATAGTTTTGCACAGGACGTACAGAACGTATCAACTTAATGTGATTTCCAAATTTGCATTGTTTAAATTTGTTGTTTTTCTCGTATAATTTAACAACCAATAATGAAGTTAATAAAAAAAGGCACTAAAAGATTCATTAACCGACTTCTTACGTAAAAAATCTATAAACCCAGGTTCGATTCTAAGTCTTAGTACCTATCGGCTGTAAGGAAATGAGATGTGAGTGGAGTTATCCGAGAGCTACCTGAAACCGCGAGGGAGCAAAGAAATTGCGGTTCTGCGGTTACCATTAAAGCTCACAAGATACGCATTGAGTGGGTTTTTTAATTTATGAAGTACGTGGAGTTGGACCAATATTAAATTGCTGTTCGTTTTCATTAACGCCAGGAACTTTGTGTTCGACTGTTATGTGCAATTTTAAAATGGTTGTCCTTTTCTTGCTTTATAAAATCTTAAGTAATTGAATTAAGCAATAATTGCGCATTAACACACATTTAAGAAAATATATTTGAAATAATTAATTATACGCCTTAATTAGCGTCAAATAATTAGACATAGGTAACTTGCCTAATATCATCCTATCCTTTGTCAAAAAAGTTCCAAACTTTCCCATTAAAACGTTGATGAAAATAAAGGTTTTAATCTACACGAAGGTCACGATAAATTAGTTAAAACCCGAGTCAAATCCCTGAAAAAGGGCACTCGGTATCCTGCGTACAATTTGACATTGGCCGGAATAGATTGGGCCCTACACACGCCCGTTCGACCAAATACTATCAAAATTTGTCCTATCTTCGTGGCCCAGCCCCTCACACGGTCAATTTCACTGGCAATTAAGTTGGGACAGTAAGTTAAACACTGTTTTGGTAGGGAAGGATTCGGCACGCACACATTTACGTAGTGGAAATGGCTAAGGTGCAAAAAGGACAATCTGGTGGCTCGTAAAAATAGATAAACCAACGACCTAAATAATTATAGGTACCAACAAGTAAATGTAAAAAATGTTATGTTTCGTAAAAAGTAAAAGTATGTCACAGTAAAAGTAGAAAGATTTCTTTTTTTACCTTTACTAGCTGCACGCAGCGATTTTACCCGCCAGAAGTAGCATACATATATGTTATTTGGTCTAAGCTACATAATTAACGCCCTATCGGTCCAGCCGTTTAGATATGTATGTTAATTTTTTTGCATTAAAAAGGATCTACACGCATTGAAATAAAAACACACGGTACAAAACTTCTGTACTGGCAGATAAGGGGATTAAACTTTACACTAAAAATCTTCGTGCTCTAAATCGTCCTAGTTGATATACTGTTAATATAATAATAACGAGTCCCAGGATTAACCAGGATCTTTACATATCATTAACTTTTTACACCACGCGCCTCTAAGTCGTACTAATGATTGGATGAAGGGTGAATAATATAGGGTTAGTCGAGGGACTGATATAAACTTTACTATTTGTATCATTTTGTAAGTGGTCACAATCTGAGATTATTTAATAAATAAAGTAGATGCAGTGGCAAAGGGCTGGTCACATTTGCCGCAGAACCAATAACCGATGGGGTAGACGTGTTCTAGAGTGGAGACCGCGTATCGGCAAACGTAGTGTAGGGCGTCCTTGGGCGAGTTGGGGCGATGATATCCGGAGGGTCACCGGGAGCGGTTGGAGGAGAAAGACGGAGGACCGAGTTGAGTGGCCATGGGGGAGGCCTATGTCCAGCAGTGGATGAACATAGGATGATGAGACTAAACGAACATAGTTTCAAATTGACATCTACATACGTGGAATCCGGTAATAAGGTGTTCGCGTCCTAACGTAATTCGGAAACCGGAGTACTGTTAAGCTTGCGTAACACTGAGGCGGGACGGAGCGGTAAAGCGGTCTCGATCTTCATTTTGTTCCTGCCCGCGTTCGCTTTATATGTGGCAGGTTACATACAAACTAGAACATTACAAAAATTCCGTCCCGGATCGCGTTCGCTTTACCGGCTTAGTGTGAAGTAAGCTTTAGTGTTGGCAGAGTCTAAGTTTGAAAATTGTGACTAAAATTTAAGACCTTATCACAAATCATTTACCTTTTAGGGGCTGCGCAGACGACAGACTATCCATGACGCACTTTTTAGTCTGTGAAAATAGAACCTATGCAATTATATGCAGTAACGCACACGACGCGCAAAAAGTCCGGCACACAAATAATCCGTGTAATTCGGGCAGACCGGATCGCGCCGCGTCGCGCCGCTCCGCACAAAAAGTGTGTGAAAAAAATAGAACGTTTGCTTCAACGCGCGCTAACGCAGACGGCACACATTTTAGTCTGCAATCTGCATTTGCTAGTGGTGGACGTAACGCTTCTTTCTTCTTCTTTTTCTGTACTTCATGTACAAAATAATACTTCGCGATCTCTGCACGATTTCCATAGCGTCTACGTCCAGCCCTGGATTTACACTAGGGGCATTCGGGGCGAGTGCCCAGGGCGGCAAATTTTCAGGGGGCGGCAAATTTACTGAAGGCGGCAAATTTCGAAACGAGAAAAAAATATTCAATCCATAAACATCCGATGTTGAATTAAAATTTGTATTCTCAATCACGCTGGTTATTATTATAATTTTTTTTTGCGCTCATAATAAGAAGTCTGGAATACTGGCCACACAAACTCAAGATTTTTGCTCCAAACGAGCTATCCACTATCCGTCCACTTTTCGTAGCAAGACTTTTCTCGGCACTTGCAGCTAGTTGCTCGCCTTCTTTTTTTATTTTTGGCACTCAAAACGAACTACGCACTCACTTTTTGCAGTCAGATATACAAAATTTTCTTGGTGCTCGCAGCTAACTTCTCGCGCTTTGAATAATATTTTTTTTTTATTTTAACACTCGGAGCAAACTATGCATCCATTGTTTATATAGTCACAAAAACAAAATTTTCTCGGTGCTCACAGCGATTTTGGCACTCAGGGTGAAGTATGCGCCCACTGTTGTGTAGTCAAATATACAAAATTTTCTCGCTCGCAGCAAGCTGCTCGCAGTCTTTTTAGTCAACATAATATTATAATTTTCTTGCCACTCCAAGCGAGTCTTACGCACACCTGTCGTAGACAGATAGATAGGTAGATAAAACACTTTATTGAAACATTGAAAAATAAACTTAAACAGAAAAACCCGATATTATAATCTATGTGTCACAATTCACAATCAGCGGTCTTATTGTAGTTAGCATTATAAAATTTCTCAATTATAATTTCTCTTTTTCAAAGCAAGCTATACACACAGCTTTCGTAGTTAGATGTATATTTTTTTTTATAAATATTCATAATTACGTATAATATGAAAGAACTCGACAACAAATTTCTTAGCAAAATGTCTAGCCGATGAGCGTTTATAAATAATATTTCGGCGGAGGGGGGCGGCATTTTCTCACTGCCCAGGGCGGCATTTTGGCTAAATCCGGGCCTGTCTACGTCCCTACAGCTCTGCCGACAGAATGATCGAAGATGTGCGTCGTGTGCTTTGAGTCTGTGAAAAATCCGCAACAGACTTTTTGCGCGCCATGCAGACTTTTTGTACGCCGCAGACTCGATCGTACAAAAAGTGTGCCGTCTGCGCCGTCCCTTATAAGTATAGAGAACAGGTACCTTATCTTTTATAATAAATTGTTGCTTTACTTCTATCACTGTTACATAGTTTAGGCTCAAACGAAAGGTCAAAGTATCAACAACATTACATGAACTCTGAATACATCCTCCATCTTAGCAATATTTTATCCCGAATAAAAGCCTTTCTGTTTGTACAATATTATGGAAGTAGTATTGGCACGAAAAAGCCTAGCTCACTTGGAATTCTTGCCAAGACTTTATTTATATACAGGGCTACTAGTAATCAGTAGACCAACCTCTTAAAGAGTGTTATTACTATTTTTATGTAAAACATCTTTACAATAGAGCCAACTCTGAAATCGTGGACAAGTAAAATTAAAACTGATTTCAATGAGTGGCGTTTATTAAGTGGGAGCGAGTTGCATGTTTTAAAATCTGAACCAATATTGATTAAATTTGCTATAATATGCCCTACGTTTTACTTATGCCAATAGAAAGAGGAGAAATTTGAGAGCAAACTTTTGAAACTTTGTTAGCGCCGCTATGTACGAGTATAGCCATTGCTAAGATGCGAAGGACTAGAGTTTATTTCAAGATTTTTTGTCAAAATTATCAGACTTGCGTGTAAATGTCGACGTTCCAAGGTATAAACATTTCGCACAAAACCTAACGGGAAAAGCATGGCGCGTAGGATCATCGTCTTGGGCATCTTACCCTTCTGAACATCCAGGCACTTTGTCAGTGCATTGCTGACTCAAAAAAGACTCAGTTACGTCACTTGAGAAGTGAATTTGCAATATCCCTCTTAATATTCAATCAATTATGCGAAATGTTAGGTAAATGCGTCAGTTTTAACAGATCACAATCGCAAACACGCATTGCGAAGTGATTAATGATGACAGTAACCGATTGTTGACGCGGTCAATAGCAAATTGAGTACCTACCCTACTCGCACGCATGGTCAACATTGGTAATGACGATTTATTGTTGGTAAACATCTGTTTTGTTTTCATATTTCTATGGGTAGGTCACATGATTGGCGTTGATGACAGTTTTTGAATTTTTTTGGACAACAAAATCTATCTAGTCTCTCTCAGTCTATCTAGTGGTATAATATTATGTTTTTCTAAGTACGCGATCCATTTAGATTCCTATATAATCTAAAAGGAAATGAAATATGTGTAATAGATAGCATTGCCTTTTAAAAATATTTTAGCTTGTCTTGTAGCATTCGTATGGCACGCCGACTTTTAAGGAAGGTGAAGGAAGAAATGATTGACGAATCTCTCTAAGAACTCTTCAATATAAAATCAATTAAACTGAACTCTTAGGATATTATATTATTATTTATCAAATTGGAACCCACCCTGTAGTGAGACGCTGACGTGAAGTAAAAAAAAAACTGACTTGCCAGCAAGTTGAAAAACCTAGAAAACTGGACAAAGTTTATTCAGAATAAATGTTAAAATTTAATTCTGCAAATACGAGAATTAGTTTGGATTAAAATCACGTGTGTCATAAAGAGATAGACCTACGTTAGCTTTGACTCGATTGTCCCGAGCCGACCTTTAGGTGGCCTTCGTAAAGTCCTAATTTGATCAGTCACCCGTGAGCTAGATAAATGAATTTTACTGTTTGAGTTAATCCCTTGAAATGTTTTATTTAGATTGTCTCAAAGCATAACAATATCATGATTCCAATTTGTATTAGGCAGCTTTATTTAAATTTTATTTATAGGTAATACATTTTGTGGTGGATGAAAGTTTAAATTATTTTGCTTTAAGTTAGGGACGGTTTAAAGACTAATAGAGACATGGAGGTAGAGTTTTGAAATTGGTGTTCCACTGTAGCCAATACTTTAACAATTTATTATATTTTATACTACGTAGATAATCTTTATTTTTTATCTTTATGAAACATACCTTATAATTGTCACGTGAAACTAAAGTGGGTTTTAGGCACCAAAATGATTGGGTTCTTTGGTACTCCTTACAATCGGCCACGTGTAATAGGTCTATTTAAAATATATAGAAAAGGAGTGTCTCCACATGGCTAGTTAACCGCAGTGCTATTATTTGAAAGAATAATAATTGCGATACTCCCGCAAGTTGTGTAGTGTAAGAGACTCTTAGAAAAACCTCGTTATCAAAATATTAAAGCTGCGCAGTACCAATTTGCGGACATACTGAGCCCGAAACGTTCCTTTTGTTTATACCGCCGCTTAATCGATTCTCTGCCGAAAAATACGTCCGCAAACTGACACTAGCGTAATTTTTCGCCCGCAATTTCGGCTGGGTCAAACTAAATTCCGGACCATAATATATTTTCAGCTTCATGTAAGCTAGGAACGGCTGCAGGCCGGTTTAATTATCCGCATTCCGGGTGGACAAATTGTTCCCGGGGCCGGATATTAATTTCGATACATTGTCCCAGCCGTGCTCTGAAGCGACTCGGATTATTTTCAAACGGGACATAACTTGTTCGCCACGGTTCGGAAGAACTACGCTTTAATCAACGTTTATGAGTCATTTTGATTAGGAGTTTTGGAAACAATTTTGGGAATAAGAACCGATGATTTTATTGGTGGTGAGGTGTTTTTTTTCACCGGGGGTAGACTTCCTTTGCCGTCTAGGTGGGTACCCCAACAGTGCCAGTTATTCTACCGCCTGAGCAGTGATGTGCAAACATTACTGTGCTCCGGTAGGAGGGCACTGTAGCTAGCGAAATTACTGGGCTAAAGAGTCTTAACATCTTATGACTCTTGAGTAAGAAGCGTTGGTGCAGTGCTCCTAGAATTTCACATCATTGTGAAATCCTAGGTTACACTGTACTGATTATGGGCAGCCGTTATCTCTTAACATCAGGAGAGCGTCTTGCTCGTCTTCTACTTCATCACATAAAAAAAAAAGGTGTTTTTAAGAATCATTCTATTCTATTCAAGTCATTTGCGTGTTTTTGGACGTGCGTTCACAAAACGATTATAATAGGACTTATTATACCTCTCTATTCACGGTGACATTGGCAAAGTGTGGCAATTCCTCACCAACAAGCCATTAAATAAGAAGTTGAATTATTATACAGTTTGCGACTTTGATATATTTATTTGTTAGTTGGCCAAGAATTTAATAGGACCTTTGATGGCAGTGAAAATGATATACTTGAGAGTGATATACTTTGTAATGCAGGCACAGAATGCGATGACGACCAGACTTACTTCTCCAGACATGGAACTTAAGACCACAACTGTATTTTCTACTTTTTTACATTTATAACTTCTTCAAGCATTTATTCAGTCCATATACTGAAAACTTTATATTGAAATTTTTAAGACAATAGCAAATAAACTAACGTTAAAAATTTCACCTAAAATGAATAAAATACACCACAACCATACTGTGTACTCCATATTATGTCCCATAAAAGCCAAGTTTTACGCAACAAAACACATAAACAAGTGAATATAACGGAGCTATTAGCGTCAAACACGCGAAAGCGTATCTTGACAAACGCTCCTTGGGGATAAGAAGGCAGGTACAGTTAATTGTAATTATGTACACACACCCATTAATTCACAGAGGGTTTTGAGAAAAGTAAATAAGCCTTCGTTTAAATACAGGGACATATAAGATGTTTGGTGACTGATCTAAGTTTTGTTAAGGTTTTCTATTGCTTATCACTCTAGTATTTTAATGACCACGTCGGCAAAACCACTCGTGATGTAGATAGAAGTCTTTTCAACGAATAAAGGTGTTTTTTTTTAATTATTGATGAGACTAAACGCTATAAGAGCCTAAACTTTAACAAATTTAATTTTCCTTGATGTTGGAGCTTGTTATTTTTTTGCAAATTTGCTTTACAGAATTCAATAACTATTGTTCATAGCCATTGCATAGGTATCCTTAGTCTGAGTCAAGTCAAGTCAAATCAATAAATGAATTGTTATAAAACATGTTAAGCAAAAGTAGCTGGAAAATATAAGCTAATTGTATAAAAAAAGTATATTTTCACGAGCTCTTTCTAACTCAGTACACCGTAATGATTTAACTGATTTAATACAAAATTAGCAGTATCTCACAGTAGCTGGCTGTACGTAATGGCCCCGCTGAGATATGCCCGAGATAAAGATTATTTACACGATGTCTCACTTTACAAATCCAATTTCCTGGTGAATGCACGGCCCGGTTGTAAATAAAGCAGACAAAGCTTGGATCGCGCTCGTTCGATACATTATGCAGGCCACGCTCCGCTGCGTCCGCCAATGAGCTCTGTAAATATGGAGCTATCAGGGTTTTTTTCGAGATTTTGTTTAGTTTTGCTCGTTGATCTGTTTTGTTTTTGTGATTTTGTAGATAATGTTGCAGGGGAAGTATTTTCTTTGGTAAACGATATATCGCTAAGAAAATTATTATTGATACTCTTAACTTTATTGAAAGATAGCTTAAAGGTACTCGCGGCGTTACCTGCGTGGAGAAATCTTTTCTTAGGTCGTCATAAAACCAATCTGTGCTCCAAATTTCAATTCATTTCGTTCAGCGGGGTTTGGGCTGTGCGTTGATATGTTCGTCAGTAAGTCAGTTAGTCAAACAGTTATTTTTTCATTTTATATATATAGATATAGAAAAGGTCTGTACTAATAACCTATATTATTATAAAGCTGTTTCTAGAAAAGGTTTTATATTTTTAGGGCTTTTTTTAAGATATCGCAATTTGTAAAAGCTCATGATGTTCAAAATCGTCGGAAAACGTACGCAAAAAATAATTCTCAGTCAACCATTCCATACAATACATCGACACACTTTCAACGCCATTAATTCCCAAAAAATCGAACGATATCTAAACTACGTCACGCATGGGGTGTTCCCTCGATATGCACAAAAAACGCCAAACTTCGTACAAAAAATGTATATATCTGCTCAGGAGAGGCTCGTCGCATCACACAGCCGTAACAACTGAGAACACGCCCATGCACTCCTTATCATGACAGACGAAAAGCACTTTTTCATTTTTTCCTTTTGTTCTCGCTACTTGTGTTTTTTGCTAGTGTGCGCGTCTCTAAGGGCAGCCGGCATAGTGAAAGTCACGTGATTTAGACGACAAAAATGTTGTATTCGTTATGGGGCGGTGTAGAAACGCCACTCGCGGTTGCGTGACATATTTTCTTAGTGTCGAGGATGACAAATGGGCAGATAAATCACGTCGAATACGAGGTTTTCTTTCAAAAGTTTTATTTCACGAACAAGTTTTTGTGTTTACGAGCGGGATCATTTATTTCGGCGATGTTTGGTGGCAACCTTGGATTTAAATAGAAAGGGAGATACGGTATGCGCAATCGTAGCTATAACCTATAGCCATACTTGGTCCTGTTGGTGTCGGTTGCCGTGCTGACTCGCGCCTAATGAAAATTGTTCAATGATTGAACGATAACTCTTTATTGTTACATCACAAATCATACAAAACTTAAAACAATGACAAAAGTTTATAAATAATAGAAGTGTTACAATTAGAGTGAAAATGGTGTACATGAACCTAATTACGGCGGTCCATTTGCAAGACGCCTGTACACATCTTCTCTTTTTATTTTTATCTAAGGTGGCAATCTAAGTCAGTGTGCGTACAGCTTAACGTGGCTTAACAAAAAGTTATGTAACCCGGTTTGGAGCTGAGCGGAGCGTATTTGTACTTCAATTTACTTACGTATTTATGTATTTAGTTTGTTGGTCTGTTTGTTTTAGGTACGTATGCGAAAACTTGTTTCCGCATCTTCTTTTCTTTAATAAGTCTTGTAGTCGTTAGTTATAAATAATCATGCGAAGTAATAATTTTGGAACTTTTCCTGAAATCAGTTACTTGTTACCTACACAAAAAGCCTTAGCTAGGAAGAAAAATAATTTTAAGATTTTAAAAAATAAACTTATATTACCTAAAATGGAGAACAAGGAATAGTTTTGAAGGTTAAAAGCTACCATAATATTGTACAAACATTTAATCCATTTTTTAGTAAATCAAAACAAGCATATCAGTATAAATTCATAGGAAGTATTAGGACTAAAGTCTAAGATATACGGTTAGGTGAAACAACAACTTTTCATATAAACTTGTGTATTAACCTAACATGCCCTTTAAAAGGACTAAAAATATCCTCCACTTCATAAAAGCATAGGTACACTTACCTTCTAAACCTAAAGCCTATATCAGCTGTCAGAGGTGTCAAACCGTGAAGGCATACTAATGAAGCGTGAAAAACCTTCGCAAACACCTGGCAGTTTCAGGTCGTGACACTTTGCTAACTCTAACATATCGATTTATTTTATAAAACTTGGGATGTCGTAGTTACTCCCAAAAATGTACGAAAAAAAGAGGAGTAAATTAGTGTACCTTAATTTACGTTATTTGACTAATTTGAGTTAAATTAGTTAAAACATAACCATTTTCTTTCTTAGAGTTAGTTCTGTGATAAAAACAAAGGGTGATAAAAAATGTTTTTGTTTTTTTTATGGTGTGTTCATTTTTTACGAATCAACTTAGAAAAAATATTTTAAATGGTGCTTCCCATTTTACTTAATTTATCTAGAAACCCTTATAAATTGATTTTAATTTCATTTCTATTAATAATTTTTAGTTTTCTTGATTAAAGATTCTAATTTAATATTGTATAAGATATGCCCAACATGGTCTTTAGAAATACTTTATGTACCCACTAGACTAACCTTGTACCCAATTTCAAGGATGCAAATAAAATATTGAGTATTGAGTACATCTGAATCCTATTTACTTATCACTACTGCCTATACAAAAAGCCTATTTTTTAAACTTCAATTTTAAAACTAGAAGTCCAGTGACTCAACGTCGTTGCTCTAGCGCCTAGCATTAGGTTTTTCATTGATTTATAGAAGGTATTGTTGCTTTGTATCTCTTCTGTTGTTGAAAGTGATTTGTAGTCCTTCCAGCGAAGCGGAGTAAAGGTTTTTATTGCTTTAAACGTAAAAGATTTATGTTTTTACCCTTTATCGAACTACCTATACTTGAAATTATGCGAAAGTTTCATCGATCAGACGCTGTTTTGTCCTGTGTACACTTTTTGGGGTTAAGATTATTCATTAGCAATTTATAGGAAATTTTACATTTTTATGGAACTTATTGTATTATACACATTTTATACAACTTATTTGGCAAATTTTTAGTTCGATTTATAAGCTGTATTATGTGACAAAGCTGCATTAATGTTGTAGGGTGATATGTCTTAACACGATAGAATAATATAGTTTTCAGTGTTTCTAGCCGTACTAAATCTTACTTCTTATTATTTAATAGTATAAACGTGAAAGTTTGTAGGAATGTATGGATGTCTGGATGTAATGTTTGTTACTCTTTCACGCCTAAACGGATGGACCGATTGAGCTGAAATTTGGAATAGGCTTCGACCCTGGAATAACTCATTGGCTTTTTATGATGCCTACTATAATTTTGTGATGCATAACATAAAATTGAATGGCATAACATAAAAGCAGCTTTATGTTCAGTGCGATGTGAAAAGCTGTGGATGATCACTCCCCATTTCCTTTGATTCAAACCTATTATGTGAAAGTAAATCATAAAGCAAATGGTATCTCAATCTTAAAGAATATTAAGGGAGTGCCAAAAACGCTAATTTCCGCCGGCGCCGTCGCTAAAAAGCTTCACAAGTCCTTTAACCTTTCAACAATGGCTGTCTACAATATACTTTACATACCTATGGTAAGATATGAAGGTACAGAGGTAATAACATAGCATAAAAGCTATTATTTTACTATAGTGATGGTGCATTTAACTAGAAAGAGCACTAAAGTCTCCTTCAAATTAAAAATAATAGGTAATACCTTGAAGAAGGTACCAATAAACTTCTTGGATCTTTCTTGGGTCAATACTCTTTCGATGTTTTTAAAAATAAACAAGCAATTAGATCCTTGTCATAAAATGATTAGCAAACGATGACAAGTTCAGAAAAAAAACATCAACACAAGCAGCAATATTTTACAGTTTTACAAATAACAATGTTCCGAAACGCCTACCAACGTGGACTGCTTACACTATTCTACGCAGGAGGAGCCGACCCACTCGCAATATGGGATGTTCACAACGAAGAAGGATTCCTAACTAAATTCCTGGACCCAGATATAAGGTCGATGGTGCTAGACATCGGTGCAGCTAACGTAACCACTACATACATTACGTGTCCTAAAGGAAAAATGACCTTAGGAATTACCATGCCCTTCCTAGTGCTGATAGTTAAAAATCTGAAGAAGTATTTTTCTTTCGAAGTTACCATTCTGGATGAAAGTGGCGTAAGAAGGAGGTTTCGAGCATCTAACTTCCAAAGCGTCACTCAAATAATGCCTCTATGCACCGCCATGCCCGTCTGTCTGGCGGATGGTTGGAACCAAATACAATTCAATCTGGCTGAGTTCACGCGTCGCGCTTACAGCAAGCAATTCATAGAAGTACAAAATGTTAAGATCAACGCTAATATTCGTATAAGAAGAGTATATTTCGCTGAACGATTGATGCCAGATAATGAGCTTCCTATTTCGTATAAACTATTTTTCCCAATAAAAGATCGCAAGGGTCCTGCTGTTAAAAAAGAAGAGGCGGCACCTCCTACTCCAGGACCGGTTGTGGAAAAAGGACCAGCCAAGGCGAGTTCTATTCATTCTGTGAAAGCAGAGGTACCTGAGGGTCCACCTTCTGAAGCTCCTGTAGTGGAAGCATCTGTAGAAGCTCCACCTATACCACCAGAAGAAGTTAAAGTTGAAGATGTGGTTGAAGTGAAGACGGAGCCAATAGAAGATGAAGTGCCAAGTGAACCTCCACTAGAGGGAGCAGAAGCGCCCACAGAAGGAGAAGCAGAAACTCCTGTTGAAGGACCAGAAGAAACTCTTGCCGAAGCAGCAGAAAAAACTCCAGTCGAGGCACCAGCTGAGGAACTAGCCGAGGCTCCAGCTGAACCGCCTGCCGCTGAATAAAAAGCAGTCACACAGTTTGGTCTTACAAACTATTACCTTCATTAAACTCAGGTCAAGAATAAAAAAAAGAAAGTCCCTAAAAATAGCAAAAATGTTTCAGCAATAATCCGTATTTTCGAATATATTGTACAAGCGTACAGAGGTACTCGTATTTGATTATTTTATATAAGTTTTAAATGTTTCATTATTTTAAGTTTTACGACTAGGTTTGATATTTTTACCTTTAGTGATAATTTTAGGCTTTATTTACTTTCAAAGTTTGTTATAGTTACTATTATTGAATATCAGTTTTACTTGTATAATATGTGTTAGTTATTACTATTTTAATGTCACTTATGCGATAAATATTTATTGTATTAGTTTTAATTTAATAAATTCATGTTATACTTAACCGATGCTGTTATTTTTAAATCCCAGGAGTAGAAATGTAGGTAGAACTCTGATCAATCGTAGAATTTCTATCAGATCCAATTACAGCTTTATAGCATTTTTGTAAGACAGAGGTTTGAGCAAATCTATGATTATTATTTGAAAGAGTGCCAAATTTTGACATTGTTTTATATGATACATTTTCAATTCTTCTACTTTGACATTACCATTGCATTGTTCTGTATCGTAAAGCTAAACGATTATAGTATTATTGGAAAAGTAGTGCATATTTAACAAGAAAATGTACCGCAATGCTTGCCAACGTGGTCTGCTAACCATATTACACGGCGGTGGTGCAGACCCACTGTCCATCTGGGACACCTGCACTCGAGATGGTTGGATATCAAGGTTCCTAGATCAGGATATTAAGTCAATGGTATTAGAAATAGGTGGTAATAATGTAAGCACATCGTATATAACATGTCCAAAGGGAAAAATTGTTTTGGGGATAGCGATGCCCTTCTTAATCATGGTAGTTAAAAACCTAAAGAAGTATTTTTCATTTGAAGTCACTATTCTGGATGACACTGGCGTGAGACGACGGTTCCGAGCTTCCAACTTCCAGAGCAACACGCAGATAATGCCTCTTTGCACCGCGATGCCAATCGGTCTCACCGACGGATGGAATCAGATTCAATTCAATTTAGCTGAGTTCACACGTCGCGCTTATAAGAAACAATATGTTGAAACACAAAAAGTGAAAATCAACGCCAACATTCGCATTAGACGAATCTACTTCGCTGAGCGTCTGCTTCCCGAAGATCAGCTTCCCACTGAATACAAATTATTCTTCCCCTTACCAACTAAGAAAAGGGAACTTAAAAGGGTGGAGGAACCAGCTAAACCTCCCGCGCTTGAAGAAAGAAGGAAATCATCAGTCAAAAGAGTTTCTCGAACGTCAGTTCGTACATCAGGGGCAGCTCCTGTGATTTCTGCGGAGGCTGTTCAGGGTGTCCCTGATGCACCAGCTGGTGAAGTGGCATTGGTAGAAACTGAAGTGCATACGGCAGTAGAGGGTGTAGAACTTAGTACTACTGAGGAATCAGCAGTTCCTGAGGGTGTAGAAGTAACTGAGCAAACGATAGCGGAAGCACCTGGCGTAGGAGCTGGTGGAGCAGAGAAACTAAGGGCAGTGGAACCTGGGGAAATAGAGCCTTTGGTAGAAACTGGGACAGAGGAATCTGGTCATATGACAGAAGTATCCGATGGCACTGCACCTGCTGAGGAAAACACTGGAGAAGTAGCAACTCCTGCAGAAGCTATCTAATACTATACACAAGTTGTATCACTCAAGAACATTACATAACATACGCTGACATTGAGTACAATTCCACACGCAGCCTCAGTTAATTTATGTTTAAATGAGTTTAACTTTTTATTTTTATTTTCTTGTTAGATTGTTAGCATTTAGTCTATTATTCTATAATAAGACTGTAATTATTATGTGAAATAAAATTTACTCATTAAATATGTTTTGCTATAATGATATTAACATTTCCATTATAAATGCGCACTGTAAAAATAGTAAATAAAATGCGCGCACAAGTGAGCGTTTCAAAACTATGTTTCAAAACGCTTAATACATAGGCACCAGATAATAAAACAATCGATCAGTTTTTATATGGGTACTTTTTAAACCAGAGTTCAAAATGACATTTAATAAATAATTAAATGTCAAAGCTCACGTCATAGCTGACGTGACCGTCGCTTTATATAATTTAATTATTTTATTTCAGACACACGAATAATATCGAATCATGTTCAAAAACACATATCAGAGTGGATTGCTATCGTTGTTTTTTAGTTGTGGTTCAAATCCATTGGGGATTTGGGAAATGGAATGCAACAACGGCCACATCAAGCGTCTCACTGATCCGGAGGTCAACTCCATCGTTTTAGAAATAGTGAGTACAAATGTAGCCACCACATACATTACGTGTCCGCGGAACAACCAGGCTTTGGGTATCAAACTTCCTTTCCTAGTTATGATCGTAAAGAATCTGAAGAGATATTTTTCATTCGAAATTACCATACTGGACGATAAGAATATGCGAAGGCGGTTTCGTATATCGAACTTCCAATCCACGACGAAGATCAAGCCATTCTGTACGACGATGCCTATCGGCCTGTCGGGTGGATGGAATCAGATACAATTCAATCTATCTGATTTCACGAGACGAGCGTACGGCACGCAGTATATAGAGGCAGTGCGAGTACAAGTACACGCTAACGTTCGATTGCGACGCATTTATTTTGCCGAACGGCTTTACACTGAAGAAGAATTGCCGCAAGATTATAAGTTGTATTTGCCGATGATGAAGAAGGTGAAGAAAGGGAAAGAGAAACAAGTGGCTGTACCGGTGGATAAGGCGCCAGTGGGGGCAGGTGAAGTCACGCCAGAGGCGGCGCCTCCAGCTCCTACAGTAGAAGAACCTCCTCCGGTAGAAGAAAAGAAGAGTGCAGCAACATTGATTGCACCTGAGGCAGTAAAGCAGGAAGAGGTGCCACCGTCAGAAGGTGAAGCTCCATCAGAAGCGCCTGCCGAAGCTCCTACACCATCCGAAGCGGATGAAGCTCCAGGAGAAGTTAAAGAAGAGGGAGTGGAAGGTACAGAGGAGGCGCCAGCACCAGTAGAAGGAGGGGAAGCACCAGCACCATCTGGAGGTGAAGAAGTTCCTTCAGGAGAAGGTGAAGAACCTCCGCCAGAGGCACCAGCAGAAGCACCAGAGGAATAAAATCGTTTTATAGATGTTAAATATTTATTTTAGTTTTATTTTTTATCTGATACATGCGTTTGAGTAGTAATTTATTTATAGATAGATATAATTCTGATTATATTGATATTTTGGTTCAAATTTATTTTCTTTTCAAAACAGTAAGTACGATTTAGGTACCTACCTAAATCGTACTTAATTAATTAATAAATATAATTAAAATAATAAAAGTAATTAATATTATTATAATGCTTGACTAACAAGCATTAATTACTCCTATAGGGCATTAACTACTCCCATTGAATTTTCTAAGAGAAACAGTAAGCTTCAAATATCATACTTAAGTACTTGGTACCTATTTAACAAAATTATTACCTACTTCATCATTAATAAATAAAAATCCATTCTCTTTAAACAGTGTGAGAGTTAATACCCCATTAATACACCAATAAATCAATGTAAGCTTGAGTTTTTGTCGATGAAGACCATTTTGGGGACCGAGTATGTAAAATTGCGTCATAAAATGGTGCGTCGTTCGCTGCCATTTACAGGAATAATATAAGTTGTAAGATGCCGCCACGGCTTTGCTTTGTATGCAAACCAAAACCGACACAGTCCTTAATTTATGAAATCAAAGAACAAGACACTTTTTTACATTTAGTATTTAGATGCAAGTTGTGCCCTATAGATTTGACCCAAATAATCAAGAGTACCTACATAATGTGTGCGATTTCAGGCTCAAAGCTACACCTTTTAGATCAGTCGATTATGCCATTTGATGATGACGTAACAAGTAACAAGCAGCACGTCACCTGTGTTAATTTTATTAATCAAGATTTATCGCGTAACTTTTACTTCGAAGTGTAATACTAAAGTGTTATAGTAACAGTTATAGTCACTTATTCGACAGTCACATTAAGCCTTTGCGTCGCAGATGCTTAAGACTCTACCAGTTTCTCAAATTTCACCCCTATCCGTCCAGTGGGTCATCAGTTTAGATTGGATTGGATAAATCGACAAGTCAAACTTTTCGTTTACCTTCTATATATGACAGAAGGTTAAGAAGATTGCTCCATATACCTACCTATTTTTGCACGCACATCAGCCAAACTCGCGGCATCCACCCAAATAAACATCATTGTTACCCTTTAATAGTTTATACGCCGGTCTATGGTGCGAGATTCCGCCCATTATTCAGGGTGTGCTCCTGTCAAACGAACGAATACATCCGGGAATTTATGGCAACTGTTACTGCGCTGCTCAGATCTATGCTGTTATTGAATTCGATGCACATATTCATAACGGTGGAACTGTATTAAAAGTAGATAAATTATGGGTCATTTTACCAATTTTTTAAACATTTTTCCTTACGTGCGATTTTTCCTCTTGCTCGCACGATGTGACACATTTTGAAATATAAACGTATTTGTGGTATTTACTTTTTGAAAATATATTTCTATTGCATATGCACTAGTAGGAGATTGTCTTTTGAAGATGCGTTCAGCGATTTTACTCACCGAAAAGCAACCTATCTGGCAGCACGACCGTGCCTAATCGGGTAAAAAGCAGCTGTGTTTTACCAGGTAGATTACCTAAACTAATATTAAATGCAGTTATTGTGAAGCACTCAATTAAACACACTTTTATAGGAAAATAATCTTATCACATTCATTCCTGCATTTTTTTGTGTCTCATTTTTTATCTTCACTCCTGTATTCGAGCATAATTTACCTGAAACAAGAAAATGACTTATTATTTTTGGATTGCATTTGAATTTTTATAGTAAAAAAACAGTATACATATTATTATATTCACTCTACTACTTTTTTTTAATGCAACGAAGTAAAAAGACGAGCAAGACGCTCTCATGATGGTAAGAGATAACGCTGCCCATAATTAGTATAGTGCTACCCAGGATTTAACAAAGGTAAAATTCTGGGTGCACTGCGCCAACGCTTCGACTACTTGAGAGTCATAAGATGTTAAGACTCTTCAGCCCAGTAATTTTCCTAGCTACAGTGCCCTCCTACCGAAGCACAGTAATGTTTGCACATCACTGCTAAGGCGATAGAATAACTGGCACTGTTGGGGTACCTAGTCGACCTCCTGCAAAGGAAGTCTACTCTCGGTAAAATATAATATCATCATCATCAGGCCATATAGTTCCACAGCCTTTGCCCAGCGGCAAAGGTCACCTCTGTCGTGCTACACGCTTATGACTTAGGCGATCACGTGGCGGTCTATCCTACCATTGTTGCAATATTATCAACTCCATTACATCATTACTAAAAGATCTGCAGTTCCTATCGCAGATTTCACGTAAAAGAATCTCAACAAACTCTCTATATTTGTAATACATCTTAAAGCGTATAAACAAACAAAATCCGACCCTTCCCCGGTTTAAGCCGTATTCCATATAATGATTTTTTGTAAGAACTCAAGAAACTATGATAAAGGGGAATTCAACCAAAGAGCCCTTTAATCATCGGCGTAGAATAAGGAAATTGAAATGGAGAGGGTATCTTGACCTTTATGCTAAGATCTTTTGAGGAGTTATCTCAAAAATAAACAATCTTCCTTGAGTGGAATATTTTGTTATTGTACAGTAACTATGTTAGTCTGATAATGCTAATTGGGGTCAAGAGGCCTTATACAGCTGGACGTTCTCTTAATCACACTATTTGAAACATTTTGCAATATAATATAAATACATAAATTTATTAAAAAATTATCCCATATTTTAATATATCAAACTGGAAATACTTTTTAAATGTGTGCGATAATATTGTGCTCTTGAGAAATTTTTAAAAAGTTAACTCTATGAATACACGGTCTCAGTAGGTCCGACGGTAAGAGACCGGACGGAATGACTCTGGTGCCGTGGAAGAACGGCAAGTGCCTCGTTTGCGACACCACTTGCGTCAGCACTGTCGCTCCCAGCCACCTCAGTCGTACCGCCCTCTCCCCTGCGGCTGCTGCCGAAGACGCGGCATACAAAAAGCGGCAGAAGTACTCGGCTTTAGAGGCGCAGTACCTGTTTGTTCCGTTCGCGGTAGACACGATGGGCAGCTGGGGCGCAGACGCGAAAACTTTGACGCACGAGCTGGGCAACAGACTGAGGAACAAAACAAATGTCCCCCGCTCCCGCCCGTACCTGGAGCAAAGGTTGGCTATCGCAGTGCAGCGAGGCAACGCAGCCAGCGTAATGGGCACCTTTGCCCCGGGTACATTGGGAGGAGGGTTACCTGTCAACGATTAGATTTAAGTTAAGTTTAGTTATTGTAAATTTAAGAATATGTTTTTATTTAGTTTTAGTTTGAAGTAAATATTATTTGTATTCCAAAATATATCAAATAGTGCGAGTGAGAGACCTCTTAAGATTTTCGAACTAGGTAGAGGAGACCGGGAATAATTGACTATAAATAAATAGGAATAGGTAGACTTACTGTCGAAAACTCGTCAGCGATACGAGTTCAGGTTGCCAAGATTACTACAAAACCAATGACCTAAAAACTGCCAATATATCTAACAGGAAACAGCTAGGACCCACAGTTTTACGCAATCTCCGAGACTTGCCACACACTGACATTTTAAGCTAGGGCCTTGAGATTATAAGTTGGATCTACACCTTCTTATATCTTTTATGTACACGTTAACATTATCATGTTGAAGTGGCGGTCTTATCGCAATATATCGTGTGCTGCAGACGATATACAATATTCGCTTAACATAAAGCTGTAATAAGTCAGCATGGCACACTGAGTGATAAATCACGTGACGCCGAGGTGGGGTGCAAACTACAAGCTCTTGTTAATAATACTTTTAAGGACATCGTACTTCTAAAAGAAAAAAAAGACGTGTGGCACTCGGAGACTGCCGCGGTAAAGCTATTGCATAGCATTTTTATCTATAGATGGAAAAACTAAAAAGTGTCACCGCTGTGCCGGTCGGAGTGGGGGGTGTTAGGTTTTTTTCGTTACGGAATTTCTGGATTCGGTCCCCATGCTCAAAGCCCGCGATAGAAGCTATGCAATAGCTTAAAAACTAAACTCTTATAGTTACTTGCGTCCATTTGTGTGTCTGTCTGTCAAGACTCTATCTACCTTTTTATTAAGGAACGCGTGGTACTATCGATTTCTACTCGATAGATATACTAAAAATATACGTGAAAGTGTTTATAGATGTGTTCTGCACGATGTACAGAAATGAATTTATTCCATCTGATATGTTTAGTCTGCTATTATTTCAAGCCAAATTAAGATCAGGAGTAACCTACAATGATTAACCTACAATTAATAAAATATAACATTCATACAACGCAACACACACAATAATATTATGTTAACCTTGTGGTGTTTTTATGCAGTCCTTTAAAACGAACAAATAATGAATATCTTCCATATTATAATTCAAAAAGTTTAGGTCCTAAAGATTTTCCGCTTCGCTTATGACTTACAGAGTCGGAGCTAAGCGAGCAGTGCTGCTTCGTTTTATATTAAAGCTTTAATTTACTGCCCCATTATTAAGCGGTAAAAATTGCTTGCAAATATGAATTTTCAAAAGCAATTTAAAGACATACCTACTGCTACGTTACTTAAAACAATAATTATTGTATGAAATATTCGTATAATTAAAATCTTGTTTGTAAATTGCATGATTTTTAATTTAAAAAATCAATTTTCACCGTACTTTATGAAGGACATTATGTTCTTAATAAAGTACGAGTGTAATAAAGAATGCTTTATCAACATGTTTTATTCAAGAAAATAATAAAACTCTACACGGTTTAATTATAATTTTAAAGTATTACTCTTTTATGGAATAAACTATGGTGTTTTATACATCGTCACTACAATAAGTTAACACATGAAAGGCACTTAGCTTTTATTTTCACATTTTGATAATAAAATATTGTTTAATGGGGTCCAATATTCTTATGAAAAATCACTACTCGTTTTAATCTAAAATTTTCTTATTAACGAATATTCAACACAAAGATAAAGTAGTTCCTTATCTATAATACGAATAACTACATTATACAATTTTATATTAAAGTCGAGACACTTAAGAAAACCGTAGTTACGCCCTCACACCCAAGACGATGCGTTAATTCTAACCGCAGAGCAAAACAATTTACCAGCACGTGTTCTCGATTCGCCTGGAGGAGACTAATTTTTGAAGTCGTAAAATTTACGGCAAAGGGAACATAATCTGTCGAAGTACGGTCCGAGGCGACGTGATGCGCCTTCCGAACAAATGTACCGTCAGGAGAAAAAGCGAAAGAAATTGCAGATAAAATGTTATTTTGCCATTGATTGTAACTGTAAAACTGGAGAGGGAAAACACTTTTGTACGCGACATTAACTAGCTCGTCTTTTTGGACTTTGACGTGTTGCTTAGTGCTTGTGTTAAATGTCCTTTAAAAAGTACACGATAATTAAAAAACTCGGTGTACTGTATAACGTCATCAAATTTAAAAAATAAACTTATATTTTGTAATATTAACTACTTTAACATTTAATACTGTCAAGCATTTTAAATCTGAATCTCAAATTATTTGTCAATAATTCTAGTAAATTAATCTTTGTTTAAACACAAATTTGGTGTATTAATGGTAATAATTTGAATTAATATAAATACTTGTAATATCTTGTATATCTGTACTTGTATCACAGATGGTGGACAGACGACCTTATAAAGGTCGCCGGAAGACTCTGGATGCAAGTTGCTTCCAACCGGTACATATGGAAGTCCAAAGGGGAGGCCTATGTTCAGCAGTGGAGGTCCTACGGCTGAGATGATGATGATGATGATTTGTACTACATGCATATAAAAGAAAAAGACGTGTGGCACTCGGAGACTGCCGCGGTAAAGCTATTGCATAGCATTTTTTATCAACTTATGCAATTATAATTATTTATTTATTTTATTAATGCAGTATTTTTTTTCTTTGATATTAATTCAAGTTACACTTTGAGCGTGGTGACCGAAAAAAAAACATTTTTTTTTCTTTTATTAAATTAACCGGTCGGAGTGGGGGGTGTTAGGTTTTTTTCGTTACGGAATTTCTGAATTCGGTCCCCACGCTCAAGGCCCGCGATAGAAGCTATGCAATAGCTTAATAATATATTTTTGTTTGTTTAATACAACTTGGTTACTTGTGAAATCGTTACAGATTTTAATATATTTTTGATTGTTCTTTAAAAAGGACACCAAGCTATACCAATGGTTAATTATTCCTAAACTAGGCATTTATTTGCCATCCGTACCTCACACAAATTAAAGGAACCCCGCCACTTGTGGATGCAGATTCAATTACTGAACACTTGCTGTAGTCAAACAAAACACACTCGTGGAGACTGACAATATTTTAACCATAAATTAAGGAATTTGTCTATGGGTAGATACGTCAATGATTTTTACAGGCCCTAAATTCTGGTCAATTTAACAATTTGCAAGCCGCAAGCAAAACGGAAGCAAAACAAGCGCCGAGCAAGCTGGAGGCAGTGCATTGCTGTCAAAAAAATTGGTATTCTTGGAGCCCATCGCATTGCGTCGCAATCGCTCCAGCTCACTAGCGCCATTAGCAATTTAGCGGCAATTTGGTAACCTATAGTCGGGTCAGTCTAAGGGTCAGAACTCACTCGAGCCACCCGGCACCGCCTCGCCCCGTGCGGTTAGTATTCTTTATATGGATTTGTATGGACATGCGCTCACTACATCAACTCCGTAACGCCGCTGGATCGCCAGGGACACGGGGGTTCCGCAGGTGGGAGTTTTTGTGGCCCGGCTCGCGTGTCGAATGTTCGACTGCGCTGACAACGAGCCACACTCCCACTTACACAACATCGCGCCGCATCATGCCCGCCCACCTGAGGCGCCCCAGCCGCGCGACATTCTCCCCCCAAGGTAGGATGAAGACAGAGCCCGGTGAACAACCCGTGACGCGCCCGACATTTTACTCGGCGGCCCCCAATGCCGCCTGGGTGAAGGGGAAAACCCATTCTCTCACCTCCCCCCCCCCCCCCCTGTGGGTGGACCACTTGGTGACAATTCGCTGCTCGCATGCTTGCCCTGCGTTGGTCCCGAGTTGACCGCGCGCTACTCGCGAATCACGTTCATCGTATTTGAACTTATTGCTAATACCTATATTTACATTTAAATATAAAATTTGTAAATCCAACAATCTAAAATGTTCTGAGTGTGAATTTTCCTTTTGTTAATATTAATTTTAAGAATATAATAGGTATTTAATCATTATAAAATTACATGCTTGACGGTGAGACATGGAGTACTTATTATTTTTAAACAATAAGATCTGTAAACATGTAAGCGAATAAAGGATTTGTATTTGTATCACGCGGCGTACACTCGTCAATTGCGCTGGGTCCACCCGTCGTCAATGCGTGGACGCCGTGTGATAAGGCGGTGCGGAGTGGCCTGCCGGGTAGGTTAAGTGAGTTGTGACTTGTGACCCTAAAAGGCCACATTTGACATTTCATTAAATTTCCCTTACAGTATGTTCTAAAAATTTTACTTATTTTTTCGAAGTTGTAATGCTCATATATGTAAGTATCTATACTTAAACGTTAAATTGAATCAGTTCTAAGTATAAGGAACCCCCACAATTTATTGTTGTTTTTTCTCTTTTTTGTGAAAATCTTAATACGATTCACAGAATACATCTACTCTTAAAACTATGCTTTAAATAATATGCAATTCGTAATTTTGTAGTGGCGGCCATCTTGGATTTGAAATGTATCATAATGTGTAGTATTCTACTAGTCAAGCCCTTTTATATGATACCCATTTTGCGAGAGTAATGAAAAATATAATATGTAATACGCCTTTTCGTAACGGCGATTGTATGTCCAATTTCCACCAAACATAAGTTCCACTAAACTAAGAATATTTCCGACTAATTCATCTTTCAATAAAAAATAAACCTCCGTTAATCCTCTTGGCTGCGATGTCACAGATAGATACATACACACACAGACAGATAAACACGTTAAACTTATAACACCCCGTCGTTTTTGCGTTGGGGGTTAAAAACTTTAGGCGAATAAATAGAACATCCCATACAAAGTTACGTCAATCGGTTTTTATTTTTAAAACTCTAAAGAGGCTACCCATTAACCCTTTAACCGCCACCGTCGGATATATCCGACAAGCCTGTTCTGTTACGTAACCGCCAGAGTCGTATATTTCCGACGAGTCGTATTTTTCCGACTGCACTTTAAATCTACATTTTTTAAGTCATAACCCTGTATTTTATAAAACTATACTCGTAATTAGATAAATAGTGAATGAAGTTATGATTTACAGTTGGTTTTATGCTTCTCTTCCAAATAGAATAAATATTAGACATCACTTTTATTGTAGGTATTTATAATTCAAAAAACTTGCCTGGCGCTAGGGGCACGACAAGTGATTTTAAGTCTGGCGGTTAAAGGGTTAAAATCGAAAAACCGAAATTTGAGAAATGAGTAGAATCGAATGCAATGATTACTTGTGACCAAAGAGTTTGTATTTACTAGAGCCACAGTCTTTAAATTTTTTTTTTTTTAATAGAGTAGTAAGAAGACAAGCAAGACTCTCTCCTGATGACGCTGCCCATAATCAGTACAGTGCTACCCAGTTTTTCACAATTATGTGCAATTCTAGGTGCACTGCACCAACGCTTCTTACTCAAGAGTCATAATATGTTAAGACTCTTTAGCCCATTAATTTCACTAGCTACAGCTATTAACTATCAAAAAGTGGCCGAGTGGCGTATATCATAGATTTATAGATCACATTAAGACACATTTTTCGTATTTAGACGTTAGTATTTTTGCATAAGGTTTACTATCGTTTGAACGCAACTACTGATGGACACAATGAAACGTCAACTACTGATGGATGGAACAATGGAGTAATGGAGTCGCAATTAGTGTATAAAATAAAACAATTTGTTACTCAGAATATACAATAAAGGCATTTATATATTTTTAATTACCAAGTTAGTTGTTTTTCAGTCTGTCTGTAATCAAATATTGCAAGTTTAATTTTTTTTTTTTTTTTTTTTTTTTATGTGATGAAGTAGAAGACGAGCAAGACGCTCTCCTGATGTTAAGAGATAACGGCTGCCCATAAACAGTACAGTGTTACCTAGGATTTCACAATTATGTGAAATTCTAGGAGCACTGCACCAACGCTTCTCACTCAAGAGTCATGAGATGTTAAGACTCTTTAGCCCAGTAATTTCACTAGCTACAGTGCCCTCCTACCGGAGCACAGTGATGTTTGCACATCACTGCTCAGGCGGTAGAATAACTGGCACTGTTGGGGTACCCACCTAGACGACCTCCTGCAAAGGAAGTCTACCCCCGGTAATTTGATCCATTTCCCAGTTTCTGATTGTAATTTTGCATATAGTAAGGAGCTGATCGGTTCGGAAGCTGGAAGGTGGTTAAACGACGCAACCCCATCAAGCTTGGGCTTATTTGATTTGTCTTGACGCGTGGTTTAGCAGTTTAGTGCTAGATGATAACATAATAAAGCTTGATTTATTTATTTTTTATATTTAACTTAGTTTATGTCTGATTACGAAAGTTACGCGAAAAATTTTCTCTCATTCTAAATCTGAACGCTATGGCATTATTATTAAAATATTGTTATGTGTTTCTTTCAAATTCTGAATAATAAATAATAATAATAATAAATCCATAACACACACGCAGAGACACGCACGCATACACACACACTCCTGCTATTTTGTTACAGGCGAAAAAGAGAAATAAACACAAACAAAATTGCTTTCGCGTTTTTTGTAAGTCTATGTATTTCTACCTTTAGTTGTTTATACAACATTTTTGAATCAGGAAAGTGATTGAAGCATAAATCCAAGCCTTTACATGGCTTGTAATTTATTTTTATTTTGGGCTTTCGTTTTGAGCCGTCCACTCGGAATTCCTTATATGATTTCGTGGAAATCTAAAAATAAGTTTATTAAAAAAAAAAAACACACACACATACTTTCCGACTACTTAAAAAAATAATACAAACAATTGGGATTGAACTTCGAATATTATGTTATGTGATTTTTTTTTTGTAATCGACTTTATTGTAGCGTCCGTGGCCCAGTGGTCATATCTCCGACTTGTAAGCCGGAGGTCCTGGGTTCAAATCTCAGTGTGGCAAAAATTTTCGCCTGGACGCTACCGTGTTTCGGAAGGCACGAAAAACTGTGGGTCCCGGCTGTTTCCTATAAGATATGTAGGAGGCAGTCGTTAGGTCATGTTGCAGGCCTTGTAGGAATCTCGGCGACCTGAAACTGCAACATATAGGTTAGCCACACAACCTATAATTTGTGATTTGACTCTGACAGTGTAAGTAGGGTAACCTGTTCTGTTGGAGTATAAACCCTAATTATTATTATTATTATTTATAGTTTTTCTCTCGAACAAATGTACTTTTACCTGTACCATTTGCTGCCATTTTTATTTGAGACAGATAAATAAAAAATACTCAAGTTTATAACAGAAACATGCACTGAGGTAACATAAAATCGTATTTTTTTAAAAATCCTTACTTAATATATGAAATACCATTTCTTTTTTTACGCACGTAGTTTGCGTTATTAGAGCAATTTCTTCAGCATCGCAAGACGTTGTAGTCAGACCGTGGCTGGTTGAGGACTAATCAGTAAAGGTTCACATTACGTTGAAGTGATGCTTTTTGGTTCGGACATTTATTTGATCAGATTGTTAATAATCTGATCATATTATCCTATATTATAATTTTATTTTGTTAGATAAAATAAATAAGTAGGTATTTAAATAAGTAATTCAATATGAGCAATTATAAAGAGTTAATATGTTATGGATATTTTAATTTTTAAAATGTGCGATAATGGCGTCCCGCGAAAAGGACTCCTTTCGTGAAAAGCACTCTGGGTACGAACTTTTTGAAGCTAGGTACATAGAGTTCTTTCCATAGAGTTCTTTGATCTGAGGTTCTATGGGGAATGTGTATATATCATCTATGGCAGTCGCTTTGCAATTTGCAACAAAAGATCGTAGGGAATTCCAAAGCGAATTGCTGCGAGCCTCGAAGTATGGCGCTTTTAATCCCAAATTGTTCCGCAAGAGGGCGTGAAAAGAGGTGTCGCAAATTGTTGTCCCTGAATACGAAAATGACAGTAATGACAGAAATTTCTGCGCAGAACTAGGCTTACGTTTTGCGGCGCCGACGAACAATTCCCATGTGAATTAGGCCCATAATATGCTAGATGAAGAATGAATGAAGGATAGAATGAATGAATACTTATTATTTTTGTGATACATAACGTTACGTGTAACCTAGTTTTAAGTTCAATATCCGAAGGTGTGTTTTCAAGTTTAATTCGATAATGTTTGAAAGTTCTTGAACAAATAAATCAAATCAATTCAGGCGATAAAACTTCATCATCATCGAAAAAACTTATTTAAAAAAATTCATGATGGAGCAAAAAAATTGCACTGCAACAACATCAAAAAGTAGTAGGATAATCAGTTCTGATAAAGTGTAAACCTCAATAATAATTATGTACTATGTAAAATATTCATTTTTTATTCTAAGTTCTTTTATAAAATTGTGAAGCTTCAATAAAGAGATCTAATCTAATCTCTAGATAAGAATAGAATCGAATAGAGTAGAATTTATCTTTATTGTGGCCACATAACGAAATGTACTTAAAATACTATGACAATATTATAATATATTGGCCCACAATGGGCGGCCTTATCGCTCAAAGCGATCTCTTCCAGGCAACCAACTTTGGACGGATACATTTCCTTATGAAGAGTAGGGGATATGTGGAAAAATGTTAGGTATTTATAAAGTTATAATAATACCTAAAGTTATATATGGTAAGAGATGGTAATGATAAGAGACTACTCATCATCAAGAATGCGACCAATTACTAAACTAACATCTGGTTTGTGTTACTCTAGTGCATCTTCTGAGAAATGTTATACAGTTAATAGCCTTCATTTATAATAGTCTAGCAATATTATTGTAATCTAAGTGACTGACTGATTGATCTTTCAAGCCTGAACCACTGGACGGATTAGGTAGAAATTTTGGAACACATATAGGTTTTATGGCGTAGATCTTCGCTAAGAAATGTTTTGCCACGCGGGCAAAGCCACGAGCATAAGCTAGTTTTTATATAAAAAGAGTGAAATAACAAATACAAAATAATCGTAAAATGTACTACTATAATTTACATGTACTGATATTTTTAATTCTTCTCAAATGATCTCAAATGATTAATAGTAATTGTAAAAAAAAAATAGATATTTAGTAACCATAAATGCCATTTCCGTGGTCGAGTATGTATTTATATGCAACAAACTCCATCTGATAGAACGAGTATTATTGTCGTAGCACGTCGTAGCACCGCACCGTCGCGTAGTCACGTAGCACGCCTCGTAGCAGTTTCGTAGCACATGACTACGAATTGTACATTATTTTGTTACCTGTTTGAGTTGATTTTTCGATTCTCTATTTCCTTGAGGGATTTTCGGATAAAAATAATTATAAAATTAATTGTGAAAATTATACTTTTAGCTTTTTTATTATTTGGATTAATGATGGTTAATTAATGATGGTGGAGATGCTGGGATGGCTGGGTCTGTAATTGAGAAAGTAATTAAAAAAAAATAATTTATAATTTAGTGTATGTATAGCTCATGTATAGCAACCTACCAAGTCCCAACAAGCTAACTCGCGCAAACTCGATTACAGTCGATTCAAAAATACTTTAACGCGCCAAACGAATCGATTTTTGAATTCTCTGTATGAAATCTCATGAAACCTCGCACTCTTCTCCGCATCAAATCGTCCGAATCGGAAGAAGATTTTCTACAAAATTTAAAATTCGATTCGTTCGGTGCGTTCGGCTCGGATAGATGTGCGTTCACTTTAAAAGTACTATGACATGCGCGGACCGGTCGCATGTCTCCACATGAATATTCATGCCGCGCCGGAGATTGTATCGTATATAATACGCTCTATAAACACCCTGTATACGCACATACATTGGAGCGAATTTTAATTGTCAATCACTAATTGGTGAGCAGGTGATTTTTATATATTGCATACATACATTTATATTGTTGGGGTAGGCAGAGACTATTTCCCTCCGTTTCGTACAATCCTAACACACCTCTTTCGCTTCCTCAAATACTACTTTATATATATACGCGCTCGCCGGTTCTTGGTACTCTTGACATGACATTTCCTTAAAACAATAATAATAAAAAGTGGGGTTTATACTCCAACAGAACAGGTTACCCTACTTACATTGTCAGAGTCAAATCACAATTTATAGGTTGTGTGGCCAACCTATGTGTTGCAGTTTCAGGTCTCCAAGATTCCTACAAGGCCTGCAACATGACCTAACGACTGCCTCCTACATATCTTATAGGAAACAGCCGGGACCCACAGTTTTACTTGCCTTCCGAAACACGGTAGCGCCCAGGCGAAAGGTTTTTGCCACACTGAGATTTGAACCCAGGGCCTCCAGACCACAAGCCGGACGTAATACTACTGGGCCACGGACGCTACGAACGATATTTATTTGGTCAAGAAAAGTACGCCTAGGTTGACCAATTGCGGCTTGACCATTCACATTTGCCTTATATATCTTTCGTCAATCGCCTTTCTTCATCCATATTAATATTATTGCACATATTTCAAAAATGTTGTCATAAATCTTAAGTGATGTAGGAACATTTTTGTTATGCGTGTCGGTGCGGCCCGGCCCGTGCTACTGTTTGTGCCAGCCTTAATACCCCAAACGTTGTCAGTAATATCTCAAATGAATTGTCGTCCACGATCAGTCAACGGGGTTAATGACCCGGTGACGTTTAGCCAAATTATGTATGAGGGGACACTTTTTATTACGACCGAGGGTAGGGTTTAAAAGAGATGTTTTTGGGTATTAATGCCTTTGAACGAGGGTCATAACGCATTTACATACTTACTTATAATAATATGTTGCATAGATGTAATGAATATTATGTATGAAAAGTTAAAAGAAAGTATAACTTTAACCGGCTCTGAAAACAGCAGGTTAACAGCAGGTCCTGTTACCTCAGTAAAGCAGGTAATACTTTTAAAAATAATGTATAGACATTTGCAAAAGGATTCTTCGAATTTATTTAAATTCGTCATAATATCGAGTCGTACGTAATTACAAAAAAAAAGTATTAAAGGTTATTTATTAATAAAACCGGTCAAGTACGAGTAGGACTCGAGCACCGAGGGTTCCGTACAAACCTACGGGTTTCTACGGAACCCTAAGGAAAAGTGGGTATAATATTATATACTGTGGGTTTTGATTCCCTTGAGAGTACTTGCGAGTTTGAAAATATGCGGCTAAAATTGCTGTTTCTTTTGATTGCGTTGACATAGATGTTTGATTTTTTCACAGCTTAAAGTTATTATAAAGCTGAGTATTTGCTATGAATTTCAATTTAATACCTGTACGCGTTCTTGAGGAAAGGGATAGTAAATACAAAATTATTAAAAACATTTTTTTATATGATGTAACTAAAAATTTACAATTTTCGCAATTTTTCCTGTGCCTGTGATTTAAGACGTTGCTGCGTACCAAATTTAAAGATTCAGAGTTAACGGCAAGTACCCTGTAGGTTTTGATTCCCTTGAGAGTAGTCGCGAGTTAAAAAATAGGCTAAAATTGCTGTTTCTTTTGAATGCGTTTAGATGGAGGTTTAATTTTATTACAGTTTAAGGGTATATTAGATTTTAGTATTTGATATGAATTTCAGTTTAATACCTGCACGCGTTCATGAGAAATAAGGTAGTAAGAATGAAATTTTTTAAAATATTTTTTTATATGATGTAACTAAAAATGTACAATTTTCGCAATTTTTCCTTTATCTGTGCTCTAAGGAGTTGCTTCGTGCCAAATTTCAAGATTCTAAGATCACGGGAAGTACCCTGTAGGTTTTGATTTTTTGAGAGTATTTGCGAGTTTAAAATTGCGACTAAAATTGCTGTTTCTTTTGAATGCGTTGACATAGAGGTTTGATTTTATTACAGTTTAAAGGTATTATAGATTTGAGTATTTGATATGAATTTCAATTAAATACGTTTACGCGTTCATGAGAAAAAGGGTAAAAAGTATAAAATTATTCAAAATATTTTTTTCATATGATGCAAATAAAAATTTATGGTTTTCGCAATTTTTCCTTTATCTGTGCTCTAAGGAGTTACTTCGTGCCAAATTTAAAGATTCTGAGTTCACGGGAAGTGCCCCGTAGGTTTTGATTTATTTGGTAATGTCGAAAATTTGCTGAAATTTGTGACATATTCGACTATATCTTTTGATTGCGTTGGCCTAGAAGTTTGAAATTTTCACAGCTCTAAGAAGCAATAGATTTTAGTATTTCCTATAAATTTCAGCTTGTTACCTCCACGCGTTCCTGAGAAAAAGGGTCTTGACAGACAGACAGACAGACAGACAGACAGACAGACAGACAGACGGACGGACAACAAAGTGATCCTATAAGGGTTCCGTTTTTTCCTTTTGAGGTACGGAACCCTAAAAATAATATCGTACGAGCGAGAAGGGCGTGCGCAAGGCTGACAGCGAAGCTCATAAATTTATTTATCAAAATAATAATATCTTATTTTATCGGTCAATTTTCCCCAACACCTAAAACAGCTGATTAACTAAATCAAAACAAATCTGTGGGTCTCGCGTGGCCGCTCGCATTACCGCGACTAGTTTCCGTAAAAACTGCTATAAATCACCGCTGACCACCGACCACCAGCTCGCTGACTAATTACGGTTTAATTCTGAACTGCGTGGCTCTATTGGGTAGAACAGATGTGAAACTTGGCCCTTTTAAATACTTAACATTTAAGAAATCAAATAATTTGGTCGTAACCTTGTCGCCAATTATTGGTCATTATTAACTTGTTCCGGCATGATGTTCAGTGAAGCCAGGTAGGTTATTACGTACCTCACCTACTTGAGCGACACTATCTTCTCACAGGTACTGCGTTTGCAAAGGTGTATAGGCGACAGTAACTAAAAAATACTTAAGCCACTCTCATACAACATAATAATGTCGTTGTCATCACAGTGATAATAATGTAGTCATACAAAAATGTATGAAACTGATAATTCTCACCGAACTACAGACTAATCTACAGTAGTATGGCTGTATATTGTGTCTAGCTCGATTACAGAAATACGCTAAATTTATCTTTTTTTAACCCAAGACAAATACGATACGCCTCGTCACCGAGGGACACAGGGTGGTATGTGGGACTCTCTCACCGAAGACGAGATGACCATAGGGTAGGATGTCTGGGGTTGCCTACTAAAAAAACCTAGGGGTATTCCTGCAGGGTGCCATAATGCCGGAGCAGTGTCGTTCGCGGCCCCGACGGCATTCTACCTTCCTCTAAATCTCCTAATCTAACGAACGTCAGTGATAAACTAATTAAAAACAACGGCAAACAGAAACCTTCAATCATATCTGAATTCACAAACTATAATTGAAAAAGTTACATTTTATAACTAAATAGCGATCAGACGAATTTATTAAACCAATTATAAGTTGGCAACATTAAATGAATCAACGCACAACAAATTCTGCTGGAAGTTTATGCAAACGAGTTAGAACATTTAACTACGGGAATAGAAGTCTTTACTAAGAAAGAAGAAAGAAAAAGAGAGAAAGAAGAGAATAGAAGTCTTTTTCTATGCGAAAAAGTCTGCCAGTTTCTTTTTACGGGGGGAGAGGAGGAGAGAACCCACACTAATAAAGAATATAATAGAAAACTCTTTATTGAAACACTACAAACAACAAATATACAGAAAACACTACAATTATATTAAAAACTTAAAACTATAACACAAAATCACGACATAAGTATAACAACCAACCAATAAAGTTATCACACTAATGAATCCGTCATCCGTCACCCGTCATCCGTGTTTCCCGAGCGGTACAACTTGGGTCAAGGCACGAGTGAATAGGTACCCTTCTGAGCATCTTACGTGATCCATCGTCGACGCATTTTCACTTTCCATCTGGTGGGATGTGGTCAAACGTAGGCCTATTTAGTATAAAAAAATGAATTTTCAATAAAATGTACGCACGCTCCCGACAAAATTGTCAAATTCTGGCATAAAATATACTCACACAAGTACATACACACAGGGATAACTTGTATTGTTAAACTAGGTTTATGCCCGGCGGTCTATTCTTATTTGGCATAGGGGCCGCCTGACAGTGACGTATCCAGTTGGATGTGTAGTCGAAGCGCAGTTACAAATACGAGATTACAACTCTTACCTTTCTCGCTGGATTCTAAGCGCGTGGGACTTTTGAAAACATGTTTTCATTGAGAAATCTACGAGTGTCGTGGAATTCATTAATTTATTTCTATTACATCATTATACCTTGTACCCATTTATTACCCATTGTTATTTTTTTAATTAGCTATCTTGTTGTCAACGATTTTTTTTTATTTAGCTATCTTGTTGCATTGAAGATTTCCAAAAATGTTATGAATATTGAGCAGTACGTATAAAATATGTCATTTGATAAATTAATCATTTGATAATAATCAACCCTTTTACAATTTTTAAACATTATATTTGTGAATACATATCGCACCGAATAGGGCTTAGATTACATGTATTATTGCCTAGTGTAGCCCGAAACTGTATAAAAAATTCATTACTACACTCTACCTTGCTATTTAAACATGAAGCTTATCACCACAGCATTGAGTGGTAAATCGCTTAATAGGAACATCCAACTCATTTTCCGCCGACATTGAATATTCTGCCATGTTTGAAGGAAAAACAAAGTGTTAAATTGCGTGGGGAGTCGCCTTTGAATCGGCGATTTGGAGAAGTTTGAACTCTATATCGTAGAGTTACGGTATACTTTAGCTTGTGAGTGAGTCTCTTGGTAGTGGGATGAGGTGGGGTGACCGTTTCCTGTAACAGGAGACATGGAGAGAGGATGTGGGTCAAGTGGAAGGCAACAAAAGTGTGAATGCATGGACGGAAATGATATTAGAATGAGCTTCTTGAGAAGAGTGAAGCACCTATAGTAAGTCCACTCGCTTGTACGCACAAGCACACTTATTGTACTGCATACACAAGCCACTATTGCCCTGGTGTGTTTGGATGTAGGGGTGTATTTGTGAGTATATTTAATATAAATAATACATTTATTATTACATGTGCATCGACATATTATTATGGATTTCTTTTTATACAAACTGATAGATTAGACATGCGTGGCGCAGGTTTAATCTTAAGCAATAACGTTGGCCCATTACATTTGCAGCATAGCACTGTTTTCTATTTGACCCAGGAAAATGCGCTACTACCCCGGTATGTGGTACTCCCCCGATAGGTGCGGCGGTGATACCCACTTAAAAAACCTGGAATCCTGCGGGACGTCAAAATACCGGGGTAGCGGGTACGCTGAAGCACTTATCCCGACGGCGTAGCACAGGACTGTCTACGTTATCTCGCGAGAAGATATTAAGTCTGCCCAATAAGCCCGATAGGTCTTGTTTTATGTGCTTCATTTTACCTTTAATGAAACTACTTCTATTAATATTAGTTCCTTCTGTGAATGTAGCCGAGGCGCTCGTTCATACGACTCGTGTTGACTGCACTCGTCCGGAATTAAACTTGATTTGCATTTCGTATGTTTTTGCTGGTTTCAAATTATGTTGCTTCTGTGACGCCAAAATGTGAAAAATTCAAATGTCATTAGCATTTTAGGACCTTTTTTATATATCTTTAATTCATTATACGTTAGCCTTTGACCACGATCTCGCGTGACGTTAAGCGATGATGCTGTCGTCGATGTTAGAAGACTAAACCTAGAGGGTGGAGTAAATACCTTCCTGGCATCACTAAACATCATGGTCATAATGAACGCTTGGCGATACGGTTTTGTCCAGTTTGGGTACTAGCCACGGCCGAAGCCACATTACATAATTTTTATTATATTAAATTTCCTTCTCTGTTCCTCTGCTTCCACTCTTCTTTCCATCTTTCAGACTATATCCGCATCGTTGCTTAACACCACGCGAGATTGTGGAACAGCTAACCTATAACGAATAAAAATTATAAGGATGTTGCCTTGTATCGAAAACAAAGGTTTCCTTAAATGAGCTCATAATAATTCGTATCATAAATCATACAGTGATTATGATGAATCTGCCGCGAACGCTTCATTTGTATTCTCGTGTGACGCTAACCTCAAAATAGATGTGATTGGTGTTTTTCGCACGTGATTCGTTATGAGAGAGAAACCATGTTATGGTTAACAAAATGATGATTTTGTAAAATAATATTAACTTTATGAGAACATTGGTAAGAAAGAAAGGGATTACTATCTTAGTGATCTCTAATTAAAATATTTCAAATCCCTGAAGCTCTCGACAGACAGAGGCGGGACGGAGCGGTAAAGTGGTCGCGATCTTCATTTTGTTCCTGCCCGCGTCCGCTTTATATGTAACAGGTTACGTACAATAAATTCGAACATTACAAAAATTCCGTCCCGCACCGCGACCGCTTTCCCGCCTGTGCGTGACGTCACCTTAAGTATCTACTTAGATCTTCTCTCTCTGTCATCTGATATGGCTTATGGAGGGTTTTACTCCGCCTAATCGTCGAACTATACGTCGGCTATGACCACAACTGTAAGCATCGCCATTGGTGTTGTAGATCTGGGTGCTACCTTGCAAAAGCAGGCACTAAACTGTAGTTCTATGTGGCGTGGATATTGTTTTTCGCCCATATTATTATGATGAGGTACTCAGCGATCGAGTAGTAGTGGTCGCAACATTGGACACCTTTTAGGAATTTTATCTTAGTGTAAGTGGAACGAGCTAAATGCAATAAATAGGGCAGAAACACTCCATTTTGCCAGGCAATAAAATCTGCATTACAAATCAAAAGAAAAATCAACATGTGTCATATGGATAATGTGTGTCAGTAAGTCATAATTTAGAAGTTTTATAACATAAAATGGTACTGACAAAGCAAGCTAAGTCTGTGCCCGTATGTTCCCGCATTTCGACGTAATCATAATAATTTCATATTACTTGGAATTGCGCCGGAGCGAGTAAGCTCAGTTTATTGCGTGCATTCCCGACTCAGACCAGAATTAACCTCTGAATATTATGGCGCCGTGAAACCAACACGAAAATAAGAGAAAACAGATCTTTTGAAAATGTTTTTTACGTATTTTACTTCAACCGAACAGGTTGCCTTGATTACACTATTAGAGTCAATCAGTAACATAATAATATCGTGTGTGGCACAACAAAGAGATAGATTGGCGTGTTCTGATCTGTAGTACTTATTGTTTGCTTGTTTTTTTTTTCCAATATAAGTAATTTGCCATAATCGTACTGATTAAATAAGTGTAACCCAAGATTTCACAATGGTGTAAAAAATTCAAAGTACACTGCATCAACGCTTCTTACTCAAGAGTCATACATAAGATGTTAAGACTCTTCAGTCCAGTAATTTCTCTAATAGTAAGTATATTCTTTCCAAAATGATCGTCAAGTGTCATTACAAACCTTTAAAAATTCCCGCATACGATATTCGAAGTGAAGCTTAAATAACAATCGTAGCATATTCGAAGGGATTCGTTTTTCGCGCAATTAAACTCAGAGCTTAGTCCCTTCAGTTCCGGACGGGCGCTTCCGGCTTCCCCCAGAGATGACTGGCAATATACCAGCCATAGCGGCTATTGATTAATGAAAAATGTATTTACTGCCATTAATGTACTGACAAGGACGAAATTTACCTAGTTAAAGGCTTATAACACTTACACTTTTTTATATTCGTTGTAGGTTAGCCTTTGACCACCACCTGGCTTCACTAAACGTCATCCCGAAAAATAGTCATGACCGGCGATACAGTTTTGTCCAGTAGGTGGTAACTAGCCACAGCCGAAGCCTACCACCAGTATCACACCTGTATCAGTCATCATCATCATCTCAGCGGTAAGACGTCCACTGCTGAACATAGGCCTCCCCTTTGGACTTCCATATGTACCGGTTGGAAGCGACCTGCATCCTGCGTCTTCCGGCTACCTTTATAAAGTCGTCTGTCCACCTTGTGGGTTTGTATCAGTAGCGTCTTACATTTTTTATAATATACATTTTTGTATTGAATTCTAGGTGTTTGTATAATATAATTCATTGTGATTACAATAAAGAGAGATCTAATCTGAAATAATGATTTCATTCGAATACAATTTAACTATGCACAGTGTCACAGAACATAGAGAAGTTATTGAATAATAATTACTAGAGTACACAAAATTTTTAAAGAATATAATAGGTGATTAGTATTATTATACCATAGACGAATAATTTAGTCGAAAAATTCACTTTGATTAACAAAAAAAAAATCAACATAAAGCTGTCCGCACACCAGCGTTTTAATCACGCGCATTTTAAAACAAAAGTTTATTTTGAACGCTCCTTAGTAAATCCGAGCGTTTCATGCGGAATTGTATTGTTTCCCAACACTTGAGAGGCCGGAAAGCGATAATGAGCGCGCACTTTTTACATCTACCCTCGACTCGGCTCTCCGTGAAATAGGTCGGATTACAGGATGTATTGTGCGCTCGCCCTTAAATAAATGCGCCACAATTATGTAACTGAATAAATGACTTTATGATTGTTATGTGCTAGTAGTCCTTTCTTTTGAGAATAAAATATGATCTTTACTGTAATTGATGGATTTAGGCGTTACTTTTCAGAAATCCATGATTATAATTAATAATTAATTAATTTTCTTTAAATATTTTTTTAATGATGATCCATGATTAATAATTCAAAATATTTTGTTTTAAATAAATAGATTGACTTGGCAATCGCACCAAGCAAACTTGCACCAAACTAAATATTTATTGTTGTACTTGTGAGATACATAATATACTTGTGATTCGAGTGATTCCATGCGATGGCCAAGTCAATCTATTTATTTTTAATATTGATATGGTAAATATAATAATATTATAAGTTGTAAAGTTATCTTGTTACGTTTAAACTTAAGACTGAAGGTCCTTAACAACTTTTTACGGCAGAAAAACTGAGTGGTATTTTTTTTTAACTAGTTATGTTTTTGACGGCATCGTATTTTTATAACTGTAGTATAAACGGAATACTAAGCTAAGCATTTCCCCTCTACCAAATATAAAACATATTATAAAACCTACGCAATACCATTAAAAAATATATCCGAAACACGGTCAAACGAGCCCATTTTGAAACTCCTCTCCCCAGCGTCCTGCGATAGAAAAAGGGAGCCACAAGCAGAAGCGCTTTATGTTGCCATAAAAAATTTATAGGATCCCCAGCAAGCGTAAAATTGAATATGAAATCAACGCGATGAACTTTTAGGCTGAATTTAATGAAGTGGACGTGTTCCGACAACCTGAGGCTGTATTGTCTAATTAGTTGCTAGCAATCACTATTAGCCGACAAAAAGAGAAGATTTGTTAGATATAGAACCTTAAAGTTAACAAGTTTTTCTTAACACGGTCAGGTTATGCGACTAAGTTGCGAAACGTCTATTAACTTTACTGCTCAAAGTGTTTAAGAACTTCTTATTTTTATCAGCTTACAGTGATTGCTATTGTGTCATATAGCTAATACAACTTCTGATTAATGGATTCTGTAGGTACCAATTGTTCGCTATAGGTTAACAAGGAAAACCTAAAATTAGGATACTTTTTTGAAGATCTTGATTAATTAATGATCTTGATTTCATTAAATAACAGAGGCTATCTATCGTATTCAATTCCCAAATATTTCTTATGTGGCCAATTTACAATTATTGAGATAGCGTTTCCAAACATCGCGCAAATTAACTGGTCACGCGAGTCAAGATTGTAATTCTAGTGGATGCAATGTAATAGGGACTTTATATCAGCAAGTAAATCCGTGCGAATTATTTGCGGCGAGTTTGTTCTTTCTAAACAATACATAAAATAATAATCCCATCCATTATATTATTATAAAATTGAAAAAGAGCATTACCGCGTAAGCCCGTAACTTTAATTTAATTAATAAAAACTTGAATTCATCTGCAATTTTGTACGTAATCCGAAACCGTGAAGTTACCGTCGCTTCCCACGAGGCTATCTGCAAACTAAAGTTTAATGAATCTTAATATCAGAGAAGGAAATATTTCAAGATGTTAGGGGCTCTCCTACTTAATGTAGCGGTATAAGATAAACGGCGCGATTATGTTGAGATCGCGAGATACGCTCATATTTATGAGCGTTTAACCCTTCAAAAGTAATGCGAGAAATTTCATGTTTTTACCGCGATCAGCAACCGCGCTTTAGCGGTTTTTATCCCACTTTTTTCTTTAACTTTGTTGATTCGGAGGATTGGATGTTTAAAGTGAGTGGTTTGGAAAGATTTTTGACGCTGCTGGTATTTTGAATGTTTAATTTTACTTAATTTATGAATAAAATTGAATTCGTTACAAATAATTATATTACAAACAAATTCTTATAAGAATGAAATGATTATTTACTTATACGTCTATCTCGTATAGAAGCGAATAGTAGGAGTAGGCACAAAAATGGCTACTAAAAATATAATAGGTATATGTGTGCATGTGAGTCCAATAATATTATTTTACCTAAATTTTCTTCTTATTTACCATTTTATTCGATAAATTACACCCGTATCATGAAGGTTTTAATATATGTATGTGCATTCTTGGAGTACTTGATGGGTACCTAAATAATTGCTTAAAACCTAAGAAAATGTTATTATCTAAGCTAAGTAAATTTGTCTGCCTTCTAGATTTAGTAATGACGAAGGCATTAGGTTACGTTATTTAGTTTAAGGATTTTTATTAAAATTCTTAGCTAGAATGTTTTCAGTTCATTAATTCACTTAATTAAGTTTCTCCTGTATTTAGTCATGAAAAATAATTGCGAAATATTTCATTTGCCATTCCCTGGCGCTTTTTATATATTTTAATTGGGCTTGTGAATTATTAATATTAATTTTCGAGTAAGCGTAAATATTTTCAATAATAGCCGGAGGTCGGTGACCTTTTTAGGTGACCTCTAGGAGTTCAATCATAATACATTTCTTTTATCAATGTAAGTTGTTTCAGTATGTTTTTTTCATAGCTGAGATGTTACTTATCTTACTAATATTATAAACGTGAAAGATTGTAAGAATGTATGGATGTCTGAATGCATGTTTGTTACTCTCTCACGCCTAAACGGGAGGACTAATTACTAGCTTAGTAATAAATAATGTTAAAATGCAATAAATAATTTACCTGATTTTTCACAATACAGACTTTAGTTTTTAAGCCGATGCTTTTTTAGTAGCTTGTTTTAAATTAATATCAAAATGTTTGTCACTTCTTTGCGCCTAAACGGCTGAATAAATTAACTCGAAATTTGATATATAGATAGCTTAGACACATACATTATGCTATTGGTTAAAAAATGTAAAACAAATGACTATAAAACGTGATCTATAAATATTAAATTAAAATACCATTTTAATTTAGCTGTCAAAGTTGTTTGAGTCAGTATTTAGTTATAGAGATATGGTTAAGTAAAGTTATGTGTACTGCCTAAAATTTAGCCTCACCCTTGTCGCTCGTAGGTTTTAATATTTTTATTATTACTCCCGTGGGCACAGTTGACGAAAGTAAATTTAATTATTTCTGGCTTAACGAAAGAGTTTGAATAAGTAAAGTTAATTGGGTTGAGGTAGCTAACCCAGTTTCCCAAGCTTTATAGGTGCCTGGATTTCTGTGATATTATATTGGCATTGCTGGAGGTTTTGTTTTAATTATAGAAGTATTTATTTGTGGTTTATATTACGTGTTACGTTTTTTTTTTATGTTAGAGCTTTAATCAGATTTCGAACCTAAGTGATATTCGCTACCGCCAGCGAAAACGAAGCAAAACTGCAAAAATATTATATGCACTTTTGTTTACTGCTGAATACCGCTTGATGTGAAGAGCATTGTCTTTATATATCTCAAACCTAAGACAGAAAATTAGCAAAGGGACAAGAATGAATATTACCTATTTATTGAAGGTTAATAAAGATAAGATAGATAAGCTCTTCAAGGCACGTGAGAATGTACCTTTCTAGGGATCTTGCGTGATCCATCGTCGACCGCATTTGCACTTTCCATCGGGTGGGATGTGGCCAAACGTAGGCCTATTTTGTATAAAAAAAGATAGTGAATTCAAGATAACTTTCGTAATAATATCACATCTTCACAAATACACAATTTTATTCAAAACCAGATAGATGGGAGGGAATTCTCAGTTCTCAGGGAAATGCCATTACTTCTGAGTTCTTCCCTCTACTTTGCCTCCTTTCTCGCCTTTTTTCAGTCGCAAGGAAATCGTTTAAGTTAACTCGTTTACTCGTGAAACTTGCCTTGTGGCCCGGATTACAGAGATAAAACTTACTTCGGATGCTTCTATTAAAACGAGCCTTAAAAAGTATTTTAATAATTTTGCGTCTATCATCCCGCGATGGGAAACTTTGTTTGTTTGTTTCGAAGATTTCATTTAAAAATTGAATTGATTAAAATGCTGATTTTACTTTTGGATTTGTTTTCATTTGCATAGATTAATCTTTTTAAGGCAGGAGAGAGGAGCTTGGTGGTGAAAAGGGGCACGTGTTTTAGTTGTGCAGTCGGCAAGAGGCGAAGTATCGCTGAGGGGATGAAAACAAAAATCTTAAGGCACCTCACAATTAAAACTGAGTCATATGATGAATCAAGAAGCAGTCAGGCGTACGACAAACAAATGTATAATTAAAATAAAATTAAATTATCATTTATTTCAGTTATAAACCATAAATCAAATCTTACTTTTTTTTTCACATAAAATTACTTTAAATTGTTAATTAAATATAAATGACCAGTAATAAATACAAACACAAATGAGTAATAATAAATAAAAAAATAAAAATTGGTAATACTAAATACAACATTGAAATTTTAATACTTTTTCATAATTAGAATAATTCTTAGAGCAATGAATAATAAAATATAAATACAAAATTACTATAATATAACCTATTATTTACCAATCATCTTCTTGCCCAGTCAAAATACTCATCCATCTGCCTTGTATAGGACAATCAAATCTAGCAACAATCATCCTCAGGAGATCATTGTTACTGCCACATGTATGTACGTTGGCGGAGGGAAGCAACTTTTTTTATACATATAATGCATTTGAAGAACATTTTAGTAAAATAACATTTTCTTATTAGATGTACGTACAAGGCATGATATGGAAAAAGTGATGGGTTACATCTGGATAAAGTTCAGTCATAAAATGAAAAAGGCCCAAGGGAGGTTGTAAATGACGATGATCATTTTACAACTTCAACAACAAAAACATAAAAAGGTCCGGAAATCACAGATCTCGGAATTACGAACGGAAAGTGTATCATGAAATTATGACGCAACGGAATTCATAAAATACCCAGTACGTGGTGCGTTTTCGAATAAATCGGGATGTGATAGGAGTGACGATCCCGTGATTTATATTCAGTGGCAATTTGGTAGCTCTTTTTATGGCGTATTCGTTTTCATACATCTGCGACGATGTGCGGTGCTCTGCAGCGGATCGATGGAAGCCGAATGGAAAACGAAAATGTATTTTGATTGATTCGATGTTTTGCCGGAAATATCCTTTTTGTGATTTCCACTGATTGATGCCCGTATTTGTTGCGCTTGGCCAAATTTTAATAGGCTATAGTCGGGGATGTCACGTCAGTCCATGAGCAGATGAGAAATAACTGAGTAAAATATAATGTTGAACTACTTGTTTTCTCCAGAATAGTGAAATGTATGTGTGGGTAGTTTGCGTGTGTGTTCCGTAGGAATTTGTAATGAATATCCAGTTAGATCATTCAGTCATCAAGTTTCTTTATTAAGCTTATCAACCATGGTTTCAAAATTAAAACGTGAGTATATTACTTGTAATGGATAAAACGGTAGCTTTCAAAATCGTATCATTACTCGTTTTAATTAAAAAATATTTTCTAATTTTTTTTTTATTCAGTTAAGTCAGCTAATCTATGTCTTTGACCACGAAAGCGCATAATGTTAAGTGACGATGCGGCCGTAGATGGAAGTAGACCTTACCTCGAAGGCGGGATAAATTGCCATACCACCCGCTAATCTATGTTTTCGTTTCATAAAGTTTATTTGAAATACTGTCCGTAATATTAGGTTTATTTGGCAATACTGTCCATGATTGCAGCTAACTAAAATAACTCTATCATTTATCATGCATGATAGCGTGAAAATTGTGCTGGGACTAGCAATTTATCCAATACTATTGAAACTGCATACAATCTATTTGGCCAATTGTTTACTGATCCAATCTCATTTTTATGTGAATGCATTGTTGAATAAAGCAATAAAATAGTGATTTTGTAGATCATAAAATATTTTTTGCGTTTAATTCGCAACATTTTCGACACACTGGTATTTAAAAGTATGTATTTCTTTTTATGTTGAATATTTACAGGAGTTTTTTTTTAATGTTTTGAATTAGTAAAACAATATTACATTTGAAAAATTTCCTACTTACAGGAGAAAAAAAAAATAGCACTCCGGGAGTGCCGGCAGAAGTGAAAACTTCAATATTAACGTTGTGTTTAATTATAAGTATAAAAATACTATCATTTATTATCAGGTAGAATACAATGTTTATTTATTGCGCTATCGTACACAAATATATAACAAAGAGAACGCCACCCACGTCTCCTATGAAATCCAATAAACCGACAAGATCGACATCGACTACCAGCTCGATGTCGCTCAGCGACACAGAAGAGCGAGGCAAACTAATTAAAAGTCGCGGTAAAAGGAGATACGACGATGATGTCACAACATTTATGAGTGAGATGCGACAAATGTTCGAAAATTGGCAGTCAAAGCAAGATCAGAAATTCCGGGACCTACAAAAAATCGTTGACGAGTTCAAAGAAAATAACAACCAATTTAGAAGCTCTTTTGAATTTATTTCAGCCCAATACGAGGACCTAAAATCTAAGCTCGATGGTATTCAGAAAGATTATACGGATAATCGGGCTTATATTCAATCGTTAGAGGCAAAAATTGAACATATCGAACAAAGATCCAAAATGACAAACATCGAAATAAGAAATGTTCCGTCGCTGGGAAATAAGCCAGACTCCAAAGAGTACCTCACGGAACTCATCTTAAGAGCAGGACAGGCCTTTGCTATGGACCTACGGACTTCTGATATACGAGATGTGTATAGGGCAAGTGCTAAGCCTGGACTTTGTAGGCCTATAATCGCTGAGTTCAACAGCGTCATTACAAAAGAAAAATTTATTGACGCGGCAAAAAATTATAACAAGCGATCTCCGAACAATCGAATGAATACAACCTTATTGCAGTTAGATTGCCCACAAATGCCGATTTATATATCGGAAGTTCTCACAACAAGAATGAAAAGGCTACACTTTCTGGCCCGGGAACATGCAAAAACACATAAATATGCTTTTTGCTGGGTAGCTCATGGGAAGCTATATCTTAGAAAAAAAGAAAACTCACCTGCTATCCGCGTCAACAGCGAAAAAGATCTCGTGAAACTCTATATTATAGCATCCACGGCGAACTGACTCACTGCACTTAATTTTAGTTTGATACTGCATGTTTGGATTAGCCGTTTATTGCATGTTTGGATTATACTTCTATATTCACTGTTTCATATTTTTAATTTAACCTATAAGGATATATGCGCAAACACATCACAATACACTTCTTTAAACTTATGCACAACAATTAATCACCACTGCACATTTATGCGACACAGTACACTTCTTAAATCAAAACTAGTTTTTCGAACAGAGACGCGACTTGTTGCCACGAGAATGACACTTGCACTGTTTTTTGTAGGGATGAAACCTAGTTACGACCTTAGACAAACCAGTGACTCATCAACCGGACCTCGAATACCTGTCGAACTTAATTAATGTTTTTTACACAAGCTAATATTTTTGTCCCGGGTTGTATTACTTGCATTTTGTACAATGAATAATGCAAACAATATAATAGATGAAATCGATTCGATAAAGGTCTCTAATTCTTTTTGCTGTTCACCGGAACAATGCAAGCAATTATTATGTGACATCAGCCTTTCTCATTATAATAACACCTTAAAGACTCTTCATTTAAATATTCGTAGCATTGAAAAAAATATTCACGAATTGTCGCTTCTTTTAGCTAGGTTTCATTTCTGTTGCGATATAATAATTCTAACAGAATGTTGGTTAAGCAAATCTCTTAATACACCGACCTTAGATAACTATGCTACTTATAAATCAGGCTATAACAATCAAAATGACGGTGTAGTAATATATGTAAAATCGACCTTTGAATGCACTGTAACGGAAAGACATCTCTCAGATGCTAGCTGCCTTTTATTGACACAAAAAAATACAATAGCTATAGTCGCTATATACAGATCTCCTTCTTTTGCCAATGCTCTAAATTTCATCGATAGTTTAAATACTCTTTTAAATACCCTATCTACCTATCGTACAGTAGCCATTATAGGAGATATTAACATTAATATAATGCCTCATAATTTCGACCATAACTCAAGTGACTACCTTACCATAACTGCCGCTCATGGTATGCTGCCAGCTCATCTATACCCAACTCGTAATTCTAATTGCTTAGATCATGTGATACTGCGCACCCACAACACAGCCACTACTATGGTATTAAATAGCTACGTTACAGATCATGCTCCTGTGTTGTTTTGTTCAGAATTAAGGGGTAGTTTTAACAAATCCATTCATAAGATTGCACGAATTAACTTTTCAGAAGTATTGCAGCAGCTTAAATTATATATTTACACTTGTATTTTAGAAATGAATGATGCAAACATAGCCATGGATTTCCTAATAAAAACAATTTCTTCTATAATATTGAATAACACAATAACAATTAAAGTTCCTGCAAGAAAAGTTACTCTTAAGCCGTGGATTACAGCCGGCCTTTTAAGATGCATAAGAAACCGCGATAAGTTACACCAAAAACATAAAGCTGATCCCGAAAATTCTATTGTTAAGATAACTTTTACAAATTTTTGCAATAATTTACTAAAAAGGATAAGACAGGAATTCGAAAGGAAAGAGTTTTGTAAAGCCAAAGGCAATGCTAAAGAGACTTGGAAGATAGTAAAAAAAATTGCTAATATAAAAAAAACAACATTAGATAGGTCTAACTTGATTAATACTAACAGGACGCCCGAGGAATCAGTAAATGAGATAAATAACTACTATGTCAACATAGGACAAGAACTTGCTAATAAAATAATAAATACGAGTAATGTCCACTTAGATGCTCTTCCTAATATCCCTAATGTCAATCACACTATGGCTTTATTTGACACAGACTGTGCGGAAATTGAAAGTGTAATCATGACCTTGAGAAGAGACTGTGCAACTGGTTGGGATGGTATACCTGCGAGAATTCTCCAGGACGCACGACATGCATTGCTACCATCTTTAACGCACATTTTTAATCTTTGCCTTAACACAGGGGTTTTTCCTCGAGCTCTAAAAAAAGCACTAATTTTGCCTATTCATAAGGGGGGAGATAAATACGATGTTAGTAACTACAGACCAATTTCTATTTTAAATTCCTTGTCAAAAATCTTAGAAAAACTTTTGAATAAAAGATTAAATAGTTATCTAGAAAAATTTAACATAATCTCTCAACGGCAGTACGGTTTTCGTAGGGGTGTCTCCACTGAAGACGCCATCATGGAACTCACGAACACTATAGTTGACCATCTCGACAATAGACAGAAAACGGCTGGCATATTCGTTGACTTGAAAAAAGCCTTCGATACTGTTAGTATTCCAATGCTGCTACATAAGATGGAAAAACTTGGAATTAGGGGTGTTGCTATGGATATCTTCCATGATTATCTTTCTGATAGGTACCAGAGTGTAAAAATAGATAATTATGTCAGCGATGATATGCCCCTGAAATTTGGAGTCCCTCAGGGTAGTATACTGGGCCCCACTCTATTCACGATTTATGTGAATGACTTAACCCAGCTAAATATTCCACACTGTGACATCTTTGCATATGCGGATGATACGGCACTTATAATAAACGGACAAAATTGGCCCGAAGTAAGAAAGAATAGTGAGTCTGCTCTTAAAATTATCAGTGAATGGTTAACAAACAATCTTCTGACCTTGAATATTGGTAAAACCTTTTTTGTTCCTTTCTCGTCTAACACCCAGACTAAACCTAAGGAAAATGTCATTACAATAATCACACATACCTGTAATACCGATGACGTGTGCCAGTGTCCTCCTCTCCAACGTACTGATAAAATAAAATATTTGGGGGTCTATATTGACAGCTGCCTCACTTGGCGAGCTCAAATAAATGCTTTGGTTACTCGAGCGAGGCGCTTAGTCTATATTTTTAAAACTCTTAGATCTTCAGCGGATAAGGATACGCTCAAGTTAGTGTATTACTCCCTCGCTCAGTCTATATTAACATATTGCGTAACAGTTTGGGGCGGGGCCTGTAAGACAATATTATTGCCACTGGAACGCACCCAAAGAGCGATCTTAAAGGTCATGTTGAAAAAACATATTAGGTACCCAACCACACAACTTTATCAATCGACGGAGGTGTTAACAGTTAGACAGCTATACATCTTGCGTACTATTTTACGCAAACATCGAATTATTCCACATGACAATAGTAGTGATTCCTCCCAAATAAGCACTAGTAGGCGGAACTATAGACCGATTCTTCCGCATGTTCCCTACCGCACTACGCTCGCCGGTAGACACTTCAATGTCCTAAGTGCACGACTTTACAACAGGTCTAATAAAGAACTAAATATCAAGTCTTTTAACATAAATAAAGTAAAAAGCAGTGTCACTAATTGGTTACGTAATCTAGGCTATCAAGAGATAGAAAAACTATTGTTACCCATACCCATATGAACAGAACAAATACACACACACACACACACACACACACACACACACACACACACACACACACACACGTGCGCATGGACTCACACATAGTAAACTCTAGATGTATTATTATTAATTGTTTTATAATTTTGTTCAATGTAAAAGATTAATTCATTTATATAAGTCTCATTATTTATATAAGTTTCATTTATATAAGTCGTATAAGTCCACATTATGGATCCTCTATCCAAACGGGGGGCGCTGATGGCTGTAACACAGTTTAAATACTAGTATGGCCATCAGCAGTCCTATTCTTACTAGGTACCTATTTATTTTTGTACGCCGCTCATCAAATTTAAACAAATGAACTTGTCTAATGCCATTATTAATTCTCTATCTTTTGTAGATAAAAGAATGCTATATAATATAATGTTATGTTTCTGTAATTGCATGCTAACTAGTAAGATCAAATTTGTAAACACTTGTTAAATGGTCAATAAAGTTTTTATTTATTTATTTATTATATGCCAATTTATATGTTGTTATTTATAATATTATATCGTTATTTATATATAACATTAAATTTTATCTCTCAGAAAAATCAACTTCCATCCATAATTTCGACGACTTTTACACCATCGTTATTATCAGAATCATCATCGCAAATTTTTACAACTGATACAATTGGTTTATGATAACTTAAGTAAGAAACAAACAGTTTTGATTCGAACATAGTTAAGTGTCTAATAAAAAATAAAAAAATAAAAAAAAAAAATATCGGGCGCGCGCTTGTCTAAGCCCCCTGTGCCGCCTAAACAGAGCAGCACACTCAGGCACGGTAGAAAGAGTGGGAGATACTAGTTCCTCTCCCTTCCCCTCGATCTTACGCTTTTTCGATCAGCATCACGTGACCCTGACGCGAGTTTGAAAGTTTTTACCCATACAAAAAAGTGCTCAGCGCCGCTAAAGAAGTTTTCACTTCAAAAATATTTGTTACAGTTTTATCAATATAATAGTTTATGCTCGCAGCTTTGCCCGCGTGGCAAAATCCTTTCTTAACAGAAAACGTCACGTACGTCACGTACGTCTACGTTATGAAAGCTATCTGTATTCCAAATTTCAATCGAATCCGTTCAGTAGTTTAGGTTATGCTATGTGCTGTTGATAGATCAGTCAATCAGTTACTCTTTCCTTTTATATATTTAGAAGAAGAATAATCCAAACACATTTTTAGTTCACATTTAAAATCGATATACATCGAACTCGTATCTATTTTGAACGGCAATACTAACCATTTTGCTTTTGTGAAAGCTCTTCTGGGAACCATGTTCCTAAATATAAACGTACTCGAAATTGATGGCACTGTTCATTTTATTTATTCCAAGTGATATTTTTGTTAGTAGGATTCCTATTGCTAGTATTTATACATACATCAAACATGAAATAACTTTTTACAATATTGTCACGAAAAAAATGCAATAAAATTATGGAGAACGCACATCTATCCGTATCGACCGCGCCGAACGAATCGAACGTTGAATTCTTTATAATGAAGTGTCATGAAACCACTTTTTGGAGTAGAATCGTCCGAATTGGAAGAAGATTTCCTGTACAAAAATTCTTTCGGCGCGGTTGATGTGGATTGATATTCGAGCAGCATTAAATTGAACATCAAATACATTTACAGTAAAAATAATTAATTGAAACGCTATAAATAAACACATTTAAATATTTCGGCTTCGTGCCGACCGTTTCGATCGTGTACGAGGATCTTCTTCAGAGAGTAGCTGCGGTTACGCGCCGTACAGGATCGAAACGGTCGGCACGAAGCCGAAGTAAATACAAGTGAGTTTATGCCGTTTATTTGCAAAGATGAATCTATATACTCACGAATCGTTTAGTGTAAAAACATTTAAATATCGAATGTTTTAATATAAATTTTCCTATGAGCGCAAAAAAGAAACCTACACTCACGAAAACTCCATAAAAGCACGAACAATATAAAATGTAATTAAGAGACCTTAAATATTAAGACGCCGAAGCCACTGTGAAGTGTCGTGTCTAATTGTCTGCCTTCGTTAATTAGAGCCCAGAGTGAGAAGTCGCGAGACTGAAGAGCCTATAGGTTGATACTTATGCTACATTTGTTGAGGGGGCTTGAGACTTACTGATACTTACTGGTGGCAGGTTTAGCGAACAAAGAACAAAGTATTTTTTGATGTTTTATCACACTTTTGATGTTTTAAAGTCCCGTTTTTAGGCTTCAGTAATCAACAAGGAAGCTTTATAAATTCGCTTTGTGTGTCCATCCGTCTGTCTGTCTGTCTGTCGCGGTTAAGATAGCTTTATTAGTTTTAAAGATACCGTTGATGTAAGTATTTGTACTACGCGTAGCCCGACTAGCGCTTGGCCCATTTATTATTTTTGGCCTTTGACCACGATCGTTATGATAAGCGACGATACGGCCGTAGATGGTAGCAGATTAAACCTATAAGGCGTGATAAATCCCTCTCTGACTTCACTGAAGATCGCTTCGCAGCGCGTGGCTTCATAGTTTTATAATATCAGAAGGGGATTTTTTAATTCTGACTTTTAACTGGATTATTTTTACTGAATACATTGCCTGGATACAATGGTTTTATATGGGTATAAAAATGGCTTTAAACAAAAACAAAAACATTCGGATTTGTGTATAATGTATTTATTGTCCAAATAAAATTATTAAGAACTGGTAAACTTTATTTATTATTTTCTGATGTAACGCGTAATTTCCCTGATCACATTACCATTTTAGGATCGATTCGCGGCAGAATATAATGTATTGTTATATATACAAAAAGTTTCATTCTACTGTACTACCACGAACAAAAGTACAATGAAGAACAAAAGTGACATTATTCCTTCATTCTTTCAACGATAACCGCACAATAGTGACGTATTTCAACAATAAGAAAGATAACACTTGATGGCATAAACGGGTCTGAGCTGTGCAAGTACAGTCGGCAACAAAAGCGGCCGGCGGGAAAGTTAATCGCATTCATTAGATGTGGCTGCACCCACGGCGTTTTGTTCCTAGATGTACCGTTACTGGATGTGGCATGAAGTATGAATTTGTATACTTAATATAGTTTATAGGTTCACGAAAGAAAAAAAAATTGAGCAAAGAGACACAAGCACAAAATGAACAAGAAAAGAGCTAGGAATAAAGCAAAAAAACTTTGGGTTACATTATGTAACAGGCTTTGTTTTTCAACCATAAATTGTACCTCTATAGCTCGTACATAATATTACAAAACGTTGATAAGAAATACAGATTCTCGCCGCATTACTTATGAAATCAAAATGAGATTGTTTGGCCAAGGAAACACGAACCAGAACTATTCTGACGACAGAAGATAGTGATATCTGCAAAGATTTCCCAGAAAACTTATCATTCACAAGTAATTGGCGGCTATTCAAGCATGTCGCTTCCAGTAGTTCATGCGCCGCGAACTTATTTGTCCGTGCAAACATGTTTGTTTCCACAAATGCCTTTGATATTATCTTTGTTGCTACCTGCCCTGTCAAGAAACTTGGCAGACAGTTCGTAGTGAGATCGGAAAGTTTTGATTTAACACTAAGATAGGGCCAACGTTTTCACTAGCTCTAAGATGCAATAATTTAATAGCGTTTATTGTAGTTCCTTATCCGACTGTACCAGGTACCTATGTAGTAAAATATTGAGTGTTTAGGACATTCTTGGTTACAGAAGTGTTATTGTTAAAATACATATCAAACATACAAGCAATCGAATTACAATTATATTAATTAAAAACTTTTGAAATCACATTATTGACTGTTTACAGAAATTGTTCACAAATTACAATACTAATAATTGAGGTTTATACTTTTTTATACTCCAACAGAATAGGATACCCTACTTACTTCAGATTTAAATTACATTTATAGACCGTGTGGTATATGCTTATATGATGCAATTTCAGGTCTACAGTATCAAAAAATATTTCAAGTAGCTATGAACAAAAACTATCAGTTTAACACAATCCCATGACTGGCCCTAAAAGCGGTACCCATATACCCTCAACGTACAATTACGCGTACACAATGTAGGAGACGAACGGCCTTTGCACTTTGAATTAGGACCAATAAATCTTCAAGCGTATTGGGTCGGCTGGTATTCTGTTGGTCCCTTACTGTGTGTTCTCGAGGGTGGTGTGTTTAAAAGGTAGCAACGTAGATGAAGATATAATGTCTATCTTGTTTTACAAACAAAATATCGTTTAGTAGTTGTGCCTGATGGTTTTACCCACTGTAAAACAACCTATGTATTAAGCGACTAAATCACCTACAGGTCACGTAATTCGTTTTTAATAAGCGTGAACAAAAAATAAATACTAGATTATGCTCGCGCCTTGCCCGCGTGGCCAAATCCTTTCTTAGCGGAGGTCTACATCATAAAACCTATCTGTTTTCCAAATTTCAACTCAATCGGTTCAGCGGTTTACGCTGTGCGTTGATAGATCAGTCAGTCAGTCATTTTTTTTAAAAAATATTTAGATAAGAAGATGTTATGGTTAAAGCCGGTGGTTACACCTTTAGTATATCAGTGCGTGTGTCTTTTACGACTAAGAATTGAAATTCGCTTTTAGACTCAGGATACACAAAATAAGCTTACGTTTGACCAAATCCCACCTAAGGGAAAGTGCAAATGAGGTCGATAATATGGATCATGTAAGATGCCTAGAAAGGTACCTATTCACTCATGCCTTGAAGTCCTATAAACTAATATTGTGGATATAATCAATCAACAAGTCTTTCCTGCGATCTTAACAACGGCATTACAATTTACAATTAACTATAACAACTATCTTCTCAGAAAGGTAGAGACTCTTATTTTTTGACCCAGGAAAAATGCGTTACGCATCATCACTCCACGCCGGGGGCGCGGGGCGGTATGTGGGACTCCCCGGCCGAAGATGGGCGCGGCGGGGATACCCACTAAAAACCTGGGGGTGTTCCTGCGGGTACGTCGGGAAGGGTAGAGACCCACCCTATCTTCATCTTAGGATAACCCTTATATGAGAGAAAATAAATATTTAGTTATTTATTTTGTTAACCAACAAAATATAGACCATAACATACAATACTCAAACCCCAATCACCTAAAACAAACTTTCAAACTTATTACCTCAAAACAATATAAAAAACCTTCCATTATCTCCTTCATTATCTTTCTTTGAAAAATAAGTGCGATCCCGCGAGGTAGGGTGATTTGCGAGACTATCTTCAATCTACATACTATGTAGAAACGACAGATACCGCGCACCAAAACTAAGCGTGAAGCCGAGAACAAATAACTAAAGAAAAATTAAAGTTTTTGTTATGGAAAGCGTTTATCTACCCAAATTATTATTATGGAAATACTTTTTTGTTTTAACAAATATTATTTAAAAAAAAAACGCTTGATTGTTTCAACACGCGCACAAAAAACACTTGAGTTTCTAATTTAACTGAAATACTTGATTTGTAAGTCTGAATAACACATAAAGGGTTAAATTTTCATTACGTAAAACTGCAGGACATAGCTACTGTGACAACAAGAGGATACGGTTGTACTGACTATTAGGAAACGTATTCTTAGGCTCATATTCTTTCATTGTCATCCACAGCCCTTTACAGTGCTTATCTCGTCAGCTGGTCAACCGAGGTTTATCAATTTTTAGCATATAGTCAGTATAGTGCTACCCAAAACTTCACAATGATGTATAATTCTAGCTGCACTACAATGCTTTTTATTCGGTATTCTTAAGTTTCAGTAGAGCGCGGTGTCGGTTCTATTACTACAGTCTGTCAGTTATCTCCGATCTTAATAAATTACAGAGATGCAGCGGAAAATTTCGGCGAACGTGACACTCGGATGAGAGATTTGTCTCCTATCTTAGTAGGGGATCTAGAGACCGCAATCCATGAGGCAGTGGAGGTTTCAGTGCTTTAAGGTTTAGTCATTTGGAAGCTCTGTTATTGGCTACGGATGGATATTGTATGGCGAGACCTAGGACTAACCTACGTAAATAATATTGGCTACTGCACTCTCATGATCTCGCGTGATGCTAAGTGACGATGTGGCTGTAGATGGTAACAGACACAACATATAAGGCGGGAAAATAGATTATTAATTTTAGTGGATACGGAAAAAAGTCACACACTGTAAATTTTTCTAAGCGCACTTGAAAGTTAGTACCTCTATTAAAGTTAGTGCACAAATTATTATATATTTTATTAAAGTTAGTTACAGTACAAATAAGTAAAATTTCAGTGCATTAAACTCAGGGTGCAGCTTCTAAACAAGCATTTTCTTATCTTATAATTAAGGTAGTAAAGTAGCAATTGTAATAATCATCGTAATTAATATCTATCTAGAGATGATAGCACACTCACTCGTTTACTGCCAAACGAAACAATAGTAATAATAATTACTCTACGCGGAAATGAAATAGGTTCCCATTGTAGGAAAATGATGGAAATGTTGCCCAATAACTTGCTTTGTAATTGGATTAGGGGAGGTTCTATATAGGAAAGCGATATAAACTATCCCCTGTTAGCATAAAGTGTGGTTGCGAGTTATTTGGAGGCCGTACCGACTTTAATTTTTTATTAAATTTGTTTGTACACTCAGCTCTATATAAATTTGTATTTTATACATTGTGTACTCAATATTATTTATTAACTTCTACTGTAATGTACCTTTATCAATACTTATTACTGATTATGCTCGGTCTTCATAACAAAAATTACAAATTAATTTAAAAATTAACAAACATTCTTCCAAAAAAATGTGAAACTGCAAAATTTTTATGTCCTTATAATATAATAACGGTGTAATATATAAAAAAAACTTTGTTTTTTTTTGTAATAGGTGACAAACAAGCAGACGGCCCACCTGATGGTAAGTGGCTACCGTCGCCTATGGATACCTACAACACGGGGTACCGCTGCTACGTTGCCTACCTTTCAAGACTGTTCACTTGTTGTTCTTGAGTTAAAAAGAAAACAAAAACAAATTCACACTGTGGATATGTGTGCACTCTTGTATGTTGAATTAGCTTCATTTATTGAGTGAAACCAATGTCGCTGCCAATTTAAAATGATTGCAGAGAAAGTTCGCAAAAAAAAGTAGATAGAAATTCAACGATAGTTTGAAATCAGCTTTGCAAGTTGTTACCGTTCGTAAGACCGTTTGAATAAATGATTTTGTCGACTACCAGTTGATGCCTCAATTGTAGAGACTAGATACAATCTAGCGGCTATGTTCTGGATCAATTTTGAAATATTGGTATACTACAATATATCACACGTACTACATGTCGTGTGTATACTGCATGTTCTTTAATAATAAAGGTACATAGAAATTTTTTACTCGTTTTCGCACTCCAATAAATCAGTGATTTGAGAAACAACTCATAGATGCTTCCTTGATAAATTTTTATTTATATGTAATAAATTGTAATAGAACAATGTTTTATGTGTATAAGTTATAATGTGTTGTTATAAGTTATAATGTACCTATTGGTGTTAAATAATTAAATTATTAAATATAATTTAAATTCATAAAGGTTTTTTTTATGTTACACCCAGGCGCGCTATTCTGAGGTATATATAAATAGGTTTGTTCAGCCATCAAAAAAAGTGCCGCACATTAACCTGACGCTACTTACACCATCTATAGGTATAATTATAGATGTTTCAAGGCCAATGATGATGATGATGATGATGTGATAATATTTATACCTATTTAAATCAACACTAGCTTTTAAGATGTAAATAATGTCCTGAAAGCTCTACGCTAGATTTAGTCTTTTATTTGTACTAGCTAGGCCTACGTTTGACCATGTCTCACCGCCCATCCGATGAAAAGTGCAGATGCGTAAGATGTCTAGAAAGGTACCTGTTCACATGTACCTTGAAGATACCTAGTCTAATAAAATAATATAAATTATGATGCAGAGTGTACCATTCCAGCTCCTCAAGCACATCCCGACATAACAGTAGCAACTCCCGTCCCACTGTCAAGAGTAAGCTGACATCTATCAAGACGCTACTCTTGCTACACGCACTGTCATTGCATACAATTTGCAGCTACTCTCAATGTCATTGCTCTTACAAACGTCAATTAGTCTTGACAGTGGGACGGGAGTTGCTACTCTTACGTCAATGTATTTTATATGCTACGGCTGCAGGACGCTTTAAAATATTCACAAATACAACCGAAGGGTTAGACATTTATTATATTGTAACAAGATTCCTTTAGGAACAATGTCCATCGTATTTGAGAACGCTCGTGCTCAAGTTAGTCGGATGATCGCAGCACGTTACAGTACCGTAGTTTACCACAAAACGTGAAATATTTTATTATTGTGATGGATATTATTTATTCCTTTGAATAAGTAAAAAAAACATTTACCCCCGTATTATTTGTCGTGTCTTCGCTGTCAAATTAATCTGGAAGTCGTAGGAATAAAGTCTTCTCTGAAATTTCTTGTTTAAGATAATATCCCTTTCTTTCAAAATTTGGAGACGATAGCGAGACATGACTTACAAAACAGGAGCTAGTATTTTATAGAGTTTAGTGTTTTTAGACAAATAAATCAAAGAAAAAAAAACCAATAAAGAGAATTCTATTCTAAATCTAATATGAATAAAGTCATTCAAAGTACAGTACGATCCGTGTGGCTCAAAATAGCTATCAAGCTATTTTCCTTTGCAGATCAATTCAGACATCAGGCACAAAAGACTATTTATTCTAACAGAGTTTTAGCAATATATAGTCCCCAAACATTCAACGTGGCATTTTAAAAAGACAACCACACAAAGGCTGTACCGTATTTTTTCAACGCAAAATGACCCCGATCTAGTCCGCCTATATCACCCAAGCTCCATGTTTTGTGGATTATTTAGCACAACTGGATCTGCGCAGCTGAAACGATCTGCACCGGCACAAATACTGTATTCCGTAGATGTACCTATTTGTTTTCGAATCACGTCCACCAGGGGGCGTGGAGCGGTAAATAGAGGGGTGCGGGGTGTGAGGTAACGGGCGAAAAATTGCGTACCTATCCTTACTGAATTAGTACAACCAGTGCAAATGAGGTCGAGAGGTTTGCGATCCCGAGATTGCAGCAACAATTTCTTCAGAGATAATAGTTAGGTGGGAAAGTAGGTACCACTAATTGGATTGGAGCGCTAGTGGATTCGGTAGGAACCATTGTGATAGAAATATAAAGCAGTTAGGTACTACAATAACGTATTTATTGCTACAATTGTTGGGACTCAGCTGGGAAAGGTAACTGGCTAATACAATTACAGTATTCTCTGGTGGAATAACTTATCAGTGTGGTTGCATATTTATGCTGCACTGGCGTCTTTTGTTTGTTTGTGTTCTTCAACTGAAATGAGGGTTGAATTCTTGTGGAACTTTGATATCTGTGCCCATCTGTTGTAGAATATTTTCCTTGAAATATAGATTTTTCTTGTGCTATACATTAAACAAACGGAGGCTTAGGAAAGGTTATCGTTGACAATGTGACTTAGCGAAGGCCATTACCAATGAGTGAGTGGGGCGAACGCTAAACTGCTATACGTTGACCTTCCTATGTTTGGTCTGTACCCAGTTTCAGCATTTACGAATATCTCGGCTATTGTCAGAGTGCTTTTTTCAGACACTATTGAAGTAAAATTGACAAAGGTTTGAATACCAATGTATTCAAACTTAAAATTCAATGAGCACATTTTTAAGACCTTAATCTTAAATATGGCTTAAATTATTTTTGAACTAATTTTGAGATCTCATTTTTTATGAAACAACTTCATGGTTTCAGCCTAAAAAAGGTGAAAGCGTCGTAATTCCCTTTAAGCTTGGCATTGCACAGGAAACCCTAAGTAACACACGGCACCACCATTTTAAAATTCACAAAATTCCCCACTCTTATCTTAATTACAAAGCAGTTTTGTTCCCGAGCTTAGCACGTGAAAAACACAAAAGGGCGTAGTCGAAATGCTAAAGTTACTCTTAAAGAACCGCCGTGGGGCTGGTAACATAACAATGAGACGGCCATGTTTGATTTGTGAAGAACAAAGGGGTAGGACAAAGCTAGAACAATGGGCCAAGGGTGGTACAGTCGTGCGCGATTTTTGATACGGCGTCTTCTAAGCGTAGGGAAAGATAAGATACTGTATTTTATCAAGCTGCGTGCGTGATTAAAAATGTTTCTTTTAAACAGTATAATAATGGCTCATTGTAATGAACCTAAAACTATTAGTTTTAGGTAGCTCAGTAAGTTATTATTGTATATTTGTGGCTTGCAATAAAGTATTAATTACTCCATTCTTCTCTCCAAATTCACACTCGAAAAAGGCTCTTGTCGTTTTTTTTTTTTTGAAAATTTGATACACTGCGCATATGAGCACGAGGACCTTGGCCTTTTAGATATAATGAAATTTAGTGTGACTTAGGCGTCCTATTTACAGATTGTAAAACCCCTCTTATTTTCGAAGTCGGTTAAAAATAAAATACTTGGAAATATCATAATAAAATATTGCTATATTTTCTATGCTAATAAAGTTAACACGTGAGCCCTATTTACTAGTTTCCACGATTTCTTCGAAAGTAAAATGCAAGTTCCCCTTTATAAATATACACTTATTGGTCAAATTGCGGTAATATAACATACTAGTTGCGCCCAGCGGTTATATCCACTGTGCAGTAAGTAGCCTATGTGTTATTCCAGGGTCTATGCTGTCTCTCAATTTTCAGCTCAATTGGTCCATCCTTTTAGGCGTAAAAGAGCAACAAACATTCATCCAGACATCCGTTCTTACAAACTTTCACGTTTATAATATTAGTTTTACATCCCAGATATGTAGAATGTAGGTATGCAACTAAAGATACTCTACAACAGAATTAGGAGTACGTACTCGTATATCAGTTTCAGTTTATGCTCCCAACAATTCAAAATCGTCGGAATCCCGCCAGCGAAGCATACAATTTAATCTATCCGAACGGCCGATCCGTGTAATTGTATTCTCGATCTCATGTGCGCCGACCCTTAGTCAGACCCCGCTTTAATGACCGCCGGCCCTTATGTCGCGGAAATTAACGTAGATGATGCGATTTCGATACATTGGACGCAAGTAATTATAATATACTCGGATACGGTTCGAGCTCATTGGACTGGACGGAAATTTAGGGATTTGGAAGTTTCAAGGATGTTTACGATAAATATGAGTTCGTATTAGGTAAGAGTATAGGTACGTACATATATTGGGGGTAAGTATCTAAATATATAAAAGGAAAGAGTGACTGATTGACTGACTGATCTATCAACGCACAGCTCAAACCGCTAAACCGATTGGGTTGAAATTTGGAATACAGGTAGGTTTTATGATGTAGACCTCCGCTAAGAAAGGGTTTTGCCACGTGGGCAAAGCCGCGAGCACAAGCTAGTGAGATATATTTGGAAAATAATAAAAAAATACTTTTTTATTATTCACTAGCAAACCCGGCGAACTCCGTTTCGCCACCAGATGGTTTCCTGAAAAATTCCTGAATTTTCTTTGCTATAAACCTCACGGAGCCCGAGACCTTTCCAACGAATGCAAAACCGTGGAAATCGGTTCGTGCGTTCTGGAGTTATAGCGTCAGGGAGGAAAACCCGACTTATTTTTATATAGTAGATTATAGGTTAGCCTTTGACTACAATTTCGCGACGATGTGGCCGTAGTTGGTAGCAGACTAAACCTCATTGGCAGGATAAATTCCGCCTTTCATTTATTTTAGGAATTAACTACTAACAACAAAAAATACGTACCAAAATGTAATGTACCGAAGGCCCTTTTTGAACTCAGAATATTTTTTTTATCTAAAAGGTAAAGGTTGAGAAGCACAGAGTCGAGGATACGACTAAAAATACAGATCTTCTTCTTCTCTTCCAATTTTTAAGCTATTGCATATCTTCTATCGCGGGCCTTGAGCGTGGGGACCGAATCCAGAAATTCCGTAACGAAAAAAACCTAACACCCCCCACTCCGACCGGCACAGCGGTGATACTTTTTAGTTTTTCCATCTATAGATAAAAATGCTATGCAATAGCTTTACCGCGGCAGTCTCCGAGTGCCACACGTCTTTTTTATTTTTATTAATGTAGCTAAAACTGTAAATTGCTCAATTTGAAAATAGCATAAAGCTATTATTATGTATGTAACTTTGCCCGATAATATTACAATATCTAAACTGTTAACCCTATAGAGGTATAGTTAAGGCCAAGTTTTAATATGAGTCTACACTCTGTTTCTAAGTTCCCCAGTCTAGTATCTGTTAACTTCAGTAATAGAGACACATTGTAACACAATACGGCTATTTAGTCCCCCAGTTAATATATTAATCAAGATTCCAGTGCAGTGCCACAGCATACAAAACATTAATTCGCTTAGCATGTCTGCTACCAGTAATCTAACAGGTACACCGGCCGACGTAGCCCCAGATTTATTACACTGTGGCCGTAGAGTTTAGGCTGAACATTCTACGGCCATACGTCATCTTTTCCTAGGACAGTTAGCATGTTTGTCACGCGACACAGTTCTGAATATATGCTTGTGCCAAGAATTGGATAGCTGTAATGTATTTTCATAGATTTGATATGAGGCAGTAGTATGATATGTAATTTTATTTGTGTTTTCAAAGGTTAAGGATTTTTTCGTTTGGAAGGTCACTGGTACCTACGGTTCTGACTTACGAATTTGAATGAGTTCAAAATAAAACTGTTTTAGAGAGAGGCAAGTGGGGTATAAATCTTGCTGACTGGCTATATAAAAAGAATAATTTCGAAAGAGCCGTTAGATGCGATTTATGAATACGAATCGAGATTACTATTATTGACTATCGCACACTGGTCTGTTATTTTAACTGATAAAAATGTTAATAAAAATGGACCTTATGCGCGATAGTCAATAAGCCCCACGAGTTTGCTTAAAATCGTGATTATGATATATTATTTTCACTTCTTCTTTTCTAGTCGAAATGGCTTAATTCTTTTAATTGTTGTTTAGATTCTCTACATAATTTATTATTTATTTAAAGCTGTTTTATCAAGTTCCACTGCTTTATGGTGAGCCTCTAATAGGTCTTCAAATGTGCAATTTGTGGGACAGTTAAGACATTTCAAGAGGTATGCGTATTTTTTTACCATACCCATGTATGTTCGAATCTATGGCGTTCCTAGTAGCACAGTAAGTGCGCGGTGGGCGTCGCAGGCTGGCTCGAGTGACAGGGTAACATACCCGAAATTATTCATGGCTGGCCTTGTCGCGAATTGCTACATGTACCGCCGCTGCAACCTAACCTATGCCTGGAAAACTTGCTGCAAACTGACGGAGCGGTGGCAAGAATATGCATGTATTTTTCGTTTTTAGGGTTCTGTACCACAAAGGTACGGAAGCCTATTACTAAGACTCTGCTGACGCAAAGACAACGGGTGTTAAAAGTTTTGATGTGTCTGTGTGTGTGTGTGTGTTTGACTGTGGCATCGTAGCTCCCGAACGGATGAACCGACTTTGATTTAGTTTTTATTTTTTGAAAGGAGAGTTAGTCGAGAGTGTTCTTTGCTATGTTTAGTGGATATATAAGTCGGAGAAGGCGGATTACTTATTTTTTCACAACTCCCGCAATATGGGTATGAAATTATGATAGGATGTGACCAGTAGAATTCTGATAAAATTCAAATCCAATATGGTCACCATAAAAAAATGGCGTATTACATAATTTTATAGGATTGGGGGTAGGTATATTTAATTTAATTCACTTCATTATATTCACTTCACATAATTAAAATACGGGTATGAAATGTTGAGTTGAGCATTGAATAAGTTCGATTGAGTAGTGATAAACATAATGCAATATTATAACACAGTTTACAGGAATGTTGATTATTGACCAAGTGTATTAGCATTCGCCATTAACGCATAACTTATACAATTTATGATCGGATGTGTGCATATGCAGATAGAGCTGAGTTATTGCCTTGTATCGATTGACACACTTAATTAGCTGCAGGTTAGTTAGGGATATGCATCTAATGCACTAGATTTATTGATGCGACTTGGTGTCTATAGATATTATGTCGAAATTGAATCGTATTATAATGGTGATGTTAACCAAAAATCTTGTATTGTCTACCAAGTCGATTATTAAGAAATATTGGACACAATTTTTTTCTTTGTAAATTTGATAAAAACGGGTGAGATATGCACTGAAGTTTTGATCGTGACGTCACCGACCAAATTTTGGTACATTCTGTACCGGTTAGAGACGTCACGCATTCCCAGCAAAAATTTGTAAGAGCCATTCTTTATTTAATTCACAAACCAAAACATTTGAATTCATATCTTTTTATTATTAAAATATATTAAAACCTTTTCCGGCGATGCGCTAGGTAAGACTTGTCCTTAGATACTTTAGAGTTCAGAATACTTTCGGTTTTTTGTTGTAACGCCACATTACAAAATCGATGTGGAGCCAGACTGATAAAATGGCTGAAGATTTAAATTATGACGTCACTTAAAGACTGCAGAAGGCCATCTAGCGAACAATCTCTAAACCAACCACTTCTGATCTATCGACCCTCGCGACCCCACGGAACTGCGCGCCCATAAATTATAAATCCGGCCCACTACAACTTTATAAGCAGTTTGGATTACGTATGGACATAAATTAAGCCCTTAGAACACAAATGGGACTAAATGTTTGTATAAATGGCCTGTTATGTGATTTGAAACTCTAATAGCGGCAATACTAGAATTTAAATTACATTAGGACAATGAAGTTATTGCAAATTGCTTTTAGTTTATGCGACATTATTTTTGGTAGATTTGCATTTGGTCTCAATTTATTACTAACTGTGGCAATCTGAATAGTACTCCAGAGGTATATTATCTAGCTTTTCGAAAATTTAAACGCAAATCTACACTATAATATTAACACAATAAGAGTACGCACGACGCACAGTCCATTCAATAGCCCATTCACCGAGTGAAAAAATCCCTTTGTGTTGTGGGATCAAAAATAAAATAAACCACTTGTAAATAAGTTAAATTAGCAAGTTGTATTTATCAAAGTTCGACTGTGGTTAAAGATTTAAAAACAGTGAGGCTACAATAGTTTTGAGCAAAAATGTAGCCTCAATTACTGGGCTGAAGAGTCTAAACATCTTATGACTCTCAAGTAAGAAGCGTTGCGCAGTGCACTGGGTAGCACTGTACTAATTATGAACAGCCTTATCCCTTACTACCAGGAGAGCGTCTTGCTCGTCTTTTTACTTCGTAGTATATAAAAAAACATAAGATTCTAATCTGTTACGTTTCTTTACGATGAATATTCGCAAAAGTTGCACAATATTTCAGAAACCATCCCAAACAACACCCATTAAATCTCGCAGTGCGTATAAGAATAATCATGCCAAAAACACGGCATCCCGCTGGCGGTCGTCGGTATAGCGTACAGAACATTACAAGGAAAAAATACGGAAATAGAGAAACACAATACATTGGCCAAACAAATGTCTTATTATTCTTCGGAAGCCTGCCTTGAATAGTGACAATACATGTGTAAGATCTCGGGATGTTATTATACTGATATCTTTTACGTTGTTCTTATAATATTTTATATATTTTATAATGATATATGTATACTGCAGTTAGAACAGAATGGATAAATTCGACGATAGTACTGAATAGTACACATACTGACATCCATATAAATAGCATCCATCCAATATATTCAATTTAACTTTTTTTTATATATATACGTAATAGATATATATTTATCTAGCTTATGCTCGTGGCTTTGCCCGCGCAAAAATCTTTTCTTAGCGGAGGTCTACGTGATAAAACCTATCTGTATTCCAAATTTCAACCGAATCCGTTCAGTGGTTTCAACTGTGCGTTGATAGATCGATCAGTCAGTCAATCGGTTTTATATATTTTTATATATTTAGAAGATTTGACAACCATTAAGATTACTAACATTATAATTATTACTGTGTTGCCAAGCGGTAATTACATCTGTGTTCTGGCACGATGTTTATTGAAGCCAGGGAGGGACTTATCCCGCCTTCTAGGTTTAGTCTGCTACTATCTGCGACCTCATCATCGCGTGATCAAAGGAAATTTCTCGAATTTAATCTTTAACTTTATCGAATTTAAAAAATCCGCACCACCAGAGAGCAGAAAGTACGTATTTAAGTGCACGTTTAGTAGAGTTACTTAAATATAATTATTTTTTTATACTACGAAGTAAGAAGATGAGCAAGACGCTCTCCTGATGGTAAGAGATAACACTGCCCATAATTAGCACAATGTAATACTACCCAGTGCACTGCGCCAACGCTTCTTACTTGAGAGTGATAAGATGTTAAGACTCTTCAGCCCAGTAATTTCACTAGCTACTGTGCCCTCCTAACGAAGCACAGCAATGTTTGCACATCACTGCTCAGGTGGTAGAATAACTGGCACTGCTATGGTACCCACCTAGTCGATCTCGTGCACAGGAAGTCTACCCCCGGTAAAAATTCATTATCATCATCAAAACAATCGAAGCGGTTCAGTTCAACCTTCATTATCCGGACGGCGAAGGTTTGGAACTCTCTACCAGCATCAGTGTTTCCTGTAAATTACAACTTAGGAGTCTTTAAAGCGAAGGTTAATGGGTATTCACTAGGTCTGTGTGCTACATCTTCGACCGCGTCATCACTTACCAACAGGTGAGACTGTGGTCAAACGCAGCCCTATTCTGTATAAAAAAAACAATAATTTTATCAAGTCATTTCAATAATATCATTTTAATAAATCTATGGTTTTCTTGCGTCCATATAATTTATACGAGTCTAATAACAGTAGTTCATTCAACCCAATTGCGCTATGTCCCCAAGCTCATTTATTTTGATGTCTGTTTTTTTCATTAGTGTGAAGGCAATCTCAATTCTGGCTCTAGGGTCTTAATTATATCAAAACAAAAATAGTACTAATAGTAAATGTGATGTGGTGTAATTTAGAAAACTTATTGTTAAGTGTTAATTAAATTTTATAAAATGTAAGAAAATTATGAACGCGTTCCCACTCGCTGTACAGTAAATCCAGAAAAGGATTACTGGGTGGATATTATTCCTATCCCCATCTAGGTTTAGTGTTCCACTATTTTCGGCTACAATAAAAGAAATGCAAAAAAAATGAATATAATTTTTCGCTAAAATGTTTACTTTTTCATAAATTATTTTCTTCAATTTTTCAAACATTAATTTTATTATAACTTTTACTTCATTACCTTATCTACTTAATACCCTAACGATTCAGAAGCAATGATTAGAAAACAGAGAACATTAAACATGTCCCTGGCAACATTTCTTTTCCTCGTCCCGTATTTTTCCCTTGTAATCTGGCGGCGCTACCGATGCGTAATACGAACAACATTTGTCAAGATAAGCGGCAGGCTACGGCTGAGATGCGATATACGATGGCTTGGGAAGAGATTTGCACCTATATGACTCCGATACCTGGACTTTTTGTAATACCTATTTAATGCTGGCCTACATTTTGTACGAGGGTTTAAGATTGAGTTTGGATAAGGCTTTACTTAGCTACATGGTATGTGTTACAAAAAGATGTGCCTACATTTTTATACAAAGATGTAAGAAGACGAGCAAGACGCTTTCCTGATGGAGATGGATGCTTTCTCCTAAGAGATTATGCTGCCCATAATATTATCATCATCATCAGCCTTCAATAATATTATAATCAGTATAAAATCTGAATACTGAAAGTGAATGTTATTGTCAAAGTGAGACCTTGTTCAGAAGGAGTGAATTTGAATTCGTGCAATGATTGAGGACGAAATGTTTTTACGTTATGTATCTCAAACTACGCGCAAATTAGCTTGCGCTGAATTTATATCTTTTGGACTAGGTAAATAACTGCTGTTTTAACATTTTTTTACATTGAAATAAAAAAAATAGATTCAAGAAAAAAAAACAATTTGTTTCGAATATGTCTGGATTGGGCCATTCTACATGTGATTTCTACAAATCTAGACACGCGGCAGCGAGTAAAGCCAAGTTCAAGCAAAGGAACTGGCGACCGCGCCGTGTGTTATATTACACGAACCGTCCAAAGCGCGTTTTGACGACTTTTTACACCCTCGTTATACAAAAACTATTACACATAGACAAGTCAAATTTGGCACATATACTTAAATATACGAACTATATCTCTGTTCCAAATTCCAATAACACAGCTCAAACGGTTATGTAGATATAAACATCCAGTAATCGGTGAAGTTAATACATACTGAGGGATAGATCAAAAGTAATATCCCAGTTCCAGATGACCTAGAAAGCTGAAATTTGGCATCCCGATAGGTAATGTCGTAGTAACAAAGGGAAAAATCAGAAACTGGTATTTTTTTATCATTTTAAATTATTATTAATTTTTAAAAAATGTATGATATTAAAGTTTGGGACGCCTAGGAACGCATAAAGCAATACATTATGTTGCATGTTGCTATAATTTTTGTGTAGGCGGCTATTTTCTGTTAGATACTACGAAGTGCGCGCGATTCCACTATTCCTACTAATATATATAAATACAAACTTTATACCTACTGTACGTATGGATATATGTTTTTTTACTTTTTCACGCCTAAACGGGTGGGCCGATTGACTTTAAATTTGTTATAATAAAAAATATAGCTTAGACTCCTGGAATAACATAATATACACTACTGTTCCAAACTGTATAGCGGGTAAAACAGCTAGGCACAGCTAGTCACTAATAAAAATAGGTTCCTGGTACCTACGTAACGACTCACCAGCATCAAGGCGGCTCAGTAACATAGAGGTTATAATATTAACATTGTTTACAATAAAAATAACGTATGTATATCGCCTTAGGTGCTAGTTGGTGTAAACATTTTAGATACCTACGTACATGTAACGTATAGTCATTATATTATAGGTATGTGGCGGTATCTGGGGGCACGGCAGTGCCCCCGCCAAGTCTTCGTCATTACAAGTCTTGTCGGCTTAGTTTTCTTTTGATCGAAATTCTAATCCAGTTCCAGATGATCTAAAAAGTTAAATTTCCATCCAGGTAGGCGGTAGGTATTAGATAGCTGGGTGAATATAGATAAATTTATCAGTAACTAGTATTGTTTAAAAATCAATTGATTAGGTACAATATTCAAATCAATAGTGCACATGAATGCTATATATAAATAAGTACTAAATTAATTATAGGTATAGGTATATCGAAGCATGGCGAGGCTCACGGGCCGCGGTGCGTCTTGCGACGGCCGTGCCGTGGAGTAGTGGGGTGGGGGGAGGTGCAATAAAATAATCATTTGGTATTAATCTTATTATGACTGAGTGTCTTAAACCTATTACATACTAAAAAGTACTGTACAAAAAGCAATGATATCCCATCAAAAACATAAATGTGAAAAGAGAGCCAAGTTCAATATTACGATGTATGTACTCATAGTTACCTATGATTTGGTAGTTGACTTCAACGACAAAAGAAGTGAGATCTAAATGGGTGCCAAGTTCAATGGTCAGTCCTGAAAAACATTTACAACAACATAAAATATTTTATTACAACTTAAAAGATTATTTCTTCTTATCACTTAGAATTAATATTATTTTGAAGCCCAAAGTTTGACTTGGCTAGTTCTCATGGGTACCATACGACGAAGTATCATTAAGATAAGACAATAGATACTTTATTGTACACCACATAATGTTACAGAAAATACATAAGTACATAATTATAATTAAAAATTACAATGTACGAGTGGCGGTCTTATCGTTAAAGAGCGATTTCTTCCAGACAACCAATGGATGGAGGGGACTAATTTGGCGCACTAATTAGCATTAAGTGCGTTTAATAGTGATCAAGCTAAAGTTAAGAGAGTACCTACCTACTATATTATGAGAACTGGCTGACTAGGTCTTTAGGCTTCAAAATAATATTAATTCTAAGTGATAAGAAGAAATAATCTTTTAAGTTGTAATAAAATATTTTATGTTGTTGTAAATGTTTTTCAGGACTGACCATTGAACTTGGCACCCATTTAGATCTCACTTCTTTTGTCGTTGAAGTCAACTACCAAATCATAGGTAACTATGAGTACATACATCGTAATATTGAACTTGGCTCTCTTTTCACATTTATGTTTTTGATGGGATAACTAAGTACATAATATAATGAAAGTCAATTAGTTACAGTCTACAGTGCACAGCATACAAAAACTATAGGTACCTAAATCATGAACAAAATTAGATATGAATGAGAGCAGAATTCATTCACTGGACGTTCAAAACCAGAACATTTCTGTCATTAAAATTATAATTAGTACGTCCATTCCAATGGAACCTGTCATTTTGCATTCAAAGCACACAAATAGCCTGGTTCAGTAATTATCTGCACGTTTATAATTAAAGACTGCAAAGGTAATTGGCGATACTCAATACCTTTACCGGTTGGTTCATAATTAAAGAAAAATAACTTAAGCTTCCCCCAGAGGGGTCAAGAAGCGCTTTGTATCCCTATTTTACCTTTTTATTCACTTTTCCGTTTCATTTAATTTCGCCGTGCCCGGGCGCCCTTTGGCGACATTAAGCGTTTGACCGGGTTGACACCTCTGTGCTAATTTATTCTTTGACGTCGCCAAAGGATTAGGTCGGATACGGTGCTATGTGGATAATCAATTTTGTTTCGTAGTATATTAGCCTTTTGACATGACTTACCTGAAACAAAAACAAGTTTTGGTTAATACAATGTGTTTAGAAATAACAATAACGAAATCAGGGATTCTTTTTCTGAACATTATAATTAGGTTGTTTCATGTTTTTATAAAAGTGTGTTTTCATAATAAATAGTTTAGTAGAGGTACATTAGTTAAGGCATTTCATATGAAATGTACACTTTGTAATAAAATAATAATCAAAGGCGCGATTTTTGTTTTTATCAAAAAAATACCAACCGACAAGCCAATCCAAAAACTATAGTAATATACAGCTCGAACTCTAAACAAAAAAAAAAGTTAAACTGTCAATGTTTTGGTATTTACCTAATTTAGAATAGATGCACACACTATGTAACAATAATAGATATATTTGACGAGTCCATTGATGACAATATATCATTCGTTATTATAAGAATAATATAATGTATATATATCACTTTGACAATAAAGATTATTCTATTCTATTCTATAAAAAGACACAGCTTTCATCTTGCTCTTACGTGATGGTTTAACAGAAATCAGACTATGTTGTAACAAAGTTCTCTAGCCTTACATGAAGACTATATAGAATTCAGTATAAAAACGCATTCTGACGATTGATAACCTTTAAATCAAGCCCACTGTAAATTCAAAGGTCGCGTTCCCAAAACCATCTCCCAAAATTAATTCGCAGCAGAATTAAAATCGCCGCGGTTTATACCCCCACCGAACACGTACGTTTAACTCTATTTGAATAAATAATGTACGTCTCGGTGTTTCCAAACAGAATTATCGCGCCTCCATCTAAATAACACCCGAGTAATTTCACTAAATTCACTTAAAACCACACCCGTGCGAATTGGTGACTTGTGAGAGCCGAAAAAATGTTTAATTCAGTATTTACGCACTAGCGCTGCCGAGCGGCCTACTGAAAAAGTAGGTAGGTACCATCAGGTAGGTGCCACCTTAAAACATTTTTAAAATCTGAGCTGAAATAGGCATACGCGCCCATCTTCGGTAGGGGAGTCCCACATACCACCCTTCGTCCCCCGACGTAGGGTGACGATGCGTAAAGCATTTTTCCCAGCCCAAAAACATAATATAACACAAGCATTAAGTTGCTTAGCTTGGGGTTAGGTGGCGTTGTGTGAAATATCCTGAAATATTTATTTAAGGTTCAAATTTTGAGAACAATTATACTCTCGTATATTAATAGCAAGTCTGTCTCAAAGAAGATAAGTTTCAATACTGTTCTACACTTATTATTTTTTAGGAAAACGATTTACTAGAATTCCAGTTCTTTTGAGAAATACAATGAAACAATAACATATATTTCGTGAAACCTTTTTCTAATAGGCAACTAGCTATTTAATAAAAAGTTTAGTTTGAAATATACCTTTTTAAAACTAACAAAATACTGGTTAAAAATTAATAACACTTTAAAAATTGAATTAGGAATACAGTTTATATTCCGCGGAGATAAAACAATGTTCTCAATAAGAAGTTAATAAAACTAACTAAAAATTATCATCCAAAAACGCAACCCTCCCTTCCTCACCTAATCAATTACTGGAGAGCTTAAAGGATTAGATCAAGATTAATCGACTTCACAATTTGAAAATGGACTATTTAGAGCAGCGTAAATAATATTTTGAGTCAACGTGATGAGCCTGAACGTTGCGTGTTTTTAATATAAGTGGCAAAATTAATAGGCCCTAATACATACATAGATACAACAAAACAATACATGACTGCAAAACATTGCTATGTAGATTCCAGCTAAAATGTCTTTTAGCCAAGCTTTCGTTCGAATTTTTTGGTCAAAATAAGGACCACCAGTTTTTTTACCAAATTAATAATAGGGGACACGCCCCATCCGAGGTACCAGAGCAAACCTAGGCCCCCATAATCGTATCTGGCGATGGCCTAAGCCGAGGTTGTGCCGTCTAAGGCGCCCTTGAGCTAGTCGCACAAAAACCTATTGGTGGCTTCTGAACTCACTACATGTCCGGTAAATCTGTAGAGGTCTAGAGAGAAGACCAACAGTGTATATCATTAATAACAGTAAATGTTTACATTTATAGTAAACAATAAAATTTACAGTTAAAGCAATAAATATTTCTAATATTGTTGCCATTTTTGTTGAAATATATTTAAGAAAGAATTATTTTAAACATATTTCATTGAATTTTTGTATTCTACATATATCAGAATGAATTTTTTAATCCAATCCCGTATCGTATTTTATAATGGATGTTCTGGATATCTGAAATAGCAATCGCATAGTAAATTTTGCCAGTTTGATACAAAAATATTTTTATACTATTATTACTTTTATATGGATTTCATTTACCATTTATTTTTAATCTGTGTAAAAGAACAGCGCGGCTAACGGATTACACGCACAGCTTGCTGATCAAATTGGATCGATTTGTTTCACAAAAGTAGTTATCCCGCAAAAGTGTTTTTTTTTATCTCAAAAGAAATCAAAGCATATTATCTTGCTATGATAATGAGTGACAATGGTAATTTTTATGATTCTATATCAGACGTAGTGTACCAGTGTTCTCATCAAGCCCAGTAATTTCCCGCTGGTAATATTTCTCTTCAGTCTGAATCACAGTAATGCCTGCACATTACTGTTTGGCACATGAATAAATAATAAAAAGTTTTTTCTTTTAAAAGTAAAGTATCCTAATTAACATGAATATACCATGACCATTAAATCAAATTTATAACACATCCCCTTTCCTGGTTATTATTACTTTACAAGTCTTTTATATTCTCTAACTGCAACTGTAACTAACATTAAGAAAGGAAGTTAAACAAGACTATTCATTAGCATTTAAATAGCATTATTTTTATTTTAAAATGTTCAGTAGTTTGTAAAAAAGCTCGTATTATTAGAACGCGCGCTGCGCCAATGCGGTAAACTTTGGAACTAAATTCAAACGAGTGTGCGCGTCACATTTTTATGTAAGCGCATACTTTCCAATTTTTAGTAGTGGACATTTTCGTTCAGTTTGATTTTCATAAAATTATTTTTGCACGGAGATCTACGTTTTATATAAATAGTTTTTTTCCATCACACCTCCAAATTTATTGTAGAGAAAAATATTGCAAAGAGACCACTATTAAATTGAAATCATTCTTAAAAACGATGGGAACTATTTTAAGTGACACTTGCAATTAAAAAACTTTATCTACATTTTTTACCGGCGAAACCACAGAACAAAACTCAATAAAAATAAACTAAAAGTATACCTATACTCCTATCTTTAACATTATTATCTCAGACATTTCAGAAAACAAAACAAGAAATAAAATACAAAGTTTATCACTAGTAGTGAGTCTCAAGAGACCTTTAGTAAATTAAATGCGGAAAAACAGAGCTACAAACAAGTTGGTTGAAAAATATTTGTCTGTAACCCACCAGTTTTTCTTACGTTCCTTCTTACGCGGAGTGTTTATCCTGACAAATGGCGCCTGCATTATTGCGGCCTACGTAAAACGGAACGTAACACCATCTTGCGGGTATGTACTTGTATTATTTTGGTTTTTATTTTGTCTTGGAAGATGTGGACACTCTTCTCTGGAGTTAAATATATTTAGAGATAAGAATAGCATAGTTAGTAAACTTGATTTCCACAGTCCTTGAAGATAGACGTGATCCTTGATAAAACACCACAAGAAAAATAAGTAACGATGATATTATAAAAGTCAAAAAGTTTGTACAGACTTTTGTTGAGTATAAACTTACGTTGAAATTATTAGTGTTATTGCCAGTGTATTGTTCCAATTCATTATCCAAACGCGTTTTTTTTAATTAAAGATTATTCATTTTTAAAACGTATTAAATGACAAACATTTTGTACAGCGACGAGGTGCATTTTATTTCTACTAAAAATCGGACGGAGTTAATCTACTGCTTTGATAAATCCATTAAGTGGGCTACTAAGCCCGGCTTCCTCTCCATTTCTAAAATTGAATTCACTAAGATTGAAATAATGCACCCACTGCACTTTCTTGACAGCTATTCTTTCTTAAACTGATCCGAAGTTTATACCGGCTTAACACCTTAAGGATGCGACTTAGCATAATGCAGTTAAGATGAGTTTATGCAAACTCTGCGATGCATTTGTAAGGATTAGACTGACTTTAAATTAAATTTAAACGTATTAAAATGTAGTTTATGTGGTTTCATAATATTATGAACCTATACGTAATTTATTAAACTAGTTAAAAACGAATTTTGTCCACCCATCGGCCCCATGTTGGGCGCCATTTGGAACAAAGCGCCGAATCAGAAGACGTCTGAGAAAACTTCTAATACACTGTTAATAGGTCAACTTACATAGATTCGTTCAAACAGTACAACGTTTGTAAATAATCGATTAGTTATTGATGATGATTTCTATTGCGACCGTTTTTTTATTTTTTTTTAACTGGCGCCCAACGTGGGGCCCTATAATTATTCGTCACAAAGAAAAGTTTATTTAAAATATAATATCATGTATATGAAATACTTGATGCAAATTATTATACATCATCTGATAATAATTATAAATCTTGCAGACATCTGTATCCAACAGAGTTTCGTGGTAGCTTAGTAATAACGAAAAAGCTGAACCATAATGCTAACTTGAGTCTTGAAAGCTAATATTTTCCACTATAACCACTAGCAACAGGCTAGTGGTTCCTCGAGTGCGCATGTTGAGAGTATTTAATTAAGTGTGCTTGAAAATGAATATCATTTATGGAAGAAGCTTGTTAGTAGGTACGTATGTTTTACGAAACTGTAATAGAATAAAGGACAGAGAAAGAAGGGAGAGAGAGATAAAGCAGGGAGATATCCATTTACCACAAATTATTTATTTTGAACCTCAGTTTGGTCCATGTTGTGCCTTTTTTGTTCGCCTATATTTATAAGACAATTAGTGCATATCTTTCGGATAGAGTTTTTCTATTTTGTCTATTTTAGGGAACAACAGGAAGATGAAGTTTGTTAACAAATTTAGATCCGAGAAAAATGTTGAGGTTACAAAGTTTGAAACTATCTTTTGTGCAAGTACTTTAGTTTGACTGGCTTAAGCACTACCGCTTATTCGATAAATCTACACGTTGTAACACTGTGCATTTCAAATGTATGGCTGGTTTTATCACAATTTGAAGCAACACACTCGCATTATTAAATATTTGCGGGATCGAGTAGTTGTGGTCGACCGCAGTGGCGTCCGGCTGACAAGGCTGACATAATCCGTTTATCTTGAGGTCTCCGGACCCTACTCCACCACAAATTGAATCGATATAAACTGATTGTATTCTTTGAGATTTAATTGTTTTCCCGGAAAGAAAAGATTGTGAAAATTGCTCGCGCTATGATGCTCTTCGCTGTTTGAAATTGCAGTACGTTGGATCGATATTTTTAATGAACAACATGAATGTACTCGGTTTTCTTCGTTATTAACTTTAATAAAACCTTTCACTTATTTTCAGTTGCTTTTGATTATATTGTCGGCGAACTGTAAAAGCTAAGGTGGCAATGGGCAGGCCACATAGCGCGCAGAGCGGATGGCCGATGGGGTCGAAAAGTGCTCGAGTGGAGACCACGGACTAGCAAACGAAGCGTAGGACGTCCACCCACAAGGTGGACAGACGACCTTATAAAGGTCGCCGGAAGACGCTGGATGCAAGTCGCTTCCAACCGGTACATATGGAAGTCCAAAGGGGAGGCCTATGTTCAGCAGTGGACGTCCAATGGCTGAGATGATGATGATGATGAACTGTAAAACATTTTTTATCATACATTTTCTATGTATTTTTCTATGCTCAAATCCAATTATGCTGTAGTATACAAATTTATATCAGGCACATTAGTTCGCTTTTTCAGTTCGTTGGGTAACCAGTAGCAAGAAACTCAAATATCATAATTTATCCATCGTATCAAACCAGTGGTCAAATAAAGGTTGACGATGATTCGCAAATAGTATAACCACATAAAACGTGATAAAACCTCAGATATATCCACATTTTCAGGGGCCTTATTAAAATGACCGTCACCCCATTCCGGACGCAAACCAAAAAACATAATTCCGTCGAATGTCCGCCGATGAAGTGACCACAGAATTTATTCCACGGAAATTAAATTCCAGTGTTGTATTTCACTGGCAAAGCATACGATAATTACTGAAAATAGCATTGTTGAAATAAAAATGAAGCACGCTTAGTTACCCCTTTCATGTTGAGATAAAGTTCAATACTACATAATAATATTACTTGCTGCGGTTTTACTCCCTGCACAGAAATCTATATGTTATTTCAAGTCTAAGCTATGTCTATACCAAATTTCAACTCAAAGAGTAAATAACATACATACATATACATCCACACATTCTTACAAACTTTGGAGGTTATGATATTAGTATGAATATACCTCACTTCTGCGGTAGTAATGATGTAGCTTGCTGTGCCTGAAGTGCTTCTGTCTGCATGTAGGTAATTCGAGTTGGCTTTCTATGGATGCTTCATTTATTAGAAAGCTCAAGCCCAAGCAAATGGGCATACTAAAGGTGCTTCATTTCTTTTTGAGAAAGCTCAATCTACTTTTAGTCGTCCATGTTCGCGTGTTATATCAGAATTAAAATGTATATCACGTATAAGAGGCGTCTCCAGGGACTCTAGGGCGCGTATAAACTTGCGTTTATTGAGCGGTAATGTCTTGGACCTCTCGTAAACTCCCCTTGCATTAACTAATGAGGTGGTTACAATTACATTTACTGTCACACGTCAGCGTAGGTCAAAGTTTTTATAGTTTTTGGAGTTAAGTATTATTGTTCTATATAGTTTCTTAACTAACTTTCTATCTCTTTCATTATTTTTCCTAGCAAAAATCAACACCGAGATTGCCGAGAAACCTTTCTAGTGTATTTCTTAAATATAATAACTTTTCTGTATTTATTTCAATATGCTACAGTGGAGTGTTAAATTTTCTGGGTCTAGTAATCAGTATTAATGCAAGTTTTACATTATGTAATGTTATGCAAAGCTTATATTTCATAATAATTAGTGAATCATCCAATCTTGGAAGATACACTAGAAAGGTTTCTCGGCAATCTCGGTGATGATTTTTGCTAGGAAAAATAATGAAAGAGATAGAAATATATATCTTTGCGAGTCTCATCAAGCTCTTTCCATCATATTTCAATATATCGTTTAACTGACTGGTGAATAGCCTCGCGATCGAGATTTCCTTGCTCCTCTTAATATTACTTTTTAAATACAGCAGATCCGTCGCAATGTGTTTACGATCAGATATTTAATATAGCGTGCCACTCGACATAAATTGTCACAGCCATAAAAACGCTCGTGTGTACAGGCCTTAAGCCACCCCCTGCGCCCGGGTCGCGTTAATAATGGTAAATGTGCATACCGCCGAATAACGGTAGGTGCAGTCAGTGGTGGCCAGTAATGACTTCATTTATATATATGGAATTTGGACGTTCTTTTGTGGTATGTGGTATCTGCGACTTATCTGTATCTTGATTATAATACTGATAGCTTGTTTAGCCCGTGCAAGAGCGACATTATAATAATTATTGGGATTAATACTCCAACAGGTTACATACATTGTCAGAGTCAAATCACAATCATAGGTTGTGTGGCCAACTTATACGTGGCAGTATCCTAGTATCTATGTACATAAATTTCAGTCCAATCGATCCACCGTTTAGTCGTATAAGAGTAATAGACATCATACAAACTGTTACATATATAATTATTTTAATAAAATGGAAAACGAAATCAAGACGGGAAAAGAGAAAGGAATCATGATATGAGAGAACCTCACACTCCTAACACACACAACCTAAGAGCTATCAAATGTAATCTTATTCAGCTTTTTCTGTTCAGAAGTGTGGTTTGTAGATTTTATTCTAAACAATAACATAAAACAAAGATTGTAGTTTGTATTTTCATACGAGTAAATAAAAGCTTTATGTAAAAAAGGTTATTGAAAACACAGCACCTGGCCGGTCATCATACAACGATGTTCCGAATCGGGCTTATTCCGAGCACAAGCCATTCTACTTTATTGATACAGAATATTGGAAACAGGCGTCAGCGACACATTTGAATTCAAAACCTTGGCCACAGACATATTTAACTCTAAACACATGTTACTAAAGTTGATTTTCCTCTGAGGTTTAGTTGGCGGTAGCTTGCGAAGGTCACGACGTACAGGCGGTTTCAGAACCTTGACTTTTTTGACGAAGACGATATTAAGGTAAGCTATATAGACGTGATGTGTTCAAGGTTTCTGAAATTGTATACTAAGTGAGCGATTGGGTGAGCTTACTGCTTTTAAAACTGATATTCTAATCACGATTCGCACAGTGGCATAATATATGTTATAATATATCTATGCCTGGGATATAAAAATGTCTTGTTGGACAAATAACACTGCGTGTATATAGGCAATTAAGAGGCACAAAGTCCGTAGCAATACTGCACTGTGCTTTTCATACAGAGACATAATATGTAAAGCCTACTTTTCTCAATAATGTCTCCTGCCACTTAACCCTTCCAACTCCAGCAGTCAATTACGGTAGAATCACACTGTAAATATTATAAATGCGAAAGTTTGTAAGTACACACTCATTCATGTTTGTTACTCGTGAAGGAGTAGACCTAAACGGGTGGACCGATTGAGCTGAAATTTGGTATAGAGATACCTTAAACCCTGGAATAACACGTGGGCTATTACACTACAGCGTGAAAAACTGCTAGGCGCAGCTAGTATAAGTTAAAGCCATGGATTTTTTTCTTCGGGGAGGCACAATTAAAAATACGTGTGCAAGTGTATAGTCCTAGAGAAAAAACTTAATCTAAAGTACTGTTCCCTTAAATCCCTAGTAAAATGCAGTCTAGGTATTCCTGGCCCGCAGCCAACGTCCAACGTGCAACCCCACCGGCCTACTCTAGACTATAGGGTATATAGGCACAAGCTGTGTAATGAGGGCAGATATCTCACCCCAAACGCAAAGTGAAACTCTCTTTCAATACAATTTTCTTATTAAAAAAAAATTACAAACATACATTCGTGTAATCCCGCCGTATTCCCGCTGGGTAGGCAGAGAGTATTTCTCTCCATTTGGTACGATCCCAACACACCTCTTTCACTTCCTCAACTTTCAACCCATTCTTCATACATGCCTAATTGTTGGTACTGTTGACCTGGCCTTTTCATAGATCGTCATTTATTTGGTAAAGGAAAGAACGCCTAGTAAACATAATTCACCCTACCATATTTGTACTGCGTCAGTTTTGTTAAATGGGGGAGTCTAACCTACTTTAGTCAATGGCTGCAGTCTACAGGCAAAATGTCTCGCCGCAGCGTTTTATCTCTGAATTGAAAGCACTGATAATAAAATTGTCTGGACACGTTTACAGACTGCAGAAGCTAATAAGTTAAATTGTTTTGGGCTCTTACGGAGATTTCCTGGTAACTACAGGGTAATATTAAATGCGAAAGATTAGTGTGTACTTATTAATTAGATTTTTAGTAACATTATAATTGCATTTTTTTTATACTAAGTAGGCCTACGGTTGACCACATCCCACCCACCTGATGGAAAGTGAAAATGCGATCGACGATGGATCACGAAAGGTACCTATTCACTCGTGCCTTGAAGATACCCAAGCTGTACCGCTCGGGAAACATGGAAGAAAAACCCGAAAAATTACCTTTTTGGGAAACTGCATATTGGGAAGGTTTACGATTATAATACAGAGGTATGTGATAATAGCGCCTCACAGATTTTTGTATTATCTAAGATGCTTTGATAGAAGAAGATTATAATGTGTAAGTATACGTAATAACATTGAGTTAGAAAGCTGTCCAATTTTTGAATAATCGGTACATTTGTTTTTAATATATCAGTTGTCTGGTTAACCATTATCAAATAACTGCGCATAGAACGTTGACCCTATTTAATATACCTCTTATTAAATGGATAACAATTAAACAAATTTTGCAAATACTAAGCTAAGCAGTTAAAACGCTGCGCTAGCATTTCACACATTAGTCTTATCAGTTTACGACGTCATACTTCCATCCAGCTAAAATAAGGGTTATATTACCCAGGATAAAAATAACCAAGGAAATAAACGGCGATCGTTCTAATAACAATTTAGATTCAACGAGTCCTATTAGACTAAATACTCCGGGTTGGAGGTTCATTTTACGAGACATGAAAACCACTGGGAGACTGTGATAATAACAATTTTCCCTGAAATTACCAGCCTAAGGTCGACTTAATTACATCATTTGACTATGATGGTAAACTTCATTTGGTTATAATCACTGAAATATATGGAAACAGATACCGCGGCAGTTGTAAATACTGTGCTTTCGAAACGTCTGACTCTGTGGTGCTCATAGCTTGGAATTTAAAACGCAAACGCAAGTATACAGACACATTTATTCTTTTTAATAATTATTTTTTTCTTAATCTATTTATTATAATTTATTTCATATACTCTAGTTTTTTTAAGCAAATATTTTTTCATGAAGAAAAAAGCTTAGAAAAAGTGACGAGTTTTTGCCCACAAATTGGCGCTATCTATATATTTATGTTTGCTATCTTTAGTTTTAATAGAGTAGTGTATGAGTTTTAAGTTAAGTTACCAATAAATCAGACCTCAGGCTTGATTTAGATATGGCTTAATTGTTTGATTTAAGTTCGGAGCCTGTCTTTCGCAGTTACTTGTTCCTCTCTAGTACAATATAATATAATAGCTGTTCAGTTTAGCTTTTGTTGAAGTTTGTACCTCTAGTTTAGTTTAGTTATAATAATATTATTCGTGTTTTTATTTTCTTGTTTTCCAGATTATAATAAAAAAAAAATTCAATACAGAAGTAAACCTAAATCTTAGTTATCAGCGGCCTATTTAAATATAATATTATATATACTTGTAGAATAACTCAAATAAACATTAATTAATAGTATATTTTTAATTTTAAATTCTAAATCACTTTAGTCCATAGGCTAATGCATAGAATACTTAGTAAGACTAGATAGTAAGTTTCATCAGTTTAGGCGAGATTTAAAATATAAACCGAAAAGCCCAGTAGCCGATCAGAAAACGCTGAATAAGTATGGGCCTTTACCTAACTGTGATTTGCTAACACATCGCACGTTTGGTAAAAATCATAAGTTTTCATTATTCTTATTAACTTCGTGGGCGTGTGCCTATATAAAATGCTTCCAGACATATTATTTCTTTAAGAACATCTAATAATAGTATAAAGTAAAGATATCAAACGTTCGTATTTGAACACCGCACAATAACATTTTACCGTAAAGGCAATCAAACAAAGAGAAAAAAAATCCCCAACAGTCATCAACCGCAATAAAAAGTCGGACGGAGCACCAAATCGCTCCGTATCCGGTTTAAAGAAAAAGGTTTTCTATCGTAAGGCGACTTCCTCGCTTCTAATTACGGCGCTCTGCACAAAGAGTAACTTTACAAAGAGGTGCCTGGTTACACTGCCCCACGAAATTGCTGAAGTAACCGCTTCTAACTAGGTACGAGACAGTTTAAACGAGTCAAAACTATCCTTACTATTGGTAGCACACACCTGCCAAGACTAATCAACTCTTATATTGTGGCACCGCAATGATAAGCATAGTAATAATAATAAATATTTCAGGACATATCACACAGCGCCACCTAACCCCAAGCTAAGCAACTTAATGCTTGTGTTATGGTGGTTAGGATAACGGATATTATACTTATATACTTTTCTTTTGTAAATACATACTTATAATAGATATAGAAAGCCACCCAGACCAGAAACAAATATCTGTGGATCACACAGACATTTGTCCCATGCGGGAATCGAACACGCAACCTTCTGCGTTGCAGGCGGGTATTAGCCCACTGCGCCACAAAGGCTGTCATAGTATGACGTTAAGTAAGATGCTGCTACTCTTGCTACTCCCACTGTTATTGCAAAGAGATTTTCAGCGTTTCCCATTATCATTATTTTCTCACTCTCTTCCAGAGTTGTCAAAAAGGGTTACAACAGAAATAGCCTCTTAAGAATCCGAATACAAATCCTCTTAAAAATCTTGCCTAACGTACTAGACCCAATAGTCGTGATAGAATGGATGCACCCCAACAAATCCAAGAAAATGTATTACCAATATTTCACAAGTTAATAACAATAAAATACCAAAACCCAAAGACGGAGTCTCAGCAATAATCGTACATAGACATAATTCCGTCCAAAACAAGAACAACGGAGACACCACAGCGGCAGGTTGATGCAATATCTACAAAAAATCGCAAGCGAATCTCAATCTTGTACCCAATCCAATAAAGCTCACGAAGCTTTTCAATCCGGATGACGTGGTGATAGCACGTGAGCTCAGGTGATGCCGAAAAGGTTTAAGCGTAACACCGTGTCAGAGAAAATTGGACGTTATTGGCTGTTGTCAGGGTGGATATCGCAATGGCTATTTGCTGGTGCCTCGTGGAGATGACCCGAAGCCCATAACCCTCACCCTTGGCATTTCGCCAGGGTACTTATACGGAGACGGACGTGTCTGCCTCCAGCCGTCTAGTTTTACGGCTTTTAGATAAATTACGTTGCTGAAAAAACGAAATCAGGAAATATTCCCAATATTTTCTTTCATGATAAAGCGGTGGTATAAATCTACGTGCCCTCACTCGGAATTTCGGGCGTAGTTTCAGTTGCGAAATACATATTTCTTTCCGATAGGATGTAACTTATTAGAAGTAAATTATAGCTACAGGAGAGATAGCGTTTTCTGTGACTTTTATATGTTACAAAGAAGAACTGCCGTCGTTTGTTCACCTGATGGACTTTGTTGTTAGGTTTTTGATGTATGGTAATTGGCTCTTTTTCAAACAATTTCCTCTATAACCAGGGAGAGCCATCAGGGAGACTTTTGTATCCGTGAGTTTATTCGGTATCTTTACATAGTTACTGTGTAAACATTACCTAAGTAATAGATATATTAAACAAATAGTCAAATAAATACTTTATAAGGAATAAATATAACCGCCGAACCAAAATCATCAGGAAAGATCTTAGAGAATCAATTTATAAAAACACCTGCAACATTCCAATAGCGTTCAATTTCGCAAAAACTATCATTTCCATCCGCCGAAGGAACTGAGGCAGGGAGCGGTTTTATTTGAATTCATAGTCTCCATAGTATGAGCTCCCTCGATTTTATATTCACTGTGTGTTATTTGAACAAACACATAGCGTCTAGAGTTGCACCTGTCAGGAGATACGTGTCTCTCTCGAAAAATAGCATTTTCAACAACTTTACGGCAGCTTTATTCATGTGGACTGCGATATAGTAAAATTAATGTTGCGCTCGTATTTTTATATCGCTTTACTCTGTTTAAGGCACGTAACATTTTTAAACTCAGTTACATCATGAAATATTATATACCTACCTATAGGGATAAAAATTTAACTAAAGGGGTTTGGATCTCCATCATGGATACTTTGACATCGTTATTATAGTATGAAATTCATACTTAAATCACACTATGACCACACAATCTAAAATTTATGGAAATTATTTGTTTTGTTACATAAACTTGTAGAAACTATTCTGAGAACTTAAAACTCATTATGTTATTTAAGAGAGATTTCGGTACTTATTTTTTTGTTGCACACAAGCAGACCTCCTGCCTAATGCTGAACGATTATTGTCGCCTATAGATGTCAGCAACACCAGTGGTATTGCCTACACGGTATCGGTAATTGCCGATGCGTTGTTGTGTGTCAAAACTCAACGTCTCAAAGACATAGATCATGTGATAACTTATAACTAAGTCCGGTTATAAACATTGGAATATGTGTATCGAAACGTGCAAGTACGCATTTTGGTAATATTATAATATGCGCATAAGATATGTGTGATATTGAAGGGATCCCATAAAGCCTACCAAATTCCCATAAAATCTTCGATCCTCCTAAACTATACAAACTTTGATATATCTCAACTATATTAACTAGTTAAAGCAATTAACCCGGGTTGTAATTACCGGCTGAAGTGATTACAGGAACACGGCGGAAGCAATAAAATTAATGGAAAAACTAAGATCATTTCGCTTACAACCACTTGTCATAAAAATTGAACGACTTCTACAGGTGCCCGTAAACGTGCGAGTCGAATTAATATTGCATTTTGTCGCATGTGGCTTGACTGTGTTTACACGAATCGAATCGAATGGCAGCACAGATGTACACTGAGAAAAATGTCATTTTGGCATAATCTTAAAATATCGTGACGTCGGTTTAAAATAGATGCGTTGTCTTATAATATGTTGATAATAAGTAAATATTACGCTAGAACTGAAATGTGTTAAGATGGAATCGAATTTTGAGAGGTAAATAATGCAATATTATGATACTTGTCATCGTAAAAATTTGTAATTATGAAATAACATTGTCTTCTTCAAATAATAACACAATGTAATAGAAAATGGTCCACTGTCCCATAAATTAGTATGATAATTATAAATAAGATTCTAATTAAAAAACACAATGACAGTCACCGTAATATAAATAGATTTCATAGTTTAATATGAAGAAGTATCTCTAAAAATACGATGACCTCCCCCTAATGTACTATATTAAATTATAATGCTTTAACACATCATCTTAAATACTGTTATCATCTTAAATACTGTTATCATCAACATCAGTATTATCATCGTTCTTTTTGGTGAATCACTATGCTCCGTCCTTTGAGTGAATTCATCATACTTTAAGCTGTTAAAACTGACAATCATAAAAGAGGTGAATTCAGCTTAAAGTATGATGAATTCACTCTTTTACGATGACAAGTATCATAATATTGCATTATTTACCCAAAAAATTCGATTCCATCTTAACACATTTCAGTTCTAGCGTAATATTTACTTATTATCAACATATTATAAGACAACGCATCTATTTTAAACCGACGTCACGATATTTTAAGATTATGCCAAAATGACATTTTTCTCAGTGTATTGTCTATGACATCGATCGTATGGGATGGATTTCATTGTCAATATATATCGCTTTATAAGGATTAGATTAGAAAACTCTCCATTAAATACTATCATACTTACAAAATAACCATTTAGAAAAAAACTCCATCCGAACCAAAGAAAAATCCGCCCGCCTTCTAGTTTTGGGTGGAGCATTATATTTTTTATTTGCCGAAGAATGTATTACGTAGTCCATTATTCTCAAATTAATTCACTCGGGAAACATTTTCTTTATATTATTATCTCGTGTTTATAGTTTACGTATCGTATTCACCGATCTAATGACAACTTTACACTGGGGTACTTAATATTTTGTGACGTGTCCCAATTAAGTGAAAAACTGCGACGGTTTGGTACAATTGGCCGAACGGTGAAATACGCCTTTTATTGTTCCATGCACAATGGGCCGGCCGCGGCGAGAACAATATGCCCGCCCCATTTCGAAAAGAAAATAAGGCATTTTCATAAATGAACTTAAAGTTTAATTGCGTTGGCGAAATGATCTTTTCCGACGCGTGACGAGCGGTCGACATCGGCGGTACTAGTGACCAAAAAATCTCTTTGTAATTTTAATTGCTTATATAAGAGTTCTGACACTTTAATTATAGGTATAATAAATAATTAGAAAGAATACAATATGCTTAGAATTACGAAAGTAATTTTCATATAACAAACAAATAGTTTTGATTTGATTTACATACAGTTTGATTTTCTCTCTATACAAATTTCGAAGCATTCAGTCTTAATGACTATTTTTTATATAATGTATTAAAAGGAATAGTCAGTTAGCAACGATGTTTATGATGATAAAATAATAAATTAATTATAAGGGAACGTTTGCAATTTTTACAAGCAAAAAAATCATAAGTCGAATGTTTGGCTCAGATCCTAGAAATCAAAAAACTAATTTCGATTTTACAACAAATGCTAGAATTTTCCAAAACTGTTAGTTATTTGATGAAATAAAACCAAGTCACGTGTGAGCAAGGTTTCGAGAAATGCAACTCTGTGATTGTAGAACAAAAATAAAATTTAAAATTCCATGTAAGTCCAAGGCAGACATGTTTTCCAAATAAAGTCCATCTATTATTTAATTTAGAGATAGCATCTGCAGACAATCGAGCGCCAACACAGTGGAATATTAACTTTACGATATATTTGGTGCAACGCGCATTTTCTTTCGTATTTATGTGCGTTTTAATAAAGTTTGAGGGTCATAAAATTTAGGTTAAGTGGCACTTGTATAAGACGTCAGAGTAGTGATTTTATAAAACCGTATCGTAAAAGTAAGTAACTTTTAACAGTTGTCACCTTTTTGAAAATCCAAAACAATGCCCACGTATAAGCCTCGCCGCACCTAAACGGCTAAACCGATTAAGCTTAATTTGGCATGAAGATAGCTTAGTCCCTAGAATACGAGTACACAAGGGCTACTTTTCTAGATAATATACAAGCTCTACGATTTTACCTGCTTTCTTAAAAAATATGATAAAAACTAAAAGTCCTGTGACAAAATAAAATCTACAACAAATTTTAAGACTCACATACAATTCTTGATTTGCTATCTCTACTAAAACATCCATTGTATATTACCTTACATAATTAAGTCTTCAAATTATAATTAATGATTTTTGTCGAGAACTTAGTGCGCAACAAGTCTTGGTGTATGTTACGACTTCATATAGAGGTACATAGATTACCAACTGTTGGAAATTCTGAGCATTTCAAATATTCGAAATTCTCTCTACAACTTTTTATATATTTTTTCTTCTCTACGAGTATATTATTATTGGTAAAATTACCCGCCAACCAATTGATACAGTTAGATAATAGATATATTAATATATTATAATTAATAATTATGTCATAGTTTTAATTTGTTAGACAATATTGTGATGTTTCAATAAAGAGGTTTATTAATTTTAAGTATCTAAGTAAAAAGACGAAGAAAAAGAACGATTATAAAAGTACACTTATCAGCTTTAAATACTACTAACATCTACAGAAATAAGGTGCAGTTTAATAGTGATCATCCTCTACACACATTTCTGCTCCAATCTCCTATTTTCTCATGCTCCAGATACTTCATAAATTCAGATTAAGATAATTAAATGCGTAAAATGGACAAGACAGATAATGAAATGGCTTTTTGTCGGGCATCGAGTCAAGGAGGGCACGTCACTTGCAAGGAACGGTAGGCCTGATATGGAAATGTTATGTTGTTTTGTTTTTGACAGGGAAGAATAATATTACGTACCTACTTAGATATTACAATTGGGTACGAAAACTTTAAATTGCAAGTCGTTCCCAGAGATGGTCTGAACATTTTGTTCGGCTAATAGGTGCAAATTAAAATTGGTACAATTTTCAAACTTTAATATGCAATTTAGAGGCAATACCACGTGTATTATGCACACATGTATAGCTAGAATTTTAATAGTACAAATACGTTGAAATACGAGGAGCTGGAGACTATCTGTGCCCAACGGTTTATACGCCTATGTGTTATGGAGTCTAAGTTAACTCTATACCAAATATCAGCTCAATTGGTTCAGTCATTTAACGCGTAAGATAAGACTCCCTATGCGTCAAACATTAAAAAGAAATAGATAAAACCTTACAGTTATGAATATTTTTACGAACTACAGATAATTTAAAATGTTCTTATTAATAAAAACTTGAAAAATACACATCGTTAACATAAATCTAATCCCCAACTACCAACAATATTCCATCTAATGAATAATTGAACGAAACCTATAAAATATAATGATGTAGGTACTCGCAGGATCCCCAATAGGTGTCAATTTCTCACAAGCAATTTTTTGCGGGTTGATAAATTCAATAAAATGATAATAATATACGAACTTGGAGGCGCTATTATTCGCAGATGCCGCCCTCCAAAATTAATGCAAACGACACCCACAAAAAATGATATAAATTGCGTTTTGACCTACATATATAAGAAGTTTGCGATAAGGAAGGGAATCTTATGATTTTAACGATAATATGAACATTATAGGGATTTTAGTGTTGCTTAGAACCGCGCCTCGCTCTACTCGGTTGCTGTTTGAATAGTCTATTCAGGTCCAGTCTGTATTTGCAGCGTAAACAAATTTATATTCGGCGCACACTCGGCTGACAAAGCCGTTCTCAACCCACAAGCACTCGACACAAAGTGGTCAATAAATGCAACATTCAATGTAACTCGCCCCTCCGACAATACAAATGACTCCATTTAAGAGAATCGTTCTTCGATCCCTCAAAAACGTGCCAATATTTACAAATTCAACGTTGGATAGCTGTTCAAACTATGACGTCAGATTCCCTGCACTATTTGCGCCGGGGGAGGGGTAAGTCGATAATAGCCGAGTCTTTCGTCCGGATTCTTGAAAAGGCATCTGTATTCCGGTCGGTTTTACTTTGGCTTTTTGATTTTTTTCGACCGATGAGTGAACGGCCTCGGACTAAGATTAATGTCGGTGCGGCTCGGCTCTATTTCGCTGAGACGCGTATTGTTTTTGTGTATCGGTAAACAAGGAAAGCGGGACGTGATTTCGTTGTTTAATGACGCAAAAGGAAAATGAGCGTCTATAGGACCACTCTCACGTATTTTATGAAGTAACATCAATAGCTTACGGTTCACAAGAAATTAACTGAAAGCTTTGTAATGTGATTGCTAATAAGAAATATGGTTTTCATTGCATATTTGGTGCCAGTCGGTGCTAGGCGAACTATATCAACAAGTGAAATTTTAAAAATACTTTTTAAAAACAAGCTTTAATTATTATTATCGTCTTGTATCATAAAGTACTCGTCAAGACGAATCAAATGAGCCCAAACTCGATGGGGTTGCGTTGTTTTATGACGGAGTTCCTATAGCCACCTTCTAGCTCCATCATCAGATCAGCTTGATGTCATAAAAATATTGCATTGTCATCCGATTTACACACGCATGCAAATTTTCAGCTCAATTGGAAACCGGGAAGTGGGTCAAATTAAACTTGCAAGATTTGATTACAGACAGACAGACAGACAGACAGACAGACAGACAGACAGACAGACAACAGACAGGTGAAAGTAATATAAAGCTTGTAAAATACAGGCGACGTTGTGCACCGACAATGTCTGGAAACTTTCCCAAAAAACGCCACTCCTTGTTAGCCTGTCGTGAACTTCGAGTTGGTGCCTTATTTTTACTAAAACACTAAGTACATGCTTTTTGTTCGATCCAATTAGTCCGTTCTCGTCACCAGCGTTTTAGGAACAGCGGAGCGAACTCGGTCGTTGCCGGAAAGGTGCCTTTTAGATGCCATTGAATTTTTAATAGCCCTAGCCGGTGAAAGTGTTAAAAGTTCCCTGGAAAAGTTATTTGAATGGGTGTAGAGTTTCAGAGTGATTTATGGGACTAATTGCTGGATTACGGTTGTTAAGAGTTTGTTGGTTACAGAACTAGAATGCCTTTATTTATGGACTTCTATTGAAAATTTAACAATGGTACGACAATTTTTCATTTTGGGATGTTTTTTGAGATTTTACTCGTCTTGTAGACAGCTTGAATATGGCGATTTTTTTCCTTTCACCCACTAATAAATGTAGTTTTATGCTATTTGTGACCATCGCAAAGAACAACCTACTTGGCCTGAATAAGATGAAATGTAATGTGTTAAAAGTGTCTATAAGATTTTCAGAGTTACAAGATCAAGAAATATTTTTTAAAGATTTTTATTTTAGTCTTTCAATCATTCATTAGATATAACTTCATCTAAAAATTTTTATTTTTAAACTTGTTTCACATTTATTCATCCTAATTTAAATATTATATCTAAAGAGAGGAACATTTTACAATTATGTCTAAATTAAAGCGAGAATTTCAACGGAACACTCCCCTAACAATCGTTCATATCGTATTCTGCGGAGGCAAAAAACCATCGCAGAATCGGAATGACGATTCCATTCTAAGGACGGAAGTTATCACAAAGGGTGGAGGCGATTACGTTGATTACACAGAATACTAAATAGTATCTAAAGGTTTAATAAGAACTTTTTATGAAGAGCATTCTTAGCTTCCACGCAATAGAGTGCCACTTAGCGCGCTATAGCGGTCTAGAACTGGAATTGCCCAATCACAGTACTTGAAATATTTTGATATGTTATACATCACCAGTGTGCGGCACTTAAGTGGTACATAAGTGGTTAGTAAGGTTCGTTGCCTTAATTTATATTATGCCTTAACTCCACAACTATTATTACAAAGAAAATCGTTGTCGGTCATACCTGTCTTACTCGTATTCTAACAACTTTCTGATTTATATATTCGACAAGGTAATAGAATGTTTTTAAACTATACCTTATGAAAACAAATATATCCATAAATATTATAGTCTAGATTATTTCCTTTTTTCGAATTTGATTCGAAAGTAATCCCATCTCAAATACAAAATGTCGAAGCAATACTTCTCTTTCTTGTATCATAGCATAGAGCCAGAATGTCGCAGAAACATGAAGTTGCAAGCCAAACGTCCCCTAACCACAAATCCAAGCAGCGATTAAAACCAGAAAGAGCCTCCCTCGGAAATCAATAGTCGTGGCTACAGCGGCGGAAAATCAAAGCGACAACACGTCTCGCGCCTACTATCGCAGACATAAATGTTAATTTTACATAGTGTTTTGTATAGTTACTTATGAATGAATGATTTATTACCAAAAAAGGAGTGACATGCAAATACAGACAACATGTGTGGCGCGGTGGGCTAATATACCCGCTAGCAACGCAATAGGTTGCGGGTTCGATTTAATGTTTGTGTAATCCACAGATATTTGTTTCTGGTCTGGATGGCTTTCAATATCTATTATTAGTATGTATTTACAAAAGAAAAGTAAATATGTAAGAATTATTATATTCGTTAACCTAACCACCATGACACAAGCATTAAGTTGCTTAGCTTGGGGTTAGGTGGCGCTGGTGAAATGTCCTGAAATATTTATTTATTTTATTATACTTAGTTATAATACTTTTAATGTGAACACATGTCATATTATAGAAAAGAACACTATAGAAGACGAAAGTTTGTACATAGATAAAGCTCTGTGCACTTAGGTATAAAATACAGTTGATTTTGTTTCCTGTCAATATAATTACAAATTTAGGATCATTCAGTTCGCTATATTAGGAGAAAAGTTATAATTTACATTCATAATTTTAAATTTATAATATTAGCAGTAGTTAGTGTAAATGAAAAAGATTATATACTACCTTTATCTTCGTATCTATCATATGTAATTTCAGCCAATAAAATAGTAAATGTGTTTTTAGCTAAAACAATATATCAAAGCCTTATTTTGTTGCCATCTTTTTGCGAATAATAACACTTTTATTTTGAGTACCTACTTGATATATTGACGAGCCAAAAGCCTCCGTAACCTTAAGTATATGTAGCTGCCTAATAACATTATTACTGAACTTTTTTGTTACATGTTGTAAAGTAAGGATACTTATAATTCCACTACCTGTTAAAACAAAATTTCTCAGATTGGACAGTAGGTGACCTGAATAGCTAATGAACACAACGAGCCAGATATTTTTCAATTGACCATAGAATTGTTCAAATTGTATGCTTTTTTTTCATGTGTATCTTTTTTCTGTTTTTCTAATGTCAATAAATTACTTTTTCATTTTTTTCCTTTTTTTTAAAAAAGAGATGTGCAAAGCTGGCTGCATGGAAAAGAACGCTCTAAGTGATGTGGCCCCCCATAGTGGACCTTAATATAGTTAATTTAATTTTGAGTCTATTCTGTAATAAATGTTGATTTCAATAAAGAAAACCTATTGTATTGTAAACTTTTTTTGTAACCTGTAACCGGTAATAATTCCACCTGTTAAAACAACATTTCTTCTCAGATTGGACAGTAGGTATCAGTTCATCTGGGTCGTGACCCCAATTCAGCTAATGAACACAAAGAGATATTTTTCCTTTTATTTAATAAGCGATTATCCCGACCCAGAAAATGTAACAGGAACAAATATAATGGTCGCTAAACATCACTTTATATTGACCTATTTAATATTAGGTAGGAAATGACCGATGTCCACTAAAAACAGCTATAAGCTACCTAACTTATTACCTACTTACTATCAGATTTGCTCGTTTGCCATCTACAGCATAAAAAAAACAAGACTAACAATTAGCAAAATGTATCTACAAAAAGAAATTTGGCATACACACATTATTTTTTGACCTCTGTTGTCTAAACGATATGTATATGTAATTTGATTTGATTTAGATTCGATACTCGTATTATGACTCTGTAAGCGAAGCTTAGCGTATGGACTAAGTATGGATGCCGCATTGCCGTTTGCCGTGATGTCCGTATATGGATCGGGTTTGGAGGAATTAGGTATCACTTTTCTAGACTTTTCTAGATTATCGTCGACCGCATCTCCACTTTCCATCATGTGGGATGGAACGTAAGCTCATTTAGTATAAAAAGTACATCTTCCTGCCTATTCTCTCGTTGAAATAGAGTTCGTGTTTAACGAAAGATCTCTTCAAATGAAAAGAAGACTGAAAACGTGGACAAAATGGTTTATCAAAACCCAAATATTTGATTTCAAATATAACCATGTTTTGAACATAAACCCCTTTCATAGTACTCAATGAAAAGGGGGTCCTTTAATATACCGTTACCTTATTTCATATTCGTCGTTTACCTTTTTTATTATGACCTATCAATTTTTTATGGATTTTTTAGGGATGCCTTATTAACTGCATACCATTAAGAGCTTTAACAGCCTTTGCATGTAAATTGAAGTCATTTAAAAACGTATTTATGGACACATTCAGTTAATTAATTGGAATAGGTTATTAATCGATGTAAAAAAATATTTTAGTAGAAAAAAATTTGGGGTTATGTATTTTACAGCCCACCTGGAAAAAAAACATGCATAGCTAATGGGAATATATAAGTAGAAATACACAAAACTTAATTGTGTACACGTCGTCCTTGTTAATAACTGGTGGACCGCGCGTAACTCGTATCGTCTAAGTGCTTGTTCACGCTATAACACGCGGGCGCGGGCGCGGGCACGGGCGTGGGCGTGGCAGAATTTGCTTACACCGCACGTGCGTTTTACGTGAACACTTTCATAGCGCGTCGTATGTTTGATATTTCGCGCCCGTGCCCGCGCCCGCGGGTACACGTGAACAAGCCCTAACAGAAAATATCAGTGTTTCTGTACTATGTCTAAATATATAAAAGGAAAGAGTGACTGATTGACTGACTGACTGATCTATCAACCTACAGCTCAAACCGCTGAACGGATTGGGTTGAAATTTGGAACACAGGTAGGTTTTATGATCTAGACCTCCGCTAAGAAAGGATTTCATTATGCGGGCAAAGCCGCGAGCATAAGCTAGTTTTACATAATATACTCGTATATAAACTTTTGAATTTGCCTTTTGAATTTTTGTTGGTTGTCTGGAAGAGATCGCTCTAAGCGATAAGGCTGCCCATCGTGGACATTAATATTTGTACTTTAATTTAGTTTTTAGTCTATATTGTTAATTTTTGTCCCAATAAAGAGTATTGTATTTAAACACTGTCTATTTAACAAAACCACATCAAAATCTGTTGCGTAGTATTTAAGATCTAAGCATGCATAGAGAGATAGACAGCGGGAAGCGACTTTGTTTTATACTATGTAATGATATATCTTAAGTGATACATCCAAACGTAAAAAATATTATTCCATTGATACACATAAAAAAATCTTCAATTAAAAGGATCCTCAGGCAGTATGCTGATAAAGCTCAGATAAATACGGTAGTTCAAACAGAAGCCATGGGAAGCAATCAAACCTTTTATTACCTTTCATTAAGTTCTTCAACTCTTGCAAACAATATAAAGATCCTATCACACTGTCGTTAAAAGACAATGATTAAATATTTAGATAAACTAGTTTTTTTTTAAATAGAAGAAGTTTTTTTTTTAGTTTAAACATTTCAGCCTTGTTATCAAAATATATATAGAAAAGTAGTTAAATTGACAAAACTTAAAAAGTACACGCTTTTTCCTTAAGCATTAGTTACACGACATTTTCATTTATTTTTTTAGTGGACATTGTTTAAAACGAACGAAGTGAAATATTCCTTTTATAAAAATATCTTTCATTAATTTCTCTATTAATGTTCAAAAGTCACAACAGCAAATTTAAAGCTTGAACAGGCAACAAATCAGTCTCATTCCCAATTGTGGTATATTTTTTTTATTTCAAAGAGTAATATCCGCCTTGTAGCTTAACCAAAACAGACCCAGATAAACGTGTCAAACGCCCAGATAAGAAAAATAAAAAACCCATTCTAGGGACAAAATATTCCCGCGCTAGAATAAGCCTCTCCGGACACCAAATGAAAAGAGGAAATTCATTACGAGCTTGATACCAGGCTTGTCTCGCAGTTTGCGCCAACCGCTGCCTTTAATGGTCGCTGGTAATATCGGAAATCGTTAGCTTCGCCTCGCAATGATTGGTGGTGCACCGACATTAGGGCGAAGATAAAAACTCGTAGGCATAGGTTACATTATGGTTTTGTAATTTTTTGTGTCACTTTTCCGTTCTATGTTTCTAGTGATCTTTTACGTCTTTTTATGATTTTTAAATTTCAATTGGCGTGTATACTGGCTACGTTCAGCGATTGAAGTTATACATTTTATACAAGTTTGAAAAGATGAGAACCTATCTTATGTATCTATTATTTTAGGGTCTGAAAAAGAAATCTATCTTTTTTTTTATGTGATGAAGTAGAAGACGCTCTCCTGATGTTAAGAGATAACGGCTGCCCATAATCAGTACCTAGGATTTCACAATTATGTGAAATTCTAGGAGCACTGCACCAACGCTTCTTACTCAAGTGTAATTTGATTTTAAGACTCTTTAGCCCAGTAATTTCACTAGCTACAATGCCCTCCTACCGGAGCACAGTAATGTTTGCACATCTCTGTTCAGGAGGTAGAATAACTGAAACCTAGACGACCTCCTGCAAAGGAAGTCTACCCCGGTAAAAAAGAAAGGAGGAAAAAAAGGAGGTCTACATTTGTAATTAAATACCTAAATCTTTTCTCGATCTATTCAGTCATGTATGTTTAAAATAGTAAGTTTTCGCCTCTATAACTTCGTATTATAACTATAATTTGTAAAGTATAAGCTATATACACCCCAAAACTTATTTAACCTCCTTAAATTCAAATTTAAAGTTAGAATATCACAAGTTATTAACATAAACGCATTACAAAACTTTAAAGTAGACCTTGCAGGAGCAAATTAACACAGTTACTTAATTCTCCCGAAACTAGGAAACTGGGGGTACATAATGTATAGCGGTGACCGCTACACAATTAAACTTTTCTGGTTTGTGTAACTGGATGGTGGAAGCTTTCCTTTAGAATCTGTTGCTATTTGGAGGTTTGCATGGTATTGATCACTTAAACCCATATAAAAATATTATGTATTGACGTATTATTATAAAACATTGTATTTTGTACAACTTTTTTTTTATTATAGGTATTTTGTCGTTAAATCTTTTTTTCTTTCGTGTTAGGAGGATTTTAACTAAACTGTGAACGCATGTTAATATAAAAAAAACAATGGGATTAAAAGGCACCCCATACTATACAAAATCGTATAGATAGTTATATATACTTTTATTGGTAAAAAAGCGCTACGAAACTACTTGTAAAATCTAAATTGCTGCATATTTTGAAGGTTATTGTTCAACATTAACTGCATTTTTTATAATACCTACTATTTAATGATTAGTATTCAACGGTATTACCTTGAATTAATGGGATTATTTAGTACTATTTAATGGTCACCCTTTTTTTTTATTCACCTCAGTTTTTTAAACTTTTAACGAGGTAATTTACATTAACATTTACATCAATGTAGCTGCCCCCTTACTTTAGAACCCGTTTGTAACTGACGATGTGCTACTTCATTCAAGTAAGCGGTAAAGCTTTTATTGCTATATTAAGTGAGCTTTAGCGACAATAAAGAGAACTAAGGTCTGAAAGGGTACCGTTTGCATACTTATTTATGTTGCAGATTGCTTTAAACTGCTTTCTAAAGATGTAAAAGAGAAGGAATACAGGTTTGGAAATTAGTCTTGGGCTTGTTTGGTTTAAATATTATAATAAGAAATTTTGTGTGTATGCGTCACTTTTTACTGATTGGCTAAATGATTGGTCTGATTTTTTTATGGATATAGTTCTACCCCGGGAACAATAGGTATAGGAAAAAAATCGCAGAATACCGCAGGGTATAACACGTATTGCAATAAAACATCATTTCTTATGAAACGAAAAAGAGAATAAATAATACTTCAGTCTATAGTTGTAGAAAACACTCGTATTAAGGTTTAAGTTTTTTAAGGGAATATATTACTCCCTTAAAAAAACTTATACTTCAAGACTCAGATCAAAAATGTTGCGCTAACTCATCATCTAAACCAACAGATCGACGTGTCTTCAGAACTTAGTTCTCAGAATGAAAAAAACAATGGTTAATGGCGTAGTTATACCTCATCAGTAATTAATTACAAAATGTCTCATTAAACAGCAGCGTAAATTGACCCGCATCGCAACGCACCTCCGTTTTAACAACAAACAGTAAATGTACAAAAATCCACAAACATAGGGGCCATTATTTGCGGACGTCACCCGCCCGGATGTCGGTAATGGCCGAAAATGCGGAAAATGGCCGAAAATTGGACTATTCATTACAGCTCTGCTAGTTTTGTTCACGCAATACCAGGTGTGTCCGGTACTTTTGTTCACTTTTGGTTAGATTTTGACCACTATCTTGTTTTATGTTCGAAGATTTGTGTAAGAAAATGAACCGTTTTGTAATTTATTGTTTAATTAATTTGTTTTTTTTGTATGTACTTCGCGACTCGCGCTATGCAAATCTGCCTATTTATTTTGTTAGTAGCAATAATAATTAGTAGTAATAATATCTTAAGTACCAAAGCTATATTTTTTTAATTGGGCAATAAATGGTTTTTTTTTTCATTTTATGAGATGGAATGAGACAGAATCTAGAAGGGTTAGATAAATCTGACGAAACGCTGAGCCTATTCCCATTGGCGAGTACAATATTTTTTTACACACTTTGTAAGCGTAAGCAGTAAGATAGAGCCAATAAATTATTTTCATTTCATTTAGCAGGATTACAGTTATGCTCTGTTATGAAAAGAATCAGCATCAAAGGTCAAGAAAATTGGTTCTATTACAGGAACCGCGTCTTTGCCAACTGGCTTACTTACCACCACAACATCATACAATCTTTTGCAGGCTTTGTGGTAAAAAGAGAAGATAAAAAGATGTACAATATGTTTATACACAACATACCGATACACATTATTGTACAGATACGTTATGGATGTGGATGTGTTCGAGACTTCGAGACACTTTTTGTCATAATATGGAAAAAAGTTTTATATATCGGTATTGAGGTAAAATTCGATTAGCACAGTTACTCTAGAGCATCTATCAACCAAGTACCTACGAGTAAATGTTCTTTTATAATTTGTGACATATTTTTATTCATTTTCGGCCAAAAATAAAAGTATTTTTAAGTAATGATCCGTAACGAGTGCGCTCAAAAATTTATGCCCGCCGATGTAATTATAAAAGGCAACAGTTTCGCAACAATTAGTGGGCTTCAAATGGCTTATGTCGAGTTAATAGAGCCATAGGCTGCTGTTTCGGAATTAACATTCGCTGCACATTGCTCGTTTATTTATGCGGCTTTAACATGGCGTATCTTTAATTATATATTTTAAATAATATACGAGTGTGCAACGAAGATTGCAACTTATTTAATGTTTATGTAGCGTTTAAATACATGCGCAATTAAACACACACACACACACACACACACACACACACACATCCTCTTTTATTTTTTATATTAATGTACCTACTAAATAGCTTGACCACTGATAAAAAGCTACTTTCGCATTTCCTGGTATAATATTTGTATTATAATATGTAGTTCTTACATAGGCTCTTTACATATATCTTCAGCTATATTTCAATCCATTTTATATAAAGGTACATGGACTTTGAGACGTAATCCAAACATGTCGTCTACCTTTGTATTAAAAAAACTAAAATTTGGCATTGATAAGATAGATATGTTGTATCTTTAAGTTTACGTACACATGCAAAAAACTGAGCTAAACTGTAATTGAGATCGACGAGAGTAAGTGCCTAATGTTGCAAAGCTGTGGAAAAAGTACGTTTAAAAAGATTTTAACTTGGTTCACTATTTGTCAATTGATTCTTACTTAGAATATCGTTACACGAATAAAAGTAAGTATTAAACCTATCTAATAAAATTCCAAATGGGATGCTGAAAGATTTCAAATAATCGAATAATATTCAATTCGCGCTGTTGAATTTTCAATATTCGTTTCTTACTGATGTTAATCCCCTAGGAGTGCGATAACAATTCGAATAACTTTTAAACTTTAACTTTCATGTGTTATACGAATTCTTTGGAGAATTTGGGATATAAATCATTTACGATACTTTGTTTAATATTTCAACTTTTTTCAGACAGTATGATTTTTTTAACGCGTTTAAGTATTTGTCAATTTTAATTACTACGAGTATTTTAGACGTGTTTTAGACAATCAAAAATGTCGTGAAATTAGTTTATTTCATGAAATTCTTGAGAATTTCATAATATATTATATCTTTACCGTGATTTTGTGTAAAGTTTCAACAATCGGACCACAACATCTACCTCTAACTAGGTATATTATAGCGGTGGTTGGCCATACTTCATGTGTACCTACTGAGTAGACGACAGTGTGAGTAAGACCAAGGTCTTACTTCAACCACCAACCAAGGACCAAGGTCTTGGACACAAGTGTCCAAGAAATGCGTGGGGGGTATTTTTCGGAATGCGTGGAGGGACTTTTTACTTTTTTTGGTAAAACTGTAACAGCGGCCGTGGTTGGCCTCAAGTCTCGTCAGAAGTAAATCGGTTCGGGTTTACGCACCAATATAGCATAATTAAAATGGGTCTCTAAATTCTTTAAATATTCATTTTTTATTATCACTTTTAGAGATAAATATACCCACCTCCAATATTTTTTATTTCACAGTTAAAATTCCATCCCAAGTGAGTTATTCGAATCGTCCAAATTGATGTACAAGTTAGCTAACTAAATCGTATTTTTCAGAATATCGAGTTGGATATCTAGAAATAGTTCCAGACATAATACCATTTGCATAGCTGAAAGCTCACGAATAAATTCTTATTTGACATGTTTACGAGTCTAACCGTAAGTGTATGAATAATCCGCGTTTTTACTTTAATCTTATTTGTATAAACTAGATAAAGAATGGCATTCAAAATCTGTAAGTGAATTAGGGTTTTCGCACACTATGCGCATTATTTCTGTCTTATTTGAAGTCATTCATTATTACATTCATTACCATCCTTCATCATTGAAATCATTGATGATAATATTAGTAGTTTGTGTTTATTTTTATGTCAGTGTCAAGTTTTGTAAATGTTGGTCCATTATAAAGAATACTATTCTATTCACATTATCGTGTGCATAACGTAGGTGTAATTTTGTAATTCCCATTGACACACAGACTCATAAAGTTATGATATATCGCGCATCTACTTAAACCTAAAATAAATCAACTCGAGTGAAATTTTAAGAAAAACTTTTTAATAAAAAACTTTTATTATTATTACCATCTAACACCAAAGTACTCGTCAAGACGAATCAAATGAGCCCAAACTCGATGAACTAATAAGGTCTACCAACGGGTTGCGTCGTTTAATTACGAAGTTCTTATGGCCACCTTCCTGCTCCATCATCAGATCTGCTCCATGTCATAATAATATTGCATTGTCATCCGAGTTATACATACTGACATACCAGTAACTGACATATCAGTAACCAAGTGCGGTATCGCACCACATCCAATAATTCGAATAAAAACAATAATAACTTTGGATTTTTTTTTGGGAAATATCAACCAATTTTTATTTGAGAATATCCAACAAACTTATTTCAGCTCCTCAACTAATGCTCTAGCAAATAAAGTACGAAAAGGTTAAGTCACTAAGTCCTTTAGAATATTTCAGCATTAGTAGATTACGTAAGAACACGCTCGTGTTTTCATCTCAGCAACCCCTCGGGCCATGAGTCATCATACGGCCTGTGCCAAGGAAGTAGGCGCCATATGAAAAATCGGCCGCGAACAAAACCCATAAATAGCCATATTATCCGATCCTCGAACAAATTCTTAGCGAAGTCCCGTCGCATGGGAATATTTGTGTTTTACAGCTCACCTCATTCTCGCATTTATGGCATCCCTTTCATTTGATTTCTGGTGTCACAGTGTAAAACAACATAGGCATTAGAAATATTATTACAGCTTTTCAGCTCTCGTTTGGCCACTTTGAAATTTACGTTTATAAAACAGTTATAGATGTAAAATTATAATAATTATTTATTATTTTTTAGAGTTTGTAAAATTTGTACTCTAACCAGAGTTTATATAGGTCATAAAATGTTAAAAAAAAATACGTACCTAATGAAGATAAATGTGTTTACAATAAATGCAGAAAAGGATCCCTATGAGTTTCTTGCCCATTCTTCTTAAAGAAGTGTTTTCCAAATGGGCTGACGGCTGAACAGATCTAAATAGTTATTAAATTTACTTTCTAAAGGACATATTAAAGTCTATTTAAATAAATTCATTTTAAATTTGAATCTACAAGTGATTATTTTTTAATCTCAAATTCTTAAAGATCAAGCTTCATATAAAATTAGGGCTATCTCTAATACAATTTTCTTATCATCCTAATACGTGGACGTGCTTCTTCAAAATTCTTACACATTTTACACTGTGCCTATTCTTTACGAGGCAGCTGTGATTCCTGCCCTTGGGCTAAGGACGGTAGGACCATATTTTTGTAACAAGATATGACTTGGATTAGGTTATCCCACGCGTCTTCGGTGAAAACCTTTTCATAAGATTTTCGGTGAGAATGAGGCTTTACGCGAACGCAGGAATATCATATTTTATGAAAACTAATAAGGTCTATCAAATAGTTAGCTTTATTTTTATATTGGCTGTTGGCACCTTCCTTGATTTTTGGACCTTATTTAATAATAGATCCTTGCCCTACTAATATTATAAACGCGAACGTTTGTAAGAATGTATGGATGTATGTTAGATTGTTACTCTTTCGCGCCTAAACGGGTGGACCGATTTAGTTGAAATTTGGTATAGAGATAGCTTAGACTAGCCTTTATATTATTCCAGAAATCTAGGCTATATGTACAGCGGTAAAACCACTGACAGCTAGTTTAAAAATAAATTCCGATAAAACCACTGGGCGTAGCTAGATAAAAAATAAATTATTGCTAAATAGGTACAAATAGCTCAATAAGAGATTTAATATTATCGGTTGATGCAGAGGATTCATTACTTGTAGTGTAAATGATTAGTTTGTAAGTGTGAATGTTTACCAACGCCAAAACGTTTATTTGTATTAAAAATTACTTGTTAAGTCAGGTAGCCATGGGAAATTTCTGTCGACGAAGGCTATCATAATTCCCGAGCTAAAATCAAGCTAATAAAAAATTAAGTGGCGATTTTTAATTTCAGTTTGACTGCAGAAAACATACCGGTCGTAAAACCACTTTAATTAAATAAATAACGAAACTGAGGTGGAAACTTAATGGCTCTATAAAATTTCTAGCATAAGACTAATATACAGCTCCATATATAACAAGAACTTTTTATATTATTAAGGGTAGAGTTCGACCGGCCTTAATTTGCTACCCGTTTTCAGGGACGTTTGGAACATTTTGCTTAACTATCAGGCGCAATATCAAAATGTTCATTGTAATTTTTTATTAGTCAAGTGCCTATGTCAGAAGGAACTAAATGAGATGCACAAGACCTAAAGGTAAGGTTTTTACAGAGAAAATACGGGTCTTCATTTCTCTGTGATAATATGATAATAATTAGTTTTTAAGTGTTTAGTTTTTAAGTTTTTACCTTTTAAGATTTTTATGGTTAAATAAATATATTTATTATTGATTAAAAGATAATAATGATAAATTAAACGTCTATAGGCGATGATAACCGCTTATCATCAGGCGCTCCTTATCCTCCTATCCTTGCGTGTCTCTTATGAAACACACATGTAAAAAAAGCATACAGATCCGTAAATTCCCCAGTCACAAAATAATATGTAAAAGCCAGTAATCCTAACATATAAATTTATATGTAAGAAAAATCCACGCCCAAATTAAGTTTATTACGTATTGTATCAAACCATAAATTCACACATCGACAAAGAAACCAATCGCGCTGTCTCGCGTGTTTCTTCCATAAATCTGTTTATATGTTATTATTAGAGTTGCCATGAATAGTGATTTGGTCGAATACCGAATATTCGGCAACGAAAGAAGAGAGAATTCGGCAACCGAATTGTCGGCCGAATATTTGGCCGCCATTTCGGCACAAAATACATGCTTGTGAACTTATTTGAAAACATTTCGTACTAGACCGGGCGGCTGATCCTTACAAGTAATGGGCAGCAACGAAAATCAAATACCCAAACATTAAAAAATATACTTAAGTGCTTTTTTTCTTTCATCTTTCGTTTCCTGGGAATTATGATATTCTGAAGCTAGTATAATTTCACTACACATTTCACATCACGACGAAAAGCGAAATCGTGTGCTACCAAATATGATGAAAAGCTTGTTTTAACCTTCACAACTTACCACTGATCAATTTACTTACTAAAGAATTGTTTTTAATTAGTCTATTCTGTCCTACTGCTGGCCAAAGACCTCCCCCAAATCCCTCTAAGCATGCCACCTCAGCCCATCCGTCCTGGTACGGCTAAGTATTATTAATTTTGAACATTTTTTTCCATAATTTGGTATTCGGTATTCGGCCGAGTATTACAAAATTTGGCCGAATACCGGAATATTCGTGGCATCTCTAGTTATTTTTCTTTATATGCTGTACGTATGAATGGTACATCATTAATCTAAGTAATAAATATCTGCGCCCCTGTACTCCGCAGGCGGTTGTGTTATGATCCGTCTTGATGGCCACTGTGAGGGAGCACTTAATAAAATGCGTTTTTCCAATTTATTTTTATATTTTCCCTGCAAATAACATATAACGTAGATGCCGCGAGTGTACGAAAGCTAGAGAGCTAGAGAATTCGTGTATTTTTAAGAAAAAATGTATGAAATTATGGCAATAGACATGAGATAATAGTATAGTTAAATGGCGGTCTACATCTAGGTTTTGATTTTGATGATTAACCAGTCGAATGAAGATTTTATGGATTGTTTTTAATATGTGGCAATAAAGGTTTAATCACTTATGTACTCTCCTCTCCTTAGATTTAATTTTGATTTGGACCGCCAAAATTATAACACTTCATTTTTTATAGTTCTTAAATTCTTTTTGTACATTTTTTAGTGTTTTCTTTAGTGTATATCTATTTATACATATATCTACATCAATCACTCGCGGCATCTATTTTAATATATACTCCATGTTTCCCCCGTATGAGGCTGTTTAAGTGCTCTTGTCGTTTTAAGATGCTAATAAAATTAAAGGATTTTTTTACCCTCAAATGAACAGTAATGTAGCAAAAAAGCTGTACTATTCTAATCAATAAAGTATTTAAAAAATGTTTGTGTTTAGTAATTCTTCATTTTTACGCGAACGAAAATAAATGCTTTATTATTATTTTTTTAGTATATTTTTATAGAGACGCGGTCTCTATAAATATTTATGCTCTATATATTGCATAGGGATAATATTCTTTGCACCAAGAATGACTCTGAGCGAGTCACCACACCATAATTTGGATCCTGGCAAATAGAAAAGAATATTATAATTAGTACCTTATAACCTCACATAAGTTTTAATAATTAAATCAAAATATCGTTACAAAAATTTCCCCAATAGTCCAGTAAAAGAAGAAATGTGGATCGAAAAGTCGAAAGCAGAAAAACTAACTTAGTAACTTTGTTTGGACTAGTTAGGAGACAAACATACTAAAAGTCCCCACCCCTCCGAGGTGAGCCCGAGGAGGGGGAGGCCGAAGAAGGTCCCATTTTTAGGTTTTTTGCTTATATGTCAAAAACTGTGCGTTATAGGATATTTTGTTGTACTACATTATTAAACCTCATAAAATTTTCTACAACTTCGGCCTTGACACTTTTTATCTATCTTCAATCGTTGTCCAGCTATGAGCTTCCAAACGTGGTCTATTTTGAAGACGCTTAAATTAGTTTTCCATACAAAGTTGGTAAAAAAATCTTACAAATAAAATTTGACCAACTTCTGGTTATCGTATCATAATGAAACTTTGCAAATGTCTAGAAATCTGATGACAGTTTAATAATCTGGTACCACTGAGCTGATCTGATGATGGAGCCAGGAGGTGTCTACTGAAACTCTTCAATGGCTATTAGTAAAACCGGCGACTTTAGGCTCATTACATTCGGATTGATGAGACGTAGGCACCTCCTGGTCCCTTATCAGACCCTCGACAGCAAGTGTTATGAAAAAGTCTCATCGATTCGAATGTAATGTGCCCAAACTCGACGGGTTTACTAATAGCCATTGAAGAGTTTCACTAGACACCTCCTGGCTCCATCATCAGATCAGCTCAGTGGTACCAGATTATAAAACTGTCATCAGATTTCTAGACATTTGCAAAGTTTCATCATGATAAAACAACCAGAAGTTGGTCAAATTTTATTTGTAAGATTTTTTTACCGACTTTGTATGGAAAACTAATTTAAGCATCTTCAAAATAGACCATGTTTGGAAGCTCATAGCTGGACAACGATTGGAGATAGATAAAAAGTGTCAAGGCCGAAGTTGTAGAAAATTTTATGAGGTTTAATAATGTAGTACAACAAAATATCCTATAACGCACAGTTTTTGACATATAAGCAAAAAACCTAAAAATGGGACCTTCTTCGGCCTCCCCCCCCCTCGGGCTCACCTCGGAGGGGTGGGGACTTTAAGTATGTTTATCTCCTAACTAGTCCAAACAAAGTTCTTAAGTTGGTTTTTCTGCTTTCGACTTTTCGATCCACATACCCTTTTTGAGCACTCATTGACTGGGCTACAAGTACTGTTTTTCATTAGATTTATTTGCGAACTGAGTTAAGCTGTCATGACGTCATGTCCCGATGGAGTCGACTCTAAGAACTTGGGGACTTCAGTAACTTTACAGCGTTTTTAGTTAAGCGTATTAGTGACTATTCTGTTAACATCTTTACAAACTTTACATAAAGGAGGAAGAATTTATCCCGCCTTCTAGGTTTAGTCTTTCTAAGCATCTTACGTGGTCCATCGTCGACCTCATTTTCACTTTCGATCAGGCGGGATGTGGTCGTAGGCCTACGGCTAATAGTCGCTAAGCCTCTGTCTCGCTCGCACGATATAACAAATTGTCAAATAACAATTAAAAAAAATTAACTTTTTGAAAATGTGTTAAATTGAAAATTTAGCTCATATTTTTATAAAATTTTTTAAATTATAACCAGTTTGATACTTTATAAAATGGTTGCGGCATGTTTAAAGATAGATATTTTAAATATAATTGAGAATGCCATTGTTGTTCTTTAAGGTAGCAAACTGGGAATAATTATAAAAATAGTATAGAAATATGAGCAAAATTTTCAATTTAACACATTTCCATAAAGTAAAATTTTATCAATTGTTATTTGACAATCAGTAGGCTGTTTCCTATAAGATATGTAGGAGGCAGTCGTTAGGTCATGTTGCAGGCCCTGTAGTAATCTTGGCGACCTGAAACTGCAACATATAGGTTCGCCACACAACCTATAAATTGTGATTTGACTCTGACAGTGTAAGTAGGGAAACCTGCTCTGTAGGAGTATAAACCCCAATTATTATTATTATTATAACAGAGGCTCAGCGACTATTAACCCCTTAGGTATAAATAAAAGTCTACCACTATCTATGGTCGCATCATTGCTTAACATCACGCGAGATCGTGGTCAAAGGTTAACTAACCTATAAATAAAAAAATTGGTCTAAAAAAAAATAAAGATTCAGATTAGATATATAACTCTTTATTGAACACCATGATATTAGTATATTACAAAAAATATGGAATATGATATTCATTTCATATTAAAAAGTGTTACAATTAGCTTTACCGCTTAAAGTGATTTATTTGAGTGTTCATTATTATCTTCCACATCATAATATTATTTTCCTATAATATGCGGCTTTCATTTATGCACATAGTGTAAATAGGTTGCCTTCAAATTAACATAAAAAAATTCACGAAAACAATATAGGTATTCATGTAGGTAGATATACCTCTAGTTAGAACAAAAATACCAGCTAGGCTTGAAACAAGTTCACCCAACGGAAATAAACCTAGTGTCCCATTTGTTGTTATACTCCCACCGGTTTTAGTTTCAACGCAAAAAGGGGATTTTTTTGATTGCGACCTGTCGCTTCTAAATGACACAAACCGTATTTTTTTGTTGTTTCACCGAGTTAACGCTAAAAGCTTAGCGGTTTCCGCCGAGTTTCAAACAGGGACACAATTTCCGAGTGCTTTTTGTGGGACCAACTTTGACCGGGACAAATATTTGGGACATATTTCTAATAAACATTTCTACTGTTGCGCAGTTCTATTGCGGCGACCATTTTATAATTGCATTCGACAGTTGAACATAATGTCCCTGACGTTAATAGTTACGATGTGCAATTATATAGTGGTTGAATACACAAAAAGCATTATTTAAGTTTGAGGAGTGTCTTGCTTTGAATCCCTAAACTAGTGAAAATTTATTCACTGACGAGTATTGTAAAACTTCTACCTATTTAGGATACAAATACCTACATTTACTAACACGAAGGACACATGTGAACGTATGTATATAATTTAGGTTTCAAAGAAAACATTATATATTTTATTAATTTGGATTTTGCCAATTTTGGTTTACTTTTGAACGAGAATTGATCTGGCAAGATTTTAATTTCAGATAGATAAATAACTTTTAAAATTTTCAGTTTTTAAAAATCATGTTTAAAAACAGAAAAATACTGAGTCCATGATATATCGCACTCAAAGACTAAACTTTGTTTTACACGATCACGATCGTTTGAAGCCGATCGCCATATATCTTGATTCGAAAATATCGATAGTAAAAAGGAAAGTTGGGACTCGCTTCCACCATAAATAATACTTTAGTGTCAATATTAACAGTAAGGACGCTTGTGCTGTGTTTTAACGACCAGTAACGCAATTTTGTTCTTATGAGTTATGGCAACCACATTAAAAGGAAACCTTGAATTAATGTTTTCACATTATTGGAAAATAACACAACTAGCTAATCTAGGAGACTTTTGCCTGCGCTAGGAAATCCTTTCTTAGATAATAATTATAATTAGTGGTTTACGCCATGAAACCTAATGTGTGTGCCAAATTTCATTACGCATCGAATAAATGCGCGTGCAAATTTCAGATGTTCATATAACTTTTTTGGACGGAATTTAAAATAAATAGAGGTATTTTTAAAGTATTTCTACTACTTATATGTTATTCTCTGATCACACTTCCCTTTAGGTTACTATAATTTATTTGCTAATGCACCGTTATCACAATTTAAAACCAATTATTAATTATAGTAGTAGTATTTACAATTTTTTTTCTGTTTTATTTTTTCAGCGCTCATGACAAATAGAGCCAGTAGTTGCATTGCCCATACTGTTAGTATAAGCACCATAGTGTACCGCAGGGTGTCGGCTGCAATACATAAATTGGAAAGACTTTTGACAGGAGATCGGATAAGGCAGGGGTGCGCGGGGTCTGGAGGGTGGGAGGGGGTGGTTTTGGCGTTTTTATCGCGATTATAATCGGCTTTGGTTGGACAGAGGGGAGGATGACAACGTCCTGCATTTCGATGCAGTTGCTCTGTTATAGATTAATCCTCGGGGAGCGTTTTCAACTTAATTCTGCTTGGAAATATGGTACTTTCGTATAAAAAATACCGATTTTAAGCTTAAAATATATGTATTTATGTATCACGTTTGCGTGAATCCTCAAATGTTATCTCGTACTAAGCACACATCTATGTACATATTACGTTATGTTCCGTTTATTTACAAAGATGAATCTAAATACTCACGAATCACTCAGTGTAAAAATATTTCGTGTTACTTGGGCTTCAAAAATATTACGTGTTACTTGGGCGTATGTGTCTCTGTACGTTTAGTCTTACGGTTATAGTAGGTACATACAACACATACGAAGACAAAGATTATAATTATTATCTTTAGAATATGTACTAAAACTCACAATAATAAATAACTTGAAGCATCCGTGGAAACAGTTAATTACCTGAAACAGAAGATAACACGATTTAGAAAAGCTATAGCAGGCAGGATAGCAGGTTAACTCACAAATGAAAACCATAATTATGTGAAATAGACACAATTTAGATAATGTTACGTAACTGTTTCTTAGAAACCAATAATTTTCTTACTACGTACAACATGTAGATACCTAAGTATAACATGTACCTTTACCAAATACATGTTTTCCACAATATATATGTAAATAGGAAACTTCGCTTCATTTCTAATTTACAAGGGTCTTGAATTTCGGCAACTAAGCTTTATGTAACAATGGGAAGCAAATATAACCGAAACCAGCGGAAAATGGACTGACAGCTCCTTTGTAAAGCAGAAATGCGACCGCTAGCTCCGGGCTTGCGTCGAGGATACATCAAGTCATCACTTTTTTAATAGGCGCTCATGTACTGAATGATATTTGTGGAGCTTCATTTGAATCGATAGAATGATGAGGGTTTTTGAGATTGGGGGGATCTTGGGAGTACAAGTTTACTGCGTGGTAATAACAATTGTAGATAGATTGTGATACTACAATATCTTAACAATGTACTCGAACATTTTATGTAATAGGGATGTTGACAAGGATTTTAATTATTAATTTATAATTTTAATAATAATTTAGATTTGTATTTTTTTTTTATTTGTGGCTCTGGATCACGCTACGTCACACTTAGCTCTGAATTATTCACACACTCTTATATCATAGCACCTCGACCAAGAAACGAATATCAAGGTTATATCTCTGACATTTTTAAACAAATATACAAAGAAAAAAATACTTGTCCAATATTTTTTAATACCGACCGAGCACCCGGCTAGCGGGGATGCTCGGACGCTGCCTTGCATAGGTACACGGTCACACGGTTTTACCGGGGGTAGACTTCCTTTGCAGGAGGTCGTCTAGGTGGTACCCACACCTAGACGACCTTCATGATCGTATCCATCCGTTGGGGTCAACGGTGGCAGTTATTCTACCGCCCGAGCAAACATTACTGTGCTTCGGCAGGAGGGCACTGTAGCTAGTGAAACTACTGGGCTAAAGAGTTAACATCTTATGACTCTTGAGTAAGAAGCGTTGGTGCAGTGCACCCAGAATTTCACACCATTGTGAAATCCTGGGTGGCATTGTACTGATTATATTATGGGCAGCTTTATCTCTTAACATCAGAAGAGCGTCTTTCTTGTCTTCTTACTTCGTCGCATAAAAAAACACGGATATTCTCATACAGCTTTTTCAAACTTACAAATCGTCCATCAAAGCTTATTAAAAAATTAGAATTCAGCCTACAAAATAAACAAAATTATAACTCCTTAACAACTTTAAACAAGTCCGTAAGTCAACATAAAAACTAAAGAATTGTAAGAATACAGAGAGACTTAATGAATTGTTAAAGCAGTTGTTTTTAAAATAAACTTTTATTAATTTAGTTGGTTTACTTTTCCGTGTTTAGAATTTAGAAAGGTTCTTAAATTGTGGAAACTGGTGGATGCCTATAAAATATAGTAGTTATTAGGTGATATTGAGACCTGGCAGGACTCTTTGCGACGAACATATTCCATTGTTTATCCGCAAAATGAAATCGGTTAAATATAAACTATTGGAAAACAAAATAAAACTACTCAATATACGATAACTAATGTCCGAAATAAAGAAATTCGGCTTAAATTTAGTGTAGGCATGGTTTGTTTAATTAACACCACTGGACTCAATTAGTTACCAATAAAGTCATGTCTAAATGTCTATAACAAAATAATTTAAATTAAAAAAAAAAGAAATCAATTTAAAGTTCAACCAAAATATTACTCGAAAAACAGCGTCAAACAAAATGAACTCCTACTATTTATTATTAAGGTTCAAAATAAACGAAAACACAGCAAAATTGGTACAATGATTTGTTCTAACGAGCAATAAATTACGACCAATGAGGGCCAATTCGCTCTTAATACAGCAAATCAGGAAAACGCTTCGTAACGCATCAATTACTGGAGGAAGGTTCTACAGTTGAATCAACGTAAATGACTTGAGATTATTATTTTATATACTAGCTGCGCGCTGCTGTTTCATTTGCTGAAAGTATTAGGTAATCTTAATATATAAAACTCAAACATTCAATCACTAAGTCCATCGATCAGATTAATTTACTTCACTAATTTGTCAATGCACAGCACAAACAAACTGAACGGATTTGGTTGAAATTTGACATACAGATAGGTTTTCTGTTTAAATAATTTTATCTAAATTCGTTCAATGGATTGAGCTGTGCGTTGATGTTTCAGTTAGTCTAAATCAGAAAATTAGTTAAACCTACCTTTGCCTTTTATATAATTTAAGACCAGTAGATTCACGTGCCTTTTTTAAAGCAACACATGCAATTCTTTTCTTGAAAAGTTTGTCAGTCTTTCCTCAAATAATTTAGCCTTTTTTGAATCCTTATCATCACTGAAACATTTCACCTTATACCAAGTTGATCGTCCACGCCACCACGAACGTCAATAGGCAACAATATTCACCGGATTATTTGCAAATTGATTCAATTTAACGAACACGGGTAAGCTTTTAGAGTCAGCCGTTTAATGTGTTGCCACTTTCAACTTTGTTTGGGAACGATGAGGTAATAAATATGCGTAGGTGTGACAAATTATTGCCAAGATTTGGGCGTAATCGTATGTTATTAAAAGTGAGAATAAGCTTCACATATTATGTACATTATACATGCTGAGATGGATATCTGTGATTTTGGGACACCTTTTTACGGAAGAATTCCTTCATATTTAAATTCTGTACCGTGTTTAAGTCTTATGTAAATTTAGTCATAGTATTGTTTTCGCGAGATTTCAAAGAGAAAAACTATATCAGAAACATTACAATATCACAACATTTAAATCACATCCACATTTTAAATAGTCTGAAAAGGCAACAAAACAACTTCTCTTCACTATAACAGGAACTCCACAACATATTAAATTTGGGCAACAAATAGGAATCACCGCGTGTATTTTATAGATATTTATTAGAATTCTAGAGTTATAGACTAATGTAAATCAGCCCAAAGGCCCTCAAAACCAACTTGAGAGGCAATAAAAAGCATCTGCCCCTCGTAAAGTAGCGAAACTCACAACATTTCAACAGCTAATCAAAGCGGACGGTCGCTGTTACTGTTATAGAGGACGTTAATATAACTCATTACCTTAGAGGTGATGTCAGATAGCTATAGCGGGGTTATTATTTGGCTAACTTTGACAATAAGGTTTTGACGCCAAATCAGATATACTGAATACTGGGTAACTTTTATATTATGACAAGTTTAGTTGACGCCCTAATTTATGAACTGTGCTGAGCAGGTGATAGCAATTTTTGGTAACGTTGATAAAAAGGATTTGATGCCTTTTTGATGAAAATAGTTTACCCTGCTACTATGACCGATTTGAGCAGTTTAGTTTTCGACCTAATCTGAACTAAGCAGAGCAGTGGATAATAATTATGATAGTATTCTTCTGATCTGTGATTATGATGCATGTATTTGGCTAACTATGACAATGAGATTTCGATGCCAAATCAGTAACCTGCAGGGTTGCTATGGCCTGTTAGATCAATTTGGTTGCAAAACTAGTACCTTTAGATGAACGATAATTTGAACTTAATAATATTTACTACAATATAATCTATCTTAGATTCAATTCTGAACTTGAGTTGAAATGTATTGACCAACATAACCCCTTTATAACAGACATAGCTAACCTGCTATAAAGTTGCAGCCATTGTCCTTCCGAAGTTTTGCTAAACTTCGGTGGCTCGTTGTCTAATAGGGACGTTAAGCCATTACATAGCCTGTATAGCTTTATGTTAGCAAGTAGTTATAGCTTGCCGGTGGATACTAATCCCGCAATAATGGTAGTTATAACATCAGGGAATTAACGGGACTAAACAACATGTTTAACCTAAAAGTTTTGTTATCAACATTTTGAGTTTTTGTGCTATTAAGGATGTTGGCAAATTTATCGTCGCGCACACTGTGAAACTTTATGTCTACGCAATAAGGGTGTTGCTTTTATGTCATTAATTGCATTCATCTATTTACTAACCAAAGGATATTAATTTAGGTTGATGTTGTTCTCAAAATAGTCTGTCAAAGTTTATTACAGTCGTAAAATCATGTTCAGGCAACGCAGAAATCATTGCGAACTGAAACCGCAACATATAGGTTGGCTACACAGCCTATAATAATTTTTATTGTGATCTAGTACTAACACTTTGACACTAACTCTACACTAAGTAGGGGTGACTGACCTGTTCTGTTAGAGAAAAGTAAAAGTCTTGGCGACCAATGACGACATAAGAGCAGTCAGTCAAAAAAGTTTAAGGATTCACATTAACATGTAGCCAACTGACTTGACAAGAAGAAGTAACGAAATATATACCAATTATTAAAAATAAAATAAGAGTAACAAAATACTAGTTCACTGGCTGATTAAATCTGGTGTCCAGAGCCGACCCGCATGCGGTGCGTCCACGATTGCACACGTTTTTCACGCACCAATAGCGCCCAGTTTTCAAACCAACCTGAACCGGCTGCCACCGGCTCGGACCGAACCAATTGGATAAACAACCTGCTTGTTTACTTTTGTAACTCGCGCGTGTACAGTAAAAATTTGCAACCCGTAAAGGGAATCCTCTGAGGGGTGGCAATGGCGCGGAAATGCATAAAAGTTTAATGCCTAGAAGAGATTTTTACTGATTTCTTTGTTGTGGATAAGTGATGAGATCTGGCTTGGACATGTCTCTTGCAAAAATTATGTGATGCTTCCGTAGCCCGAGCGTGAGAAAGGGATGAATTTTCTGGTGTCTTTCTCGTATGCATTCTGTCCCTTTCTCAGTTATTTCTCTGTGAAACTCTTGTTAGCCCTTCTGGAAAGATCAAAGCGAATGCCTTAGTATTTTCAATTTGACGTGCATAATCGACAAATATTTGCATCTATTACTTCATATTTACGTAGGGAAAGACATCAAATGAAGAGTCACCCGGATCCTATTAAATATTGTTTGCAAACGTTATCAGACGAAATATACAGGCACTTATTTCAAGATGGGGTTGAAATATTAACAAAACATTTTCAAACTTGGAATACAGAAGAACGATTCAATTAGAAAATGCATCAAAATAGACCGCCTTTCGGAACCATGTCCGTTCAAAGGGGATCCACCCTAAAGAAAGGTCATTGACCCTCACCCGACTCACGCTCATGTTACGTTCATTAGAAATTCGTAATGCCATCCCTTTCACACATATTGTAAAAGTATATCCGTCTCGTTCGACCACTAAATAAATAATGCCGAAAATTCATACGTTGCTTAAGTGCAATGTGATACTTATTGTCAAAATAATTGAAAGTATCATACGTGAATAGAGTGTGTTTAGTGTCTCAAGAGTCATAGATCATGTACATAATATAATATTTATTTATTATGTACGAGTATGTTGTGATTCTTGTGGCCCACTTTGCAGTATATACTAACATTCCTTACCAGTGTGAGTGTTTTAGGAAAATGCGCGCCCTGCGAGTTGCGAGGGATTTTTAACCAAAAGTGAATAATATTTTTGTGTTGCAAAATATTTTTCTGAATTTTTAAGGGGTTATATTTTTACTTAGCGTGCATTGGTAGAATGGATTATTGTGGGAGCAGCGTAAGTGCATAAACTAGGGTGTGCTCTACGGGTTTACTCGCTGAAATCCTTAGAATAATACTTTTTACATCTTCTCTCACAAATTTAATAAGTATAGATGTATGTGTCGATAATAATATTATATTAACACTGACTTAGTAATTTAGTCTATAGATACAGTTTTAACCATTAAATTTAGGGGTTACGCTCCTCTATAAAATCAATACAAAATGTCAATTAGATCTTTTGTATTGGCTTTTAAAGAAATAAATAACCGTACATACCTATAATACCCACCTACCTATACATGCATATATGCAAACATTCGCTTTTTTTTAGACTTTAACAACGATCTCGCCTGATTTTAACTTACGATGCGGCCGAAGACGGTTACAGAATAAACTTAGAAAACGAGATAAATCCCTGAGTTATTTAAGAAAGAAAGAAACTCTTTTTGTACCTCTGGTAGCGCTTATTCAAATCCTCAAAACAGCCCCACTTAGGCACATTAAAAACCAAACTTACCTTGATCAAATAAAAGGCGGATTACGTCTGTAAAACATTAAGTTAACGGCAAGGCCGTAACCTAGGATACTCGTAAATCTAGCTTCTAATATAGATCCGTAATTTAATGGAGTATTTTGCTCGTTCACTTTACGGTTATGGATATAAGTTAATGTATCAGCATTATGCGGCTATTGAAGTTTATGTCGGTAGATGGGGCAAGGACGTGTCGATGTTCTGCATTTGTGTGCTAGAGATCGTTCAATTTAAAATTAGTTATTAAAAATAGTTGAGGAAGCGAAAGAGGTGTTTCAGGATTGTATCGATGGGAGAGCAATAGTCTCTGTCTACCCCAGCGGGAACCAGGCGTGATTATAATTTGTATGTGTATTGTGTATGTATGGATGTATTATTTATAATAATATATTTTAAAATTTATGAAGTAAAGTGCCCGTCTTTTAGAGAAAATTGAGCTATTATTTATGAAGAAATAAACCTTGTAAAATTATTTAATTTATTATTAGTATCTTCGTGGCTTTTTTCGTGTAGAGAAATGCTTTCTTAGCGGAGTCTATCTGCGTTAAAATAATATTGGCAAAAATAGAAAATTTGAGGTGTAAAAAATTAAAACAAATCCAAGTTTTTAAATAAATAAGTTACCAACCTTTTGGTAAGACATAATGAAAACAGGTGGACCAAGGCTTCGACAATTTGGCACCCAAGGCAAGGACAAAGATCTCGAGGCAGATCACCACCCCGATGGTCAGACGATATTGTCAGCTATGCCGAAAGATGGATGGTATTAATTTCTCTATGGCCGAAAGAAACTGAATGAGAGTCGCACAGGATCGAATAGTGCGGAGTGACCATGAGGATGCCTAGTGCCACCCAGTGGATAAATACGGGCTGAATAGATAGATAGATAGAAGTTACCAAAGCCTTGTTTGAAACCGACTCCCTAAAATAAAAACTCTACACCACAGGTATTAATAACTAAATGGAAGTCCAAATACGTGCATATAAAAAAGTGGCACACGAAGCCGAAATTCAGCCAAAAGCTAAAACATTTCAGCTACAACCAAATAAATACACGTGTACACGAATAGTTACCAAGTTCTTGTCTGCAGTCCAGTCTTATCGGCACGATTGATAAATGTGCAGACATCTTGACTAACTGCCTCGATAGCCATGCAAAGGTAACATTTTTTTTATAACGAAGAGATTATGTAAATGATTTTTTTGTTCTACAATAACATACCTAATATCCTGATGGATGTGGTGTCATACTAAAATCTACGATTTTCAGACTAGAAAGTAATTTTAATTTTACTTAGTTCCTATTAGTTATTTATTAATGTTTATTAATTCCGCTCTAATTTGTGAGTCTGAATAAGTTTTAAGAGGTGGCGAGGTATTCAAAAAATACCAATAATATAGTACCTAATTAGTATCAATTCCACCACCGAATAAACCACCCACTCTTCAATACATGCATTAACAGTTAAAACTCATAGTTAGTGTTAATTACGTGAAACATTGCGCACAGTATTATTGTTTAGCAAATTGGTAAAATGTTAATAATTAAACAAAACTCTGAAAAAATTGCAAAACTCAAAAAGAAAACTTTTTTTTAAACCACATAATTTATTCTCGAATTAGTTTCTAACTACAAAAAAACTCTAAATATTCTTATGAATGTGAGCAGACGAATTTCGGGAATATTCTACGAATATTAATTCCGTTAAAAGGTTAACCTCGTAATTCTATACTTTTTGCGTAAATAAAATGCTATTCACCGCTAACTCTTTCTGATATGCATGTTAACTTTGATACATTTAATGGAGAGCTTTCAAGAGATCCTTTATTAGAAAATACATAAATAAAGTATTAAGGCTTTGTCTGATCCTCTACAAAAGAAAATCAATAGTAGAGTTATTTAGCTAGTTAAGTATATTACTTTCTTTTGTTGAAGTATGTAACTATTCTATTTTATTATATACTGGTATGAGCACGATTATAACAGGATTTATTACAATAAGTAGCTCAATTATAAAAGTAGACAAACATCAACAAAATTAGCTAAGATTAAGTATTTTTTTGTGAAAATCTATGTCATAACTAGAATTAATTAATATGCTACAAAACTTTTCGTTCTTAGTTAATTAAAGTTCAGGTATTTACCTACTAGTCGATTTTTCTCTACCTCTTTTTTAATTTATCCCGCCTCCTAGGTTTTGTCTGCTACCATTTACCGCATCGTCCTCTAACATCACCCGAAATCGTGGTAAAGACCAATGAATAAAAAACATTAACAAACCGCTATAGTCTACATAATGAAAGTCATGCAGCAAATGCAAGCGAGTCGGTACCAGGCGTTTGATTTTACGGTTTGTCGGGCACAATCCAGTGACCACTTGCACGGACAGCGAGGCAGTTAGTCAAGATGTCTGCCCACTTATCTATCTGTAGATAACACTGCACAAAAACTTGGTAACTGTGTACGAGGCTTTATTTATTTGGTCGAGGTTGGAACGTTTAGTTTTTGGGCGAATTTTGTGTTCTACTTTACTGCACGTGTTTGTTTTAGTAATTGTATAGGTTGGTCACATATTCTATTATTGTGATTGTGATTTGACTCTCTCATTGTCAATATCTGCATATGAAACTTCTGCAAAGCATAACTCGTATTTGTAAAAAAAACAAGCACGCAATACCAACTACAACTTCTTCGTAAATATGTTTTCCTTTACTCTTAACGTTATATTACTCGTAAATGTTAAACACTTTAAAAAATAATGTTTTGAATTAGGAATATGTACCTTTTTTTTTTTTTTTTTTTGACCCAGGAAAAATGCGTTACGCATCATCACCCCACGCCGGGGGGCGCGGGGCGGTATACTACAAGTAGGTAGGTAGCAGGTAGAGGTCTTGTTACTTCTTCACGACATACTAGCTAGCCTGTACATTAAGCTGAGTTTGGTATATGGAATAATAACTATTAACTATGTTATAACACAGCTAGTCGCAGTAATTTATAAAGGCAGTCAAAGTTAAAGCCACAATACGAATTTTCGACTCTTTACAGATATTGTAACACATATCCTACACCGCTGTCCCACTATCAGATACTATAAAAATAAAAGTCTTCTCCAAAATAAATGTAGCAATAAAACGGCTAAAGCGAACAAAGTGTTAGCCAACGGCGTGACCATAAAAACGAATGAAGCTGCACCATCCCAATACTTACCTGTACGAAGAGTACGTACCTACTCCAAAACTGAGAGTTCAACTTGAAACGAATAACATCGAAAGGAAAGTCACTTTATACAGACAACTGTAGTAAGTCAAATCATACAAATAAATGAAATAATATGTAATGTGTATATGTAATAAATGAAAGATGTATGAGTGTGCCAGTTGTAACACTTCTATTTTTTATTTATAATCTTTTTATAGTTTTAAGCTCTAAATATTGTGTAATGTTACAATAAAGAGTGATTATTGTCATTCAATATGAGTATGTACTTATTTTAAGGGTCGGATATGTGTATGTACTTATTTTAAAATCGCTTCTAGAAAACATTCGTGTAGATAGATTGTGTTGTTAAAAATTTTTAAATGCTAAATAGGCCTACTGTACCAATGAGTCTAAAATTAAGGTATCTTGTAATAAATAACATACAGAGCCGAAACGTGAACACTTACGGTTAGATTGGTCCAAAAGTTTAAAATTCCTCAGCGAGCTATGGAGTGGGCTATGCTCTCTAAAGGATTGCATCAGAAATTAGATGATTGGGCAGAGAACCAGAGTTACCGACGCGATATATCAGAAATGATTAGCAAGCTGAAGTGGCAATTGGGCTGGTGATGGGCTGACAATCATTTGAGGCCTACTTTTGACCACATAGCAACTTTCAAAGAATTTTCAAAGCACGTGTGAATGCTTTTTAACCCTTTCAGGACCATAAGACTAGGAGAGGTAATGTTATGGTTATTTCTGTATAATATGATCTTTTTGATGTCTATAAAACATTTTTTAAAGTCAAAAAGTAAAAACCTATTTTAGTTTTTTTGGAATTTTATGGTACATGGGTGTCCCTATGGTCGTCAACGGTAAATTTTATTCGAAATTATTTACAGTTTTGTTTCAAGGCTAGAGGAATATCTAGGATCTAAACACTTATTAAAAACGCAAATTTACTACCTACAATCATTAATTTATAGGAAATGAGTCAAGGTACAGAATAAAACAATTCAATCGGTCGTATATTACAGGTGAACTTTGCATATTATACAGGTGTTGTTAGTGCGATTATCTTTTGGAACGTGCACAATACGCGCATCATTTTCTGTTTATCGTTTTTTCGATGGATTGTAATAGGGTAGATCGATTTATGGCATTGCATAATATGGTAGGTACATACTCATTTTTTCAGGAAGCCACAGAGACTTGCCTGATCTACAAACAACCAATCAATCTATTCTGACCGTCCTTCTCTGTGTAAATGGTATATGCGTTGTTCACTATTATATCAAAAAGGTCAAAGAATAGTCTTAGATAATCTATCTTCTTATTCTTATTTTAACTTTGACCTGCGATCAAGCTCGTGTGTTATATTATTTCCTTGATTCGTTAGACCAATGCCACCCATATTTTTATTGTAGTTTGATACGAAACATATTTAGTAAAAAATCGTACCTAATCGTACCATGGTAATCAACAGGAAGCTTGGCTGGTAGCCAGCTTCAATTATTGGTATGACATGATTGACCATCACTTGGTGCATTTTATGCAACCAATCTTACCCTCCAGTCTGGCTAAACAGCGACCCATGCACCCTGTCCTAACGGGACAGTAAGAGAAGCTTTGCACGTGGGTACAATATACGGCTCTAACGGTGTAGGTACCGTTAATCACCCAGGTAGAAAGTTCACCCGAATTCACACGGATTTTTTATATGACTCAAGAATGCATTTTATGACTACTACTATTATCTTAAGGCTATCCTAAGAATCTATATCGTTTCAGTTGGCTGTTTCTATTCATTACACGATATTTTTAAAGGTTTATGACTTTATTGAAATCAGTTATTTTTCTTTTATTGATATTGCTTGGTAACTATTCGGTTTTTGAATAACTTCATAATATTTTGTTCATATCGTCGTCCGAAAAAAGTATCCCTTCACGACCATAGGGACAGTACTGTCCCTTTTTATTTATGACTTTATAGCTTTATTAGGATCAAATTATCTAATAGTGTAGTAATTTATATAAATATAACATTAACCAGGCTATAGGTTTTTCATGAAATTTATTTATGATTCTCACTTTAACATCTTGTGAATCTTGAGAAAACTTTTTCATTTTCGCACCAAAAGATATGTCATCTTTTATAGATTATAGACACAATTTAGTTTTACTTTTATGGGGCTGCTAGCTATGAATGGTTAAAATGGACATTTAAATTTTAGAAAACAAAAAAATATTTGAAATTAACCAAGAATTTATTTAGATTTTTATTTTTTTGTGTTGGGTACACGGATGTCCCCATGGTCGTCAAAGGGTTAAGGAATGAATGAATGAATGTGATTTCGTATCATCGTCGACCGCATCACTTCTGCACACTTTCCGTCAGGTGAGATGTGATCAAACGTAGATCTCATCATCATCATCTCAGCCGTAAGACGTCCACTGCTGAACATAGGCCTCCCCTTTGGACTTCCATATGTACCGGTTGGAAGCGACCTGCATCCAACGTCTTCCGGCGACCTTTATAAGGTCGTCCGTCCACCTTGTGGGTGGACGTCCTTCGCTGCGTTTGCTAGTCCGTGGTCTCCACTCGAGCACTCTTCGACCCCATCGGCCATCCGCTCTCCGCGCTATGTGGCCTGCCCATTGCCACTTCAGCTTGCTAATCCGCTGGGCTATGTCGGTGACTTTAGTTCGCCTACGGATCTCATCATTCCTGATTCGATCACGTAGAGAAACCCCGAGCATAGCCCTTTCCATAGCTCGCTGTGCGACTTTGAGCTTCGAGATGAGGCCAATAGTGAAGGACCACGTTTCGGTGCCGTAAGTCATCACCGGTAACACACATTGATTAAAGACTTTCGTCTTGAGGCACTGAGGTATGTCGGACGAAAAGACGTTGCGTAGTTTCCCGAACGCTGCCCAACCGAGTTGGATTCGGCGGTTAACCTCGTAGATCTATTTAGTGTAAATAATAATCCAGATCAGATTTTCCATAGAAAAACTCTCCCATCCACATGTACGATTTAAATGCTCTATCGAACCTAGGAAATATTTTACCATGTAGGGATCAAAGTCTCTATCGTATCAAAAAAAAAGTGTTTACCAATATGAGTTACTGTTATTACAGCGAATCTGGAGGGCGCTAACTCCCGCATGAATCCGTACGAATGAATAAAAAATAGCTCCACAAAGGGCGCGGGGGTCAAAAGCTAGATACCTCTGAGTGTAATAAAGTCTCTTTTTACGCGCAGCAACGGTTTAAAGAATGTTACTAGAAGTAGTTTTGTTCAACTGAAATGAAGCAACTATAGTTAGCCCTTTCTCTTGTTATATCACCTTGAACTTTCGCTATTTAAACTCTAAAGGTTCGGTTGGTTTTATAATATGTTTTTGTTAAACTCACATTATCTAAATATCTACGCTCTCCTATAAACGTCGTAGGAGACCTTTGATACTTTTAGTAAGGGTTTGAGATAAGACTACTAAATTTTCATCATAATAACATTGTAAGCGTGCATGTATGTAAGTCTACAAACGAGGTGACTCAATAAAGGTGCTTTATTTCTTTTTTCATCAAACTCAATCCAGTAGTTTTTTCGTTTGTCTCGAAATTAAATACTAATGTGGCTTTAGTCGATTGTGAAGAGTCTGTTTCGAGTTTGCGTCTGCATTTAAATACGCATTCAGCTTTTCAATGTGAAGATATGAAAGACTCTGAACATTCAAGTGCTTTTACTTCACAGAACTGCGATGCATAGGAGGGGTAATGATGATGAAACTAATAAAAATACAAGAAATGACTGTATTTACCTTATGTATTATATGCACTTAAGGCTTTTATTATGGTTCTAAAAATTATTTTGAATCTATAGAATATTTTGAAGGATTTACTAGTTTTTCGGCTAACTGAAAATTCTACCACATGGAATGGTTACTAATACCTTCAAATTGGCTTGAATATGTTACCTACTAAATATCACAACTAACTGAAGGATCACGACCTCAACGATATTTTTTATTTAAAGTCGTAAATTATTGTTTTATTGTTAGGTAATGTAAATAATTAATATGTAAAATTGTTAATTGTAGTAATATAATTCAAAGGATTTAGTAACTGAAAAATGCACATACTTTCTGCTATTATAAAACACAGGTATTTAAAAAAATAAACGCTGATGATAACGTTGAAAATTTTAAAATATTTTAAAGCAGTTATTGGTTGAACAAGGTGGTAAATCAAAATGTCTTCACAGCTCCTCCCACCGAACTGCTATGAATTATGGCTCAGTGTGGAGTGAACCAAACGAACAAATAAGAAATGTAGGGATGATACTTGGGAATAATAATTATGGTATCGATAAAAGTAGGAAGGTATAGAGACAGTTTTTAAAGTGTTTTGAATTTAGTTGCTTAGTGTCGATAGTATATATTTACAAGAAGTTCTAATCGCGTAATGTTTTGTAGATTCTATTATTTCTTGAAGTTATTGTTAATTTATCTTAAATAATTATTCGGTAAATATATGCATTCATTTCAGTCTTGTCATAGTTTCCTTAACTTATAGGCTAAAATTCTAAAACTCCCGATTTTGGCACAGAAAATGGCCCATGCCAAAATCTAGGTTATGACATAGAAAACTAAAACTGAAATTGTACGTAATATTTCAGCAAGCAAAATGAATTATTTGCTTTCAATAAGTACAATTTGATCCGATATAAAATTTATGTCTAATAAAATATTATCGATAAAAAAGTTCAAGTATCGATAAATGTTCATCCCTAAGGGAAGGAAGTTTATTACTGGACAGTTTAAAGTACAAGCGTGTCTTCTGAAAATATGGAGTGAAAAAAGTTGCGAGAAAATTCCTTATAAGAAGCTTTCAAGTACGAACCTTTTATAAAGTGGTCTAAGTATATAAGCTTAGTAATAAAAAAATACAATAAAATTGATAACTTTTTTATAACACCTGTCAGCTCAGACAAACAAAATGTTTGCTTTAAAATGTTTAATGCGTTTGTGATTTGATTTTAAAACAATGACGTTTTTTATTGTTTATTTTTTTGTTGTGTTTTATGATGATTTCTTTTTGTTTTGTTTATTATTTCGTATTTGAAAACTGCTTTGATTACCTTTTGGTTAATTACATGTTTGTTAATATTGTATTTTTAGTAGCTTCATGTTCTCCGTTCACATGTGGTTTAATATTATGTCGCCTATACGTGTAAACTTGTAATTGTCCCCTAGTAAAATATTTAAGTAGGTACCATATTCATAGACCTAGATGTAAGTTTTCCTAAAATTGTAAAATTAAATAATATTACGTTAACCTTAATTTCTTTTTTCTCAACAAAATCAAATGCATTTTACCATTATAAGTCGGTCCAAAGTTTCCTCATTTAGTTATAATCGCCAACCAAAAAACGTTCACGTCAAACTTTCCTAACCCCAAAACTTTGGTTCATAAGGCCAAAAAATAATTATCCTCTAAACAGAAACAAGCCAAAGGCCAAACAGTTATCGGGCTCAAGTTGTTTGCCAAGTTTCTTTCCCTTTGACAGAGGCTTTTCGCACCAAACAGCCGGTAGAGTGTAATCCGAACCATATTTCTATCTTGAGCCTTTGAGAGATCAATATTGGGTTATATCACTTTGTTTTGAGATTTATATCGGTCACCTATATTTTGAGTGCGGTTTGATGGACGGTTTTCCTGGTGCGACTGTATCATGTTTTAGGATTTTATTGAACTTTATTTTGTTCTTTCGTATCACTTTCTGTGTTATTGGTTACGACGTGCATCTATCTGACTAAGTGCTTAATAATAAATATAGGTAGATATCTGTTATAATTGTGTAGTAGCCAACAAAAAAAAATTATATGTATATTATTTTTTTATTATTAATTGTGGAATATGGCGGCCGATCTGTGGTAAATGAAAGTGTTCTTTACTGCTGTAGTATTGTTAGTATGTTTTTAATAATTTTTAATGTTTATTATCATGTTGCCGTTTCAGGTAGCTAAGACATCACGACAAGGCCTATAACTTCACCAAACGACTGCGTTCTTCATACCCAAAAGAAAGGAGTCGGAAGCCCACAATTAATTTTATCATGTGCCTCTAGAAACACGGTAGAGTCCAGGCATAAATTCGGCCACTCACTGAGATTTGAACCCAGTGCCCCCAGATTACTAGCAGTACATTTTTTTTAAGGGGTGTGGCTATGCCACTGGCTTGGTATCGAGACCTTTAAGCCAAGTCTTTATTATAATGCAAATTTAAGTTCACTGTTTATTGGAGAACACTAGCCGTATTCGTACGACCACACTGATGCTACGCTACAACCATAGACAAGAGATAACATAATCTGTGGCTACAACCTACGAATTAAAAAAAGTAAAATTTGTGCAAAAATATGATCATGATGTTCCCTTGTAAATCACTACCAGCAACTAAGTTAAAGAATATTTCATATTTTCTTGTAAGTTATTTCAGGCTACATTTCTGAACCTATTAGCGTTTTACTCGCGCAATAAATTGCGGCTCACGCTTGAAAGGGAATCTGAGTCCCTAGGTGCGGCAAAATGATTTCCAGCGTAAAAACTGCGAAGAAAGTACCAAGTGCCAAGTTAAGGGCAACTTTTCATACTTTTCCTAGTAACTGCGTGTAATAGAGACCTATTGAACGACTGTTAGAGGAATTATTGTAATATTTTATGCTTACATGGATTAAATTTCGCTAAAAACATAGCTAGCTCTAGCTTAGGCAAAGAAAGCAATTATGGAAAGATTTTTAGTCATAATAAAGCCATTTTCAATCTGAGACAAGATGGCATTGTAAATGTTTTTAATAAAAAAATATCCATACCATTTCTTAATTTTTTTAAACAAGTTGTAGTTTCCAGTTGTTAGTAGTTTACACTAAAAGGAATAGATTGAAATAGAAGGATTAGATTGAAATTCGGAACAAATATAGGTTTTATGAAGAAATCTCAAATCGAATCTAAGTAAAGATTTCTGCACGCAGGCAAAGCCGCGAGCATAAGCTAGTATTTAATATGTGTTAATCAGTCAGAAAAAAAACTATGAGATCAGAGCCCATAGATTAGCCCTCAACGAGATCAAGTACCTAAGAACTTTATCAAAGATCTTTCCAAAGATTCCCTACCACGGCTGCCTCCTTCAAACAGAAATAATGGGCAGAGATAACGACTGAGCTGGCCCATTACCCAATTGGGTAAGCGGGATTCCATTCTTTTGTCCGAGTTATCTGTTCTCTTGAAATATGATCTGTGGAAGAATTCGCGATTGTCGCGCCATTCTGTTGAGACCATAGATAAAATATCCATGTTGAGACTGACCTTCTTTATTTTAATGCAGTAAGCATGTTTTGATTTTAGAACGTACAGTGAGTGTTATCCATTACAAATAGGACACTGTACTCACGTAGGTAATTATTTAGTTAAGAATTGCCTCAACCACGTTTTCGGACGATTTCCTTCATCAGCAGGGCTATTCACTTATTTGTCAGGGAACCGAACCAAAATTTTTGACAATTCGGTCTGCGGTTCGGTTCCCTGACGGATAAGTGAATAGCCCTGCAGAAGTTCACGCCTGCAGTATCGGGTAAGTTGACAAAACCGCGCCCACTGCGCTTACCGCATATTTCGTCGTGGTGTAATTTAGTTTAACTACTACAACACTTCGTTTTACGTATAATAACGAAACTTAATCTCATCTTCATTTCCATGACTGCAATAAAAATGGAAGAAATTCTAATTTTTTTAGCCATACTTACCCCCCAAAGCCAAAGTAACTCGATTTAGCTGTAGGTAATTTAGATCCTAAAATAAGCTTGAATAATAAATAATACTCGTACAACCATTACCTACAACGCAACTGTTAAAGAACTTTTACATAAACATCGCAGGACAGGACGCAAACAAGATACTAACTTCTTTATTAAAATTTATGAGTTCTATCAAACACACAAAGTTTTTGAGGCGTATTGTATTATGTATAGGTAAAATGTGGGTGTAGAAACAAAAGAAGATCAACTTCCACCGTGTTTCGGAAGGCACCGTAAAACTGTGGGGCCCGGCTGTTTCCTATAAGATATGTAGGCAGTCCTTAGGTCATGTTGCAGGCCCTGTAGTAATCTCGGCGAATTGAAACTGCAACATGTAGATTGGCCACAGAGCCTATAAATGTGATTCGACTCTGACAGTGTAGGTATTGTAACCTAATTCTGTTGGAGTATGAATCCTAATTTTTATTCCAAATTTTGTATAAGGCAGATTCATAACAAATAATATAAAGATGCTCCTTCACAGAAATTTTCGGTAATATTTAAATCATTCCGACGTCTACGTTAATAAACAATATTTCACACCGTCATTCCAGTATTGTGAATTTCCTCTCTTAACACGGTTGCCTTGAAGAAATCGCTCTTAGCGACAAAACTAGCAACACAAGTTTTACATTTTTATGTGGTATCAATATAGAGTTATTTATCTTATCTTAAAACTGTTAATAAAAGGCACTATTCAACACAATAATATAGTAAATATCTAGCTTATATTGTTAGTTTATTCTCTTTAGTCTACATATTGCATGTCAGTCTTGCTAGACCTCAAGTCTGTCTACTAAAATATTTACTGAACAAAATTCGGTATTCTGAAAGAAAACCTTCAGTTCGATTTTCTTAAGATCGTAAAGTCAAAAGGGTCAGTACAAACTACAGACTATAGAATTAAATACAGATATCGCACACCAAAGACAGTGACACCACGTTTTGCCAAATCGTACGATTCCCGATGTTGTTCACCGCATATAAAGAAAGTTTGAAACTTTGAAAAATAGTAAAGGATGCCCTTAGGTTCTATAGGTATGTGGTTATTAAATATAGCAAACTGAAATAATTGTTATCTAGAGAAAGAAATAATCAAAAATGAACATTTATGACTTTATACTTTTTTATTTGTCATATCTATCGCGCGAGCCAAAGAGTCGAATAAAGCTCTTAATTTTTGTCTTTTTTACAATTATTTCATACTAGCTGCACCCAGCGGTTTTTATTAATTGTTATTCCAGGGTCTAAGCTACCTACCCGCCGTCTACCTGCCTGCCGTCTATACCTACTAAATTTCAATTCAATCGGTCCACCCGTTTAGGCGTGAAAGAATAACAAACACCCATTCATACATCCATACATGCTTACAAATTTCGCAATTATAATATTAGTAGGAAAATTCGCAATCCCTTTGAGCGTAGTGCAGTATCTGCTTCAATTTCCAGTCTTTGAGGGTCAGTTACTGCCCTAAGAGCTGTCCACAAATACCGGACAAGGTAACCGCCGCACTTTGGAAGCGAAGGTGTAGGAATCCCGTCCCAGTCGAAGATATGGCTTGCTTCGAATGAAATTCCCGGGAAACTATGCGTAAATTGAGGCCTAATTGCAATTCCTATCTAGGCCTGTATTGCAGCCCGATGAATAGAGCGTGTGAGCTGCAAATATTGGACGAAGATATTGCTTTTTGGTCTGCGTATATTGCCTGTTTAGGTGGACGATGGTGTATTGATACTGTAGATGTACTAGGAAATTCATAAAATAGAAGTCAGTAAGGGAACTTTGCACCTATAACAGCAATGTAACAAATTCATATTTAAATGTTACGTAGAGCTTGAATGACCATTCGCAATTATCATATGGTTCATATTCATTATCATAAGCTATCACAAAATGGGCCTCAAATAAAGAAGGCGATCGAGGGTCGCCCTGGACTAGGGTGTCCCAAAAAAATTAAATTCTTTTTTTTACAACGCATACCCTCTAATTATTTGCGAATGGTGTTAAAACATGTATAAAAAAAATTTCATGACCCTAGGACCACAGCAACCCGTGCCGACTTTCATTTATATATCTCAGTACTTGCATACTTCGGCGCGGCGTATATTTCGTATCGAGGTTTTGTCATAACTTGTTTGTTTTATTAGTAAATGGATTATTATCGTTTAGTCAATATACCAGTGGGATAAAACAGTTTAAAAAGGCTTATTTATAATAGGAGATGTAAAAAACATCAAGTAACTGGTACAAAACCACCCTTGATTGGACAAGTATAGAGGCAATTTTAAATATCCGTAAAGTGAACTTAACTGTTAATGAAAACGCAATGTAACTATTTGAGAGTGCATTATTTATTGGCAAAATCAGGTTATTTTTTATGCACCCCCTACTGCTTCGACTTCATCCTATCAAGAAATTCATCTTCTGATAGAAGTAATGGATTTGCAAGACGATTTGCCCGCCCTAACTGAGAGCGGTAGTCCGATATAAATAAATCGTCAACGAATAAAATTAGTAGCAGCTTTAGATAGGTGTCAATTAAATCTTTGTGCATGATAGAAACTACTGTCAAGACATTAGGGCTCAATACTGACGACTGAAGATCCCAAAGTACCAAAGTTCGCCATTCAAGGAATTAAAGTTAATTTTCATGTCGATTTTCAAATTTCAAGACGATGTACAGGATACTGTAACTGTTCATTAGGATGGAAAACTGTTGCCAGCTGTAGACGTGTGGATAATATGTAAAAAAAAACTCTTGCCGATAGTAATTTTAATAACACTGGAAGTGAAGAAGCAGAAGCAGTTTGGCTTGGGGATGGTATATCGAAAATGAAGTCCAAATTCTTTGCGTGACAACCACCGCTTCAACTACATCCCTTAAAAAGAAGACTTGTGTGTTTCACTTTACGAGAAAGACATCGATAGCCAAATTTCCATATATATGCAAGACCTTATTCAATCGTATTAAAATTGATTACAGTTTTCTTAACGAGTGTTCTACTTTATGGCCTAGTAATACCCTATAGAGTAATATATCTTAGTGGTAGTTAGTAGTAGAGGCTACTATATCTTCTATTTTAGTTAAGAAACAGATGATAATACTGTAATATGTTAATAATTTAGCAGAGACAGTACTGAAGTTGATGCAAGGTTTCCATCGAATACTCCGTTGATGAGGAATAAAAGCAATTTTTAAAACCTTGTGTACTGATATACCCTGACTGTAAAAGGCAAAATATTAGAAGAAAATTAATAAATAATGTTCTTTTAATAATATATTTATAATAGAAATAAAATAGTGTTTAATTTTATAAATAAAAAATATATTTCAAAATGTCCTCTAAAATCTCCATACAAATTTCATCAAATTTGTTCCTAAAACTTTGGCGTCAAGTCGGCACGGGTTATCGTTATCCGATATCAATAATATTTTGTATTTTGGTTATTAGGGTCAATTAGAAAAAATATAGAGGGTATGCGTATTTAAAATCGAAAAAAAAAATTTCGCCCTTATAGGCTGGGACACCCTACCCTGGACTCTTACCAAACCGGCTGTTAAATGTGATGGCGCAAGAGATACACAAGTCTTTGCATAGAAGTGGGTCATCTTAGACTAAAAATAATGTTTTCCAGATTTGATTGGTCCTAATACGAATCGGGATTCTTATTCGTAGCATTTAGAAAAGATATCCAGCCAGGTTTTTTGCATTGAAAACCTTCGCCTAAATAACCGTAAAATGCTACAAGATTCTTTTCGTGCTTTTTACATGAGAAAATTCATATTTCGCATAAAATACAAGCAATATACATAGGTAACTTTACCTACGTTTGGATATCGCTGATTTCAATGCGTCAGGTTTTATCCTGCTTTACTCCGGCGAATATGAATATTTAATAAGCTGACCCGAATATAACCTTATACAACTTTCGTGCTTTCCCCATTATTAATTTACAGGTGCTTACCAAATATTTTTTGGGCTTGGTACACTTTTGGGTGGGAATTGGGATTTAGGTCGACACTATATTTTTAGGAGGATGTGAATAATTAAAAGGTACGTTTGGATTAATTTTGCATTTAGTTTTCCATGACTTTTTATTGCCAATACATTTCGGAAAAGCTTACATATTATATACAGTTAGAACGTGTTATTTACGTTATTTACACGTATATTAAGTGATTCTAGGATTATTGTAACACCTATGTGGCAAGTGATAACAGCTTATAGCTGAAATTTTGCATATTTTTAGCCCAGGGAATTACAATAGGCCCAAGATATTTCCTATTGGCTGCATGTATTATACATGCTCCTTTCAGCGGGTAAAACCGGTGGACACAGCTAGTTTTATTTACTGAGTAGTTCATGAGTGAAATTCTATTGCGTTTCTTGGTCAGAAACTGCCATTGTGTATAATAAGAGATTTTTTTATAGTGGTCTAAACAGGCGTTTGACCGCAACCTTACCTATTGGTAAGTGACGATGCAGTCTTAGTTACAGCACAGCTTACTATGTAAAAGCTTATTTACTTTTGATTTTAACAAACACATTTTTTAACAGAATGGCAGCTCGTTCGCCTCGTAATAATAGGTGCGAACTGGCAACTGCCATTTTTACTGTATTTTATTAAAAGTACGTCATGTGAGTAAAGACGTAAATAACTTTTCATTTAACCAACACATTACACCTAACAGTAATAAATCGTTTTTCACTTCCAACAATGTATTCCTTCGTATATCGAAAGGCAGTTTTGGTAGCCCGCTTCGCCGGAAGGTAAGCGTTATAATTTTGGGCATATCCGACGTTAGCTAGTATTAATGCCCAAGGAAAGACGGCCACGATGAATAACAATGTTACAACAATGGCCCGGTACCCTATCGTATATTTCACGTATAACTATTAAATTGGGTCGTAATGTTAGAATAATATATGCGGTTAATGAAACGGCAAGCTATTGTTGGCACAGCGAAGGTGGAATGGGACGATTTAATGGTATTGAGTTAGTGTCGGCTGGGACTTACAAAAATTTTGTAAGAGTACTTTTGGATTGGATTATCGATGTAGGACAGTTACTGTCATAAAAAAACGAAAGTGTACAGTTTACGTATACTATGACAATAAAGCTGACACCACATTAAAGTGCGCTTCTCTCCAGCATATCGATGTTTTCATTGCGTGGTCATCGATGAGTTGGTCTTGACTTACGAGCGATTTACTTACGCTCGGGTGCAAAAAATGAGCCCATAATGTGATATGTGACTAGAACTAGATGAACTTTAGCATTCTTTTTCTTACCTGAAAACAAAAAAAAAATTAATTACTAAAAATAAGGATAACTTGAATATTTTAACATAAAATAACAACAAAAAAAAGTATTTTTTAAGATATAATAGAGGCGGGGATAATTGCTGTATAACGTATAACCGCTTATCATCAGTAGGGTTGTCAGCTAGATTACCACTTAAAACAAAATTAAAAACTCCACGCAAACAGGCACCAAACAATTAGTGGGCACCCAGTACCATCCATCAAAGCAATCCGAACTATCGCAAGTTCAGAATTCACAATGCTTCATTAATTTCAAACGAGGCTCAACGGTTATTTCCCTTCCACGCCAGTCAAATTGTTAGACATGAATCAATGATGGATACACTGAATTAAAGGTAATTGTTCTATGTAGACCTTATGTACAGGCTGAAATTTAATGGAATATTGGGAAGCTCATTGAGTAATAATTTAATTGGTGTTGGTACAAGCTCTCTTCCTTAATTCCAAGTGGTTTAATATTTACTTATTGTATTAGACGCTAGTTGCTTGTTTCAGTTATACTAGAGTATTATACGCGCTTGACGTATATTTGAGTTTAAATACTCAGCCCAACCAAGAAAGAAGACAGTAAAAATTCAAGCAAAAAAATCAAGGTCTGATCTAGGCTTGATCATTTCTTACAGCTTAAAGAATACTAATAAGAGGTAAATGGCCTCAATAAGTAAAATAAAAAGAACACATATTATGATTTTATAAGCAAGAAAGCTGACGAGATTAACTTATCACTTGCTATATATAAAAACACTACTCCAATACAATTCTTCTGTGAGCTACCTTCAAACCTACGAAGTCCTACGCAAACTTTCACTGCGCTCGTCAAAATTAAAATAAAACTAAATAAGTAGTAACTTTGTATGATTATTTATTATCTGTGTATATATAATTAATGTACGTATTTTATTACTGGCATAATATATTCATATAAAATTTTTACAACTGCATTGTCCATAAAAGCCATTTTTGCACACCACCGCTGTACATGTTCTAAAATTTCCTTCCAGCAAGTTTGTCAAGTCTGTAAGAGATTGCTATATTTTTTTTTTTTTTATGTTATGAAGTAGAAGACGAGCAAGACGCTCTCCTGATGTTAAGAGATAACGGCTGCCCATAATCAGTACAGTGTTACCTAGGATTTCACAATTATGTGAAACTCTAGGAGCACTGCACCAACGCTTCTTACTCAAGAGTCATAAGATGTTAAGACTCTTTAGCCCAGTAATTTCACTAGCTACAGTGCCCTCCTACCGGAGCACAGTGATGTTTGCACATCACTGCTCAGGCGGTAGAATAACTGGCACTGTTGGGGTACCCACCTAGACGACCTCCTGCAAAGGAAGACCGCCGGACCGGATATGCGATAAGACCGCCAATTGTTTAGGTACTTTTAATTTTATAAGTTTGTGTTGTATTTATAACTATTTTTTGTAACTTGGTATGCAATAAAGAGTAACTCTATTTTATTCTATAAAACTGTCACGCCAAGCAACAATTCTTTATTATTAACCAATAAATGATATTATTTATTATCTGCTTGTCTATTCTATAAATTTCAGAACCTATTTATGTAGTATATAATCCACCCTGTGCATAGAACATCGCGTGCGAGCGTAATGAAAACAGTTCAGTTAAGAAAGGGGGTGTATTCCACAAACAGCCTGTTTCAAAGTCGATCGCGAAATTATCTATGCTTTTAGTAAAAACGCTTGCCTTTCATTTTAGATTCAAAATCAAATTAAATAGCATTTTTTAAAATGATTTATACACTACACTGACACACACTCACTCACACACTCACCTTAGTTACACTTTGTTGATTGTTAGTTTCATTTTGGTCGTTAGTGTATTTTCATTCTTAAGATCTGTCAAAAGTACCTTTATTATTCTAATAGGACCTAATAGATAGAATGATTCAATAGGTAGAAAAATAATATTATTGATGTCCATACAGTGTCAGTAATTGTCGACTACTCTCTACCTTAACCTTAATTTTGTTACCTAAATCTTTAAAGTAGTAGTTAAAGTGAATTTCCTAATATTAGATTGTCAACAAAACCTATAAAAAATATAAATTTGCATGTTGGTGAATCCGCTAAGTGCGTAGACACTCATATTATATAAAACGCTAACACCTGCACCTACTGTACCATACTTTTGGCAAATAAATGTATTTACATTTCATTTTATACCGGGTTTCACTGTACATCGTGCCAGAATACGGGCATTAGGACCAATAGTACCTAATTAGCCACAACCGAAGACAACCACCAGCCCAGCTAGCATAAGAAAGCCAAAGCAAAATCTATTATAGGCCTCTAGTCATCCACTTCCCTTGGTTTGTTCCACACATTTACTTTTATAACTCTTAAAAACATAGACTAACTTGAACATAACAGCTCGTAAAAGGACTCTAACAAGATACAGGCTGTCATAAAACGAGGCTCCGTAAAAACATTGTGAATAATAAAAGTAGTTTCTTGACCTACTTTTGCTATATTCCGTTTATGTTTCGAAATTCGGTGTAATCTAAAATCTAGTTATTTATTTATAAAGAAAACCCCAACGGCATCGCTCGCTTTCGATTTCGGTGCCGTTCCTGTGAAAACACTACCAAATTAAATTTAATCAAACAACTTACAACTATAGCTATGTGACCCCTTGGAAATGTTATACCTACACCTAATACTAACCAGATATAATAAAGAGGTGTTTGAGAAACTACTTCATTTAATAAGAGAAAAAAAAAACAACTACAAACTGCATTTCACTCAGGCGCACATTTTATTTTATAACATGGAAATTGGTCGATTAATATCCATAAAATTTATGTGATACAAATTAACCACTTTGAAACAAAAAAAGTTTAACAAATCGATTAAGGCATCTCTAAATATCTACGAACAAATTTCAAGATTTATTTGTAAGCGCAATTTTTTATTATTTATAGTTTTAAAAAAATCGTCTAATTGAAAATCTTTGGCTTCTTTTAAGTTACTTTAAAAGCAGGTATTGAATAGCTTATTTTGATATTCGAACTACTCGTACTTTGCTTTATTTTATTGGATACCTACTAAGGCGACTGAATCAAGATTGAACAATATGTCCTTATAATATAATATTAAGGCAAGGATTTCAGGAAGGTGATCGCCCAGTGAAATAGACTAACATAACAAAATAGTTCCCAGAATAAACCCCACTAGTAAATAAACATAACGAGTAGTAATTGAATGATGCACGATTGATTGGACAGTTAAGTGAAACGAATAATACAACGGACTAATGATAATGGCGGAAATGGCGTAGAATAACGTACAGCTTTTAGGAATCTAGGCGGCACGCAAATTCTGAATAATGTACGACGTCATTTTATGCTTTTGATTAGGCAATGTTTTGGTGGTTGAATGGGGATGTATCTAAAAACTATAAGTTTATTCGTCAAATCTGTCATATCCGTTCACCCGGTAGTCTGCTACCGTCTCAGGTCGCATTATGACTTAATATCAAGCGAGATTGTTGTAATGACTAACCTATAATGAATTAGGTTTAAGAGGTATTAGATTTTCGAAAATATATTATACTAGCTGCGCGCAGCGGTTTTACCCACTGTACTGTAGCCTTTGTGTTATTCCAGGGTCTAAGTTACCTCTAAACCAAATTTCAGCCCAATCGGCCCACCCGTTTAGGCGTGAACGATACATACAAACTTTCACGTTCATAATATTAATACGATTGAACATGTTTGCATTGCAATTTTTATGAAATACGGTTGAGATATAACGCACTAAGGTTCTTGGTTGGGGGGTATGACGTCACAACATGCAACATTTCAGAGCAAGTGACATAGCACGTGCCCGCGCTACGTCACAATTCACACCACACAAAAACTTATAAGCGTTATATCTTCAGAATTTGCTATTTTACTTATCTAGACACGCGGCAGCGAGTCAAGCCAAGTTCAAGCAAAGGAACTGGCGACCGCGCCGTGTGTTATATTACACGAACCGTCCAAAGCGCGTTTTGACGACTTTTTACACCCTCGTTATACAAAAATTATTACACATAGACAAGTCAAATTTGGCACATATACTTAAATATACGAACTATATCTCTGTTCCAAATTCCAATAACACAGCTCAAACGGTTATTTAGATATAAACATCTAGTAATCGGTGAAGTTAATACATACTGAGGGATAGATCAAAAGTAATATCTCAGTTCCAGATGACCTAGAAAGCTGAAATTTGACATCCCGATAGGTAATGTCGTAGTAACAAAGGGAAAAATCAGAAACTAGAATTTTTTTATCATTTTAAATTATTATTAATTTTTAAAAAATGTATGATATTAAAGTTTGGGACGCCTAGGAACGTATAAAGCAATACATGTTGCATGTTGCTAAAATTTTTGTGTAGGCGGTTATTTTCTGTTAGATACTACGAAGTGCGCGCGAGTCCACTATTCCTACTAATATAATTATAAATATAAATACAAACTTTATACCTACTGTACGTATGGATATATGTTTTTTACTTTTTCACGCCTAAACGGGTGGGCCGATTGACTTTAAATTTGGTATAATAAAAAATATAGCTTAGACCCCTGGAATAACATAATATACACTACTGTACCAAACTGTATAGCGGGTAAAACAGCTAGGCACAGCTAGTCACTAATAAAAATAGGTTCCTGGTACCTACGTAACAATTGTATATCCTATGTAAATAGCTATCAATATATCGACTCACCAGCACAAGGCGGCTCAGTAACATAGAGGTAATAATATTAACATTGTTTACAATAAAAATAATGTATGTATATCGCCTTAGGTGCTAGTTGGTGTAAACATTTTAGATACCTACGCACCTGTAACGTATAGTCATAATATTATAGGTATGTGGCGGTATCTGGGGGCACGGTAGTGCCCCCGCCAAGTCGTCGTCATTACAAATCTTGTCGGCTTAGGTTTCTTTTGATCGAAATTCTAATCCAGTTCCAGATGATCTAAAAAGTTAAATTTCCATCCAGGTAGGCGGTAGGTAAGTATAAGATAGCTGGGTGAATATAGATAAATTTATCAGTAACTAGTATTGTTTAAAAATCAATTGATCAGGTACAATATTCAAATCAATAGTGCACATAAATGCTATATATAAATAAGTACTAAATTAATTATAGGTATATCGAAGCACGGCGAGGGTCACGGCCGTGCCATGGACCAGAGGGGTGGGGGAGATGCAATAAAATAATCATTTGGAATTAATCTTATTATGACTGGGTGTCTTAAACCTATTACATACTAAAAAGTACTGTACAAAAAGCAATGATATCCCATCAAAAACATAAATGTGAAAAGAGAGCCAAGTTCAATATTACGATGTATGTACTCATAGTTACCTATGATTTGGTAGTTGACTTCAATGACAAAAGAAGTGAGATCTAAATGGGTGCCAAGTTCAATGGTCAGTCCTGAAAAATATTTACAACAACATAAAATGTTTTATTACAACTTAAAAGATTATTTCTTCTTATCACTTAGAATTAATATTATTTTGAAGCCCAAAGTTTGACTTGGCTAGTTCTCATGGGTACCATACGACGAAGTATCATTAAGATAAGACAATAGATACTTTATTGTACACCACATAATGTTACAGAAAATACATAAGTACAAAATTAAAATTTAAAATTACAATGTACAAGTGGCGGTCTTATCGTTAAAGAGCGATTTCTTCCAGACAACCAATGGATGGAGGGGACGATAAAAGACGGTGGCGCACTAATTAGCATTAAGTGCGTTTAATAGTGATCAAGCTAAAGTTAAGAGAGTACCTACCTAGTATATTATGAGAACTGGCCAAGTCAGTCTTTAAGCTTCAAAATAATATTAATTCTAAGTGATAAGAAGGAAGAAATAATGTTTTAAGTTGTAATAAAACATTTTATGTTGTTGTAAATATTTTTCAGGACTGACCATTGAACTTGGCACCCATTTAGATCTCACTTCTTTTGTCATTGAAGTCAACTACCAAATCATAGGTAACTATGAGTACATACATCGTAATATTGAACTTGGCTCTCTTTTCACATTTATGTTTTTGATGGGATTTCATTCACATACACATAAAACTAACAATCAATGCATGTTAAATTTGAATCTAAACATATTAATAATAAAGTATGATTTCCCAATTCAATACAACCCGAAACGGGAACAATACGAATACCATTTATTATTCTTATGACGGTACATTGGCCTGAATATCGCTGCTAAGTCGGTACGGGGTAGTAACTTAAGGAATTTCTGAGTACAGTTATGGTGCATACCTCGTGCAAGAAAGTGAATAATTTAGGAACTGGAGTCGTGAGCAAGCAAACAGAATCAAAAATTAAATCTAATTCGCCTTCGAGGCTCGTTAACCATGCAGCTATAGCTTGTACTTTAAGCCAGAGTCGAAGCTCGGGAACTGATCGAATTTTGTTTAATGTTGGTGCATATGTTTTTGCGAGATTCGGGAAGGAATCTATGTATATTGAGCTTGATTAAGTAGGAAGTTGAATAAATTGCGTTAAATACTTTATTTTTTACAGTCGATTACCGGAAAAGTAGTGTCACAGTCCTTACCTCGTTGCAGGTAGAACATATATCTTCTGAGATAAATCTAGAATAATTTTTTTCACTTGATGCAAAATGAGTATTTATACAAATAGCTGGGATTCCTGGTGTTGATCAATCGATCTCTACTAGAAAAGATTACCATTTTAAATTGAAACAACTAGACGCTGTTTCTAAAAGTTATCTATTACTAATATTATAAAGATGTAATGTTTATACCTTTGTGGGTGTGTGGCTATGTACCTCTTAATCTCCGAAACTACTAATCCGCTTTAAAAAAATCTTTCACTGATAGATTGCTACATTATCACAGATTGCCATACTTGTATATGGGTGAGGATTCTCTATAGATATTTACTATATTAAGTAATAAATAATACTATATTAAGCTTAAAATACCACAAGTACAATAGTATTGTGTCGTATCCATATTCTGCTTTCAGTTCCACGTGGGAATCCAAAGGAATGGTTAATTGTCCCATTGTTATGGATATTTCTGTTCCATACATTTTCACATGCCATAAACATAACATAAATTCTAATAGGCTTATTCGAATGAGTGAGGGTTAAACGAAAAGAAACACAAAAGATTTATACTTGCGACCTAATTTTACTAACAATGACAGGTGGTATTTTCACTACGCTTTCAGAGTATAATGAAAAATGTCTACTGAAGTATGAAGTAAAATAAAGATACACAGCCTCGGCCGTGGTTCATTGGTCGTGGTTACCATCTATTGAACAAAACTGTGTCGCCAGGCGATTATGACCGTGTTCCGGAATGTTGTTCAGTGAAGTTAGGGTGGGATTTATCCCTTCTTCTAGGTTTAGTCTGCTACAATTTACGGCGGCATCGTCGCTTAACATCATGCGAGATCGTTGTCAAAGGCTAACCTATAATGTTTAAATAATCATAAGCCCACGTTCGTCTACTGCTAGATATAGGTAGGCCTCACCTATAACATGCCACTCCTTTCACCTACCACCAATTGGTGGTTGGAGGAGAAAGATCAAGGACTAAAAGGAGTGACATGGCATGGGTGAGGCCTACCTACATCTAGCAGTAGACGAACGTGGGCTCATGATTTTCTGAAAGGTTATCTACGAGTATGTATACAATTGTATTACATAGATAATAAAGGGCACATATTAAATTGATAACCTCTATTCAAGAAGTCGGTTACAAGAGATAATCGTATTTCATGAAGGCTATCGGTTATTAGGAATTGTGATACTTATCAATAATCAAGTTTATCACAAAATAAGTGAAAAATCTCAAGGATACAATAGCTAATACAAAACCTTCCATTATCCTGACCCAGATATGTCTTTACGCCTATAAAACACAGTGTGAGCGATGTGTTCATGGCAAGTGTACGATTAATTACTGACGGCTCGTCGAGCTGACGCACGCATTGGTTTGCTTGTGTCGTCTACATCCAACGCTACGCAGAGTGCGTATTGTGACTTCATCCGTTTGCGTAGCATTTTTGTTACTTAATTTTACTCTCAAGTTAGATGTGTACTAGGTTTATTAGTTATTTATTAAATACACGAAAATTTTATCATTTAACATAATTATTAAAAAGACTAAGAACTAAAACGAAGAGTTTAGAAAAGCACTAACTATTTATAGAGAATAAAAACTTTATTTTGGCTAATTCATAATATTTTTAAACAAACTACAGATACCTAGTTTTCCTAAATCTAAACCCTCTTGTTGTTGAATTAAATAATAAAAACAAACGACGATTACATTATAAAAACAATGAGAAAATTCCGAGATAATTAGTTTCCCAAATTGAGTGGAAATAAAGGAACATCAATTTCGTTATGAATTATTTTCGTTTTAAAATATCAAGGTAAGTAATTCAGGGAATAGGCACCAGATGGCACTTGACGTTAATATAAAATTAATTGCGTCAACGAAGCTGAATTAAGGATTTCGAGAGAGCCTCAGGGAAGCTTCGTTTAACATCCAAAGAATGTGTTCTTTATAAGCTGGTTTTAAAGCTTTTAAGAGTAAATTTTTCTTCATATTACCTATGCCTTTAGGCTGTAAATTTCATTAGCTCTAAGGCTTTATAATGGAATTTTTGATGTGTCTAACACTGCTCTCCTACCAAGTTTTTAATTTGAAAATAATGAAATATGACTTATTAAACAGACGACGTCGTATATTATTAAATTAGAAGATGAGTGTTGCCACTGAATCTTTTTTTGGATACGAGTAGGTACTGCCTACTAAAATATAGGTATTTTGAACTTCGAGGTTCTTTTCAGGTGAAACGATAAAACAGCAGGGAATGCAGTCCAATGACATAAGATGCCCTCTTGGGCATCCTATGTCACCATCTCTCAGTATTGCGTAGGACTTCGTATTTACCGATTAAATATTATATAGGTAACACTGTAACTGTAATGGGCAGTCGTTATTGGTTCACAGGAGACGAATATGGGGTCATCTTATTAGAAAGATAACATTCATAATTCTCATTCTTCTTGCACCTAAAAGGGACAGAACAGTTTGAACCAAATCACGAGGATACTCATGTGCCCCTGTTCAAGACAGTGTTACACCGATATGCTCATAATTCTACTTCCTGAGAAGAACTATTTCAAAACAAATCTCGTGGGCACTAAAATAAGAAAAATATATTCCAATAGTGACACGAACGAGTTTTCCATCTCGCACCAAGGCCGCAGGTTATGAAGGATCTCATCATAAAATATGGCTGTTTGTTGTTTGTTTGTAAAGATATATGTTTTATACGATTGATGTCTGAATAACACGGACTGATTGAGTAAAGCTATTGAGGTTAAAACGAAGTTTGCGAGTTGTGTTACGTTGTTTCCTTCTTTCCTTATCTTGTGGGCACTTTTTATTTGTTTTGTGTACAAGTTCCATGGAGAAATCTAGAGATATAACATAGCCTACAGTAGCGTCAGGAAGTTCGAGTGCCATTGATGAAAGAATTATGAATTTGGTTCTCTGTGCGTAAATAAACTTATAAGTATAGATAAAATACAAAGCTACGTATGTTAGTCAAATTAAAAATTAGATGAAAAAAGAAATTAAAACTCCAATGACCATAAGAAAAAAGAAAATAATTTTATAAAAATAAAATCAGTCTAGTCTCTACTTTCTACCACTGTTTGGATATTAAAAATTATATCCAAAAAAGTAATCTATACAAAATTTCTTTACATAGATATATCATCTCTTTATCTGACATTACAGGAGCTCATCAAACTAAAACGATCCCCAACGATAAAAAGAATGTAAAATAAAACAATGGCGAAAGAAAACAAACTTTAGTAGTTCCCTTTGTTAAACTTAAGAATCCTATAAAATCTTTTGTCAAAGATGAAGCCTACAGATGGGTGGGTCTGATAAAATTGTCCTTCTCAGACAATTGTGATAACGCTATCTAAAGAGCTAGTCTAGCTTCTAAGACATATTTGATTAGGTCCAAATTGAGACAAGGCCTGCAGATTATCCCTAGTGAAAGAAGTTTGACCTTTACTAGACCGCAAGATTTTTGGTGCCAAATATCTAAATCGAAGTTTACGTAAGATACGAGTAAAATTCTGGTTGGGGTTTGAACTCCAAATGAGATTTCGCGTTACTCCTTTATTTGCATCGACATTTTTATGTCAACTTCTATTGTCCTAAGGTAAAATTCTGTGAATCCGTCCGGCTAGTCTCGTTGTGCAATAGCCGTACTACAGTGCGTGCTCCCCTCGTAAGTGTAGGAGGTGTAAATAAAACGTCATAGATATTTTTGCCGTGACTATTGGCATTCTTATTCTTTGCTCTGTAGTTACTTTGTACAAGATAGAGCAAAAAAGATTTTAAAAATGCATGCTATTAGGAATAAATGGATCGAGCTCCAGGAGCTCAATTCACAGTTGAGGTGCTGTAGAGACTGCGGATTAGTACATATTTTTGATTTCACCGGACAGCTGACTGTGGTGTAAACTTTCACGAGGGCGCTTTCAGAGATAAATTACCAAATTTTAGTTCATTCGCAAAAAATAAACTACAAGGTATATCCGAAAATAGCTCAGTATATCGAAAAGAAAATATTGCATATTCTTCCCACACGTCACTAGAGTTGATTAAATTACGCGCGCTACCTCTCGTCCCTACTTAACATTCCTGCGTTGAACAGTCACTCACATTCGCAGTACAAGAAGTTATAGACCAAAAGATCTCAAAGGATTGGGGAGATTAGGCACGTCGAACGCGCCTCTACCCGACTTACTTCGCTCCATCTACTCAGAAGGTTTGCTCCGAGCAAAAAGCGGATTTGTAAGACTCCCGCCTGTTTTTAGGGCTCTCCGCTATAAGAACAAACTCAAACAAGACAGCGGTGGATTCATTACTTTTCAGAAAAATTCGCAGCGAATGCGGACGGGATAGAATTAAATTTTAATAAAAGCGCACTCTCGTGTATTGAATTTGTTTAAAAAGAAACAAGAAACTTAAATACTTATTTAATACAGCGTAATCAGTCAATATTTACTTATCGATCCAGCATTGAATTTAGACCCTTCTCCGTGTATGCCGCAAATAGTCCTACAGTACCTTCCCGACGCTATAATAATTCAACTACAGGACAAAACTTATAATACAAATTGCAATTCAGTCAGACACGCAAGTTTAAATTACCCCGCCCAAAATGCGCAATTTACGTTGGTGAACAAACTGCAACGCAAAACATTATTCATCCCGGCGCAATTCTGAACAAGAATGGTTAAAATTCAAAGTCAAAACGCCACGAACAATACCGCCAAAAGCGTAAAACCAACCGCGACTTTTGAAAGGAACCAGCGAACCATGCGAATTTACGGGAAACTCCAGGACAAAACCAGCTATGTCCTGAAGAGACAAATTCCCGCTTACACGCCGAATAATAACTGCCGACGACAATTCATGAAATTGCAGCGAATTGTACCCCAATTGTAGATACCCAAGTATTTTGAATGTTCCATTATCATTTCAGCGGGTAATGACTCAACCTTCGACAGGACCAAAATGGCTACGACTAAGCGTAACGCTTAAATCAGAATAGTGTAGGCAATTAAGACGATAACAGTATCATTCACATAGAGAATATAGTGTAAAGGCCGGAGGACATCAAAAACGTTAACCGTGAACAAACAAGGTGTAAGCGAGTTCTAATCTGCGCGCCTGCAGGCGGCTATGTTTTGTTAGGCGACGTCGTCCAGATAGTGGCCAGTCCTGTATTAAAATTAAATTTTGTGCAGCCTGTGAAGGCGGGTCAGCGCCCGTTCATTATTGAAGAGAAAATGAAAAGCGAGCGGGTCGACCTCCACCGAGATTACCAGTTTAGTTCGTATTATTGCTCATAAAATTTTGTACATTAATTTAGTTTCAAGTCTCACAGCGCATTAGCCCGAAGCACTCGCTAAAATCGAATCGTAATTACAGAACAGAGATCGATCGCGACACCGCTGTTAATTTCAGTCTAGGCTAGGTAGTTACGGCTGACAGTTCTGACGTTCTCTCAACAAAGGATGATAAATTGTGTTACATGCGGTAAGCAAGATGGCTTTGTTTCAACATGCTGGTAGGCTTTTATAAAAACCAGCAGACTCATTCTTATCGTTTTTAATTTGAAACGATGCCAAAAAGAAAAAGTAGGAAGCACTAGCATGAGCGCCGGGGACGGTGTGCGATTACTTAACTTTAGTGCGGCCACGGACCGAATTACGTGAAATGGCGCCCAACGTGGGGCTCGGTATAAGCAAATTGTGAGAGAACGAAACTCCTTCAAATTGCAAATTCAGGCGGCTTCAGCGCGTTTTGTTAGAGTGTTCCCGCAGTTCATGTGCCGGACCTGTTCCTTACATTATTTAACGAAGTAGCCGCAGAAGATTCCGCTGTGTTACTTTTTCTACTCGGAAAAATTCATTTGTGATTCACGCGAAAACATTTTCGTACTCCGACTTCCTCCGTATTTACTCCGGTGGCTGTAACGCTTATCATTTACTTGTTACGAGCGCGTACATTTCGTGTCTGCGCAGCGTCCATAATCTGATCCAATTAAATATAACAAACAAAGAACAATCTCGGCGCTAATTTCCCTTACCGAACAAAATAGCTCTTTCAATTATTTTTCCGAGCGTATCTCGACAAAAAAGATTGCATAAACAAATGTACAAATTAAACGTAAACGAGGCGCTATTTGCCGTGTAATTTCACCGGACTCGGTCGAGGCGAGTCGTGCTCTCGCGCCCGCCCATTTCGATATTTCGACTCGCGAAATAAATGTCCGTCTATAACTTTTACAAATTCCCTGCCCTATTCCGCATTATGTTTCGCGACAGAGCAATCTGGGTCGTGATTACGCAACGAAAAAACGCTAAGAGGCTCCCTTCTGCGACGTTACATCTTAATGTAGCCACAATATACATAATGGCAAGATATTTAGAACACGAGTGCTCCTGACTGCTATACATCAAACGAAGACATTACCACAAAACGTCTGCTGGATACCGACAGCATAAAATATTCCGAACACTATGATATATCTGAGGGGTATGGAAATAGGCGATGGCGGGGAATCCGAATATGTATGCAGGCCTCGTCCGTGACACCAAAAAAATGTGGAGATAGCAATCGCTGTGTTTGCTGTATTAAATATTAGAATGAGTCGCAAATAAAGACGAAAAAGCAGAGGTAAGCGACGCCTGGCGTGGGCGTGATCGATAGTTCTCGTGCAAACAAAATAACAATATGGATAGCTCCGTCCATCAGAATGTTCCTTTTTTTGCTGACGCCACTCGGCGCTGGCTTTACGGTACGTGCACACCATTTTTCGCTAAAATTTTGGTTTACAGTATAATAAATATTTTGAATTCATTCAGACCAGACAGATTTATGGTCGAATTTGTTTTCTTGATTCAAGGTCCTTTAGCACTCAATACTTTTGTCATTGTGTGATGACAATATATTTATGTACTATCTAAGAACAAATAGTTTTTATTTCCATCACTATGTCACGCATTTTCATCCTAAACCTTCAAGCCCATTGCTATGTAAAATAATAACCAGCGTAGGCTTATTCTAACAACCTCTAATGAAAATGTTCGGTCATTGATTAGGTACCCAAATTCAGTAGACCATACAATTAATGCATAAATATGAAAATTGCGCTACCATTAGACGTGTATCTTTAAATCAAACCCACCGTGATTGCACCAATATAATTAGTTACCTGCACTAAATGGCCGCTCCGATAGATAGCCATCGGTTCATTTCCGCTCCGGCCAAGGAACTACATTTCCGATGGAGCTATCTACATCTTCTATCTACTTACAGGCTGATATTGAGTGCCCAGATATTGATACTTAGCAGCTCTTTTATAACCTATATTGGTAGGTGACGTGTAACCAAAATGCTGGGGTATATTTGTCCCAACGTATAAGTATTGCCATTCAACGTGGCAATGCTGCCAGCATTCTGGGCTCTCTGCCATCTGACAGTGGTTTGGAGCACTTGGATTTTCTGTAGATCGGCTTGTGGCCGATCTGTTGTTAATAAAAGTCTATACTGCTGTAGTAGCTGTAGTATTGTTAGTTTGTTTTTCTCAATAAAGGCATTTGCCACATTATTAGAGTAAATCTTAGATACACTTCTATGTAATCAGTATAAGATCAACGTGAATATAATTTAGTTATAATAATAGATTAATACGTTTGAAGCTAGTTTAGCATAAAGATTTGTTTTTTACTGGTGGTCGGCTTTGGCGGAGGAACAAAATAATGTCGCCAAGCGGTTTATTATGACAGTGTTCCGGTATAATGTTCAGTGAAGCCACGGAAGAGTCTTAAGCTTAGATTCCACGTGGTATAGGTGGCGAAAGTGAACTTATATCGTTTCCAACAGAATCTAAAAATTATAGACAAAAAGTTGCCCAAAATGGAGTATGTATAGAAACGGGTAAGTTTCTGTGTCAAACACTAAGGTTCCTTTCCTTTAATCGCTTTTCTTCCAAGGCTTTCCTAGACCAAATCAACTGTTATTTTTTTATATATTTTCACAGATTGGGCTTATAATAATCTAAGTTAAAAATTCCATTAGCCCAAAAATTTCCGTACAAAATTTCATGAGGATCCAAACTTTGTCAAAACTCATTGTAACTTCGTTAAGGACTATAAAATAGTTATTTTCCTCATGGATCATTGATTAGCAATATTAAAAAAGACACAAAAATCTTCGAAAAGATTTTGGTACGTGATTTACCTAGTTAGTGGCCAATCTGTGAATGTTCATATGCTCTTTATACTGCTGCTGTAGGTACTCATCATTAGTTTGTACGTCACCATAGCATTGTCTTTAGTTCTCTATAAATGTATCATCATCATCATCTCAGCCGTAGGACGTCCACTGCTGAATATAGCCCCCCTTTGAACATCCATATGTACCGTTTTGAAGCGACCTGCATCCAGCGTCTTGCGGCGACCTTTATAAGGTCGTCTGTCCACCTTGTGGGTGGACGTTCTACGCGTTTGCTAGTCCGTGGTGTCCATTCGAGCACTTTTCGACACAATCGGCCATCCGCTCTGCGTGTTGTGCAATAAATGTATACTTGCCATAAAAAACAAGTCATTATTATGAAAAAGTACATTGGTCCAAAATACGTCGTCAATTAATTATTACAAAGGTTAACCTTTTCAGTTATGTATTTAGTCAAAGCAAAGGTAGCAAATTATTCAAGCTTCCAAGCTAATATCCAAGGCAATCGGTGCAAGAGTAAAAGTATAAAGTTAGCTTAAACCTAACACCGACATAAAGTGAACAAAGCTAAGATAAGCTAGAAGTACGATGCTTGGCAAGCACCCATGCATGTACATACATGCTAAGTAAAGTTGTATTATTTTGTTACAGTTTATTCTTTTATATAATTTTTGAATTTATGAGACTGTTAAAAGCCATTACCATGTTTGGAAGCTCATAGCTGGACAACGATTGGAGTTAGATGAAAAATGTCCAGGCCGAAGTTGTAGAAAATTTTATGAGGTTTAATAATGTAGTACAACAAAATATCGTACAACGCACAGTTTTTGACTTATAAGCAAAAAACCAAAAAATGGGACCTTCTTCGCCCTCCCCCCCTCGGGCTCACCTCGGAGGGGTGGGGACTTTTAGTATGTTTATCTCCTAACTAGTCCAAACAAAGTTACTAAGTTAGTTTTTCTGCTTTCGACTTTTCGATCCACATACCCTTTTTGGGCACTCATTGACTGGGCTATACTGATCACGAAAGAATCAAACTATAATCTGTGACACTCGAGTCTCCAGTACCCAGTACCGATACGAATTCCGGAGTAACGATTCGTTACTGAGTACTCCGTCGAGTACCCGTATCTCAGTACCGAATACATGCGGTTTCCTACACCTCTAAATGTCACTGGTGTCAATTAGAAAGCAATTTCTATGAGGTATCATTATTTTCTTATAAACTGAGTGGTTTATAGACTAGATATGTGTGATTACATGTGGAATACCAAAACAAATCGATTTTTTTAATTCATTATAGGCATAGGTGAACCTTTCTTTGACCACAATCTCGCGCGCGACGATGCTACTAGTTATCATGTTGAAGTATCTGTAATCACTGTAAATGTATCTGTACAAACCAAATATTATTCAACCGATTTGCACCTTAATTGCAGCAAGCAATCGAACTTGCCCTCGAAAACTACAAGTACAAGCAAACTTTGAAATTGCATTTCTGTACATGCAAAGATTCAATATATCACAGCGCCCCACCGAGATCAATTTTCACCACAGGAGCGTCGATTCTTGAATAATTCCACTCGATTACGTTCTGCAATGTGTCGATATCCTGCCGATTTGGAACGATATTCGATTATTTCTGTGTTTGGATTGAAACGAGTTCCAAGATTTTCTCACGAGTGACTGGCGCTGTTCAAACCCTTTGCGTACTTTTCCTGGAATTCACCAAGTTAAACATCCCATTTCCTTCCACCTAATTATAATATTGAAAATGGGAAAGTTTGAGATTGTTTTACTATTATGTTATGGTAAAACAATCTCGTAAAAGTTGTAGAAAGAGGTCATAGTATGTCTGCTACATCGATGTGTGTGAAACTTGCAATGGGTAATCTGTAAAGGCCACCGTAAAGTGTAAAATTATCAAAAAAATAATAATTACACGCAGTGCCATCTAACCCCAAGCAAAGTAACACAGTGCCTGTGTTATGATAGCTAGACAACGCATATGCTTCTCTTTTGTTGTTACATACTTATAGTAGATACAGAAAACCACCAGTAACGAATATTAGTTCAAATGTGTGATCAAGGTTTTTCTTTAAATTTAATGTATCTAATACACACTGCCTTCTGTACAATATTGGATCTCCGTAATTCAAAACGCCCAGCTCATAATATACATACTCGCGTTATGGTTGTTGGCATCTCATGGCCCAGACTTGGCCTTAAGGTTGGCACATTGCCACGCTGGTGTTCTGCCACGCCTGGCTACAGAATGTTGCGAACTTTGGATTAAGAGTAATTGCTTTGAAACACTTACACTTCGGTACTTAGAATTAGTGGTAACTTTTCCCAGGTACTGCATTGTTAATACTAGTTACTGGTAGTTACCTAATAGTTGCCTCTAGATTCTAGGATATACCTAAATAAGTCAATAAATTAAAACAAAGTAAAAATGATGTCGTAGGTAACTTATGTTTCTCAGAGATTGTGGAACGATATAACTAAAAGCTTATTTTTTTTGTGACAATGAGTGACAAGACGAGCCAAATAGTTGCATGATGGTAAGCATTACAATTGCCCTATTAAATAGAATAGGGCAATTATAATGCTGCTAATTACCAGAAAAAATGTGCGTTATTAGTGTTTTAAAATTTAAAATTCTGCACGGCACTGCACTAAGATACTCGTACTAGTTGTTAAATATCGCCATGTCCAGGTAACAGCTTTCAGCAAATTGTTAAAACTTTAAAAAAGAAGGACGGAAAGTCCTTTCCTGATGATAAAACCACCCATTTATAAAGTCCTCAAAAACAGAACAAGGTGGAACAGTTGGAAACCAGCCCACGTAACATACTCGACACAAACAAATCGAAAAGTCTTAATAGAAACGGTTCCATTGTTCCACGTCGTAAGTTTGCTGGCACGGCGGAGTACGTAGGCTTTAATCTGGATTGTTGGCTCGCCCGAATAGTTTTACGAGCAAATCTTTATTGCACCCGCTTAATTTCTCACAACTATGCACTGCGACGGGCTCAATGAATTTATTGCACCGACGCCGGATAAAGTATGCTCGCGCTTGTTCGTATCTATCTTCTGTATTAGTAATAAATGTTAGTAGGTATACATCTAGAATCTAGGGGGATGCCAATTGCGTTGGTTGAGATACTAGACAATATGTAATATGCAATGTAATGCATTCAATGTACCGGTTACATTATATATTAGGTATAACCTACTCAGTAATCCAATAAATCCTTATCACACGAAAAACATCGGAATGCTTACCTACAATTCGACTAGGTACAAATTGTGCTTTGATAATATTATGATCTTATATGCCTTTCTCTTTTTTTTTGAGGTGTTTTCCAGGAAGCTTATCGTCTATGCGTTCCTATATCATTAATGACAATGTGAAAAAGTGCTAACTTAGTGTGTTTTTCTGAGGATATCCGATTAAGAATTGGGACAAATCTCTATATTAGACAAACGAAGATATTATTGATGTAACTGTGTGCCAAAGTTCAAGAAAACCCGTTCAGATCAGCGAGTAGAGCTGTCGATTGATCAGTCATTCAGTCTCGCTATCCTATATACAGAAGATAAGATTGTTGTTTTGCGCATTGTACTATTTCTAGTAACTAGCAAATAAATATGTTATCAGGGACATAACTCTAGGCAAATGTTCTCTGTAGGTAACTACGCTGAAACAAGCACACCAGCAGATATTTATGGGTATTAGACTTGTATACGAACTGAATATTTCATCGTATGCCTTGAGACTTCGATATATCGAGCTTCATGATGTACGCGAGAATATTGTATGAACATCTCCTTGCTGTGATGTCTTCCTGGTACTATTGGAATGAATTGTACCTACTTGTATAACTGTAGTTATTATGTGTTTCCTTCTTACTTATTTTCTGTCAAGTGCTTTTCCCAGATCAAGATGTTCAGGTATAGATTGATACCACAGCGCTAACTAATCTGAAACCGAGATTCGTTTCTTTCGAAGGGTGAGGTGGCCAAGGAAGTTACTAGGCTAATATATGTACCTTTAGTACCCCTGTTATTACTAGTGTAAAACTGATGGTCACTAGGTAACCCTGCTTTTAATGTTACTGTTTAAGAATAAAATAAGAATAGATTTTTTGGTTTGAGAGTTCTTTAAGAATATCAGTTTTAGAAAGAGAGAAACCCTCTTCCTTTAACCACTTTTAACAACCGTCAGCGCAATCCATAATAAAAGCTAACCGAACAAAGTCAACAAAAGACTAAAAGACTGCCAGTTAGTTTTTGTAATTTTATAGAATCATTCACCGTTCCAACCAGAAATTCACGCAAATATTTTATATCGTATAGGATTCTCTTTTGTACGTCAAAGCTGTACCACAATAGACGTGTGGAAGCTAAGCCGTCGATCTGGCGCGGAACTGACGTGATATGCATTGACTAGTCCATTCATGATGCGAAGGATACAATGGCGAGTATGTTGATCCGATACTCAGATTACTGCAACATCTTGATGCTCTGGATACCTAATGGGTGGAACTGGGACACAGTTTAAGTCCTAACGGTAAGTCGCATAGCATATTTAAATTTAAAAAAAAATACGAATTTCAAGCTCACTTTCAAAATGCAATGATGAGAGAGTTAATGTATTTGTAATGTAAAAATAGCTCAATCGATTTTTCAGCATGACTCTGCACTGCGTCTCACACCCTAAGATAATATTATATATAATATTTATTATGTAGAATTTCGTCATGCCTAGTAATTTCGCTAATAACGTTGCTCTTCTATAACACACCTAATGCCTGCACCGCTTGGCGAATGAATAACTGGCAAAAGAGTGGTACTTCTCCAAATGACCTCTACCACAACAAAAACGTTATTTGCATTAAATGTCTACAGGTGGTAGGCTTCGGCTGTTGCTAGTGTAGCTGTTGTTGTAACCACCCACTGGACAAATGTTGCCAAGCAGTTATTGTAATCGTGTTCCGGCTTGATGTTTAGTAAAGCAAGGTAGGGATTCATCCCGTCTTTTAGGTTTAGTCTGCATCAACGCTCCAACGTCACTTAACGTCACAGGCTAACCAAGGCAAGGATAATAAATAATGTATAAAAAGAGTCATAAAGTGATAAATGATAGTGATATTTGTTACCAACATTGTAAAGAATTCACTACAACAGCACAACAACATAACATCCCATCAAAGCTGATAGGCCGAACAATAGAAACAAAACGTCACAGATTGTGCATAGATGACGTGGTATCGACTATCCGTTAGTCTATACATGAATGACCTGAGCAGGTCAGAATAAGGGTAATAGGAGCTGATTACCTCTATTTTATAACATTTTAGGAGTTCTTCTGTAATATAGAGCTGTTATGTGATGGGGTATTGGCTAGAAACTTGCTATTTCTGCAGATAGTAAGTGTATAAAAAGGTATGTGTTGTGTTGCACTGTAAACGGCTTACTGCACTATGAATAGCTAAGTTTTTTTATTGATTACTACAATATAATACGCAAATTATAATATACTTTACGTAATGTTCCCGTAAAATTTCAATGCTATTTTGTTGGTTTGAGAATTTGACACTTCTTGTTTTACAAATTTTAAATGAATTTACATAAGCAAAAAATAATATAACCTATAACTAAAACATTAAAGTCAAAATTCACGCCATTTGCGCCCATTATATTTTATTGTAAAAAAAACCGAATAGTTTAATCTAAGTTTCAAATCAGATCAACGCAACGATCAATTGACTTCTGTTTCACCAAGTAACAGCTATTTTGCATTTCATAGCCGTTTATTTATAGGTTGTGGCGTGAATAGTACCAGTCCTCACAATACATAGTTGCAGCGTCACGCAATATATCAACGTAGAGGCAGACAAAGAAAGAAAGATTGTTCACCCGTTCAAAGGTTATCAGCTCTGGCCACTTAGTTTAGTAATCTCGGTCATACAATGGGCATAATTTATATAGGGATTTCCTTTACCAATCTGTATCGTAAATGCTTGCTAAGTACATAAATATTTAGGTACTTAAGTACTACAGAACTAGTGTAGTGTGTGTGTAGGCGTCTTACAGAAATAGTGTGACATCAAGTTAATATCATTTGCAAAAAAAGACAAATTGAGTGAATGCCAAGCTCACTTGCTAAGATTTACCATCGTTATGACACTTGATAAATACGAGTAGGTAGCCAAAAGCTGTTGCCTTTTTGTTAACAATGATAAAAACGTGTTACGCGTATAGGTCGCGTCACATAAAAAGAACGCTGGAAGAAAGTGGCGGGGGTGAGCTTGCGCATGGGTACACTCACGCATAAAACTACTAGGCCTATTTAATTTTAACTAGCTTTTTGATCGTGGTTTTTTATATAAGATATTTATTGGTAATCACATCGGTCCACTCATACCACTAAATAGATCGATAAATCGTTTACTGCGCAGCTTCGCGCCAGCGTTCTTTTTATGTGACGCGACCTATACCTTCCCGTTGGGGGTAAATGGAGAGTCATGTGGAACTCTTCATGCAGGACGCCTACACAGGTATACCCACTAAAACGACTCAGTGGCAGAGCCTTAACCCTTAATCACTGACGTACGTACGTGGTACGTCACCCAAATCGTTTTCCGTTTAAAACTTCTGTTTCCCCAGGAATTTCTGAGCGTCCTTTTTAGTAGTTTCCTAGTCACCTGTGACGAGTATCTGGGGATGTATAGCGGACATCTGCCATTTTTCTATTTAGGTAAATTTGACTCCCCGACGTATGTGGTACGTACGTCAGTGTTAGTGTAACTTTTTTGAATATATTTCATTATATTTGGCGACTAATAAAATAAAACGTCATCGGCTAAATTCACGTTTTATGCTATTTACATCTAAAATATAGTGTGTTCAAGTGAATACTGCCACTGACAAAGAAATTACAGAATCTTGGCTTAAGAAATCTACGATTTACCGGCGGACGAAATTGAGTAAATACAGGGTTTTTGAAAAAGTGCTTCATGTTTTGATTTACGGCAAGTGCGATTTTTTTCTATTTAAAACCGTCTCTAGTAATTAATAAAACCAATAAAAGCAGTTCGTATTGGTACACATTTTTATTTTATTATTTTTTTATAAAATGACAATTTAGGTTTGGTTCCCTGTATGGTTATTGATTATTTAAAAAAAACAGTGATTATTATTACTGTTTTTTTGTAATATTCCAATTTCATTTGAATGTGTTTAATAAATAAATTGCGCTAATCATCAAAAGAACACTTATTTGCCACATGGGAAGGTCTTCAAAGTTACGTACGTATGACATACGTACGTCAGTGTTAGTGTAACAAAATTACACGTCAGTGGTTAAGAGCGTATATATCGAGTGACGACTCTCTCACTCGCACAATTTGACAAATTTTGAAATATAAATTCAAGGAATTAATTTATTGAAAATTCCTCTATACAAGTCCTGCATAATATTATTGCACACATTTTAAAAGTGTTTTCAGTGAGATATATAAAAAAATGGGATGAGGAGCGATGTCGAAAAAGTTTTTTTTTTTTCAAAAAATCTCATTATTCCATTTTTTAATATATCTCACTGAAAACACTTTTAAAATGTGTTAATAATATTATGCAGGACTTGTATAGAGGAATTTTCAATAAATTAATTCCTTGAATTTATATTTCAAAATTTGTCAAATTGTGCGAGCGAGAGAGTCGTCACTAGATATATACGCTCTTAAGGGTTAAACATACAATCCCCCATCGACGACAAAGCTGACACTTAACTATTACTTCTTTGACCGTCCAAATTTGGATACTTTGTTACAATTCTATTCTGTAAAATGTTTCACAATTCAATAACGTTAAACAATAATTGCACTTTTTGAAAAATATTTGCACTAATATTATTCCAAATAGTTCTTAACAGCATGGTAAAACGTTTTTTCGTATTTCGCCCCTTACGCCCCGCGGCGTACGCGTAATGTGCTGCTCTTAAGCACAAGCACGAAATTAGGGTTGGTTTGGAGTGCTTTCGGCGACAGAATGACATGTTTTGATCTGAACATTGCAAAGAAATAAGATCCAACTAACTTCATCATCAAAACTTCTATATGAAAATTATTATAGATAGATAGTTCGATAACCCTTTATTGTTTAATGTTGTTTGTTTTTAAACAACATCATCGTCAGCATTCAATTGCCCACTGTTAGACAATAGTCGCCCTTTGATTTTGCCGTTCTTCTCTGTCTTTTGTCAAAAAATGCCCCATATAAAAAATACTAACTCATTTTTTTCCAGTAAAACATCTAGTTAAAAGATTCCGTAATCTCCCTTACACCCCCCGGCCTTACACCGACGAGTGCACTTCGTGCGAAGGGTCAAATTCTCATTGAGCTTTCCAGGCACCTAATAGTAGCAACCAATGACTAAAGTGCTGGCGCTTACCTCAGCCATCGTATAAGTTTGGCCATTCAGAAAGGTAATGTAGCCAGCTTTTTAGGTACACTTTCTGCAGGTCATGACCTCAACGACAACGACAAGTAGTATTTAAATTTTAATTATTGCTTAATTCTCAATCAAAAAGTCTCTTAACATTTTGATTTGATAATATTTGTCACCGTGCTACAGAAGTCGTCATAGTTTGACGTAGTATCGTAACGTTATCTTTACGAACTAATATCTACATGACTTTACCCCAAGGCAGTGCTACAGTTTAATCTAGCAGAGGAAAACTTCTCACTTATAGAGAGGAAATAGATAATCCGCGCGCGTCCGGACGCCGTCACTTTCGCATCCATGTGGCGCAATCACTTCGTACACTCTAAATTGGATTCTCTAGTATATTAGAAAAATGGTGAAGAGGTGAAATTACTCGAAAAGGCGAAAATTTTTTGTTAAGATCAGTTCAGGGCGATGACATAACACTTAACTCAAAGGTGAAAAACTTTTACTCGATTTAATCATAATGACGACATAATAAAGGGATGTAGAGTCACTATATCTTTTTACTTTACTTCTCGCGCTATAAATATTTTGACAGATATATAATATATTTTGCGTAAAAAAAATTACATAAATTCCCACCAAGATTGGTACAATATCGCAATGAATTTATATCTATTTATTAGTTTTTTTTTTTACAATTTTAACTCAATTTATTTATCCTCTGTGAACTTCAACGCTAAAATAATATTAGTCCATTAAACATTTTCATCGCGGATGTAACATCATTCCAATGACCAATATTTAGAATAGATCACAAAGAAACGTATGAGGCAATCGTGCTTAATGTATCGTCCTCCACCTGTCAATGTAACGTGACAAAGGTTAAACAGGCTGACATTTCCTTTGCTTTGTCGATTCTGGAAGAAAATTGTGTCTGCAGTATACCTTTCTAAGGATATGGATACGTCAATATCAATAAGACCTATATCACCCTTCTGTGTTTATATGTATGTACTATTGGTTCTTGATCTTTTTGATGTTACTCATGTACCTACATATATAGGAAAAACTAGCCTGAGTATAGGCTAGTTTTTCTTGACGCGTGGCTTTGCCGCGTTAATAGATAGTAAATCATTTATTTCTTTCAATAACAAAAGAGGACCTTAAATCTGAGGTATTTTTTTATACAACGAAGTAAGAAGACGAGCAAGACGCTCTCCTGATGGTAAAAGATAACGCTGCCCATAATTAGTACAGTGCTACCCAGTGCACTGCGCCAACGCTTCTTACTTGAGAGTTGAGAGTCATAAGATGTTAAGACTCTTCAGCCTAGTAATTTCACTAGCTACAGTGCCCTCCTACCGAAGCACAGTAATGTTTGCATATCACTGCTCAGGCGGAAGAATAACTGGCACTGTTGGGGTACCCGGTACCCACCTAGTCGACCTCCTGCAAAGAAAGTCTACCCCGGTAAATATAGAATATTAGACCCGGTAATATTAGAAGCATTTCAAGATTTTTTAAATTTCATGTTTTTTAGTGAGATTCATAATAAGTATCCATTAAAAGTAACAAGTGGCTAAACCCCGCAGTTCAGCTACACCTAGGATTAGCTTAATCTTAGGTGTAAACAAAATATGGTGATATAATACATGCCAATATTATAGAAGAAAGGTGAACCCAAAATCACTATTTTATCATAATGATGATCCAAAAGTAAAATTTCAGATAAAATACTAAATCCAAGGCAGTTTAAGCCACGTGTACCAAAAATACGCAAAAGTTACGAACATTTTAAACCGAATTCGGTTATTGCGTTAAAAGTTGATCAACAAAGTTGTAATTGTGGTTAACTTTAGTATCTCGAATAAAGCCGTTTAATACTGCAGGTGAATTTAACATGAAACCCCTCTTTTGAGGTCGAAAAATGCTCGAGTGGAGATCGCTGACTAGCAAACGCAGCGTAGGACGTCTACCCACAAGGTGGACAGACGATCTCCGGGTCCCCGGAAGACACTGAATGCAGGTCACTTCCAACTGGTATATATGGAAGTCCAAAGGGGAGGCATTTTTTTTTACAATTATCGTATCACTGGGGGTAGACTTTCTAGGTCGACTAGGTGGATACCCTAACAGTACCAGTTATCCTGAGCAGCAATGAGCAAATTACTGTGCTGCGGTAGGAAGGCACTAGGCACTGTAGCTAGAAAAATTACTGTGCTAAAGAGTCTTAACATCTTATGACTCTTTTGAGTAAGAAGCGTTGGCGCAGTGCGTTTAAAATTTACATTATTGTGAAAACCTGGGTGGTATGGGCAATAGACAGCGTCATCTCTTAACATCAGGAGAGCATTTGCTTGTCTTCTAACTTTAAAAAAAAGGTGAATTTAAGGTAAAGCCACTTTTTTACAGTATTTGTATCACTACTACTACTAGTAACGTGTTACAAAAGGGTGGAGTAAGATTTAATGGTGCGCATCCAACTGTAACAATACACTGTTGAACTGAACTATGTGTAAAATGATTGATGATGATCAGTCAATCATACACCTACCATTTTGTTAAAAATGTAAGGTTTTTGTACATTATAGTGGTAAAAGTTAGCACAGGTTGTGTTTCATGTAATTTTTAGACGGATCCTTGTTCTCGACTCTGCTCTACTGAACATTGAAGTCGAAAAAATGGCATACTCGCGACATTTTATTTCTCTATTTTTCTTGAAAAGTGTTGTTCTGTCCTCGTCACACAACTAAAATATGGAGGTTAATCTCATTTTAAAAACGTCAACTAAGTTTTATAACTATAAAAAATCATCAAAGAAAACAAAACCAAAATAAACATTTAAAAGATTTCATTACAACGCCACTTATACCAGAGGTACTATATACCAATAAAAGTAAATTCATTACGAAGGTCCAAGCTTACAGCTTCGGCTTAAAATTATCTACATAATGAGTTCCAAGCTTAATCTCCTAAATAAAGTTACCTAAGTAAACAATTTATTTGGCTTTGTTTTACGTTTGGATACGGATAGTCTCCGTGAGTTCCGAAGGTTTTTGAGGCATTTTGGGGAACAAAATTCTATTAAGCCCATCTGACCTTAGAACTTTCAAACTAGATTCTTGAAAGGAAAGTTTTATGACATTTTGAAGGGTATTTGAAGTAAATGAGTTTGTCGTTCGGTGGTATGCTATTTAGTTCGTAAATGTTGTTCTTGATTCAGGGATTTAATATTGCAACTGATAAAAATTGTTACAAACTCTTCCTTAGTAACGTGCACGTATGGTTTTTTTAAGTCTGAAAATGAAGGAGAATAGAATAGAATAGAATAGAATAATACTTTATTGCGTACCAAATAATTACAAATAAACTTACTGAGCTAAATATCTAAATGCTAGGTAAACAATCGGCGGTCTTATCGCACTAGGCAATTTCTTACAGACAACCTAGGAATGGAACAGGACTTATATTACAATACTAGACGGTGGTGCGCAGTATCTGTATACATAGACTAGTTACAAAAAAATATATATACCTATAAGATGGTTTACATATTACATACCTACTTACATATTATTATAAATATAATATACTACTACAATATATATGTAAAAATGTATATTTAAAAAGAATTGATATGAATATATATATATATTAACAATATTTAACAGATAAAATAATATATATAAATAAATATAATAAATAAATATTTCAATACATAAATAAACTGAGCTGCAAGTAATATTATAGTAGGGAGGAGAGATAATGTTCCTTTACCGAATTCTTGAAGATTTCAAGCGATTTGGAATGTCTTATATGTACGGGAAGATTATTCCAAAGACGGACGGCTTGTATAGTGAAGGATTTGTTAGATAGTTGGGAGCTGTGTAAAGTATACGTCAGTAGCCGAGTGTTGACTGATCGCAAGTTAAACTCATGACAGAGGTGGATATACTTAAAACGTTCTTTAAGATACGAAGGAGAAGCAGGGTTGAAGAGAACAGTATAGAGAAGGGACAGAATGTGCGAGTTCCGGCGAAGTCGAATTGGTAACCATTTTAGCTTAGCGCGAAATTCAGAAATGTGATCATATTTGCGTAAACCGAAAATAAATCGAATGCAGACATTTTGCAAGCGTTCGAGTTTATTAAGCTGTTCTTCGGTTATATCCAGATAGCAGGCATCAGCATAGTCAAGTATGGGTAGTAAAAGAGATTGTGCAAGCGCAGTTCTGGTGGTTATCGGTAAGAAATTACGCAGTCGACGTAAAGAGCTCGCTGTGGCAAAAATTTTTCGGCTTACTTCAGCCAACTGTGGCACCCAAGACAGAGTCCTATCAATATACACCCCAAGATCTTTTACAGTATCACTTAGTTTGATAGGAGTGCCATCAAAGATGACCTGTGGCAAGTGGAACCAATCGATTTTTGAAACCATTCTGGAACTACCGATTACAATAATTTGTGTCTTCTCTGGGTTCACTCGTAGGCCAAAGGAGTTGCTCCAGTCTAGTATACCCCTTAGATCGGCGTTAGTAGATTGTATGGCTTCCGGCAGTTGTGCTAGTGTTGTATGTCTGTAAATCTGCAAGTCATCTGCATAAAGATGATAAGAAGAGGAAAGATGTTGGGAAATGGAGTTAATGAAAATAGCGAAAAGTAGTGGTGAGAGAACGCCGCCCTGCGGTACGCCTGCATTTGTGTTGCACCAGGAGGAAAAAGTATCATCAACACGAATACGCTGCCGGCGCCCATACAGGTAGCTGCGGAACCAATTAATAGCGAGAGGAGTTATGTTAAGGGAAGAATGAAGAAGAGCCAGGAGTATGTCAAAGTCAACGTTATTAAAAGCACTGCTGAAGTCAAGTAGGGAGAGAATGGTCAGGTTTCCGCTTGCCATGCCACACCTTATATCATCAGTGATTTTAGTAAGAGCTGTCACTGTGCTATGACCAGGGCGGAAGCCTGATTGGAAGGGATTTAACAAATTATTGTTCAGAAGATGGTGATTTAATTGAAGATGAATGAGGCGCTCTAGTACCTTGGAAAGAAAGGGTAAGATAGAAATAGGTCGAAAGTCGGTCAGAGAGGAAGGTTTAGATTTTTTAGGCAGTGGAATAATTTGCGCTTCTTTCCATTGTGTAGGAAATATGCCGCTAGTAATTGATAGGTTCAGGATATAAAGAAGGATTGGCATGATTTGTTCCAGTATTAGCACAATCATCCGACGACTGACATCGTCACTTCCAACAGCATTAGAGGAAATGGTTGTAATGCTTTTCTTGATGTCAACGTCGGAGAATGGGCGAAATGAAAATGGGTGGAAATCAGGAGGGGAAGCTGCAGATAAGTGTCGAAGTGTGTCGGCCTTAATTGATCCGCCAAAATTTGTGGAACTAGAAAAATGGTTATTTAGCGCATCAATGTCGATGTCACTGGGGATTACATCAGTACGCTGCTTCCCAATACCCAGTGTTTTGAGGAACTTCCAGACTTTGGAAGGATCCTCATTTTCCACTTCATTATGGATGTGCTTCCATCATTTCTACACCCCCTGTTACAGGCATTGCGACTTGCAACATATTTTTGCCTATTAAGATCAGTCGGCCTTCTCTTGTACTTAGCCTTGGCTGTACATTTTTTCAGCATTAACGTTTTAATGTCACTTGAAAGCCACGGCGCAGGAAGGTGCTTTATTTTGATTGGTCGTATTGGTGCATGTACATCAAACAGTTTTAATATAATGCTGTTGAATGACTCTACTTTATCGTCTAATGTAGTGGCATTCATAACAGGAGACCAGTCAAGTTTCGAAGCATCCTCCGACAATTGTTCCCGATTTATCTTACCAAAACTACGCTGCAGAAGGATTTTGGGCTTAGCTTTGGGTGGGCGGATTTTGTAAGAGAGATAGATCAAATCATGATATGAGAAAGCATCCGCTGTGCACTGACCATACTTGTTGACGTGGTTAAGAGAAGAAACAAGGATCAGATCAAGAAGAGAGGGCGTAGAGTGTGGAAAGTAATGCGTGGCATTTGAAGGAAGTATGGTCATATTGCTAGCCCTGACAAGAGTTTCTAGACGAGTAGCACGCGAGTCTTGCTTCAAGAGACACGTGTTGAAATCACCCATAATAATGATGTGGTCATAAGAAAGAGAAGAATTTTCAAGGAGTTTCTCGAATTGAGTGAAAAAGTCAATATTGAGAGAAGGAGAATAATACACACCAAGCAGAATTTTCGTGTTTCATAGCGTGAGTTCGGTAAAAAGGTACTCCCCGGAATCAGGAGGAGGTGGCTGCGCTGACATATTTACAATAGAGTAAGGAATATGTGTACGAAGGTAAATAGCAACACCGCCCCCCCTACCATTATTCCGGTCGTTACGGATTAATTGAAATCCAGGTAATGTGTATGAAGAAGAAGATAGGCAAGGTTTTAGCCAGGATTCAGACACCAGGATGGCGTGAATGTTTTTATTATCAAAGGATGCCTGCATATCGGAGAAATGTGCCGGAATACTCTGCGCATTTATATGAAGTACATTGAAATTTTTCGGAACATCAGACAGCAGTGATTCCAGAGTATCTGGTAGACTAGGGATGCTATTGAAACTGTCTTCACTACTGTCTAAACTACTTGAGGAGGATAAAGATACGTAGTCATCATTACTGCTGCTGCTCATAATATATTACTATGTTTAAATATACTATTATTTAATAAATATATATGAAATAAAATATACTATATAAATAAAATACCGATATATATGTAATAGAAACTAATAATAAAAAATATATAATAATTATTTGTTATTTACAAGTCTTAGTCCCACCCGCCTGCTGAGTTCACAATAATTATTAATTTATCAATTAGCTACTTAAATACAACAATAGTTATAAATGTACAACGAGCACTTACAACAAAAAGACAAAAATAATTTTCTCATATACTACTACATGCATTTTGTAATAATAGTTGGCAAATGAAACCATAATATGCAGAAGTTATTGCTGATTGCTGATAAAAAGTTTGAGTATGCATACTGATTACTCACTTGTATGTCAATGTCAACTGTCAGTTGATTAAAGTAATTGACAGACGAAAACGAAAATTAAAAAAAAAAGTTGCATTAAAATATTTCGTAGGTGTTCGAAAAACTTTCAAATAATACGGCAATACATTCTATAAATAGACGTGCATATTAGCTAGCTACATGTTATGTTGAACAGTGCACAAAATCGCAGTTACAAAAACAAAATCACTTTTTCGACACTGTTGCTGTTCGCGCCTTGGAATTCGCTCGTTTTGTAGGCGCTGCGGCTACAACAGTCGCGGCTGCTGCCCTCGTAGTACGTGAAGTGGACGCCTTCGGGGCCTCTTGCTGAATAGAATCAAGATCCCTTAGGCTACTTATCCTGTGGCGCGAACCATCACCTCCGAGTACAAAAACTGAGCCATCCCTCGTCCAACATTTGGCGATGCCAAAGCGCTGGCGCGCCGCCATGAATATATCATGCCGCGGTTTCGTCAGAAATTCAGAGACCGATATTCCTGAGCCCTTCAAGCAAGACTTCGAAGACCAAACTTTGTCTCGCACACCGACATCCTTGAACTTGCAGAGAACAGGACGGGGCTTATCTGGATTACTAACTCGACCCATCCTATGACATCTGCTAATATCAGTCTCAGTGAATGCAGCATATTTAAATTGTTCGACCATAGCTCTCACCACTACTGAGGATACTTTTTCATCAGAGCTCTCAGGGAGTCCGTGCAGGAGCAGGATCTTTCGTCTACACCGCATTTCCTGCTGATCCACTGCTGATTCTACAGTCTCTATACGAGTGAAAATAGTTTTTATAGCCTTCAGTATAAAGGACTTAAAATTGTAGTAATCAGCTGCTAGTGCTTCCACGGTTGGTGATTTTTCTGGTGATTTCACAAGCTGGTTCTCAAAATGTGCCATTCTTTGGTTGAACATAGACATCAAATCCTCAACAGTCTCTTTAACACCTTTGGCATCCATCTTGTGAGGTACTAGGAAATTGTAGTGCTAAAAACTTGTGATTTTGGTGTTGTATTTAGTATTAGATACTACAGCCAGGCAGGTGAAGTGTTACACTATTATTTTAAACCATATGTAAGTTGTTATTACACTTTTTATTATTATTTTCACTTTTATTTCATGGGAGCTAACACAAGGCACTTGTTAACTTTTTTACACCTACCGCCCAAAAAAAAAAAAAAAGAAAAAAAAAAAAAAAAAAAAAAAAAAAAAAAAAAAAAAAAGGAGAATAAAATTATTATGACGTGTTTAGGCTGAAAGCACACAATATTAATTACATTTTGCTATGCTTTACTCCTTACCTCTTTTAGAACTTTAACAAAGTACTTATACCCACATTCTCGTACGTAGTCGTCCTAATTGTAAAATACAATAAAATTTGTTTTCTTATAATAGAATGCAAATACGAGATTAATTATATTATTTCGTTCCTTTTAGGCTAGAGTCTAGAGTCACACCGCTGTGGTATTATGCATCGTGCGCGTCAAAATTATTAGTGTGATTCCAACGCATTACTCAGCAGCAGTGTAGTTTTATCTTTATTCGTCAAAAATGACACAAAATATAACGTCGAATGTAATTTTAGAAGACAACTCAACGATGTACATTTTCTTGAGTATTTTGGTGACGTCACAAGCCAAAAGTAGGGCCAAGGTAAAGGTGCGTTTCTGTGCTACCTTCAATTTATTTTAGGTCACGTCTCCGTCAAGTGTCTACATATCCTAACTTGTTCAAGTCACAATTTAAGGCCACACCATCAGTTTGGCGGCAAAACGTATCACCCTGTAGTCAAAAGCCGTAGGTCGGCCTGAATGAATGTTTAATGCCTATCTTTGGATCCGTATTCTAAATAATTCACGCTGGCCAGACGATGGCGTACTAAAATGACTCTCAAAGAGAAATACTGACTGGAAGTTAAGTGAAAACGCGCAATAAAACCGAGTAATGTTTCCAGCTTATTAGAATACGCGTCTGCTTTGGAATTAAATGGTCGACAGGGGGCGTATTTGTTTTTATTTTGTTAATTGTGTTTCATACACGTCAATTGCAATCTAAAGGGGTCATTGTTTTTTTTTTTTTTTTTATTTTTTTGTTTCCACAATAATCCCCAGACTTTAGTCGTCCGAGTATTTTGGTAATTATATGTTACATTTTGTTGTGCTTATATTTAGTATAATATAGTGTTCTTATAAGTATATGTTCCATTATTATAATTTTAAATTTAAATCATTAACTGTTTTAGATACATTTTTTTTTTTTTTTTTTTTTGAAAACGTCGAAATTACATTGATATACATCATACAGTACAATCGTTAGTCTTTACATACATTTATAGCCTGTTTTAATATTATTGATGTTTAGTAGGTACTTAGCTCAAGTAGGTACATAAGTAAGGTTCAAAAATGTTATTCTTCAACTATAGTCTGCAGTCTTAGTGGTTTATACTAACACAATAATCAATATTGTGTTTTCATATACCCCACTATTTCCACTTGATTTTGTAAGCTATGTACAATTCCACAATCACTATAGTCTTATATTTATTTACTCCTTTCTTATGTTTTTGTAGGTAGACATACTAATGAAAATATTTTTTGCATTGTAATTACTGTATATCCAAATATATATTCAAATATATTTATATACAGATTTATATGTACTACTTATTATATTTATGTGTACATAACTACTTTGAGTATTGCTTTATATACTTATACATATTATGTATGTTTTATACCTAAAGTATGTGTTTTCCTGGTTTACATTGTTTATTTTTACAATTTGTTCCTATATAGTTCTAAGTTTTTGTAAATTGTATCAAAAGTGTAATCTAGTCTAATGTTTCTTTCGATGTTTTAATGATATTATGTTGTTACTTTACTTATTTATATATATGCAATCTGATGTTATTTTTTCTAAAAAATTTATAAATTCATTTCTAGTTTCTTTTTCCTTAATCCATTCTGTTAAGTTATTATTTTCAATTTTTTTCCCGTATTTTGTTTCTAAATCTGTTCGTAGGCTTGAATATTTGGGGCATTCTGTAATTAGGTGTATTGGGCTTTCTTCTTTCCATGGATCGCAGATACACTCCGGTGTAGCTTTTAATTTAAATCTATGTAGATACTGTGAAAATGCTCCGTGGCCTGTGAGTATTTGCATTAAGATATAATTAATTGTTATCTTTCTTAAGGTTTTATGAGCATCGAGAACGTTGGGGAAATATATTTTGGTAAGACTAGCTGTGGTACCTTCTTCATATCTTTTCTGCCAATTGTTTATCGTCCTATTCCTCAGTTCTCTCTTTATATATGATATTGGACATTTATCATAGTGTGCAGTGGTTGTGAGTTTAAGTGCTGCTTCTTTAGCTAATTCATCGGCTCGTTCATTGCCTTCTATTCCCACATGGGCCTTTATCCAATATAGATTTATTTTCTTGCCTTGGTCTTCCAGACGCCTCAGGTTTCGCTTTATAGCACTTGCTAGAGGGTGGAACGTGTTGTAGTCTTGTAGCAATTCCAGTGACGATCGTGAGTCACTGAAAACTGTTACTATATTTTCATTTTCTTTTGTAGCCTGTTCCGTAGCCTGATATAGTGCATAAAGCTCCGCCTGGAAAACCGTACAAAATTTCTCCAGTTTAAATTTATTTTTTCTTTATTTCTTTTCCATTTCTCCACCATGAAAGCGCTGCTCCTACCTTACCTTCTATTTTGCTTCCATCTGTAAACACCAAAAGCCCACCAATTTTCTTTTCTTCTAGTGTTGTCGCATCCCAATTGTCTATACTGTCATATTTGATTGTCTTATTCCGCGATGGATGACAGCCGTTTGTAAAGCTTTCCTTGACTTCCAGCTCTCGGTCTGCTATAAAGTCTGTCTGTGGTTTGCCTCTTTTTGCCTCATAAATGTGTGCGGCTTCTAAGACCCTCATGTCAATTGGTAGTAATCCAGAGACCAGTAATGCTGCATGCAGTGATGTCGTCCTGTACGCTCGACAGATCTTTAATGCGAAGCCTCGTTGTATGCTATCTAATTTCTTTTTGTAGGTTTTTTTAGTTATTGCTTGACTCCATACGCTAGCTGCATATAGCATTATTGGTTCAATTACTGCCAGATATATCGTTTTTGTAATTTCCGGATTTAATCCCCATGTTACTTTGGCTGCTCTTGCGAGCTGATGATATATATTTGCCGCTTTTTTGCAGGTGTTCTCTATATGCTTTTTAAAGGTAAGCTTTTTATCTATTATAAGTCCTAATATTTTTATTTCCTCTACTAATTTTATATCTTTTCCTCCCATTTTTATCCTTGGTGTATCAAATTTGTTCTTTCTTGTTAGTAACATTGCAAAGGTTTTATGAGGTGCAAATTTTAACTTGTTTTCTTCCCCCCATTTATATATTTTGTCTAATGATAAATTTATTTTATGTTCCAGATCCAGTGCAGTACTTTCAGAGAACACCAGTGCAACGTCGTCGGCGAAGGCTTGGCAGTAGGTATTTTCTGTTTCCAGCATTTCTAGTAAAGGGTCCAATAGGAGGTTCCAGAATGTAGGACCTCCTATTGAACCCTGTACACACCCTTTTGTGTTCTGTTTGGTACAAGTTTGACCGGCATATTTAACTCTTACTTGTCTTTCGTTTAAGTAACTATCGACGATACCTTGGAGGTTTCGCGGACATCTCTTTTCTCTAAGTTGGTTTCGTATCGCTGGCCACCACGCACTGTCGAATGCACCCTCTATGTCCAGTGATATCAGTACTACCAAGTTTTTGCCTTTCATTTCCTGTCGGATGTGGTTTACCAGGTCATAGAGGGCGTCCTCGGTCGAACGTTGAGGCACAAAACCATATTGTCGGGGGTTACATTTTGGCAAGAGATGCCAGCGCAACCTCCGTACTAGCATTTTTTCGACTATTTTTCCCATGACCGACAGCAGTCCAATAGGTCGGTATGATTTCGCCTTTGTATAGTCATCTTTGCCGGGTTTCCTCAATATTATTACTTCTGCCGTTTTCCACTGTCGAGGAAAGTATCTTAGTTGAAGACATTTATTTACGATATCCTGAAATAGATTTCTGTTTACTGTTATTGCTCTTTTGCAAATATCGGCTGTTAGCCCATCTGCCCCTGGTGCCTTTTTCTCGTTGAAGTCTGTCGTAGCAGCCATGACTTCATCCATTGTGAATGGAGGATCATCATAATCGTTTTCTCGTTCATATTCTAGACTTTTCCTTATTTCCTTATGTATTGGAAGATCTTCGTCTGTATCGTCGTCGGGAAAGAAAGTGTTCAGAAGTAACTTGGCTGATTCCTCCGGATTTTGTACTTTTCCGTTGTCTACCAGAAGAACATCTTCTTTTTTTTTTATGTATTTTTAATGACGCGGTATATTCCGTCCCACATGCTCTCACTTTTTTGTTTTGTACAGTAATCTTTCCATCCCTGAGTTTGCAGTCTTATTGCTTCTTCTTCATATATATTTTTTTTGCTTCATTGTTACACACTATGAATGAAGGTAAAAGTTTGTATGTTTATTACTTCGAAAGAAAAGTTTGTGAGTTTAAGACGACGAGACTGATAGAGCTGGATCTTGATGGTATTATGTAGAAGGCCCATCAAAAATAAACCTATTTACAGCGGTCAAAAACATTTCGCACAACTCATCAGTGCGAGTGTGTGTACTCGTAATATCCCCTTCATGCCATATATCTTTATCCTGAGCTGTTCACATTCAGGTCTTTTTTGCGATCATAACGATGTCATCGGCTTTTGTTAATCACTACATTGTATAAATAAGTTGCTTCCCGCGTCAGTCTGTCCCTATAATATATGCTTAGGTATATTATTATCTTTTAAACTACGCAACGGATTTTGATGCAGTTTTCATTAATATATAAAGTGATTCAAGAGGAAGGTTTATATGTTTAATTCATGCATAATATAACAGAAAAACACTGATAATCTTCTATTAAGCGCGACTAAGTGCGCGCTGGTCCACTAGTATTAAATAAACAGCATGCGATAAATCGTTGATTGAAATTATCAATCATAAAGAAGGGCAAATAATAAAAATAGAAAATGTTACCGAATCCGAATACAACCCAGGCGTACCTAAAAGCTTTTAAAATGTTCACTCTATTGCTAAATATCGAAGATTAATGTATTCTATTTGAATGATAAATTAAGTGTCAATAAAATATTAGAAGAATTATTATAAGGCTGGCTAATATAATTTGTATCATTTGAAATATTCCTTGTAAGCTTAACAAGTGAACTTTTAAAAATGATTAACTGACTTCAATATCGCTTTTTATGAGCGAGGGCGAGATGCAAGTTTTTTTTTATCCTAAAAAACCGCTCGAATAATGTCTATATTTTTTTTATCGGACATAAAATCAAATCTAAATAACTTCTTCCTAGCTTTTAAATCTATAATTTCAAATTGTGAATGTAGTTGAATCTTCAAGAAACAAAAAAAATGATAAAATTATTTACAAAATTATGTAAAACTTTCTTTAACAAAATAAATATGTATCTTACTAACAATGTATGTGTATAGTGAAGTTCAGAACTTGGTCGAACTATTTCCATCCTTTGAATAAGACGATACCCATAGTTAATCGTAGGACAATAAATCCTTTGATACCATAGCATAGTTCGATTTCTGTCTATAGACGTAATATCTGGGAGATTATGGGAATGTTGCACCGTAAGTCAATGGCAACGATATTTATTGTCTACGCGGAATGTAAACCGACGTGGAAACAGTAGGCGTTTATATTGTTTAACTATTCTTTAAAACATTTTTCTTGAAAGTTAGTTTCGTCAGGTTCTAAGGCCTATAATTATTGATAGTATGAAATACCTATTAGGTTGGTAGTGTTATTGTTTATTGATAGTATGAAGTTTATTCTTATGCGAAGAAGTAAGCAGAGCAAGACTCTATCCTGATGTAAAGAGATAACGCTGCCCATAATCAGAACAAGCTGGTTTATATAAACAGAGTATATAGGTATACTTGGTTAAAATGTTTCTTAAAATATAAAATTAGGAGAGTACTTAAATTGAGCAGTTATTTTTCATCTAAATCCTGTTATAATACTTATAGGTATTATACCTACGACGAAAATTCAAGACAAACAAAAAAATGAATAAAATTGATTGAGATTATAAAAATAATTTTGTCAAATTAAATTAGCATGTAGATTAGGCTTTAAAACGATATATTTAAAACGTGATCATCACACGAATATTATAAAAATGCGAAAGTTTGTGAGTGTGTATGTTTGTTATTTCTTCACGCCTAAGCGAGTGGACCGATTGAGCTGAAATTTGGTATAGAGATAGCTTAGACCCTGAAATAACACATAAGAACAGCGGGTAAAACTGCTGGGCGCAGCTAGTTTTGCATATAAATTTAATAGAATCTCTTAGTATTTCAAAGACAATCTTGTCGCGAATGGGCTGGGACATAAATTTTTATTGGCAGGGAGGCAGGAGGATGTTCATGGAATAGTGGGTATTATTTTTCATAGAAAAAAATAATAATATGATATGATATGATGATTTAATAATATGTTAATAATATACACGCCCATTAGGTTCAACTTACGGTCTACCAAACATCCTGTATAATCCATACCTAGATAAAGGGATTCAGAATAGCCGAGTGATTAACATAATTATAGTAAACAGAGCTATTTCCTTAATTACTACTGTATTACAATTACATTACCCGTTCAGCTGACCTGAATGTCATGTGGTGAAGTAACGTATGTTACTCATTGCTATATATAGAGGTATATATGTGCATACTTAATAATATGAAGGTATACATCAATATACGTTCATATTATAGTTATTGTCGAAAGGAGAAAATTTTCAAAATTCTTATAATATTTAGTACTAGCTGCGCCCAGCGTCTAAGCTATCCAGGGTCTAAGCTATCTCTATACAAAAATTCAGCTCAATCGGTCCACCCGTTTAAGCGTGAAAGAGTAACAAACATCCAGACATCCATTCTAACAAACTTTCACGTTTATAATATTAGTAAGATATGAGTTTTTGTAGTATATTTACCGATAACTTAAATGCATTTAAAGCGATTTGGATTTTTTATTCAGTTCATTTACCAGGTCTCATTAAATTTTATCAAAAAGTAAAATGAAAAAGGTTAAGCAGTTTTCAAGTTATAAATTAAAAATTGCGTAGGTAAGTATTGTAAGCGATCACGAAGATAATTTTTTTATTTCACTTGTACGACTTATCGTAAAATTTTTACATACTTCTCCCGTAAATGTTTTAAAGTTTAACAACAAATATCATTTCTTAAACTACAAATTAGCCAAGTTTCATCAAGTTTTTAAACTCCCACACATAATTTATGATCCAATTAGTAGGAGCACCACTAGGCCATTAGCTTTCACATGCTAATCTGTTATTGATAGAGGTCACTGTTAATTACGACTGGGTATATCTGCAGGATAAATTGTTGTTTGTAAACAGCTTCGGTTCGAGCCGCGGGTGGTGTGTACTTATAGGGAATTGAAACTGCGGTTTTGATGATACGAGTACACAATGTATTTGATTATTACTTCCATACTTTTACTTTAAACTTAAGTAAAATATTTTTTTTATTTGGAAAATAAAAAATATAATATATTCATACTCGACATTGGACGACCTCAGTGACGCGGTGGGCTAAAACCCGCATGCAACGCAGAAGGTTGCGGGTTCGATTCCCGCATGGGACTAATGTTTGTGTGATCCACAGGTATTTGTTTCTGATCTGGTTGGTTTTCAATATCTATTATAAGTATGTATTTACAAAAGAAAAGTATATAAGTAATTATATCCGTTATCGTAACCACCATCATAAGCCTTAAGTTGCTTAGCTTGGGGTTAGGTGACGCTTTGCTAAATTTCCTGAAATATTTATTATACGATTTTGGAAACTACCGTGAGTGTTATCCATTACAAAAACGATACGGCTGTACTCACGTAATTATATTCGTACTTAATTATCGTAACTGTCTGAAACCGTGGTTGAGACAATTCTCAACAAAAATAAAGATGTAAGTACAGCCGTGTCGTATTCGTAAATGTATTTATGGTTAACTTTTGGTCACGATCTCGCCTCATGTTGGTGACGATGCGACGGTAGTTGGCAGCAGACTTAACATAGAACGTGGATGAATCCTCCCTTTTTATAAATTTTAATAAACGATTGTTTTGAATAACGCAAAATTGATCCAAGTTGTTGAACATTTACAATTACTATCTTAGGGCTTGTTCACGTTGAACGCGCGGGCGCGGTCGCGGTCGCGGAATATCAAACATACGACGTGCTATGAAAGTGTTCACGTACAAACGCACGTGCGGTGTAAGCTAAGTCTGTCGCGCCCGCGCCCGCGCGTTCAAACGTGAACAAGCCCTTAATCTCAAAATATACTTTGTATTATGAACAAAATTAAATAATTACTATCTCTATATTAATTATCCAAGAATATGTTATAATTTCAGCAAAATCTTTTCAGTTCAGATATTCAGCGTGAGTACGTCTATTCTTGTTCATCTATTATTATCTATATTTGCAGTATCATATTCTGAAGACGATTTACGTATCTATTCAGATCCTTAATCCATTTAGCCTAATTCATACATCTACGAGCAAATTCCTTCGAATTACTTATATTAAGAAACGTTAATTCTGTTAACAATGGTGATCAACAAACAAAAATAGGAACGTGAGTGCATCCATTCAAATTTTGCTGTACTTATCTTGAAGAAGGAAGGAGGATGCAATGGAGGCTGCATCATGAACACCAAACTGAAGCAAGATAAATTACGTCACGGTTGTTCGCCATCTTATTTACTCAAACTGAATACGTAGGTTGACGATAGTAGGTATTTTGTGTTTAATATTGAATTATGCGAGATGGCAAACAACAGTGACGTCTTTTCTCTTGCTTCAATTTGGTGTTCACGTTGCAAATTCCATTGAATATAAACTTCTTGGTCATCTTGCTTCTGTGTTCTCGTGTTGTCTACTTGTCGTATTCTGAAGACGATATTCGCACCTATTCAGATCGTTAATCCATTTAGCCTAATCGTACTAATATTATAAACGTGAAAGTTTGTAAGAATGGATGGCTGGATGTCGGGATGTTTGTTACTCTTTCACGCCTAAACGGGTAGACTGATTGAGCTGAATTTTTTTATAGAGATAGCTTAGACTCTGGAATAACACATAGGCTATAGAAAAGCGGGTAAAATCGCTAGTTGTACATAAATCTACGAGAAAATTCCTCAAATTATTTATATAAAACGTTAATTCAACCAACAATGGTGATCAGCAAACGCTTTATCACAGGATTACATGATCGAGTACAATATAAAACACTTGAAACGGTCTTATGTTGACATAATCCCTATTTATGAAGTACATACCTCACTTTGTTCAGCGGATTATATTTATAGCTAGACCGAGTTTGCGAATATACGACTAAATATAGAATGGCTTAAGAATTTCTGAAGGTGGATTTCTTCTGTCTATTATTTGGAGACTCTAAATTTATAAGCTTTTTGTCGTAAGAATAACAAATTCTAAATTCAACTTTAAAATATATAATAATATTACCTAAAATAAATTTAATATATTATATGAGTGTATTGTTATTGTACGTATTAACCGTAAGTTATTGCAAAACCGTGTCGCCACGCGGTCATTGTGACCGTGTTTGGGCATGATGTTCAGTGAAGCCAGGGAGGGATTTATCCCCTCTTCTAGGTCTGCAACCATCTACGGCCGCATCGTCGCATTAAAAAAAAATACTTAATAGACCTAACGTTAGACAACACCCATGGTTTCTTTTGTGTGAATTAGTACTCTATATTTGACTTAAATATTTTGAGTTTTTTATTGCACTGAATCCCCCTTTCAAAGTAACCTATATAATTGTACGCCATAATTTTCTTTTCACCAGTTATAACTAGAGCATTTCAGATAGCGAATTATCATATCTCAAGCTGCAAAACCGAGCCGAAACTCAGAATCTCACAATCAACAACTTTTAATCTGCGTCATTATGCAGTCAAGATTCATCTAACTTCTTCCTTTTAAAACTTATCTAGTTTGCTAGTTTCCGCCACTTTCTTGGCTGAGGTGAATAATAGACGAGGCACGGTATGGAACACCGTTCGCATCACCGTTATTATACTATCATGATACGTTCTTTAGAACATATATAATATTTATTGCAACTATAGTGTGACATATCAAAAAGTGTTATTTTACCGAAAACGATCCAATGTAAAAAGGTCGCAATTTGTTTTAAAAAATCACTGCTTTTAAAACGTCACACTGTAGTCGCAAATGTGCAATATGATAGAAAGAACCAAATCTATCACGATGAAGTGTTCTATATTCGAGAGTCCAAATCTTGTAGACATTTTCCCATGAAATTTTTTTATGAAAACATCTACAAGATTTGAACTCTCCACAACAACATAGAATATAGTTCCACTTCTAACGAAACATCTTACCATTAGTATTTCAATTTCTTATAACCATAGGAATTCATAAGCTGGCGCTCTATTTGACGCAAATGTTCGCAAAAAGTGTCAAATTTCTAAACGTTTCGTTTTTTAATGAAATATATACTGTATTGAAAAATTGCCCCATAAGAGACTGGTTTCTGGGTCTTAGAATGTCATATTAATGCGAAGAAGTGCAGGAAAGAACAGATTTCAAATCCCTTGGAACAAATTAAAAGGTTATATGCTTCTTCGTTTCAGATTCACTATATTATGTAGGTATATTATGTTATTGTGTGGTTTGATTAAACCTCTAGGATAGATAGATACACATACGATAATTATATTGAATGAAATCGACTTTTCCTTCTATTAGAGCTATTGTCTGTTTCATTATTCACTGTCCCTTTAATTTGTGTCTTCCTTGTAAAACATCAATAAAATTCCCATAATAAGTTTATGAACTGCTAAAAATAGCTAATTTACTGCGACATAACATTGTAACCGTCCATTAAAATGCGAAGTAATTCGAGCAAATAAATTATTCCGAGCAGTCAACCACTAAACACTGCTCACGCAACTTCACTACTTAAAGAACATACTATGGTAATAATGGTGATACCGCGCTTCCTTAAACAAATTAATACTGCACGTATCTCTGAGCTATTTTTAATAAACCATATTAATTTTGTAGATATAATAATTGTATAATTGTAAGATATAAAGTTATCATTTTCTAAGATATAATATTATGTACACCACATATTTTTCAATTAATATTTATATTCTACGCGTAAATATTTTATATAGTTTTGTCTGGTCAAAGATCGTTTTGTCAACTAATTTGGAAATTCTAATTCGTTATAAGCCGAGAAAATATAGTGTTTATATACCAATAGAGAACATTTAAAAGCGATTTTTAACTTTGCTTATCTAAACTATGAGTAATAAATATTATTGGACATTATATATAAAAACTGTTCCATTTCGTTGTCCCTCTTTGATTTTATCAGCTTATAATTCCTAAAGCCTAAAAGAGTTTGTGTAAACTTACTATTTTTGCGTAGCGTTTCAATAATAAGTTGTCTGTCTACAATTTTTAACTTAAAATTTCTTCACTTTTGTTGTTTTTGTGCGTGGTATCCGTCTTTATTACAGAGTGTTCCAAAGATATTTGTTGGTAACATTTACGAGCGAATAAATAATTTAAACTCGACTTAAAGCCCCAGATTTACTTAAACAAAGGTGGTCCTTAATAGGGCGATACGTTTTGGTCATTTCTACGATCCGACGAGCGGTCGAAGTGAAAGCGACGAGCGATAAATTACAAAACGGCAGCGTGAAGGATTTTTTGCTTCAATGAGCATAATTTATTTGCGGTTAAGTAAACCCTATGAGTGTTAAGTAAATAAGTGAAAATGTTTTGTGAAAATGTCGATTACTTCAAAATGGAATATTTACAAGAGCAATAATAATTACAAGTGGTTACTTACTCGGTCTTCAGAGCGAGAGAGGCATTTTGGCTCCCGTGACCACATTTTTAGCCGATTTCAAAAGAGGAGGAAAGATTCATAATTCGTCGATATTTTTTATAAAGTTGACCAACTGATAACTCGCTTGAACGTCTTTCCTCTACTTCGTTGTTTGGCCAGGATCTGCTTTTCTACCTTCTTCTCTCCACTTTACCGGTCTTCGGCATGACGCCTGAATCGTTTTGATTTTTTTTCTTTTCCGAGTATCCCAAGAAGACCTTTAAGTGTAATATTTCTATTATATGTATATAATTTTTTTGTCAAAGTTTTAATTTGTGTTTTGTAATGTTGCAATAAAGGACTATCATTACATTCATTCATTCATCCTTTCGGGTCATAAGCCCCCGCTATCGCCTACACTTGTACCACGTCAATATCAAGGCTGACCACAGCACTTAGCGAATTAGGCATGTCACAAGTTAATGGTTAATGCAGACAAGGGTAAGCGAGCATTAGAGCAAATTAGCCGTGTCTTCTGACCAAGACAGGCTACTTGGAAATATCCAAAATAATTGCTGGATAAATTCTGGAAATCCATCCCGGGGCGGATAGGGAACCGAGGGATAACGATATCTTAAACCTCAGTATCTAAATATATAAAAGGAAAGAGTGACTGATTGAGTGACTGATCTATTAATGCACAACTCAAATTGCTGAACGGATTTGCTTGAAATTTGGAATATAGATAGGTTTTATTATATAGATTTCCGCTAAGAAAGGATTTTACTACGCTGGCAAAGCCGCGAGCACACGCTAGTCTGATATATGCGCTTTGCAATTATTGCACTTGGGAATAGCATCTTTTAAAACCTAAATTTTCGAACCTAACTCGAATTTAATTTAGTGACTTTATTTCCATAGCGTATTTTTCATCATCATGAAAACTTGTAGTAGATATTGATACCCAGCACTACTATTTTTAATAACTTGTATTGTTCGTAATAACTTCCGCGTGTGCATCGAACTCATCGGACAAAATGTTTGCTGATTTTTACGAACAAAACTAACTTTACGGACAAAGCAAAGTGCCCATGGTCCTATCAGTAGGACCAAGCAGTAAGACCACGGGCATAAAACCTTGATTTCACGTATTTTAGTAAATGGTGAATAATAATATATAATTAACACTAATTAATAAATTACCTGTTAAATAAATCCAGCCTAAACTAGAATAATTGTAGGTATATAAATTATTACCGAACTTAATTTTATTGGTAATTAGTTTAACGATTTATGTTTAATTTTACGAGTAAATGCTCTAATAATGCTCTAGCTCCGGCTATGTGCACGATATTCTGCATTTAGATATTAATAAGGTCTCATTAAAAAGCACTTCAATAGATGTTCTATTAATTTTAGTATCTGCAAATCTGGAAATATTATTGGCATAGCAAATTATTTTTGCTACAAATGTATGTTTTATGTAGATGCTTAGCTAGCTAAGAAACCCTAGAGTTTCTATACAAACGATATTATGTGTGACTATGGAGTGGGACAAATGATAGACTTTCTCCTATGTGTTAGGTACATAATGATTGCCAATGCAGGATCTCTTTCCAATGATAGAACCATACATCTGTCAACTTACTGGTATAAGTAGTTATCTAAATATGTAAAATAAAATAGAACTTATTATTGATCTATCAACGTACAGCAAACTGCTGAACGCATTCGCTTAAAATCTAGAAAAGGTAGGGTTTATTTAATGAAAACCTCCGTTAAAAAAGATATTGCCATGACGTGGGCAATCCTGCGAGCACGAAACGAACGGACGAGTAGTAATAATATAAAATAGCTACTAGACTCTAGAAGAAGAATGAATATACACATCCTACTTAGTATGTACCTACATATATGCAAACGGATAAACAGATTACGGCCAGTCCTGTTTGATGGGCTTACTTTAATGGGTTTCCCTGTTTGCCGAAAAAGTTTCGCTCGAATCACTTAATCTGCCACTTTTCGGATGTATTTTTGTGTGATTTATGAATGTGTGACGCCGTCGGGGCTAGACGAGAGCATTTATTTTGGATTTCGCGGACGGTTTATGGATGAGGGGAGTAAGGAAGAATCCTTTGAGGTTATTGACCGTGACACGGCTTTTCTTGGATAAACAAAAATGTATAACAAGTGAGTGGGTGAGGGGGGTGTGAAAATTTAGTAATACCACTTAGCATGATTTAATTTTTATCACAAAGTTGACACTAATTTTGCAACCTAATCAAATTTTATGAATAATTTCTGTTTGAAGATTATTTTAGTATTTACAAGATAATATTATTTCACGTACCAATAAATATGTAATGAAATAATTAGAGTATAATATTTTAAATAAACCTTGTGACTTTCTTGTCCGTTCGTCTCACATGTGTATTTGCTAGATGAGTGGTAATCTTAATATTAATTTTAACCATTTAATTGCAAAACCGTTCCATTGAAGCTTTTTAAATTATTTTATTATAATATTTAGCTTAACACCGAAATTACGAAAACAGGACAAATAATAATACATTTCCCTAAGAATTTTATAGTAAGATAGACGTTTACACTTCTGTACTCACACGTAACATTCACTTCACTCAAAACAAAGTAGCAACTCTTTCATTAAGCAGAGTATCCAAAAATAGCAGGTAATTTAATCACAATTCACAGATGTCTCACAAATCCTCTAATGCAGGCGTGATGAGCTCGACTCCGCAGCTTAACGCGTCACGCCTTGACAGACTAGAAATTAGGGTATTTACTGGGACGGTACACTGTACGAAAAGAGAAAAGGCTTGGTAATTACGGTAAACAAAATACTTCATGTACTGTATTTTATATACCTAGATTCATATAGGTTACGATTTTTAAAACTATCGCGAGTGTTTTTCATAAGTAATACAACAAAACGACACAACTCATGTCTAATATTGTCGAGAATATCCCAACTCGTAATTTTAATTGTCCGCAACCATGAAATATTTTTGACAAAATAAGACGTTTGTCATAGACAAATATCCTAAATATTGATTTTCCTTATTATTGGATTAGACGTGAATAATTGTGCTGTTTTGTCTAATTATACTAATAGAATAGAATACTCTTTATTGCAACCAAAGAAAATTACAGTTTTACTTAATATTAGCTAATCTACGAGTGATAACTAAAACATTAGTTATTAATTATTACACATAGATAGGTCGTTGACCACGATCTCTCGCCTGATCTTAGACAACGATGCGGTATCCAGACTAAACCTAGAAAATATTCATCATCTTACATGATATCGCCCAACTTCACTAAACAGCATGCCGTATCACGATCATAATGATCGCTATGATGACACTGTTTTGTCCATTGGGTTTGTTCAGATCCTGTTTTGTCCATATCTATCTACTTAGCCCGTATCCGCACTCACTGCTGGTCTTCTCATCTTCACATGGTCACATCACACTTTTTGATCTAATGCGTCATGCATCAGGTATTTTCATCGATCGCTACTTTTTTTTTCTAAAAATGAAGCATGTCATACACACCACCATAAATACGATTTTGGAAACTAACGTGAATGTTATCCCGAGTTACATGAATACAGCCGTGTCGTATTTGTAATAAAATATACACGTTTTTCCCATAAATCAATTTTCAAAACAAAGTAGAAATAAATCAAAAAAACAAATATAAAAAGCTACTCGAAATTGGATTGTAACAGCAACAATTCCGCTTCACATAGAAACTCGTTATAACTCTCCTATAAGTGGGTTAGAGTTTATATATTGTTTTATACATATGTATAGATATATACCGCGTGCTATAATAACGTAGATATATAATAATATCATGTGTCTTGTGCCTTCTCGTACAAAATAGCCAATTTTTGTATGACTTTGCAGTTTATCTATTACCTAAAACCTATCTTTAATATATTTTATTAGGCCTTTATCAAACCGCCCAGGCTAAGCCATTTTACCAAATATCATTATCGTTTGATGAGCATAAGCAATAAACACAACTTAATTTTTTTATGAAAAAAGATAAAGAAGAAATGAAAACATGTTTGAAGCTACTGTCAATATAGCAAATTTTTACGAACAATTATTTTCATTTTCATTAGACATCATATTATAAAATCATACTTAAATACTATAGGTACGTACTTTCCATATTACCTCTGTATCAACCCAGATAAATTTGTTCTATATCAACATAGATGTAAAGATTATAGATTAGATTATATATTATTAACATACTCGTGTACCATGTAAAGCACACAGAACAGATAGAGGTAAAACAAAGACAAGGTGCGGTAACAAGTACACAACCGGTGGAAGCGTATTGTGTTCATTCAATCCGGGTTTACAAATAATCGGATAATCCGATTTAGACTGTACGGCACATGCCAATAGAGAAACCGTACAGGAGTTGCGAACATTACATTTGTACATGTTATATCTACTGCGAATACATAGCGTAGAGTTCAACCAAGTCAAATATTTGAACATAATAAACTAGCATTTGTTGTAAAAATTTGTTCCTATGTTCTTGTCCAGTTTGCTTTAAGATTTAGGGACTAAGTAGTAGATATATTTAAAAAAAAAACCGGTCAAGTACGAGTAGGACTCGAGCACCGAGGGTTCCGTACAAACCCGTAGGTTTGTACGGAACCCTAAGGAAAAGTGGGTATAATATTATATACTGTAGGTTTTGATTACCTTGCGAGTACTTGCGAGTTTGAAAATATGGGGCTAAAATTGCTGTTTCTTTTGATTGCGTTGACATAGATGTTTGATTTTTTTACAGCTTAAAGTTATTTTGTATTTTTTTTTTGTGTAATAATTGTATTGTTTCTTTTATGTGTGGCAATAAATGATTTTTATTCTTATTCTTATTCTTCTTATTATAAAGCTGAGTATTTCAAATGAATTTCAATTTAATACCTGTACGCGCTTTTGAGGAAAGGGGTAGTAAATACAAAATTATTAAAAATATTTTTTTACCTGATGTTACTAAAAATTTACAGTTTGTGCAATTTTTCCTGTGCCTATGATCAAAGACGTTGCTACGTACCAAATTTCAAGATTCTGAGTTAACGGCAAGTACCCTGTAGGTTTTGATTCCCTTGAGAGTAGTCGCGAGTTTAAAAATGCGGGTAAAATTGCTGTTTCTTTTGAATGCGTTAACATAGAGGTTTGATTTTATTACAGTTTAAAGGTATTATAAACCTTAGTATTTGATATGACTTTCAGTTTAATACCTGCACGCGTTCATGAGAACTGAGGTAGTAAGTATGAAATTACGAAAAAAAAAAATTATATGATGTAACAAAAAATTTACAGTTTTCGCAATTTTTCCTTTATCTGTGCTCTAAGGAATTGCTTTTTACCAAATTTCAAGATTCTACGTTCACGGCAAGTACCCTGTAGGTTTTGGTTTTTTGAGAGTAGTTGAAAGTTTAAAATTGCGGCTAAAATTGCTGTTTCTTTTGAATGCGTTGACATAGAGGTTTGATTTTATTACAGTTTAAAGGTATAATAGACTTGAGTATTTGATATGAATTTCAATTTAATACGTTTACGCGTTCATGAGAAAATGGGTAATAGGTATAAAACTATTCAAAAATTTTTTTTCATATGACGCAAATAAAAATTTATAGTTTTCGCAATTTTTCCTATGATCTGTGCTCTAAGGTGTTGCTTTGTGCTAAATTTCAAGATTCTGAGTTTACGAGAAGTACCCCGTAGGTTTTGATTTATTTGAGAATGTCGAAAATTTGCTGAAATTTGCGACATATTCGTCTATATCTTTTGATTGCGTTGGTCTAGAAGTTTGAATTTATCACAGCTCTAAGAGGCAATAGACTATAGTATTTCCTATAAATTTCAGCTTGTTACCTCTACGCGTTCCTGAGAAAAAGGGTCTTGACAGACAGACGGACGGACGGACGGACAACAAAGTGATCCTATAAGGGTTCCGTTTTTTTCCTTTTGAGGTACGGAACCCTAAAAAAAACATATAAAGTAGACTCGCATTTAGAGAGTCACAGTGAAAGTTTCTTCAAAAGCGGGTCGCAGGTTTTGTTCCTCATTTCAATATCTACTTTTTTTTAAATAAGGTTACTGATAGCTTTGATTTCGCATGATCTTAAGCGACAAATAGCGTGCAACTAAAGATGGGCGTAGGCTTAACTCAGTAGATCGGATAATCTACTCCCTGGCTTCACTAAACATCAAGTCAGTACATACACATTATAAAGTTTTCTTTGAACCACTTTAAAACTGCATGGTACACTGTATTATTTATAAGTTATCGACTTCAATTGTATTAATAATAAAATGTATTGATGTTTTTTACCTCTTTAACAACTGAACTCATTGACTTAAAATTTGGTAGCTAAGGCCCTGGCTCAACACATAAGCTATTTTTCAGGTAAAACCCGCTATGTTCCAATAAATTTTAGCCACAATATAATTTCGACAATTATTTTTCCAAGTAAAACACAGCATTACATCTGTTCAAATTCCAACACAAAGTTCTACCCTCCAGAGGTCCGGAGTAATCACAATATGGTAAACTAGTTGAGACCCTTCCAGGGCAACATAGTTTACAGGTCAATTTTCTTGTTTAAACATTCCCATTGTAATATCGGAGGGTATTCAGATCCGTTTGTAATGCGAAAGCGATATCTTGGCTCGTATGAATGCTAAAGCGGCTAACGGTTCGCAAGTTAAATTGCCCTTATATTCGGAATTGAGGTACAGAATAAGCCGAGTTTATGATATTGACAATATTTTGTTGGAAGGCATGAATGAAACATAAAATTACCATATCGAAAAATCTAGTGGCCAGAGAAATTACTGTCTAAAGATATTTTATATTAAGTCTCTAAATGACGTACGCAATGCAGTATTATGTAGGACTTCGTATGAATAGAAGGGGTATTGTGGAAAATCAAGTCTTGCCTGTCTCTTTCATCTGATTGACAAATAATTTCGTGAAATAACAAGTTTTTGCTATTCATCTTTGTAAATAAACGGCATAAACTCACTTCGGCTTCGTGCCGAAGATAGATTCGAATCGTTTAGTGTAAAAAAGTTTTTGCTCTATTTAAAATTCGCACCGTAATGTTCATCCGTTGAATGCATTGGTCAAGACTGGAGACTGGACTGGAAAAAAAATAACTAAATAAAATTTAAGAAATAGTAAAAATGGTTAAAAATACATGCTAAATATACATTCGTTTTTCTCCCGGTTTTTAAACATAACAAACTACAAAAAGAAGAAAAAGAATAACAGATAATATCATTATGTCCTTAATAATTTATTCTTCAAAAATCCACAAAGGAGCGTATTTTTATTGTAGCCTTCAATCCATTTTCACGGGTCACAAGGCGTTTGTGTCTTCCTTTGAACGGGGAAAACAATTTCATACCGTAAATTTCACTTTAAAACTATGTTTGAAACTTCTAATATCGAAATGCACTTTATCTATGAGAGCCTTTAGAGCCTGAGGCGTGAGGGCGGCATCAAAGATGTCTTCGCGTTTATACTGGGAACTCTTCAGAGCCTAAGAGTTACAAGGCATTAACGGTGTTCTGCAAATTGATGCCTATGTCTACGCATTATGATTTATTTTCCTGTAGCACATGATGTAGTTAAGGCGTGTAATGATGAACGGCTTCCGAAGGGAGGTTTTGCCCGTAAGCGTAATACAGCCAATAAAGTTTATAACCTTTATCTGTGACGGTGATTGCACGCTTGCTTCCGAGATGTAATTAGATTTGTTTAGGTGGATTGCCGGATAACTAGATAGCATTAAAAAAAATGTCTTTTAACAGTGTCAATTTCAATGAAAAGGTCATAAAATCAGTTTCATAAAAAATATTGACGAGTCATAAGTTTTTAGAAGAAACTTTACAAGATTACATTCAAAATCTAAGTCACGAAAGTATATCCTGTGAAACTAATAAGAGTATTTGAAATCGATTTAGTCATCTACGACTAATTAGTCAACATATTATAGAGGTACGAGTAGGTAGTTAAAAAATCAGAGAAAATGTAAAGCCTCCTATTTTAAAATAGATAAAAAAATAAATGGCGTAATCCTACTTATCTTATAAACGTGAAAGTTTGTAAGAATGTATGGATGTTTAGATGTATGTATGTTCGTTATTCTTTCACGCCTAAATGGGTGGACCGGTTGAGCTGGTAAATTTATTGGTATAGAGAAAACGCATAAGATACAGAGTACAGAGTACAGCGGGAAAAACCGCTGGGCGCAGCTAGTGTTATATAAAAACAATAACCGGACTTTCTACCTCCATAATGATGAGCCATCGAATTAACACACGTCTGATAATTGTGCGTTTGAGACAATGAATACAATCAGTATGTTCTCGGGTGCGTACGTGCCCAGAATGACGACACAATTTGCACATTTCGACGGAATTATGGTTGAATATTATTATACCAAACCACACATATACTACGTAGGTAGAGACCGCGGTAGACGAAAGTGTAGCCAAGTTCTAAGAATACTAATACGAGTACAGCAGCAGCTAATGTTATGAAACGTTAAAATTTGTTTTTATTTGTGTAAGTAAATAGATATTGTGAAATATGTCGGTGGGAACTGGATGAGACTCGCACAGGATCGGAAGGTGTGGTGTGAACATGAGGAGGCCTATACCCAGCAGTGGGTGGATACGGGCTGAGTAGATAGATAGAAGAAAATAGATAGTATTTATTACTAGGTACTACCTAACGACAAAAACTAGATTTTTTTCTATCGGAAATTCTCTTTTGTGGAAACAATAAATAAAGTACCTGTATATTATTTTTAACCTAGCTATTTTTACAGTGGCAATTGAAAAGTAGTCGTGAGGTAGTAGTTAACTGTGTAGAGTTAACAAATAGTACTTAAACATCCATACTATCGAAACCATAGTATCAATAATACTAGCTAGTGCTCGCGGCTTTGCCCGCGTGGTAAAATCCTAACTTAGCGGAGGTCTACATAATAACACTTATCTACGAGTATATTCCAAATTTCAAGCAAATCCGTTAAGCGGTTTGAGCTGTGCGTTGATAAATCAGTCAGTCACTCACTCTTTCCTTTTATATATTTAGATTATTAAACAAAAGAAGTATGCCAACTATTAACTGTATGGTGTGCAGTTTTGTTTTACGGAACGTGGTATCTGCCATCATTATCATCCTGTAGATTGAATATTATTATACCGAACCAGTGATAATTCGTCTGCCGCGTCATAAAATGTCTCGTCATCTCTCAGATACGAAATTAAATTAATGACTGCCTTATTAGGGTTCAACTCTTATTATTCCGTCCAATTATATTCGAAACAAAATGTTCCGTCGACAAAATTTGAGTCCACGAAAAATATTTGTTAATGAATTTTTGGTATTTCGTGAAACTGAGTTGTTTATTATGAAACCGAGCTTAATTTTCTTTTTGATTATTACGAATGTACCTAGTATGATTCATTAATGGGATTTCCAATTTTATCTTTGATCTAATCACTTTGAATCTTCTTATCTAGGTGTGTATTTATGTACTCAACTTTATTACACTTCAGATTTATTCAGCGGTTATACCCACTAAAAGCGTCATCTAAAAAGCCTTAGCAACTGCACCTTACTTCATCTCCAATAGTTTCGCCATTTAGACTTGAAGAGGTAGTTGTACATACAGAGAGAAGAGGTGTGTATTTTCATAGTGGTATCAGTTGTGTAGCCACAAATTTGTATGTGTCTCCAAACGGTCACTACGACCGTATTCCAGCACAATGATCAAAGTTATGTAGGCAGAGATTTACCATACCCACTTGACCAAAAAATACGCCGGCTATGACCGACACCGCGTCGCATAGTCTACACCACTAAGGCAATGATGACGATGATTTACAACGTCACTTATTCTCTTCATCCATGCATACCTGAAACAAAAGAACGCCAATTAAGCATTTCAATTCCTCGTCAAAGTCACTTATCATAAAAATTTCCAGCTGGAAGTCACTCAGGTACGGCAAGTGTGAGAAAATTCAATAAGGTGCACTAGACTATGAAACGAGATCGCGTCCGCTCCTCAAAAGGCAGAAAATTAACCTAAATAACTTGGAGTGGGCTCGGGTGATGCATACCAATTACTCATATGCAGAGTATATCTTAGGGTAGAGTTACATTATGGCAGAGAGAAAAAAAATATAAAAATTGGAGTTTAGACTCCAACAGAACAGGTTACCCTAAATACGCTGTCAGAGCCAAATCACTATTGAAATTGTGTGAAAAACTTAAATATTGCAGCTTCAAGTCTACAAGATTACTATAAACGTCAGTCTGCAACATGACCTAAACTAGCTCCTAAATAATAATATATTATATGAAACTACCGGGATTTAGTTTTATGTGCCTTCCGAAACACGGTAGCGTCTGAGATACAATTTTGCGAAAAATGTGATAAGGAAGTATAGGTATCCAACATTTTTGTCACGTGTTATAATATTGGGCAAAGCTGTTAATGTCTCTATACAAGTTGATGGTAAATGGATACCGGATACTTGTAATATTAGGGGCATTGCTAGTAATTTGCAGACCTTCCAAGACACTATTCGCTGTCCTTCTAAAGTCGGACTCTTTATTGAAATTCAACGGTAATAATGTATCAGGATCTCAACAATAATTATTTGAATTTTGCATTCCATGCCGCACTGTTTTGCCTGCTAGGTTTTGCACAGAACATACGAGTTAAGATTTTAATGGTATGTAAATGTAACACGATGTAAGGCTTTATGTAAATGTAAGCAGGAAAACTAGCCACGGCAAAAACTGTTTTCCACACCTGCTGGATACAAGTACGCTGGAAGCTTTTTGCGAAAATGCTAACGAGATATTCTGATCTATTTTCTTTTATTTTTAGATTCATATTGTGTTACTCCTGCATTTTCATTTTCCTACATGACCTGTTTCTGTATCAATATTATTTATTGATTTTGCATCTTCGCCCTGCATGTTGATTTATAGCTTCGATATTGCATTCGAAGTCCTATATTTTTTCTAGCTTTAGGCTAATTTTAGAGAGAGCTGTAGCTGTGGCGCATACATTTCACTTTACAAGAAGATACTTTACCCCCATATTTATTCATATATTACCTTTTCGAGGGAATGGGAATTCTAAGTTCAAAAATCGAGAAGATGCTATTTTATTTGACTTTGAAGTTGAGTAGAGAATATGGAAACGACTTCAAATACGGGGTTATACTCATCATTGGATACGCAATTTTATAATTAAACCAGGTTTAATCACAACCCAATTATTTCATTAATTTTAAAGCAAAGTAGTGACACATTATATTAACAAGTAAACAACCTTTTCAAATCTTCTAGGGGTAAGTGGTAATTGGCTTATTTCGCCTTAGCGACCATTTAATTTTAGAGAACTTTTTTTATTTCAGAGTTAATTTAATTACCACAATGGCGATTCATGACTAGAGTGTAAGCAGCGGAACAAAAAACCGGACCTAGGGTGACCAGATATTTTGATTCACTATGGATTTGTCTATTTATTGATATATCTGACTTATGAACAATTATTATCCCGCAGTGGTATGTTTTCTACATACAAAACAATTTGTTGCGTTTGGATTGAACTAAGAACAATATCCCAAAACTATAATGCGGTGATTGAGCATTTTGACAGGAATCAGAAGACTAGTGGCTGCAGCACACCATGACACCTGTCGGGACTAGTCTGCTCTTATCTAACTTCAATTTTAGTCTATATAATAAGTTTTAACTCTTGCACTCAATCTCTCTTGCATCAAATACATTCAATTTGCCAATGTCATTGTGCTCTTACAAACGTGAGACTACTCTTGAAATAAGATAAAAGTAGGCTAGTCCCGACAGGTGTCATCGTGTGCAGCAGCCTGCAGCCGTAATATAATATTACTTAAATAGCTATCCAAAAATTTAGAATTATTATAGTATGAATTGTTCTGAACTCAAAAAGGTCCTTATTACCGTTATCACGTTCCTTGGAAAGTAAAATATAAGGATAACACCCAGATTTTCGGACAAGAACCCGATAAGATCTGAGACAAGAAATTGGCCCAATAAAAGCCAAAAAGTGGTCACCCCACTTCGACCTCGTAATTGCACTAATTAACTCTGGGAGTCACGTACAAATTGAGATGGCGGAGAAAAATTCAAGTGGATGAAAGGACAAACGATAATTAAAGTCATTACGTAGAGAAAATGCAGTCAGCATCATTGTGATTCTATTGTTAGAAACCTTATTTTTTAAAAGCTGGCACATGTCGGGGCGTTTGAAATCCTTCTTCATCAGCATTTCATTTTGTATAATAACGTTTGGATGTTCGCATATCGCATCGGGTCGCTGTCCCTTCTGTCTTGATTATAGAGGGGTATACTTATAAGGATTTACAAAAAGATGAAGTGATTAAAAATAATAACGGTTTTATTTAGCAGTACCTAATGTTAGACAGTAATTTGAAAACGATTTTTAAAACTATCGCGAGTGTTCTCCATAACTACAACAACAAAAACGGCACAACTCACGTCAAATATTGCCGAGAATATCTCGACCACGGTTTCGGACAATTACGATGTCCTTCATCAGGAGTTCACGCCTGCAGTAACCGAGCGTAGTAATTTGAAAAAATTTTTGTTCAAAAAAATCTTAATCTGCCATTTATTTTTAAAACTGAAAACTCTTTTTAAATGTGTGCAATAATATTATGCGGGGTAGGGACCCTCAGGAGGGCTTGAGGAATTTTAAAAAGATAATTCTATGAATTTATATTTCAAAATGTGTCAAATAGTGCGAATGAGAGAGCTTCCAGCGCAGCGACATAAGCGCTCTTAAGGGTCAACAACCTCTAAAACTAAAGTTTTAAAATAAATAAGGTAAAGTACTTGATGGTAAATATTTCTTCAGCCACTTTGTTTTTCTTTACTTTACATTTCTGTCTGTTTTAACTGGGAAAGAGAGTTTTTTAGTTTTGGGGAACGATTTTGAGATAGTCTCTATAACCTTAAAATATAAAATTGATCTATTTTGCATGTAAAGTTTTGAATGAAACAACAAACAAACAGTAAAAACAAGGAAAAGGCGAGTAAATAACAATCAGATGAATACAGAAAGGCGTAGAAATACTCCATTTCGTATCACAAACTTTAATTACAAACAAAAATCACAGCCTATCAAACCATTAATTTTACAGTACATCAAAGCCACGCCCCTTCATTATATTTTTTATAATTGATGTTCAACGTACTCTAGCAACAGCAACCCTACTGATAAGTTTGCGTGACAATACGAGTACTCACGCCATTTAAGACGGCGTCACACAGAGACGGGGCACCCAGGATAACGATCTTATTTCTTGTTTCTGATCACGCCGAATTGCATCTTATAATTGTGTCTGGACGCGTACAAATTGAAACATGAGAGTTCCCGCGGGTCACGCCTCTGAGTGACGCCAGCTTTGTAAGGCTATAGCCTTACTTATTAATATCATTTAACTTTGTGTTTGTTTTGTTGTTCGGTATATTATTTTTTATCATCTGTTATATAAGATAGGATAAGAAATTCTTTATTGATCCACGTTTAAAGTAAATTTTAGAAATACAACAATTGAAACTAAAAGTGTATCAATTAGCGGTCTTACCTCTCAAAGCGATCTCTTTCAGACAATTGTGATACCGTAACCGTTATATTCAGTTGATCAACGCTAAACTTTTTTATTATAATAGTGATAGTTTTAGACCCAAGTAAAACATACAGTATTACTTTTCAACGGTCAAACCCAATGGGCACAGTTTGTGAAAAATAAGAGACCACCCCAGATGATTGAGTGGAAAATGAACTCCTTTCACTCTACAACTGATTATTCCAAATTCATTTTCTTATGAATTTCTATGCATTAAGAACATCCTGTCTTTAGTTTAAGTAATATACAGGATATTTATGACTTCCCAACATGTAATATTAATAGTTGATACAAAAGTTACGTGGAAAACCTGTTATTGTTTTCCTAATTGCTCAATATCATGTATGAAGTAATTTGAGTAACTCCACCCACGAAAACCTTTCCAAAAATAGAAGTTACCGTAATTTTCCAACCACTTGTTTTGTAAGAAAGCAATTATAACTTTTACGTAAGACTTATTTCCGTTTCTGTGTTTTTGAATAACCTATATTGATGTGTTTTATTGGTAATCGATTTAATATGCTTTGGCAGACTAGCTCCTAAAGGATCACATCTATCCTTAAGTCGTATTGGCTTATTTACATAGATAGATAAATAACCCTTTATTGAAACACAAAAAAATGTACATAAACAACTAAAATAATATAAAAATAAATGTTACAATTGGCGGTCTTATCGCTAATAGCGATTCCAAACAACCATGCAGGGAGAAGAGAAAAAATTATATTCACAATGGGTTAGGTAGTGTGTTAAAATTTTACCAGAAATAAAGACTTACACTGGTGGTTCTCTTTTTTTTTATGTGATGAAGTAGAAGACGAGCAAGACGCTCTCCTGATGTTAAGAGATAACGTCTGCCCATAATCAGTACAATGTTACCTAGGATTTCACAATTGTGTGAAATTCTAGGAGCACTGCACCAACGCTTCTTACTCAAGAGTCATAAGATGTTAAGACTCTTTAGCCCAGTAATTACACTAGCTACAGTGCCCTCCTACCGGAGCACAGTAATGTTTGCACATCACTGCTCAGGCGGTAGAATAACTGGCACTGTTGGGCTACCCACCTAGACGACCCCCCCCCCTCTCACTAAAAACCGCTCAGAATAAAATGTTGTTTCGACATAGACCAGTTAAGACTTTATTGAATTTACACTTTGGGTTTCTATATCTTCAAAAATAATTCATTTTGTTGGCTTAAAGTGATTGCTACGAGCCACTTTAGCCTGCCCATAGATTTACGTGAATATTATGATGAATAAGTAGCAAAATAAATACATACTCTGATGCGAACACGTAGCATCGTTCTGGGTCAGCACCTGATTAGCCCGGACGAGCTTAGAGAGACCACCCCCCGAAAAGCACTACAGTTCCTCGAAGCTGCAAGGGTCAGTGGCGAACTATAACGCTGCGCCAATTGGGTCTTCTCATACACAAAGTGGCGATCACAAAAGGTCAGTTCTGGCTGCAGTGATATGCTAAGCTACAAAAAGCGAATAAAAAAAATATTCTAAAAAATTCCGTCAACCCAAAAAACACCTTTACTTGAAGTTGGACGACGATCATCTTTAACAAATTTAAATATACTAAAGCCCAGTTCAAACACCACCTGATTATATTAACTCCACTGACCTGCTACTCTCAATCAGGTACCTAAATGACATAACAGTTCAATATGCGTCACTTATCACGTATAACTTGTACGTTGACCACACCTCAATCGCATATTATTTACAATTGAAACATGCGATTTACTTACTACACTATGTTTAATGCATGAGTTGACTGTTTTTTATGTTTTGAATTTATAACGGTTTTGGGAAACCTATCGATGTTATATACCATGTTCTAGATAAGTCCTACTAATGTTATCCTATAGACCACACTAAGGGCTTGTTCACGTTGAACGCGTGGGCGCGGGCGCGGGCGCGGGCGCGAAATATCAAACATACGACGTGCTATGAAAGTGTTCACGTACAAACGCACGTGCGGTGTAAGCAAAGTCTGTCGCGCCCGCGCCCGCGCCCGCGCGTTCAAACGTGAACAAGCCCTAATATTATAAATGCGAAAGTTTGTGAGTGAGTGTGTGAGTGTGATAGATAGATAACTCTTTATTGCAACAAAGAAAACAATTAACACTAAATAAGTACATTTCAGTAAAGCAATGTCACAATTGGCGATTTTATCGCTAATAGCGATCTCTTCCAGACAACCAAGCAGGAAAGGAAAAATACAAGTTTTAGAATGACGGTGGCTTTAAAGATATATAGGAAAACAGAGAAACATTATATAGTGTGTGTGTGAGTGTGTATGTTTGTTACTTCTTCACACCTAAACGGGTGGACCGATTGAGCTGAAATTAGCGATAGAGATAGCTTAGACCCTGACATATGAACGACCAACAAAGCCGCTGAGGCTGGCCCAGGAAAGGGTGGCTAGATGATACAGACACGTACCAGGACGTCTGGGCCGAGATTGCACAGGAAAAAAGAAGTGGGACAGCACAAACTTAAAAAAAATAGTAATTTGCCTATGTGTCTCTTCAATATACATATTATGTTAGCCACGCCTAAGTGACCAGTAACATTCAATACATACCCACAATTCTCAATTGAATCACGCAATTTACCTATCTCGAGTATGTTTAATGCATGAACTGTGGACGCAATTACGTCAAGCATTCATTACAAACATTTACATTCTGGTTAAAAAGTAGGGTGTAATGTGTTACGTTAGCTTCTGGGGCAAGGTCTTTGCAAGCTTTTTTACCCACGTGCTTGGGGAAAATTAACCTGGCAACTCGCGTACGAAAACATGTTATTACTCGTAATTATTATCATTTCGCATGCAGTGTCCTCCTACAGTAGGGTAAAGACCTTCCTTTTAACTTTCTATGCCCCTCTTTCTGTGGCTATCTAAAGCTAGTCCTTTAAAAGTTAGCGCGTCTCTCCTGCTCTCCTGCTGATGTATAGAACAGAATGTCGGAAATGTTGTTAATAGTTTTTCTATTGACACGAACCAAAGTAACTTGAGATTGATTAATTTGAAGGTTTACGGCATTTCAATAAACGCTATGGACATTATATTTATTATGGCAGAGAAGTTTATAATAATACTGGAAAACTCTACCACAATCTACTATATTATTTGCATGAAAAAAAAAATGGGAAGGAGACTTTCGGTTGACGATAATATCATAACTCCGGAGGCGCTACGCTGGGTTCAAATCTCAATGTATAACGCAGGACACTACCGTGTTTAGGAATGCACATAAAACTGTAGATCTTGATTGATTCCTACATCATAAATTGCAAACTATTGATGTAGAATTGAGTATTAGGTACTTAAGACCCTTGTTGACTTTAGCGATTAATTTAGCTTCCAGGAATTACCAACCTAGGTTTACTCATAAAGCTTTCTCGACAAAAGCCTATGTAAGTTGGCTTAGCTAACTAGTTAATACCTTGCATTGAAATGTCTTCTTCGAGTCCATAACAGCTTCAACACCTACTTGTAGAACCACACATATATTATGTCTACAACACTTGTAGCACTACATAATATTATTATATGGCGTGGATAGATGGCGAATTCACTTCCCTATAGCACGCTACAAGGATGGAACATTTTCTACCAAGATGTGACGTAGCACATTCTCAAACAAAAACTCATAACCGTTATATATAACCTATTATTTTATTATAATCTACAAACTTATTGACCTTTTCAACATCCCTATTGATGCATTCGCGGCTTCTACCCCATAACATAACTGTACAGCACTTATTAACGTAGTCACTACATCGCACGAGCTAACTTCATGCAAGAAACTGACACGCCACCGCTGTGACGTCACTCTATGATTTATTAAGAGCCAGTGACACTGCTGGCACTGTGTATTTACTAACAGTACATGAAGTTGGAAAGGTAAGGTGCAAGTCTGATGGAAAACAAATATGATTTTAATATAATTTCATACCTATATCTAACGCTTTATATACGACTCTTATATATTTATAGATGAAAAATAACTATAAGTTATTAAAAATCTTTGACTAGTTTCTCTTCAATATGCTGACTGCACATAATATATGTATCTAAAAAGTTCTCAAATATTTCACCGAAGATGGATATTTTTTTATATTTTTGGTACCATTGCAAACAATCTACACCATTCTTTATCAAGCAATTCCTGGTTTAAAAAGATATTAATATTGTCCTAAGCCAACATATATTATACATGAGTATCGGGATTCGGCTTAGTGATGGATAATGCTCAGAGCGTTTTCACACTACAAGCCATCCAAATCTGATTCGAATCCGTCATGACGCATAACGAACCAAATTCTGATAATGTCCGACAAATATTGTTGTAACTAATCCGATCCGTTTTCGTCATTAACTGGCCGATTTCTGTCCGATGCGAGACAATAATCGGATAGCTGTAGTGCAGAAGGTTAACCAATGGTAATCCTGAACAAACAACATTTTTTTTGTGGTATGAGTATGGCATGTTAAAATGGCTACACGGGACCGTCATTGCACATCGTTCGTATTGCAAGTAGGGCAGATGCGCCCTCACGTTTCAAAATCGTTAAAGTAAACTCAACTACACACAGAGTAGAAAACATAATTACCGATAAACGCAAAAACGAAAAGAACACTAACTCGCAACAAAGCGAGCTCGTACTCTGTATCCCCCGCGAAGTAGTTCAGCTTTAATAACGGTAATGAGCGCGCAATGCAGGCACGTCACTTGTCAGGGCGTGTTTAATATCAAATTACGTGCCGCGTTCTACGTTGCACTGCACTACGGAGCCAAATTATAATATGATAATGTGCCTAAAGCCGACTTTGTATGAACAAACTCTAAAAATAGAGTTAGTCTTGAAATTTTAAATTAGTTTTTTAAGAGGAGATACTTAAATATTACGTCGTTTTCGGGTTTCAACAATGTTTTAACGTGTAATGCGTTTTTATGTTTGTTACCCCACAGTTCGTTTATATTAGTACTAGTACTTCGTTTTTAGCCTCTGAAAAGTTGTCAATGTGTTATTTTGAGGTCTACCAAGGTAAAACCTACTACTTCTAAATAATAATTAATGCTTAATCGGTTCAACCGATAGGCGTCAAGTGGTAATAACAAATAAAAAAAAAACAATTTATTTAGTTCCTAACCGCCCATTTTGAAAACATATCTATGATCAGAACGAGCATGAAACACACAAGGCTCAAAGAGAGGATATTAATGATCGAGATGCTATTACAAGAATGCTTCATTCGCCAAAAACGCGGGCGACGCTGCGAAGAATTGCTATAAAATTAGAAACACATCAATGATGGATTATTTAGAATTTTTTGAGTAACAGTATCGTTTCAAGTTTCGCATAAAACAAAGCGAGTGGGCGGGAGCAATTTTTAGCACTTACAGCGGATAATGTTTCGGCGAAATCCATGAAAAGCTTTGTTTTTGTATAACAATTTTATTAAAGGGAAATTGATGTTCTGGGTCATTTTCGTGGAAGGCATTTTGTAACTTTATAACAAAAGTACTTAATTTTGTTTTGATATACCTTACCTACTTCTTGATAATTGGAACCTTTTAACAATTACCTGTTCTTTTTTCTTAGAATATATATAAAACAATTCGAAAGTTTTGTTTATTTCTTCGTTAAATTTTCACAAAGTTAAATATTTATTTTTCTAAGTTAAGATTGATATACCTTTGGTTTAAATTTTTGTATTAGAAAAATTTACTTTATATGTGTATCAATAAAGAGTTTCTTATCGTAAGACAAGAGTCTTATCTTTAAGTGTCTGATTTTTTGCATTAAAGGACTGAGAATTGGACTGAAACTCGAAATACTGAAAAAACGGCGTTAGCAAGACCCTTTCTGCACAAGAAGAATACCTACCGAATCCATACATGGGTAGACTACAGGTGTTCTCAGTCAATTATTAATTCATTGTCTATTAGATAAGTCAGTAATCTTGCTCAGTAAGTCATCAAGTTTAATTAACACATTAAACATTAACTGTATATTAATTATGTCTCTGTGTGAGCGATCCCCATGGGATAATGTTACATTACATTGTGAATAATATAAAAGATGGTAACATTATTATTCAATCTATGTAATTGTAACTTTTGTGGTAAGTCTCTCTGGTCTGTCCCTTGGTAGGACTGTAGCTAGTGAAATTACTGGGCTGAAGAGTATTAACATCTTATGACTCTTAAGTAAGAAACGTTTGCGCAGAGAATTTTACATCATTGTAAAATCCTGGGTAGCACTGTACTAATTATGGGCAGCGTTATCTCTTACCATCAGGAGAGCATCTTGCTCGTATTTGTATAAAAAATGTCTGTATTAAGAATGAGAATGTAAATCAATATGTGCTGCCAATCTGTGATTAATATTTTTTACAACAGTAGTAGCTAAAATATACTACAATAAATTTTTCCGTTCTTTCACAAGTCAAATTGTCACTAGAATACTCGTAAGTGTTCTTTAGAGCTGTATTATACATTGTGTTGTGTTTTTGTTGTTGTATCACAGATAAGCCACGCCAATTTTCACAAAATTAAAGTGTGTGGAGTTCAACACATTTTAAGTTCATCCAAATGTCACATCCTTATTGAATCAACCTTATTATCTACCATATCAACTCGGTTTATACTTTCCAAAATTTTAATTAAAAATGAAGAAGGTACAAGTATTCTCATTATGTCCCTTGACTAATAAGGCAAGAATATTCTAGAACAGCCGAGTAAGGGCGTCACATAATTTCCTCGCGCCTTTGACAAACATGGCGATGAAAGTAATCGAATACCAACACACTCAGAACCTGCCCAGTGGGAGTATTCCATTTACAGTACAGCCGTTTCAAACGTCATACTACTAGTAGATATGCACCTACATAGGTATTATAATTTATTGTTAAGTCGATATAGGTACTTTCAGACGAGATGTTTCAACAGGTAAATTTATAAATTTACATGGAACCAAGAAAAGTATCATTTTATTGTCCAAATCATACCCAAAACATACTCTTTCATGTGACAAGTACTTAATACCTATTCCTAATTGATTTCTTTAAGCAGATATTAATTCTGTGCCGTTTTTCCACTCGCTCACCGTTGAACCGATCGTCTCCTTATATACATAGGCATCGGTGTCTATCGTAAAAGAAAAATAAAAAGCGTATTCTCAGTTTTTGACGCTTCCTTTTGCTGACATTACGCATTTCTTTTATAAATCTAGATCAATTTTATTCTACTTCCAAAGACTACAACAAAACAGTCGAGACCGCTGTCTTCAATAAAAGTTCAAACGTTCTTAGTTTTCAGTTTCTCAAAACCGCGTCCAAGTAAAGTGGGCAGACTGTAATCGTATACTCACTTCGGCCCGGCTTATAGAGAATATTCCATTTACTGGCCGACACTTGATACTTTAAGAGCCATCGAGTGTAGTGGTAACCCTATCATGTAAGAAAGACAGGCATGCACTCTCGACTTCTGGAAAATGACTTGATACACATTCCGCCGTGTTATATCGACATTTCGATGCATCGAGTGTATTGCCCTTTTGTTTGATGTCTGGTGCCGCTCAGTGATTTATTGTCCGAGGTTTTGATGCATACTAATTGTGGACTCGTAAAATAAATGTTACCATATGTAGGGTACGGTATAAATGATTATTGCAACATAACCTACTTTGGATGCAGATATTATAAATTTAAATTTTCCACAATTTCCGTGGTAAAATTTACAAAAACCACCTAAGAGTACATACATACAAAACACCCTACACCCTACTCAAGCACGCTATGCAAAGCTGGAAAAAACCTGGAAAAGATCGCACTAAGCAATAAGGTCGCTCATTGTGGACCTCAATGTAGTTTAATTTGGTTTTGAAAAATTTAGTTTATGGTCACAATAAAAAGGACATAGTGGACATAGTGCAGGATAAAGGCTACAAATTCTACTGTGTAGGATATAGGTTACTAATAAGTATTACAATCGAGTTTGGTCTTTAACTCTTCTAATTCATCTTTTGCAGATGCAGACTATTATGCCATGTTTCGTGTTTTCCACTTCACAAACCACCACTTAGCTAGAAGCACCATATTTTTTTCAGCTCAATTCAAAATTATGACACGCTATCGCACGTTTTAAAATTCTGACGCCGTCATAACGATAACGGCGGCTGCAACGGACTGTCAAAAAGGCAGCGAGATGAATGTCCGACGATACAGCGGGATCGAAATGATTAGTGGCGTCCTACTTGACAAAAGCACGCTAAAAATAGGATTATCTGCATATTTTATTGCTGGACATAAAATGAGAAGGGCCTTAAAATGTTTATAGCGTGAAATGTTTTGTGTAAATGCTGTTAAAGACAGGTACGACTATGGTTTTGTTATCGAAATATGGTGGTATCTGTTCTTTCACAGATATTTTAAATATTGTGTAGAAATTTCACTAAAATTCTACTAGAACTTACTGAAAATAATAGTACATAACACTATCATTTTTGTGTAGGTATATTGTCGAAAGTAATAGAAATTATTTTACCTATAACAAAATAAATTGAATGTACATATGGTGATTCAAAAGCATTGTTTATTATAATCAATCTCGGAAACAAATGTTTTCTATAGCAATACGAGTATATGTGGCAAATTTCAGCTCAACTCGAATGTTAGAGCTATTTGGTTCATAATTTATTTTTGTTATAACGATAGACAGATTTGTGCCAATGATATGGAAATCTACAGAAGGGCACGTGCCCAAATCCCATCTTTATCAAACCCAAATCTGGCCGAACAAAACATATGAGCAACAGCAAAAAACACATAAATCCGAGTGCACAGGTGACGGCACGTGAGTGACCCGCCCCCGGACCCCGGATTACAAGTGTAATCCTGTACCGACGCAGCCAGTATCCCAGACTTATGGACCTCTTACGAAATATTTTGTTTGATCATGTACTGCTTTATTAGTTTGCTTATGGTTGATAGTTTTGATACCCTAAAAGGTTAGCGTTTAGTACCAACTAACAAGTAAAATCTTCTTCTATATATAATTTCTTTTTCTTCTATATAATAAAAGGAAAGTGTCTGTCAACACAAAGTTTAATTCTTAACTGATTGAGATGAAATTTGGTGCAACGTTTTAACTTGACGTAGACATCCACTCTAAATGCGAACGCAGCTGCGACTGTAACCTAGTATATTACTCGTATAATAGTTTGAAATGGTTAGGTTTATAAAAGCATATTAGATTCTCGTACTTAGTACGTAAGAATTAAAGTACATAATTTTAATTACATTCACTTAGCATAAATATTACTTGTCATTTTCAAGATGCTATTTCGCATTTTTGTATTGATTATATCTGAATGATAAATTATATAATTTATTAATGAATAAATCATTATTTTTGGACATCAATTTGAGGCTAGCTTTTTTTAAAAAAAGCGCATTAAAAACAAAGAGTGACTAACACGTAGCGTTCAGAGTATTACTGAGCTTAAACGAGTGCAACCTGGTTATAAAAGTTGTACCGGCCATCTAGAGGGCAGCGGGCGCCGTGAGCGAGCTAGGCGTCAGGGGAAATCCACCTGATTGCACGTTTTCCCCATCCTACCCCGAACAGTGCATTCTGATTTTTCTTATTTTGCTAACCGTCGGAATATACTTTGACGGGCCCTGAATAATTTATTTGAATGCAGTCAGTTTTATGACGAGGGTGATGTTTGCAATTATTACACTTTCGCTATTCACTTTACGAAACATACGAACCTTTAAATAATACAAAATCCAGACAGAGATTTATTTACACTGGATCTTGAATGAGCTTCACAGAATGGGAATGAGGTTTGTCGAAAATAATCCGAATATAATTTAGCGAAATGTAGCGTTATTAATTGCTAAATAATAATATCTCGATGTTTAAAAATTAAATTTAATTAAGTACGATATCTTAATCACTGAAATGACGATACTGTTCAGTGACAAAAACTACGCATAACATAGCTATAAAAAAGCAAGTAAAATAAACGTATAATAGAAACATGTTTCGTTCCATGCATTAACCGCACTATTAATTAAATAATGCAGTTTTTTGCAATGATACTTAAATTTATAGACACGTTACATCGTAAATATTAGACGAGTATATTATGCATGAAGATATTTTCGACAAGTCATCTCTACATTAAAAAAACAATAATTGGAGATTAGTTTTCCAAGGAGTAAGTTACTTAGGTAGATGAAGTAAGAAGTTTACACTGTCAAATCAAAAGACCGTTAATAGCTCACCTGGGTATATTATAAGTAGCAGTTTCAGGTCGCAAATTACTACAAAGCCTACAACAGGACCTTGACTTCCTCGATCTCCAACATATCTGGGAAAGCGCTGGGTTTCACAGTTCTACATGCCATTCGAAACACGGTAGAGTCCAGGCGAGAAACATACCACACTCTGAGATTTGAACGCAGAGCTTTCGTATTATATGCATACATAGACATACTAAATACTAATACTAGGGGGATCTCGATTTTTCTTCAAGATAAGGTTTTCGTTAATTTATTTTAAAATTTTACCATTTTTACTGTCCTTGACACCCTTACCATAATTAACTATAGACAGGTGAAACTCATCAATAACTAACCAAGTTACCAATTGAACTACTCGTAGATCACTGGAGCGGAAACGAGAACACATTGTGATATTAATTACATTAATTTGTTCTCACAAATATTATGTTCTGGACTGAAAAGTATTTGTACAATGAGACACGAACTAAAATATATTTATTATATTACTATACATACGACATACATACTAATAAATAAAAAAATAGACTAAGCCCAGTGGAATCCCTAAAATTAAGAAAAATATTAATTTTAACTATATCATGTCTATACATAAATTAGCAATTTCCTTCAGACAATTATTTATGTTTATATAATCATTTAGATTTTATAAACTTCAAATTGAACCAATAGATTCAAACAGCACACTACCATAATAACAAATACCAACCACAAAGCAACAAAAAGCTAAAAAAGTTTTCACTATGTAGTAAATTTAAAAAACGACACGTGAATTATTTTTAAGTAGACGATAGGCTTTTAGGTAAACTCCGCAGTTATATCACAGAATTAAATAAATGTATTAATTTATTATATTTAAAGTTAGCTATTGGCCATATTTTCACAGATAACCTCCAAATAATCCCGTCCAGAGAACCAAAAAAACGATAACCCGAGATTAGTTTAAAATTACGTTTGATTAGATCACAAAGCCTAATTAGTGATGTGTCCTAAATGCCCTAGAAAGGCATTTCACGTCCAATATTATCCAATGTCCTCTTGAACGTCGTAACTGACGGAAAGGACTAGATCGATCCTCATATAGATGCCACCACATGCGTGTTACGTTAGACCACGGAATAAATAGCAAGAGATTGGCCAGCTTTAAAATGCTCTAGAAGTTTGTCCAAACCACGTTAAAAAAGACGTATACACGCTCATGTTATAATTTCGCACCTCAATTAATTATAATTATTTAATTTGTCATAATATTTAAGTACGCAATTTTGTCTTCAAATGTCACCCGACAACACATTAGAAGTAATGCCTTCTAAACATAAAAAAAATCCTAAACACGATAGTTTTTGTGGCTGGATGTTTACTACCACACTTTTACACCTAAACAACTGAATTAGGCTGCAATTTGATGTCGTAGCTAAGATCCTAGAAGAATACATAGTGACTTTTCAGGGGGTAAAACAGCTGGGTACACAGCCAACAGTGACCTGTGAAGTAGTTTATGACGGATTTACGCACTTAAAAAACTAACTGAGGGCCTACTTCTTTTTTTAAATGCGTAGCTCCAAAAACAGCCGATTGTATGATATAAAGTAATGCGTGCGTTAGAGTTAGTGGAACGGTGGCAGGAGCTTGCACAACCGCTATACATATTAACGGGGTGCGTGAGCGCATCCTACACAGTGACACGCCACCCGCCAGCCAACATGTTCAGAAACGCAGCAGTGAGTGTCCTTTCTGTGATTTTTAATAAAAATTATCAACATAAAAAAAAGATTGAAAAAAATCGGTGAGACGAGGAACACGTCAGTCCATAAGTGTTTATCTAGGGTTCCAAGGATATACAGCATTTGATTAACTATTCAGTTGCCTAAAGCCTCTGAGCAAGACGTCTAATTTTAAGCACTATCCATCAACGACTTTTATAAAACTCAGCCGATGCGGGGTACCATTAAACTTCAGGATATATAATGGTATTTTTATCAGCCATCTTGGTGCCGAAGACATCTGCCAAACTAAGACATTCTGTGACATAATGAATGTTCTTTGATGAAGTGCTTGTACCAATTTGTTTAGCTTGAGAATTTAAAGGAGCAATGGCTCCATCCACAAAGTTAAAGGCAAAATTGGTCACGTTCTCTAAGGATACGCTAAGGAGTATTCCTGAAAGACATAGCGGTCTCTATAGTCATATACCTATGGTATAATAATCTTTTAGCTCAGTCATTGAAAATGTTATTATATTTCCAGCTGATCCTCGCGCTCGTGGTATACAGCAACATGAGCTCAGCAAACCCACTTCCAGAACCTGAGCCAGGCCACCATCACACACGGTAAGTCATTATTATAAAAAAAAAATTAAAATTCCAAGAGAATTGATTTCCCTGACATAGAGGTACATTAAAAAAATGCGGATATCATCATACATCCTACTAATATTTAAAAAATACGAGTTGCGTTGGTTAGAAATTTGGAATAGGATTTATGACGTATGCCTCTGAAATGATTTTATCAAGCGGGTAATGCAGCGAGCATAACCTAGTGTTATATAAAAAGTGTATATTTTATGATATAGCACCTTCAATGGAACATAAGCACAATAATTGACGTTTTCTCAATTTTACAGAAGAGCCGATTTTGTATTCTGTAATTTGCTTTTGCAATTGGTTAGATATATTTTTCTCTTTTTCCACTGAAGGGGGAGTATGTGTTTAAAACTATATTAGCCAAAAAAGCTCTCGTAATATTACAACGAACTTTTTAAAACTAGATTTTTCTTGCAGTATGAAATAAAAGGGTTTTCTTGTAGCCAAAATAGCTTGGTACATTACAAATAGGTATACGAGTACGAGTACCTACCTAAGTAAAAGGGTTCTGGCATTCCTTGTTTGTACGCCACCTGGTGCTAAGTGGTCACCGACATTCAATCCAGAGGTCGCCAACCTTTTTACATTCAAATTCATTAGAAAATGATCGAAAATAAAAGCTCTATTGGTGAAATTATGAATAGATCTTCGACCTCAATAATAACTTTTTATTAAATTAACCCTGTTCAATATTAAAATTTAAAACAGATTAGTTACGCCTCATTCAACTTTTTAGTTGAATTTAATTGAATGCTTTAAAAGGGACCGATGACATTTCTATTAAGTTATTATGACGTATATGAGCTGGCTCATAATGTAATGACTTTAACATAAATTGAGTGAACCCGTTCTGTTGGAATATAAATTAAAATAATTATTAATTTACGCTTCAGTAAGTGCAGGCCAGTTCATAAAGCAATCATAAACTATTTAAGTAAGTACTGTTTAGTTAATAAGCACGATATTATACTGTCTTCAGAATACATAAAAGGAAAACCACCACTTAGTATTGCAGATATATCAAAAGGCGAAGTAAAACGCTGACTTAAAGAAATAAAAAGTTGCAAGATTAATTGACTGACTGATCTATCAACGTATAATTTAAAACACTGAACAAATTGGCTTAAATTTGGCACACAGATATGACATTGCCATTCACTAAGATGGAATTTCTTGTGGACGAAGCCACGAGCATAAACAAGCTTGTAGTTCAATATACAAAGTAAAACTTGTCCGATTTAAATAGTTTTCCTATTCAGTCGATCGTGTCGGTTACAAAACATATCAGTCATCGATTGGTCATTTATTCAATACTATATGCGGGTAGATACCGCGCAAGTTCACCATTTTTACGTTTCTCAAGTGTGTAGAGTGTCGAGCAATGCTCCACTGAGTGCACTTTATGTATTTAACTATAAACTCCGTGTCCACCCTCTGCCGGGTAAAGGCCTATTCATGGATACGCCACACCTTTGGATCCTGTGCGATTCTAATCCAATTCGCTCCTAAATATTTTTGCCTCAAGATCGAGATTGCCTTATATGCCATACTGAGCATTGACTATCTACTTCTAAAATCTGCATCTTTCAAGGTGCAGCACAAATTGCTGAAGAAAATGCTATGAAAATTGGTTAAAATCTAGCTTAGTACCAGATTTTATGATGACAACTGCTCATATCCCACCAATACCGTAGAGTTACTTTATTTATGAATGAGTTTTTTTTTTAATTTGAAAAAATTTTCATTACACTATAGGTTCTCAGACAAATTTACACACTCGCGGCCTCTACATTTGTATAGTTCTGTGATCATTTGCAAGTCTTTTACTGACCAGACGTAATGCCCAAGTGATTGGAATTTTAAACCATTTCTTCTGCATTATGCATAAGTTTCGCACAAATGTGTCTGATGTATGTCGCATGTTGATTACATTAATGTTTACAAGCGATTTGTTTACAAACAAACCATTTATGGGTGTTTTTTTCTAGTTTAGTAAGAATAATGTCAAGAGCATTGCGTGTTGAGAATAACTGACCTATCCTACTTCTTACTGATATTATAAATGCGAAACTATGGATGAGTGTGTGTGTTAGTTACCGCTTCAAGTCTAAACGACTGAACAGATGATGCTGAAATTTGGTATAGAGGTAGCTCATAACCTGGAATACAAGGCTCAGATTTTTTTTTGGCAGTGAGAAATATACAAGCAGCCTGGCGTAGCGGTGGGCGGTTACAAAGGAACAAACATACAAACGCTTTAAAAATAAAATCAGTGGTATTTAAACAAAGTGCAAAACACGAAAAGTGATGGTTGAAAATTGATAGAATAATAATCCTTTTGTGTCAAAGGGGAGTTACAAAATTACACCTCACATATCCGATACACAAACGCGTTGTGTTTGAAAACTCTATCTTTTTTCTATGCATCATAAAAAGTTAACTATTAAATTGAATTCGTTACAAAAAAATTAGCTTTTACACCCAAAACCAGTAAATTTTCAATCACGAAATCCTAAAATGTGACCTAACCAAAGTTATCAAATATTATCAAACAGAACCGGTAAATTTATATAGACACTCAAACATTTTATAGGGCAAGTAGCGTAATATTATCTAATGTTACTTATATTATGTAGACACTAAAATTTAACTTTATGCTCTGTTAGTACACGCGACGTATCTTAGTACATCCGTGCTAATTAGTAACTGACTCTAAAGATTTTGAGCTATAGTAATTATGAAATCTTCTAAAGCGTAACTGATTGTGTGATCTATCAACTAATAAGTTACTAATGAGCTGATTGGGTTGATATTTTGCACACTAATAGGTTTTCTGATAGTCCAAATTAGACAATGTGTTCGACGTGTATATTTTCATTCTTTAAGTTCATTCTGTTTCTTCACATAAAGCTACTTGGCTGAATGAGCGATATATAAAGGTCACACTGCTGAAAGAATGACAAATAACACTTTATTGAAAGATGAAAAATATACAAAAGAACCAACACAATATAAAAATCAAAGCGTTACAATAGACGGTCTTGTGGCTATTAGTGGTCTCTTCGATAAAGCTACACTGTGGTGTGATGTATCGTAGCTGTGTATACAATTTTATAGAAATCGTTCAAGTGGTTTTTAGTTTATGAAACAAAACGTTCATCTCGTCCCTTACAAAGATTTACTAAACTCTTTTGTTTTGTTACAGCATTCGCATCCACATACCCCACGAAGTGCATACACTGCACCATCATCACATCGAAAAAGTGCCTGTACTCCACGAAGTGCCAGTGATCAAAGAAGTGCCGGTCCTGCATGAAGTGCCCGTCATCAAACACGTGCCGCTAGTCCAAACCTTACACGTACCTATCATTAAGACCCTACCTATTGAAAAGCCAGTCTTTGTACCCGTGCCTTATAAATCACATGGCTGGCTTTGAAGCTTTGATAGTTAAATTAATTAAGTAGATTTACTGCATTTTATGTACTTAAAAGTTATCTTAAATTGTTAGCTATCTTGTGACAGTCACCTATTTTCTGATACAATTTTTCGTTTATCTTATCCGAAAATCTGGTTCGCTTAAGATGAAAATTGTGTCGTAGGTGTATAAATCTTTACAGTATTTTAATCTCATAATATAATTAATGCTCGGAGTAACGTCGGAAAATGCTGAAAACAAAATAAACAATGTTCTAATTACGTAGATAATTTTATTTAGTTATATTATTGTATAGATACACGACATTATGAACAGTCAAAAGATGTAAAGATACTAATAAATATTTTAGTGAACAACTTGAGCCGAGCATAAGATATAGCCACAATAGACTAAGGAACTACCACTGTGCATAGAACAACGATACAAATATCGTTGATTGCCCGCCATTAACAAAATTCAGTGGCGATCCTGTGCAGAAAACTGTCTAACCATAGCTTAGCTTTATTCAGTTATAACCATAGACTAAACATAGATGGTGTCAGTGTATTCACTTTGCGATCCGCAAAGGTGCTTATATGCACCATTGCACGCTGCGAACTACAGTCGCTTCCGACTAATTTGCGCAATTTGACGCACCTTACTTGACGCGCATATAAAACAAGCAATGAAAAAAAAAACAATCGACGGTCAACCCGTGACGTAATCAATATCTAAGCAAAATATTGCCCACTTCTCATACAGCATTTGCTACGTCTATCTCAATAAAATCAGTGGTAATACCAAATTCGCTTGAGCCTAAATCGTCTTCGGTAATAACTTTATTTAAAAAACACAATTTGCTGCAATAATGTTATTCATAAGATACGAGTCTGCAATTTATCATTATACGTATCAGACAAAATGGTAACTTAAGACTTAAAATACAGTAATTCTTCTTTATTTTCGTAGTCTTTTGTAAAATATATGACATCTGTACATATTACTTTTTGTGATTGATCTATGGATCGTTTTAGTTGTAATGTTTTTTATTTTTTATGACCACATTTAAATAAATTTATAATACACCACATTCATTTGTTTTCTTTTGCGAATCTATCCTTTTAATTTTTCATTGAAATTTTAAACAGTTTATCGCTAATTTTGACTCTATTACTACTTAGCAGTGTACATACTACATCTAATATATAAAATTCTCGTGTCACAGTTTTCGTTGCCATACTCCTCCGAAACGGCTTGACCGATTTTGATGAATTTTTTTGTGCTTATCCGGTATCTATGAGAATCAAACAACATCTATTTTTCATCCCCCTAAATGTTAGGGGTAGTCCACCCCTAAATTTTTTTTGTTATTTTTTAGACAAAATTTTTAATTTCTATTTTTTTATGATACAACATACAAAAATACATACAATCCTCAATTTTCATCCTTCTACGATCAACCCTTATTTTTTAATAGCCATTTTAGTAATTTAATCATTTTTCCTCTCCGGTCGAAAACTGATCAATCGTCATTTAATTAGTTATGTCTACAGGTGTCACTTCTGACCCAGTAAACAGCACGGAGTAGGGATGAGAACGAAGCCGGTCTCCTTTCTTTCTCACTCCCTACACAGTTGTCGGCCATCATGATTGTTTATGCATCAAGTGTAGTAGTAACGTTGACAATTATTATTTTGCTATCTCAGTGTAACTGGAAATTATTTATATGGCAAAACAACGTTTGCCGGGTAAGCTAGTAATAATATAATATACTGCTACTTTTTTGAAGATAATATTGAAGTCTAATTAATGCAGTTCATGATAGTATATTTAGGTGAATTATTATAAACCGAATGCATTCAGAGTGGTTTTCGCTACATAAAAAAAAATTAAATATCGACGCAAAGAGACTTACGTAGAAAAAACAAGTAACTTTAATTTAACAATAATTAAATTAATTGTGTATACAACAGTTACGCAGTTGCGAACATAATACCTCTCCTTCCTACATATAAATGTAGCGGATATTAGGTGCGCGTACCGGCACATCTCATCCAGTTACACGTTGTTTTTCAACATGTTCACGAATAAATATGTAAGTAATATTATATTTATTTATATGTAGAAAACTTTTTTTTTGTTACGTAAAAAGACGAACAAGACTCTCTTCTGGTGGTAAGAGATAACGCTGCCTATTATAATCTGAACAGTGTTAGGTGCACCACACCAACGGTTCATAGTCAAAAGCCTAAAGATGTTAATGTCTCTTCAGCCCAGTAATAAATAAATAAGAGGACACTATTATTTACAACTGAGGCCATCCTTTTCCTCAAAAAATATGTTTTCCCCCTAAAGAAAAACAAATTGACCTTACGTAAATTATGTTGTAAAATTTAACTTCAGTGATCGTTCGATTATCGAAGAGAAAGGTTGCGTCACGTACTGTTGCTCTGGCCCGCGCTCGGGTAAAGGTGCTGACGCAGTGACCTACTCATACGCCGCGTACCGTCGCATCGCGTCTAAATCACGGTCATCGAAAATGACCTAGTTAAGTGCATATAGTGACATTGTATGTTAAGGCGAGGCAATAATTTATAATTATGGCTTCAACTGAAATTAAAATCGAAACCGAAACGGAGCGTCTTCTGTTTCAACATTATGAGAAAGAAAAGGCAGAGCGAAAACAGTTGAATCGCTTGGTCAAAGATCTTCAAATCCAAATTGAAGAACTCCAAACTCAACTGAGGCAAACTCAGGGAAAGAGTTCAGAAGAGTCGAAAAATAATATCACTGGCAAAGAGGTCCCCCCTAAAACTGTTCAGTATGAAACAGACGAAGAGGATCTCGCGAGAGAAACAGAGTGGGTTCGACAAAAAAGTAGGAAAAAGAGGAAGTTGAACACGTCACTCACCCCACCACGAGCAGAAGATTGCAATGAAAAAGTCAATGACAAACCGAAGGTGAAGAAAACACCCCCTCCACCACCAATTATAGTTGAGAACATTAAAAATTATCAAAAGTTGTACGACCTACTTTTGACAACTGCCAAAAAAGAAGCATTTATTATGAAGATGCTGAAAGGAGAAACAGTGAAAATAAACGCTACGAATGACGAAGCTTATAGGGCTACCACCAAGCTATTATCGCTTAACAATTTTATGTGGTACTCCTATGAAAACAAACAGGATAGGCCGATCAGGGTGATGGCTAAAAACTTACACTCATCCTGTTCTCCAGACAGAATTGCGGAAGATCTTATATTAAAAGGTTTCAAAATACTGAATGCAGTAAATAAATTAAGCTGGAGGACAAAAGAACCCTTAAACATGTTCTTGTTGTCCTTCCAGAAAGATGAAGAAATCAACAAAATATATGAAATCAAGACAATATTGGGATGCAAAGTTGAGATCGAACCGATTAAAACATCTAAATTACTACCCCAGTGTAAGAGATGCCAGGCATATGGTCACACCCAAAAATACTGTTTTAAGGAAGCCAGATGCGTCAAATGTACAGGTAAGCACCTTACCATTGATTGCAAAAAAGCCCCTGAAGCTAAGCCCAAATGTGTCCACTGTGGTGAACCGCATCCCGCGAACTACAGAGGATGTACTGTGGCAAAAGAACTTCAAAAAATTAAGAACAAGGTCTTAACAAAGAAAAACGAATCTACTACAGTTAATCGAGCTACCAATAAAACAACAGAACAGATAAGCACATCGACTAGCGCCCCTTCTAGACAAATCAGTAAAAATGTCTCTTACGCACAAGTCACTCACAGCACCCAGCCGAAGACACAGAACCAACCTGTATCTAATCAAAAGAACTCTGATGTCGATGAAAAATTAAGTCGTATTCTTAACTTGATTACATCATTGGACGCACGTCTTAAAAATTTGGAGAGTAGCGCTGCTACCTTGAAACACAAAAAATGATTAAAATTATGGCGTGGAATGCAAATGGGCTCCTCCAGCATTTAGATGAGCTCCAAGCTGTCCTCCATATGGAAAATATTGATGTATGCTTAATATCAGAGTCTCATTGTACTAAAGAATCTTATGTTAAAATCAAAGGGTACAAAATATACCACGCAATACATCCAAGTAACAAAGCTAGAGGAGGTAGTGCTGTAATCATCAAAGAGCATATACAACACTATGAGCAACATAAGTGCGAGGAAGAGCACGTACAGGCGGTAGCTGTTAACTTACGAACTAAACGGTATCCTGTCACAGTTTCATCGATATACTGTCCACCAAAACATGCCCTTAAAACTGAGCAGTACAAATATCTTCTAGAAAGCCTCGGTAATAGATTCCTACTAGGCGGTGACTTTAACGCTAAAAATATCTACTGGGGATCTAGACTTACGACAACCAAAGGAAGAGAGTTATTACAAGCTGTCAGAGAAACACATTGTGATGTTCTTTCGACTGGAAAGCCGACCTACTGGCCAACTGATCCACAGAAGATCCCAGATCTAATAGATTTTTTCATTTACAAAAATATATCCTCCTCCTTCCTTAATATTCTAGAAGGCTATGATATGAGTTCAGACCATTCCCCCATACTACTGTTTTTAAGTGATACCGTCATTTATAGATCCAACCATCCAACGTTAGTCAGCAAAAAAACAGACTGGGACAGTTTTAGGCTAGACCTGGACTCCAAAATCAACTTAAAAGTTGCACTTAAAGAGCCAGAACAACTTGATGAAGAAGTAAGAATCCTCGTATCAAACATTCAACAATGTGCGTGGGCTAATACACCGGAAACCCAAGTAACAACAAGAAATAACTGTTATCCCGCAGAAATTAGGTCACTTATAGCTAAAAAAAGGCAACAAAGAAAGAAATGGCATACCACAAGATCCCGAAGTGACAAAAACCTTTTTAATAGGCTCACTAAGAAACTTAAAAGGAAAATTCAAAGATACAATGATCAAATTATGAATAATTCCTTAACACAACTTACAAGTGACCGAACAACAGATTACTCTCTATGGAAAACGGTTAAACATTCCAAAAAGCCGTTAGCCCAAGTGCCTCCGATCAAAGAACTAGATGGACGGTGGGCCATAAACAACGAGCAAAAGGTCGCTAGATTTGCACAGCATCTTGAGCAAATTTTCGAACCTAACGTAAGTTCAACAGACGAAGAAGATACTTCACTAAGTGAAGAAGCTCGGGATATACATATAGAAATAAAGCTCGTCACACCCAAAGAGGTTCTTACCGAGATCAAATATATGAGCCGAAAGAAATCTCCAGGCTATGACCTTATCACTGGTGAAGTGCTACAAAATCTACCCCGCAAAGCTATAGTCAAACTAACTACGCTTATTAATGCCGCATTTAGATTACAATATGTACCAGATATCTGGAAAATCGCTGAAGTAATAATGATAGTAAAGCCTGGTAAACCACCCTACGAAACTACATCGTATAGGCCGATATCTTTATTACCAATTATGTCCAAACTGTTCGAAAAATTGCTATTAAAGCGATTAAAACCTATCATTGAAGAAAAACATCTTGTCCCAGACTACCAATTTGGCTTCAGAGAAAAACATTCAACGATCGACCAAGTACATAGAATAACTAGTACAATAGAAAAAGCACTAGAAGAGAAAAAGGTTTGTTCCACAGTTTTTCTTGACGTGGCACAAGCTTTTGATAAAGTTTGGCATGAAGGGCTGATCTACAAGTTAAAAATCATGCTTCCACAAAAAATTTCATCGCTCCTAGAATCATACTTACAACAAAGAATGTTCAGAGTACGACAAGACGACGCCGTCTCAGATCTAAAGCCCATAAAAGCTGGTGTCCCGCAGGGAAGTGTATTAGGTCCGGTCCTGTACCTACTATACACCTCAGACATTCCAGAGCTAGAAAATAACACCATTGCAACCTTCGCCGACGACACAGCTATCATGGCCACAGGTGACACTCACGAGGAAGCAGTGGAAAAAGTACAATCGGCTATCAACACTATCCATGCATGGACGAAAAAATGGAGAATCAAGCTCAATGAGTCAAAATCTATTCACATAGACTTTACCAACAAAAAACCTAATTATCATCCGGTATATGTAAACAACCACACTATACCATATGAGAACACTGCAAAATATCTAGGAATGACTCTAGACGTGAAGCTTCGCTGGAAAGCACACGTTAAAAAAAAACGCGATGAGCTTGAACTTCGATACAGAAATATGGAATGGCTTATGGGTCGTTATTCCGCATTGTCTGTGCATAACAAATTATTATTGTACAGACAAGTTCTCACACCAATTTGGAAATACGGTCTACAGTTGTGGGGGTGTACCACCAAGAATAATATTGACGTTATACAAAGATTTCAAAATAAAGTCCTCCGGGGTATTGTAAATGCCCCATGGTATATTAGAAACGAGGATCTTCACCGGGACCTGAATATGGACCTCGTTGCCACAGTGATAAGGAAATCTGCAGAAGCCCATGAACGAAGGCTTCATCATCACGTAAATGTCGAGGCCATCCAGCTCCTCGACAATACGGACCTAGTGCGAAGACTTAAAAGAACAAAACCTTTTGAGTTGTGTAGTGACAGTGTCAGTTAAATGTAGTGTTATACTTACTAGTGTAGTGCTACCTATTGAGAACACATGAACAAAGTGCCTCCCCTTAATAGAGACAATAAGAACTAGTGCCAATGGACACATTCTTAGTATAAAATGTTTACGTAGCAATTTAAGTTAGATTTTAATTACTTATTAGCCTTTACTTGAAATTAGGCTAGATTGTAATATAATGACATAATAACCTTTATGGTATGTCATTTATGAAAAAAAAAAAAAAAAAAAAAAAATTTCTTTCTTTCTTCTTTCTTTAGAAAAATATTGAGTAGAGCAGAGTCGAGCTACTCTAAAAAGGATTTTCATCGGTAATGAAGCCTGCTAAGCTGGTTATTTATAATATTATCTGAGTCGGGGTATGCTGTTAGCCTAAAGCCGAAACACAAGCTCTTGCGCTGTTTTGGCGTTGTAGTAATGGTCATTTTACTACTGCAGATTAGTACATTACCGCATCGTTTATTCTGGCTGTGTAGCACACCATTATGTGCTTCAGCGGTAAAGTATACCGAGGACACTAAAAGATATAACATCTTAAGAGCTTATCCACAAAAAATATTTTACTTTGCTAAAGGAAGTTCATTGATTACTTCCGTTCAGAATTGTATTCCCATGAGAATAATACATAAATTCTCTGAGATTTAAAAATATTAGTACTTGTAATTTTAAATCTTTTATCAGTCGGTTGGACTTGATGTTTTATACTTAGCAGTTCTTCATTTCATATTTTTATGAAACAATTGTGGAAAATGAAGACAACTTGAAAGCTGTAAATTGTGTTTTGTATAACCCATTTTGACAGTTGCTTAATGATGTGGAAATCAAAAAATTATAGATGCATTTGATTTTTTAATAAAAATTAGAGGTTTAGAAAGTTTTTTTTAGTTTTGAAAGTTTGTAGTTGAAATTTGTGGGAAAACAAGTTGGCGACAAGTCGCTTTGACGTAAATTCAATCATATAATTACCTCTCTGCGCTGGTCTGTAGGTTTCTAGCATTTGTGTTAATCGAATTTGCCATATATTGCAGATATCTATAATCATCGTATTGTGCTGCACGATGGCAGTATCAAGTTACATTTTAAGACCCAAACAGTAAGTATTTTACATCTCTTCAACTAAATTGATTACACACATTAATCATTAAATCTTGTCTTAGGATGAGGAATAGTGCAGAATTGCGTAGCGTAGAATTTCATACATATAAAAGAACGCTGTGAATGTGAGGGTGCGTTCCTATTGATCATATTATGTATGATGGGAAAAAAGAGACAGAGGTCGCTTTTGCTTAGTAACCACTCACACACTGGGTGACCAGAGCTAGCTAGCAACTAGCGTGAGTATATAAAATTTATTATAGACTAGCTGTGCCAAGCGGTTTAACCCGCTGTCCTATAGCCTATGTGTTATTCCAGAGTCTAAGCTATCTCTATACCAAATTTCAACTCAGTCGGTCCTGTTTAGGCGTGAAAGAGTAACAAACACACATGCAGACATCCAGACATCTATTCTTACAAACTTTCACGTTTATAATATTAGTAAGACAGCTTTCCGCTTAATTTTCCGAGTTTAAAAAACTAATATTATACCTTTTTGTTCCAGCATCAAGTTTCACATACCAGTACTAATACATACAGTCCACCACCAAGTCACCAAAGAGGTGCCAGTCATATATGAAGTTCCAATACCATTCTACAGATATCCTCCTCAAGAATCCAAGATCCTGGGGAAACCACCGCTTCCTTTCAAACGTTTAAAAGAACAACCTAAAGAACGGGAAAGACCGACCTTCCATCCTGATCACAAGTACGCACCTATGGAGAAATATGAACCCGCTGATTCATTTTCGTATGTTCAAATGCTTGTATAGTAAATTACATAATCTAAATATATATAAGTAAGGAGTGGCTAATTGACTGTTGGATCATAGATCCAAACACAAAGCCCAAAGCACGCAACGGGTTGGGATGAAATTTCACGAGCGTCAAGATGGCGGGACCAAGTCTTGGATTTGCATGAAACATATACTAATATTTAGTGCCTATATAGTACCTCCGATCAAAAAAATAGTACCTCAACAGAAAAGCTGCGGCACAGCAAACGTCAGGATGGCGGGACCAAATTGATCCGCTGCTGTCTGCTTTCTGTTTCATGGAAATCCAAGACTTGGTCCCGCCATCTTGACGCTCGTGAAATTTCATATTATATATGAACAGACTTTATGACTTAAACCTTAGTCTAATTTTTTTTAAGCTATTGCATAGCTTCTATCGCGGACCTTGAGCGTGGGGACCGAATCCAGAAATTCCGTAACGAAAAAAACCTAACACCCGCCACTCCGACCGGCACAGCGGTGATACTTTTTAGTTTTTCCATCTATAGATAAAAATGCTATGCAATAGCTTTACCGCGGCAGTCTCCGAGTGCCAAACGTCTTTTTTTATTATTTTAAGAATATTAACATGTTTGTCGTAATTGTAACAACAATTTTGACACCGATCATAATTATTGATGATAATGTGGTATAAATAAATCCTCTCTAATAACTTAGTCTATAAGTAACTTATAGATACTGAAAGTTCCTAAGTAATTACATTTTTTCTCTGAATCCCAGATAACATGTCTAGACTGGAGCTTCTCATGTTATTTATTCATTGCTCTGTTAATTTGATCTGTCTGTCGAATGATTCTAATATATTAGCTTTTGATCTAAAATAACAAAGAGTGGCGGGGTGTGTTTAAAAAATAATCAAAGTATTTATTTCAAAGCAATTTTTTAATATAAAAACTTATTAATTTTTTACTCATCTAGTCGTATTTATATTGCAAATGTATTCATTTATTCATAGTGTGTTCATGTATAAATATATTACTTTTAAAATTGTATTATTTTTTCTATGTAGTTTTTTAGGTAATAAGTATGTTTCCTATGTTCATTTTGAGTTTGGTTATTATGATTTAAATGATTTTTTTAGATTTTCCTTACCCTATACCTATGCAACATTTCATTCTATTCAATTAATAAAATTTATAGTAATTCATAATGTTAAAACTAACCGGATTTAATTCAATATGGGGCTCTTCAAGAGGAGGATAAAGAAGGTGTTAATGGACCGACAACGCGTCTCTAATGCCACTGGTGTTGCAGACGTCCATAGGCGACGGTAACCGCTCACCATCAAGCGGGCCGTTTGCTTGTTTGTCTGTCTCTAACATTAAAAAAAAATCTATAAAATATAATGTTTTTTTGGGCTATGAAAGAATAGTAATTTCTCTGGCCACCTTTACCTTCGAACAGAAGCGAATTGCCGCGATTCGCGGTAAAGTCGTAGTAACTAACTCAGGTGCAATTTCATATTATTATACCACCGTTATTTATTATACAATGTAAATAATATAGTTAAGCAATACGATTAACATTATCGAGTCAACCATCAATTTAAACTCGGCTGGTTCATTCTGTGACCAGAGACCCTGATTGAGATCTGAGTGTCTGTGAGATAAACGCAATTTAAACTCAAAAGAGACCTCAATTCACCAGAGCTCCCGATTACGTTTTAGTGAATGCAGTCAATGGTAAAGTAAATCGGTGTGGTGCACAGGTAATTTGTCAAAATAGATGTCGCGAGGTTATATTTCGCGTTTAAAGAAGAAATATACAAAAAGATTATATAATATTATTATCTTTTCGTATATTTTTAACCAAGAAACTTTCAATCATTTCTGTCATTGTAGCAGCTTGTCAGTGCTTGTTAGTCGTCTATATAAAAAAATAGCATTATAGATAGTAACAATATATGTATATGTAAAGATATCTTGACTTTATAGATGAATTATGTAAGTTTAATAAAGGAAAACTATTGTAGACTGATGACAACATTGCAGTTCTCTTACTGGCTGCAGTCTAATCGCTTAAAAGATTTTATCTTTGTTCGTTATGGTTATTGTGCAGAAGACAGGAACTTGGTATTTCAGAAAGACTGACGCACTGACGGCAACTACACTAGTGAAAAACTATTATCTATGGTAGAGCCACAATGAAGCAATGTGCGCTTCAGTATTGCGGTACGTTATCTCTGCGGGCGCACGCAATCGACGTGAGCCATTGTCCTCTTGTCAAACTCTCACTGGACATCCAATGATGGCTAGCCAAACGGAATAACTAGGCGTACTTCGTAAATGTTTCGATATATTACCTCTGCATTTTCATTCATAAGCAGATCAATGGTTCTTAGACGATTATTTTTATGCAAGGATGTAAGAGGACGAGCAAGACGCTCTCTTGTTGTTAAGAGGTAACGCTGCCTATAATCAGCACAGTGCCACCCAGGATTTCACAATGATGTGAAATTCTAAGCGCACTGCACCAACGCTTATTATTGTGGGCTATTTGAATAAAAGCATTATGAGTTAGAATTCAAAATCAAAAAACCTATAATTAGTCTCGATACCGGTTACCAGTTTTCATTTATGAAGTTAACTCGTTTTCTCTTATTTAAAAAACAATTTTAACATAATGAATCGCGTATCTTTTTCCAATCCATTGGCACAATGAAACTGTTCATATATCGTGCTTATTGGGAACCGTTTAATTTCCAGCCAATTATTTCTTTTGTCGCTTTGTGCAGTTGTTAACGACAATTATGTTGTTTGTGCGTCACTTGACAGCCGATATTGAAAATACGATTTTAAAGGATTCAAGCAATGTGAATAGTGCTTTATTAATTTTAGTTTTTGTAAAAGAGAACAAAATAAGATGTATTTTATAGTTTTAGAAAAAAAAAATTTTTCAAAGTATTTATTGAAGCAAGTTTTATAGGGAGATAAAACCGTAACCGTCTTAGTCAAATTAAAAGGTATTTGTACATAATATATTTTAGTAGGAATTGAAACCTAAAAACGTAAAACGTTAATAAGATGGTAACTTTCTGCACATTCTGTCTATATTTGTAGAACCAGTGGAATTACCCATGCTTTCAAGACATATTTTATTTGGATGACTATATTGGAATCGATTGTGAATTTAAGTACCAAGTGGAGAAGAACGACCGAAAAACTAGCTAGAGAAAAGCGTCAAAGCATTTTTAAATGTACACAACAATTTTAGGCAGTTTTCGAGTAACAACTTTCTGGAAACTGGCACACATAAAAACATACATAAAAGTTAAAGTTGTCGACACAGTTTCAGTACCAGTTGCTCCAAAAGTTACCCAGTCTGCAAAACGCCGTAATCATTATAAATAAAACAATGTGTGGTGTGACATTAAGTAATTAAATTATTTTAATGGTTGATGCAAATGAGCTAATGTGAACAAATGCACAGAATGGTCTTATTTAATTACATTATTCATTCATTATACAATGCTCTATTTAATTAGAGACACGTGCTAATATTAGTTTTATATCCGATTTGGATGTGATGGCTAACTAACGTATGTATAAAATTAATTTTCCATCAGGTGGGATGTGGTCAAACGTAGGCCTATCTCGTGTAAAAAAAAAAAAAAAAAAAAAAAAAATTTCTCTCTTACGTCTGTAGTATTTACCTTTTGTTCCAGTTCCATAATTAAGCCCTAATCACCAGCTCATAATATCTATAACTCTGTCTTAATGAAATCATTTCTCTGTACCAGCTTAGTATCCACTTTAGTTCTTATTTGGGTACCAACTTGTATTAAATGCTAGCAATTAAAATATCTACCCATTTCCTTAGAGGTCTTATCCTTTCTACGACTGATATAAACTCAGGAAAATAATCAATGTAACATTAATTAATTGGAACAGAAGCCCCAATACTTGAAACCTATCTCTAATTGAAATAATTAATAGTAGAACAGGTAATTTGTAATATCGAGTAGGCAAAATCTCTTACGACAGAGACATTTGATCCAAGACTCAGAAACCTGCTAACGTCCCCTCGCAACAATTAAATGAGAGAAAAAGTCAAAGGAAATGCGGAAAATTAACTAAAATAAATGTTTTATGATACTGAAGATTGGGGCAAAATTACTGCGAATTTGAGAGGTTTCCAATACACGTACAGTGCCACGTTTTCGAGAGTTCTTTAATTTGAAATTAAAATCAAGTGGTTGGATTTGTACTGCAGTGAATTCACTGTGGTTTTACTCACTGGAATGTACACCAGTTTTAAACTAATCCATCATAGATTAGTCCAACCCATATGGATATAATTATCTACACAAAACATTATATAAAAACACTCTGAATACTTAAAACGGCATTGGGCGTTTGAAGCCCAGGTTGCGCTTTCGCATCGCGCACCTTGACTAACCCAAACTAGTAAGTTTGGGTTTAGGCTAATAAAACTCACAGTCAGACATTAAGTTACCCACCCCCGTTTGTCAGTGGTACGCCTCAATCAAAGTGCTCCATCAAAGTTCTTATTCTTATCCATCTTGATTGTTATATCGTTAAATGACTCAACTGAAAAACGGGTCATCAAAGTTGAATAACCTTGAAGGGCGATTTCTATCAACTTAACCACCTTACATTAAAATCAGTCACAGGGTCATCTATGTGACAGATGAAAGGCAAAGCCATAAACATGAGCTATGATTCGCAAAATATCATGAAACCATTATTGGCAATTCGCAATCGGATTAGCCGTGTACACTAATGCAATAACCAAATCGCATCATTTACTATTACCTAAATGCGGTTTATTTATACAATTCGCGGTCGATGCACTTACTCGTACATATGTACATACATAGATAGATGTATAATATAGATAGAGGCTCTACACTACACAAGCTAACTGCCCGATTTCGTATCTGAAAATCGTAATGTCCAAATTTAATGGATGGTTTTTCTTGTAATTATAGAATTTTACATAAAGTTATCTTATCTAATAAAAATAATAAAAGACGTCATCATCATCAGCATCTCAGCCGTAGGACGTCCACTGCTGAACATATGCCTCCTCTTTGGACTTCCATATGTACCGTTAAGAACTGGTATATGTACCGGGCATAAAATACGTACTCGTATGTAAAACTTATTAAGATTTAGTAAAATCACATTAAAATTAAATTTATGACAATCTTTTTGTATATAATATAATCCTTAATTTTTCTTAAGCATCATTAAAGGCATAATATTATGAATAAATGTAGACTGTGTAAAAATCGCTTCAGTAATTTTATCAGATTATTGCATACGATAGACGGACGTGCCATTTTGTTCGTAATGATTAAATCGAAAGCACAAAAGTTCCATAATTAACGAACTGAAATTATTGGAACCGCGATATCCACAAAATTTTAACACAATGAAACTTTTAAATGATCTGCGATAACCAATTATGCGGGTCAGTTGTTTCTCTGTCCTGTATAATGGGATGAAAAATTGGATTTTGTATTCTACGAGCCAAGATGGTTATCTGTGGTAACACAGAATAATTATTCATAGTAATATTAGGTAGGTATTAATATTTAAACATTATTTATTATTCAGCACAATGCTAGGACTAATTTAATATTGATACGTATTTATTACATTATAATCTGTTGTCCTGAATCTCAAATTGTATTTTGACTACGGTGTAGAATTTGTAAAGTTCGGCCAAGCAAAGTTATGATGTGTAAAGTAAAAAGCTTGGCTATAAGCGAGATCTGATAACCTTTTATCAGTTTGTTTGAAATTGTTTTTGGTGTGATGCCATACATAACATCGATGACTTCATTTTTAATATACGCAAAAAACCAATATAAAATGATTACAGCATTTTCATATTCAGATGTCGCTTTGCGCTTAGGTATGCAGTGAAAGGTAACTTTAAAATCAATATAAAAAGCCAGCTAGCGAAAAAACTAGTGAAATTACTGGGCTGAAGAGTTTTAACATCTCATCTCTCAAGTAAGAAGCGTTGGCGCAGTGCAACCAGAATTTTACCTTTGTAAAATACTGGGTAGCACTGTACTAATTATGGGCAACGTTATATCTTACCATCAGGATGGCTCGTCATCTTACTTCGTTGTATAAAAATACATAAAATATATACCCTTCCAAAATGGCTTACTCTAAAAACCAGAACGACTTTAGCAACTATCTTTTTAAAGGAAGCAACATAAGATAAAATTTCACAACCTCACAGTCATAACAAAAAATAAATATGACCCTATTCCCCTCAACATTATATCGCGGTGGAGTACTACATTTGATCAAAGATATGCTTATTTCATGCATAGGTTCCCGTCCCGTCGCCTGGTTGTAAAATCCGAAATGAATCTATTCAGTGCTCGGAGAAATTTACGTACCTATGTTGACTGTGCGGTAAGAGAAGAATCGTGGTGTTGCGGAGAACTAAGTCTACACCAAATGTGTAACAATATCAACAACCACAAATATGCCATCACGCGTTTTTCAAGTCCCTTGGTTTAATTATTATTTTATTTTAGACCTGTCTTCTCTTCTCAGTGGATGAATATATTACAGAAATCCCAATGTAAAATTGTAATAGAAACTGTATTTCATTAAGAACTATTTTATCCCTTTATTTATAATTATGATTTTTTTTATATTATGAATCTATTTATTAGCACAGACGACTTATTATTTATTCGTAGGCACAGACATATTTTTTAAATAAAATTTGTATATCACAAAGACCACATATATATCACAAAGACTACATATTATTATCACAAAGACGAGAGGATACGAAACAATTAAATTAAAAATAAATAAAATATAAAAGACACAGAAAACACGCGTTACGATTCATCTCTTATTGCTTACACACTTCCAATAGCACCAACTTGGTTACCTAGTTGGCTATTTCCTAGAGTTACCAAGTTCCAAGTTTGGTTTTGAAAGCGTCTCTGGCCAGGGAGTCTGCATTCGATCTCCGATAATCTAATACTCGGATATGTTTGTTCAGAGGCCTAAATGTTGGTGTTGCGGCTTCGAAGTTTGTACACAAAGTGAGATCTTACTTGGCTTTCTGTAAAGTTATCTAGGTCACCAAATTGGAAGGCAAACTACTGACATTAGTGTCAGCTTGGGCTTTGTGATTTACAAGTTCTAACTTATAACAACGTTTTCGCATGAGACACGATATTATTATCGTTGATTTTGCGAGTACATCGTCTTCTCTTCATTAAGACTGCTCAATTTTTTTTGATGTTACTATGTTTAGATATTTTTATGTTATTTATTTTAGATGTTACTATTGGCGGTCTTGTCGCTTAAGGCAATTTTTTCTAGACAACCGTGATTAATTTATATAAAGACATGCACAATACAAGAACAAAGACGGTTTCGAACGACCGCTTCATAAACTCTTTCTTAACTCTTTATAATATTATAATTTATCGCATAAGGTGCCTTTGTTTACGTTCGCCATTCCGATCAAATAGAAGCGATGCACAAAATAGGTGCAAGTAATATTACAATGTTAATTTTTGTAAAAACAAAAACAAATCGATACTCCTTAAACTTTATAAATTACTCTCCACTTTTCTATTCTTTATAATATTATAGTCTCGTCCAGCGTTTATACGTATTATCGTTGAGTCTACTCCACTCATTTGTTTAGCTCATCAAGGAAAAGATCAATTAAGAAGATTAGTTATCGTCTTTAAATATTACGTCATTGCGAGCAAACGACAGAGGGGGTAACTCCCAGCGGGTGCTGGGGAGGGGATTAAGTGACGAAAACGCACAATATCTTCATTCTTGGTTTTCGCCTCGGGCTGATAGGGCCCTGTTAACTTTGTAGACGATGGTGTCTACTCGTGACATTGTGCTCTTACTAGGGGAGTTGTCAAGTCGTGGGCAACTACACGAACAAGTTTGTCATTATTTTTTGAAACTGAAAATGTATTTACATCCAACGACTCTACTATCAACACCTACCTCAATAAGAAAGACAGGCAAGAAATGGGTATGGGGTTTTTTGGAATAATATTTATTGTGTGTTTCGTGTACTGCAGAGCGCGTCGACGATTCAGCTTTAACATAAGAATGGGATAAAATCTCTTTATCGCAACAAGGAAATAATATGTTTAAAAAAACAAGAACAAAAATAGAAGAAAGTATCATTCAAATGATGGTCTTATTGCGTAAAGCAATGCAATATGGTGTTTCAATAAAAAGTACTAATCAAGGACTGCTTTTGTGTGACATACCTATGTAATAATTATACATTATGGTACGTACATAAATCAAAGAATGTACCTATGCTTACAAATTATTGTGCACAATTATTTTATTTCTTTAATAAATAAATGTAATACTACTTATTTTATTAATTAGCAGTAGTAATGTTTGACAACTCGCGTTTGAGTGCTCTATGACTTGTACAGATGTTTATGTAACCGTGCTTCAGTCGTTTTGCTAATTTGGAGGCACACGCAGGCAGTCTTGAAAGCCTCAGCTTACGATGCCAACTCGCTTTTAGGCTTTACTACTGTATGGGAATGCCAAATGAAGTTGAAATGCTGAATAGTTTTGGGTACGCTCGAATGATAACCTTGCTCCACTTTCATTTTACTGTAGTCATTTGTAGTTGTATTTATATGTATTTTATTAATATAGATAGACATCTTTATCTCTTGACTCGTAGATCCTAGATTTATCGACTCCTAGATCAAATTAGGACAAATTTTATTCTAGTCTGACATTCAATTCGTTTTTATTATAAGAACTTTTGCATTTTTTAATTACGTTTTAATTCCACATGTATTTATTTAGTATGTTACATTAAGATCTTTTGTGCATTTCACTTTTGGGCGAAAAAGCATTTTTGTTTTTTTTTTTATTTTCAGGTAAAGTATGGTCAAACGTAGGCATATTTAGTATTAAAAATTATAATCAAAGAACCAAGCCCGATTTGCTTTTGCTGTGGAATGCGAGACTAAGGTATAGCTAGCGTCGTCACAATTTCGATATTTTATTAATAATTATTATTATTATGAGCCTACTGGATCCCACTGCAGGGCAAAGCCCCCCCTCCCCTCCGTTCCTTTTTAATAATATTATATTATAATTTTAGTTCTTAAGTCAATCTCAAATTCACCGACTATAATGGACATGAAGGAACAGCAAAACAATAACAGCTACAAAATGAGTGAAGAACAATAAAATTTAAAGTCTATAAGATATCGAGTCGTAAACCAGGCTGTACTGAAAGGTGGTCTAATTTGAGCTGTTTAACAGAATTTAACTGCTATCTAGTGGCGAGATACCATCTAAGAATTAATAGCCCGACAAAATAACATGCGATTTTTCTTTCGAAATAAATTTTGAAAGAAATGTCTTGGTTGAAAGAAAAATTGTTTTTTTTCATTCGCTATACTGTTGGTAGGCTTCGGCCGTGGCTAGTTACCACCCACTGAGCAAAACTTTATGCCAAGCCGTCATAATGACCTTGTGATGTTCTGTGAAGCCAAGGAAGGATTTATCCCACTTTCTAAGCTAAGTCTGCTACCAACTACGGCCGCATCGTCGTTTTACTTCACGTGATAACGTGGTCAAAGACTAATCTAAAATATGATTTAAAAAAGTATTGTGAATTTTTAGTAGACTCAGGCTTTTATTTGACAAAAGAATTCAGCTATAGAAAAATATTAAGTGGTGAGTTTTAATAAGTTTTTAGGTGACTAATAGCGGTGAATAAAGCATTACTTTGACTAAAAGTTTTGCTACAATGTCGTCGGAAAATTGCTTAAGTTTTGTGATTGGATAGGGAATTTGTCTACGCCTGTTCAGGTAGCTTTAATAACATAATGAGAAATGAGAAAGCATTATTTTTAAAGTTTAGTGATCTTAGTGAAAGGTTTTGAGGCCCATATACACTCAAACGTCTTTTCAAATAAAGTAACGTTTTGATTTATAAGACCTAACTTGGAAGTTATTAAAAAAAACTTTTTTAAAACAAGTTTTTATTATTATTACCATCAATCACCAAAGTACTCGTCAAGACAAATCAAATGAGCCCAAACTCGATGGGGTTGTGTCGTTTAATTGCGAAGTTCTTATGGTCACCTACCTGCTCCATCATCAGATCAGCTTCATGTCTTAATAATATTGCATTGTCATCCGATTTATATATGCATGCCAAATTTCAGCTCTATTAGAAATCGGCAAGTGGATCAAATTAAACTTCTAAGATTTCTTTTTGATGATAAATGATTCTTTAATTTTCAGTTGAAATTTGTTGAAACTCTTTAACAACAAGTTGCTTTTCATGTTGCTCGCAAAACTGTAATAATAGATGTTGTTATATATACCTATTTCTACAGTTCATTAAATTAGCATCTTCAAAGCAAAACGTGTTATGAATTCGATAAAGGTTTTCCTAATGGAAATTAAGATTTCGTAGCACAAAAGTGGGGAATTGGCAACATTTCGAGAAATGTTGATACGGCCTTCATTATATCTCAAAACATTTTTTTGCTTTCAGTTCAAATGAATAATTCAATTAATCACGATTTTTGTTTATGTATTAAGTAGGTTTTCCTTTTAGACTTGATGTTAGTTAGTCCAAATTCTGTGTTCTACTTTCGCTACGAGCAATTACAAGATAATATACGTTTTACGTAGGAATATTAAACAAATTAAAATTGTTGAAAAGTCAATAGATTTTTGTCTTATATTGGTCATCACTGGCACCTATCGGCAAAAATGGCAAAGAGAGCAAGCAAATTACATCTGGAACTAAGCAATATTATATGTAACAAATTTACGAATACAGTTCAGTGTAATCTATAAAAAAAAAAGGTAGCACTCCGGGAGTGCCGGCAGAAGTGAAAACTTCAATATTAACGTTGTGTTTAATTATAAGTATAAAAATACTATCATTTATGAGGTAGAATACAATGTTTATTTATTGCGCTATCGTACACAAATATGACAATTTATATGTTGTTATTTATAATATTATATCGTTATTTATATATTACATTAAATTTTATCTCTCAGAAAAATCAACTTCCATCCATAATTTCGACGACTAAACAGAGCAGCACACTCAGGCACGGTAGAAAGAGTGGGAGATACTAGTTCCTCTCCCTTCCCCTCTATCTTACGCTTTTTCGATCAGCATCACGTGACCCTGACGCGAGTTTGAAAGTTTTTACCCATACAAAAAAAGTGCTCAGCGCCGCTAAAGAAGTTTTCACTTCAAAAACCTATAAAATCAATTAATTTTGAGCCGTTCGAAGAACACAGTTATGTTTTCAACATTGATACTAAACTACGTACCTATATATTATTATATCTATGTAAGTATTAGGTACCTACTCGTAAATGTTCTCGACACTAGTTAGTGATTAGGTAATCACCTGTATATTCCTTCAGATTTCCGATACATGCAATACACGGTACCCCAAGCATATGGATTGAGTGAAACCCGCGATAATTCTCTATATTAATAGCAGCAAGCTTGCCTGACACACTTGACTGATGAACGTTGTTTAACGTTGAAGCTTACCTCTATAACCAACTTAATTAATGCGATACGCCCTCATAAGGGAATATTGTAATGGATTTAGCAGGCTGCCGCGCCAGGAGGAGAAATTTATTTGATAATTACATATATTACGCAATGTATGCGTAGGCGATAACTACCTCTGCCATTTCAATCAAGCGACGATCGCATAGTACGACATTTTACATTTTATTACGTAGTTTATTATAGGACGTAATTAAATTAAACCCATTTTTAGCCAAAAGGTAGTTTTATACCTTTTAATGTTTAAAATCTTTGTCCTTATTTTTAGAACGCGAACGATAAATCAATGATAGTAACTTTCTGAAAACTAGACAAGAGCGATTTAAAAGCTCGCATCTTAGATCATTGTAACTACAGTATGGATATGTATCTTTTTCAATGTAGTGAAGAACTTTGCACCAAATTGTGTTTCAGTGCTAGTTAATATTGTAGTAAGTATATATAAAAAGTAAAAATGTAATTTATTATTTGGTTTTGACAATAAAGAGTATTCTTATCTTAACTTTTACGAAAAACTATTACATCTTAACTTTTACAAAATTATGTAGGTACATAATATAAAAAGAAACATTTACATTCATTGATATATTCTCAACAATATTAGAATTACTCATAATGAGTTGGGAAAAGCTAATTTAAGAAAAGCTTTCTGTTTCATATCCTACAGTTGCTCGGTATTTTTCTTATCTTATCTATGTATAGCGATCCGTGTCTCTCTTTATGTAGTACTTACTCAGTTTGTCGCAGTTAATCGGTGGATTATCGGTGGATACGGTGGTATATTACATACCTGAAATAGAGAAAAAAACATGTTAATAATACAAATCAACACAACTCAACAAACATAATATATGTAACATTTATAAATATTAAATATTGATGTTGTTTAGTCCTATGTTAAAAAATACAGCCTATTGAAATGCCCATACTGTTATTCTCTAGAATTAGATACCTCAAGTTAAGTACTAGTTATCAACGTCAACTTAGCAGCGCCTGTGTTTTATGCCATCGACTTTGTAGGAGCTGTAAAAATGTGAATAATTTTACCTAACATTTGACGTGAAATAAGTTTTACTGCATTTTCAGGATACTTTCCATTAGAAAATGTATAAGTTGGATTTTATTTTCTCTTACAAAGTCTTATTTCTTTATTCTTCTTTATTTATTTATCAACAGGAACTTATAGATAACAGGAAAAGTACCTATGCAAGTGATAATAAGGAATAACATGAATGTGGCTGTGCAATCAAATAGGTTACAATGGAGTACTTATGCAAGTCAATTTCACATAATTTGATTTTTTTTAAATTTACATATTGATTGTTAACATAAAGCACCTCTATGAGAAGAACGAGCAAGAAATTAAAGATAGTAACATCACTCAGCAACCACATCACTCAGCTCACTGAGCTTTCTTAACAAAATACGCAAAATATGTGTTTGTAAAAGCTCTTCAGATTTTTTTTTATGTAATGAAGTAGAAGACGAGCAAGACGCTCTCCTGATGTTAAGAGATAACGGCTGCCCATAATCAGTACAGTGTTACCTAGGATTTCACAATTATGTGAAATTCTAGGAGCACTGCACCAACGCTTCTTACTCAAGAGTCATAAGATGTTAAGACTCTTTAGCCCAGTAATTTTACTAGCTGCAGTGCCCTCCTACCGGAGCACAGTAATGTTTGCACATCACTGCTCAGGCGGTAGAATAACTGGCACTGTTGGGGTACCCACCTAGACGACCTCCTGCAAAGGAAGTCTACCCCCGGTAAAATTCCCTTATTTTCTAGTCACGTAAGTCTACATATTTGCTTTGATTACTACAGTTCTGGGAAGCTTTTTGTCATTTGATATCTAGCCGGTTTCTAAGGAATTCAAGCAGCTATTCAACTCTAAGAAAATTGTTCTGTACTTTTCCAACTTTATTAGATCTTTCTGGTACCACTGTGTTAAAAGGAACATAGCTACTTACATACAAGAATATTTCTTGATAAGAAAAGATGATACTTTATTGTACACAAAATAATACATTACACAAAGAATAATTTACCATTGAATGTACAAGCTGTATTGTTATATACCTTCCTACTATACCTGGTCGACGATGGTCAGACCAGGTCACGCAACAGCTGGAAATTTCCGTCAACGAAGCACTCCACACGGTCGAAGATCGGGCCCAGTGGAAGAAAATAGTTTGGACAAAGCAGCATGAAGGGAGTTACGATCCTCAACATTGAGGGACCGACTGAAGAGAGAAAGATTATACTACCTACCTATACTTACTTGTACTATTAGATTTAGATACTATAATATTTAGTTGTTATATTAACTATAATAGGCATAATATAGTATTACCAAAAAAAAATGATTCTTGTCCTTTTAATGACGGTCCAGCGTAGGCGTAATACATTAAAGGTAAATTTACGAACCATCCGATTTCTGTTCTGTACTGGACTTCTGACAATTTCCTCAAATGACGATCCATTATCCGATTCGATTCATTCTGCTCATTCGATTCGTTTCGGACTCACATCGCTTATCTTTTCTCCTTCTTAGTCGTTCACTCTTCACAAAGCGTGGTCTGTTGATGATGCTGCATTTTCATTATTGGCTAAATCAGCCCTCGCGATGCGCCTCCACTTGTCACGGTCTCCAGCATCTCGGGAACTCTGCACTACAAAGGTTTGTGTCGCAGCTCCAATGAGGTCTGTCCAACGCCGTGTATGTTGGACTGTAAACGACCACGTGACCGCTTGCCCTCTACACTCTACATATCCCTGGACCCTGGACAACGAGTCTTTCCATGGAGTGTTTGTACCATCAATCGTTTATGTTTAGTCAACATGTTTAGGGAAGTAATTCCAAATAACTTCATAATCGATTTCATATTGATGCCAAAACTTACAAAAAGAATATAAAACAAAACTATGATAAAACTCGTTTGAACCGCGTCTTCCGTGCCCTACATTATTTTCGCTCGACTCTGGAAATAGCACAAAGTTTTTCAGCACGCTATCAACGTAGCGTGACTAGCGGAAAAGGCAATAAACTTAAAGTGTTAGTACTGTAGTTATTATAATTCTTTTGTTGGATTATTATATAAGGTGTTCCTAAGAAGGCGCATTAGCTTAAGAATTAGCGTGAGAATAAACTTTTTCAAAAAAAAATGCAGCACGTTAACTAAATTTCGATTATATAGTCATCCACACACATTGCTAAATATAAGTGGATACACGTCGCAATACATCATCATTACGCATTTGTATGTGTTTATTTTCAAACCACTAATTCAAATTATTTATTAAAGTTCTAATTGCATTTAACTTAAACAAAACCAAATCTACCCAGATTTGGACCTATTTTGAAGAGACACAACAAATATTATAAGTGAAAAGTTATTTCTGATTGAAAAAGTAAACCTATTCCTACATAATTTTGTAAAATGTCTGGTAAAAAAAGTATCTCAGATCACGTTTTTCTATTAAATAAAACTCGACCACTCCTAAACCGATCTATACATATAAATATAGGTAATATGAGACGAGTAATTTATTAAAGCAAGTGCTACATTAGGTGTCAAATTGGGCAGCATCGGAGAGAAAGACGGCGCAGTTTGCCTTGAGAGTGCTTCTGTCCCTGAGGATTTTGGTAACAGGGCTGTCTGATCTAGGAATAATTCTAGCTTCACAAAGTTTTATTGGCTAAATTTTTTTTTTAAATGAAACCAGAAATATAAGGATATTTTGCTGGCTATTCAGGTATCGCGGCCAGACTTATTTCGGATTCGTGTTCACCGTTTGATCAAAATTGATTAATTTATAATAAGATGCAAAATTAAAATTATAATTCAAATACATAGATTAACTAGCTGCTAATATTAATTAAATTCATTTACCAAATTTCGGACCGATTAGTTTATTATTTTTGATAAAAATAGGAAAGAAACATCCATAAAACGAAACTTCGTTAAGAAATGATTATAAAGTTCTTAATAACTTATCTTATTTTATCACTTTAACAACAACAAATAATTAAATAAGCATAGAAAATGTTTCTTTGTAGTTCAAAACACATCAATAAATACTTAACGCCTGCTCATATTGCAAACGCAAAACACATTCACCGCTTGCTATCAGTAAAAATCAATACTATAAGTCATCCAGTCTTAAACTGCACACAGCTGTCACATAAAATGTTTCTGCTATTTGGAAAACCAGGGTTTATTTCAAACTGGACGTCTACTTACGTATTCCGTAAGACCACCGAATCAGACATAATATCAAAGAGACAGCCCTACTTCACGAGACTATTGACATTATGCAAGAGTCGGTAAGCCTCGGACTTGTAAGTACAGTGAGCCCTCAAGGACCGCCTTTGTCTGACAGCCTGATACTATGGTTTTACTTGAAAGAAATATATTTTGAAGGTACTACGTATGTATATAAAACGATACGAGGCAAACGATTTACTTGCAAATACTTAATTCATGTTGGGAAAATTTTGACCACTATGGTGAGAGGTGACAGTCGCCTATAAGTATAAAGTCTTTAATACCAGGGTTATATTGCTACTAATTACTACTACATACTACATAATTGTCATGAAGTTAAGTAATTCAGGCTCATATGTATTAATGGCTTTAGGTTAAAAACTAGGACGAGGAAACTAGAAGTCACCCGATGAATTACTTACCACATCTTTGCCATCATTATTATGTTCAAAAGAAATACTTAGCTCAATTCCACAAAATATTAGATCACAAAATATCACACGTAAAATACTTATAATAAAAGAGCCTCATTATCATTTCTATACATGCCTAGGTGTCAAATGTTAACAAAAGAGCACGTTTTTACTTTACACAGAAACTGTGGAAATGGAGAAACTTTTAAGCTCCTACACATAAAGAATATTAATAAAATGATCAAAGAACTAGCCAGACAAATTGGCTTTCAAATTTCTATCAGAAAATCAAATTTGAATATGTCACGATAATCTAGAATACAAATATTTCTTAGAATTCGTATGCTCTTTTTAACAAAGTGAATGTCGGGTAAAATGGGGGTAGGTGGGGAAAAAGTGGGTGGTCTAGGCCAGCGGCAGCCGCCAGCCGATCAGTCACTGTCAAGTTGCCGATAGCGCACGACGTCTCACCATCCAGCTGAATTTTATCGCTAACGATATCAATTCGTATTTTTAATCGAAACTTTTCCCCTTGATAGGCTCGCAGACGGGAAAATTGACGAACAATACTTTATTTTCTGATAACTGAGTTATTGCTTTCCGAAAAGGCGCGTTATTATGTCGAACTCCAAGTATTTTACGGTATATTACTATTTATTAAAGTTCGTTAAATTTAAGTACGCTGTAAGAATTCCTTACAACGATTATTTATATTGGGTAAAATGACAATGACCAACTGATTTTCAAATCTTAGATGTAATTTGATATTATTTTTTGAAAATTTTACTCTCAACATAATTTCAGACTACTCAGGTCTAAAATACACATATTATGTGCTTTAAAATAGGCTGAAAAACGTTAAAGACAACGCAGAATAAAAGTTTAATGTGTCAAATTAAATACTGGATTCCATCTACAACAAAGCGGATCTATTCGACATTGAAAATAGAGAGCATAGTAATTTTCATTCGCAATATTGTTGAGCGCGAATTTTGCATCCTTATCAATAGCGACGTTTGAAAGCCTCCAGGATTTATTCCTTGAGTGATTTTTTCAATTGCTCCGAACGCTTCCAGGCGTGATTTATAAGGCGTTCCCTTACAAAGAGTACGAGAGTCACGTAATACTCGTTCCGCTGACCCGTGATCGAGATAGCTCGGACGATGAGAAAAAAAAATTAAAAGCTATGTTGATGACATCTCATGGAATCGAACAATCGATTTTTTTCTCGATTCGATTTTGTTTTTCAAATCGCAATCGTAATAGACTGGGGATGCATGGACTCGGTATAAATAGGTCAAGTAACAAAAGATCGTTCGCAATGGATGGGTCCATTCGTGTGGAAGAAATCAATCAATGAAAGCAAAAAATCCGTTTTTGATTGGTATTCCTGCGAGGGTAACAAGTCAACGGAAGAACAAGTACTTTTTGCTCAACCACAAAATATATGAGATGCTGGAGCTTTTATATAGTTGTTCTACAACTGTTTTAGTACAAAATCGTGACTCTCCCTCGCCACGTCCGCTATAAGATTTACGTCACAGGAATAGTTTCGGAATAAAGGTACCAGAGTTATGCATTTTTTATCGTCCTGCTTGCTTCGTCTATCATTTTATTTATTCTATAAAGCTCATATTAAGCCATATATAAGTCGATGTTTTTAGTTCCATTCATATTTTTTAGACGCTACTTACAAGTTTATAAAGCTGGAGCTACACTACTATGGTGCGATGAGTCGTGACAGATCAAAAGTGATAATAATTGTGTTGACTACAGTATCGTGGTTCTGGTTTCATGTATCAAGCAGGCGAGACTTAAAAAAACCTGACCAAAGAGCGCAAAGTATCAAATTTGATTACCTCTATAGTTCTGATGCCGTATTGGCAACACTCACAAGTCAACAAAAATAAAATGTTGTTATGGATATAGAACCGTTTAAATAGTAGACATTGCTCTACTTTATAACACTTTAAACTTCCGCGATCTGACCATGATAAGTCTTGATTAATAAAATTAACATTGCTCTACTTTGTCTCATAGCCCACTATATTATACAACCAAATCAAAAACGCCTTTCAACTTTGCACTTCAATGTCTCTTAGAACTTTTTATTTTTGTCGGATTATGAAGCCACAGTGTAAATTAGGCAATGCGGCGTTTGGTGAGAAGCTTAATCTAGACTTTTTACTCCTTATTTATTACTGCAACAGAACATTAGTCTAATAAAGTGTATCAGGCTGCATCAGATTGAGACGCTAAGCTGCGCCGCGCCTGCACTGCCGTAAATATCAATGACTTTTATGGTGTAAATAAATAACTTAAGAAGGTTGAATAATGATCGTTTTATAGCGTATTAGTGTGATAAAACTGTAGGGGTATATGAAACTGGCGGTGCAACTCGGTGAATCGTAAAATTTACAACATTACACTTTTAAATTAGATGAACATATTGCTTTATTAGGTATACGATCGAATCTTTTATCAATTTACTGATTGTATATGGATCTGTGAAATAAATTATAGTTTTCTCCGAAATTGTTATCGGAGGAATTGAAGTCAATAATTTGAATAATACATTTTTTATCTTTGGTTTTATCGTAATCGTATTAAATCAAAGAAAATATTTATATAAAATATTTATTTGTCACGCATTGATATGTTATATGCGCTATGCTATGGCCGTGGCTAGTTACCACCCACTGGACTAAACCGTGTAGCCAAGCGGTCACATTTCTTCACTTTAGTCTAGGCTTCTAATTAATTCTAATAATCATTTATTCAATTGTTATTATCTCATTTTTAAATGTTCCTCGTAAACAACAGACCAACCGCTTCAAAAATAACAATTTAAACCTAAGTTATTTAAACCTAAATAAAAGTAATAATAGAGCCATAACACATACCATTTATTATACCAGTATCATTAACGTTCCTTATAGAGATCATACTTAATTGTAATTCATGTCACAAAAAGAGCCGAACAAAAACTTATCTTACTTTATCTTTTCGCTTAATCAGTATTCAAACAAAAGGATCTGTGTACGGAAATAACTCCGCGGTTTCCGGACCTTTTTGTATGAAACACAAAAAATGTTTATAAAAAAACATAGAAGTAGTTAGTTGCTAACAAATTTTGACACCAGTTATTTTTTTTAAAAATGTCTTAAGTTAGGATATTGTGAACTTAATAATGCATTTATTGTCATATTTTGTGAAAGAACAAAGTATTTTGGGAAAGTTCTGGTGTTTGTCACCTTCGTTACCCTAATAACTAAATCATTAGATTATAATATTATAACATTTCGTACCTAAATTGCTCATACAGGGTATTTTTTTTGCTCTCTTTGGCCTAAAACTTGAAATTATACGTAGTAAACAATACGATTTTTCGGAAGTGAAACCGTGTTCTGACAGCATTAAGTACCTATGCTCTTTATTCCAAATCATTTTAGATAAGATCATATAACTCTTTATTGAATACCATAATTACAGTAGAAAAGCTTATAATAAATACACACACGTATCTCTTACAATTGTTTGTAAAGGAAAAGCGTTTCCATCTGAGCTTAATAATATCCCTTGGTCAAACTCACTTATCAACATACATGAATAAAATGTGAAGGGGATTAGTGTCTGTGAATATTCTTAGAGTGAGTGGAGGCGACGAAGCCGTCGAGGCATGAAGCAGTCAGCCGGACGTGACCTCCCTACTTCCCCCTACACCCTATATTGACACTTCTTTGTCTGAATCACTTCTCTATACTCGTACACTTTTACAAACATAGGACTGCACAAATAGAGTCTAGGACATATTCGCGTCATCTTGGGAAGGTTTGTCTTTGTTATGTTTATGTACCACGTACAACGGTTTTACCTCCTGAAATGTATCTAAGTGGTTGACTTGGACTAGTTTGTAGTATGTTGCTGTATGATAGGCCAGTGATTTATTTTATTATTCAGCACAACTCTAGGACTAACTTAATGCTAAAATAGCATTTTCTACTAGTTAGGTAGGTAGTTAGTTGCTGGTAGAAAATGGTTTTAGAACTGTAACTGAAAAGAATTTACAAGACAACGAGAGGAGCGCAGACAAATATCGTGGACAACAAATAAGTTCTAGTAAGTGATTCTAGCAATGATAATCACGGATGTCAACATAGCAACTAAGCAACTAACACATATTGTTCAATGTAATAAACTAAAAAATCATCATTGATAGCTAAGTAGAGAAGAGTAGTAAGGTATTGGAGTAAGGAAGTACCTAATACCAGTAGAACAGCATAAATAGATGACCTTTTATCAACTCGATAAATAAGGATGGCCAAAAACTTCTCATTAGGTCGACACCTTCACATCTGAACCTTCTCAGAAAGTCTCACTGGATCCAATATGAATCCAATTACCGTGTGAAAGGGACTAGTATTTTGAAATCTCCGACAAATGACAGTATCACACTCGAGATTCCGCAGAAATGCTGAATTCAATAAGGAATCGATAAGTCTTCGTTACTTGCGACTCAATTAAGAAGTTCCGCTTTGGAAACGAAAAAAATATAATATTTCCCCCCAAAATCGTGCAGTCGGCAACTGAGCGGAAATTAAACTTTGCTTAAACTCTTTTTATTTGTTTGCTTACGCGACGGTAGTGATCGGTACCATTTGTTACCGCCTCTGAAATGCGAATATAGGGGACTAGAGGAAAACCTGCGGCTTTTTCGGCTCGCAAATTAATTGCGAAAATTATATTCATTTTATAAAAATCTTGAGACCCTCAAATGCTGTTCTTTAAGTAGAATAGAATAGAAAACTCTTGATTGCACATTACAAATACAATAAAATAAACTTAGAAACAAGATTACACATTAGAAATATAATATGCTTAAAGCATAATTTGTATACCAATTCCCATTTAATGTAAGAAATCAATAGTTTTGCAAATATTATCCTTTTAAATTATTTTCAGGAGGAATGATGGAGACTGTTTCCTAATAAATAAGTGTTATAGCCCTTGCTTTAATTCTAAAATTATATTAATAACATATATGCGAGATCTAATAGTCAGGACAAACTGTTTTATAACTATACACAGTAGACGTTGGGTAAAGGCATTGTTGCAGAACTTGGCACAAGGCGGAAAAAGGTTCGGAAAGAAGCTCTTTGTATCTGCGATCAATTTGCCAAAGGATATCCTTCGATGACCACGAAAGACACGACATTACATCGGTCTATAAAACTATGCGATTGTTTTTAAACACACAGAGGAAATTGTAGTAATAAATTTAATGTCCAAGATAGGGCCGAGGTGCATAATGTAAAAGAGGACTTTGGCTGCTGTGTGATATAAAAGACTGTGGATTATGACAATAAAGTAATTATTTTGAACTTCTTCACCAAAAATGTTACCAGCACCGATCGATTAAGTCACACACAATTTCCAATTTATTTTGCCTGTTTCAAAATATTAAGTGAGATAAAAGGATAAGTACGTAGATACTATAGGGAAATAAAGCCCTACGTTAAATCTCATGATCCGATTATGTGTATTCTGCAAGGATTGCACAATTTTTTAAAAGCAAACCGCCAGACTGATGCTGGCAAAGCGGCGTTTATGCCAAACAAAGATGGGGATATACGGGTACGGAAACTACAATCACAAAAAAAATGACTTCGACGTAATTATATTCAATGTATTGGCAAAATAAATCCTATCCTACTAACATAATATAACATATTTATTGATCGAATGAAAAAGAAGTGGAATGTAGACCTAGCATAATCAGGACTACTCCTAGAAAGAAGAAGACGAACTGTTGCTATAATAAGGAAAGGATCAAATAGACATAACCAGTAAGATCTTCGTCCTCTTCCCTCGAAATCTCGAAATACTGACAGGAGGAGAAAGCATTGCTTTTATATGACACCAAAATATTTTTCTTCAGAACCAGTTAAATAACATATTATTTACCATTTAAGGACTTTAAACACATCATCTTCTTAAAATGGGATTTAAAATCTGCCGAATTTCGCTGCAATTAACTCAGCAGCAAAAAAACAACCGTTCGCTGACAAAAACACCAGACGTATGTTGCCAAGCAGGGGGATATCCAGCCAAGCGTGGCGGCACCCGTCTGCCGTCCCTCTGTTTACCAGATCCACAATAACTCCATTGTATGACTAACTTTTCACATTGTAAGGGTTATTGCTAGAAAACTCACGACTTAGCGGTGGCAGCTATTTGCTTTGCCGCTTTGAGATGTATTCTAAATTCTTCTGGTAACATAGGAAGTATCTACACATAGATTAGATGCCTCAGTCGCACTTCTTTAGGATCTACTCTTCAAATTATTAAACAACGAAAGGAATGTAAGATTTGAAATAATTAAAGTATGCTGCTTTTTGAGTTTGCATTTATGTGTACGGGTGTATGTGTGTATTTATGTGTACGTGTGGGAAACATCCTCCCACACGTACACATAAATACCCTATCAAGCCTAAATTGCAGGACCGATTGAGTCAAAATTTAGTACGCAGGAAGAGAATAACACATATTTTTCAATTAATAAATGATAATTTTGATCATTTGTTTGCTACTTAGTTAATTACAATGAAACATTAAAATTTGTACCATAAAATACATTTTAAGAATTAGTTTGAAGTTCTCAAAATACCTTGCCTAACTTAAACTTCTATTAACCAAATCAAATAACGCATTCTCCGATGAATCACATTTGATTCCATTTAGATTATTGAGAGTCGAGACTGGAATAAACAGGGTCAATTCCATTTAAGGCAAACAGAACTAAATGTTTACACATAACCATATTTGAATGCGGCCGATACAATGTTGCTCGCCTTATGTCTGCCCTACAATCGGACAATGACCTCTAGATACAATAGTTTAACCTTTATCCATGGAATAATAGTTTTATTGAAATAGAATAGAAAATAATTTATGTGTTGCACCACGCGCAAATACGAGTACATTATTTAATACATCAGAAAATAAATGTGTGCCACAAACCGGTCCCCAACTCAGCACTATGCTGAGTGAAAAAACCTGCGCTGGTCTGAAAATGAAGTACATAATATCTATAACCTATCCAACAATACTTATTACCTCTTATGAAGCTGGCATAACGAGAAAAATGCTGAATGGAAAATTCAAGGGATTTCAAAAAAAAACCATTAGTTACACTGTAAACTTTGTACTATGCCGGCACTCGGGATGTAAAAAGAGAATGGCCTTAATTACGGGTGCTTCATTTTCATCCGGTGGTTTTTCGTCCATGCCGCTATCATCTAACGCTCCCATAACGGGCACAATGGTAATACATACCAAAAATATTGATACACGAGTTCTTCACAACTAATTTGAAAGCCCCATTGTCTCGCCAACAATAAACCAAATAGAACTTATCTGTGGAACAATAGCCTAGAGTTTATAATGAGTAGATGGTAAACTGGAGATATTCTCTTGACCTAGTTGAAAGTCGAACGGGGATTAACGTCAACCTGTCTCGCGGGTAACCACAGTGCGATCCGAAATTGACGTTCATTTCGCTTCCCTAATCAAATCTGTTGTGTCACAGAGCACGAGGCTTTAACAGACACGGGAGTTTAGACCAGGTGATGTGACGGTCATGAAAAACAGTTACTGAGTTGCTGAGCTAGATATTTACTTTACATGATGGTGACCTATTTTAAAATAGTTTTACAGTTTCCAAGGTTAACGATCGATGGTATTAGTAAGTGGCCAGCGGCTATGGGTACCGAATACCGGCAAAACCTTGAGCATTGCTTGCTAGTTAATTTCCGACGTAGACTGTATTTCACTCTGCTATTCAGTAGTCATTATGTCACATGTTGTCATGATCTAAGAATGCTGATAGTTCTTACATGTTGACCCGAAATAGTAAGATTTTTTGCGAACAATCAACATGATTTCATATCTTTAAGCTGTTGAATGGACCAGTCCCACTGCGAATAGTTCAACACTGTGGTCGACCGTGTCACTATCTTGAGATTGTGAGGATATCGAGTTGCGGGCGAGGTCCTTCGTCAGTCTTTATTAACCCGCCAGAATAATCTATTGGATAGATTAACGCAGACATTCTTACTCTACACGTTTGAGTGGCCGAAACGATTTGTGTAAATTGAGGCGTTGATTAGATTCCCTCCCCGAAGCTCGGCGTCTTAATCTTTTCGATTCATTACTCGCCAAAACTGAGACGTACGACGTGATTAATCGTCTTGTTTTGTCTGTTTACAATTAACGAATTTATTTATCAATTGGTGTTAAGCGATCTGTGGGAGTTCTGCCGTGTTTAATTATTACTAGTTGTTGATAACATTTTAAATCAAATCAAATCAAATCATTTATTTGCACACATGGGTATACAGGTTTACAGATGTTGTTGTTTATAACTACACAAGCACTCCATGTCTCACCGTCTGGCATGCAAAAATTTGTTAATGTACAATTTTATAATGTTAAAGTATATTAATTATAATTATAAGAGTTCCAGATAATATTTCAAATGTCATTCAGATAGTCATTGATAGTGTAGTAAATTTTAGACAATAAAAATTTCCTTAATACATTCTTGAAATTATTATAGTTTTCAATGGTTTTAATAGAGTTAGGTAATTTATTATAAATTTTAATGCTCATAAAAAAGTTACTGTCGCTGTGTACTTTAGTTCTAATTGTTGGTATCTGTAAGGTATATTTATGTCTTGTACTTTGAAGAGTATTATAGTTTTTAATATTTCTTTTTACTAGTAGAGCAGACTCAAAGATATACAACGAGGGGAGTGTTAAGATTTTAAGTGAGGAAAAAAATGGTCTACAAGACTCAGTTTGTTTCAGATTACAAATTGCTCGGATACATTTTTTTTGTGCCCTGAATGCCATTTCCTTATCTACAGAGTTACCCCATAGCAGAATTCCATACTTTATTGTTGAACCAGCAAAGGCGTGATATGCATTAAGAACTGCGTCCTGATTAACTACTTTGCGTAACATATAGAGTGCATAGGAAAATTTATTCAATTTGGTGCATACATTTTGTATATGAAATTTCCACGTGAGATCAGAGTCAATGTCAACTCCCAGAAATTTATTACATTTTACTTCTTCTATTTTTATTCCTTGATATTCTATGTTTAATGGGTTACATTTAGTGTTTTTATTTTTGAATGTCATTATTTTAGTTTTGCTTAAATTAATTTTTAAATTGTTATCTTTCAGCCAGTCTACAATATTTATTAGGGAATTGTTGATTTCATACTCAAGACTATTACTGCTTCGATCAGTTTCAGTGAAAATGGCTGTACTGTCGTCTGCAAACAGTATCATAGGATGTGCAATTGCTTTAGGTAGATCATTGATATAAATTAGAAATAGAAGAGGACCCAAAATACTGCCCTGTGGCACACCATATTTGACGTTTCTACAGTTAGATTGATACTTGATCTCCGTATTGTTATTACTTGATATTCTAGTTATTTCTGTAATTTGTTTTCTGTCACTTAAGTATGATCTGATAATGTTAAGAACATTGCCTCTTATTCCGTATAATTCCAACTTATGTAATAGTATATTATGGTCTACGTGGTCGAAGGCTTTTGTCATATCCATAAACAGCACAGCAACCCTTTGTTTATTATCTAGTGAAATTAGTATGTCTTTAAGTACTTTCATGAGAGCCATATCGATTGATTTGCCTTTTCTAAATCCTAATTGCTATATTATTAAATTATAATCAAACTAGCAAACCCGACGAACTCCGTTTCGCCACCAGATGGTTTCCTGAAAAATTCCTGAATTTTCTTTGCTATAAACCTCACGGAGCCCGAGACCTTTCCAACGAATGCAAAACCGTGGAAATCGGTTCGTGCGTTCTGGAGTTATAGCGTCAGGGAGGAAAACCCGACTTATTTTTATATAGTAGAATAGACCCATTTCATAAACGTATATCATATTTTTATGCAAAAATATATGAAATTTCAATATAAAAATACGTAAATAAAAATGATTTTTTAAATACTGCCTAAAACGTTTCGAACTGTCATCTGACAGCGCGTGACGTCATACCACTGGCTGGTCCTTACGCTTCCTATGAAATGTTCCTGATTTCGACAAATTTTAATTATTCATAACTTAAAAACCACTAAACCGATTTTGATGCAACTTATGCTGTGCCCTTAGTTGCAGCATACTTAAACCAAAAATAAAGTCAATAACCAAAATGAATCTTATATTTTCAGAGAGACATTTTAGTTATTGACTTTATTTTTGGTTTAAGCATGGACCAACTAAGGGCACAGTATAAGTTGCATCAAAATCGGTTCAGTGGTTTTTATGTTATGAATCATTAAAATGTGTCGAAATCAGGAACATTTCATAGGAAGCGTAAGGTCCAGCCAATGGTGTGACGTCACGCGCTCTGATTGGCGTTCGCATTCGCGTAATAATAATTAAATTTTTTTGAAATTAAAATTGATTTTATTCAATTTTGGCTTGTAAATAGATCCTTAAAATGTGATTTTAGGTTTTTAAATACTGTCTTTTATGTGAAAAACATAACTTTATATCAATTCGTAACATGTGTCAACATCCCTATTCCTCAAATTCACGATCCACATAATTTACACAGTTCAACTTACCACCTTAAAGACAAATGCCTGCTGTTGAAATTTAATAAAAATTTGCCCAAGAACACGCTTTTTTTTTGTATTCATCCAAGGAGAGCCATTGGCTACTACGTTGCCAGTATTAATTCGAAATAAGGTTGCAATAAAACTTATCAATATCCTCCGCGCCGACACGGCCATTACCACCTTAAAGACAAATGCCTGCTGTTGACATTTGCCCAATACGCGCGTGGTTTCCAATTGAATAACTTATTTTTTTTACTTTTTTTTCATTTCTTTTGAAATTTTTCCTGAATTTTCTTTGCTATAAACCTCGCGGAGCCCGAGACCTTTCCAACGAATGCAAAACCGTGGAAATCGGTTCGTGCGTTCTGGAGTTATAGCGTCAGGGAGGAAAACCTGACTTATTTTTATATAGTAGATGATTAAATTTATAACAGGGTTGAGTGGCATAACATGAAAGGGCCTATATCCAGTAGTGGGATGTAGAGGGCAGTGGATGATGATGATTAAATTTTATAAGACGAGATACTATTAGGAGGAAAATGTTTACGGTTTATATTTTTCACTATTAAAAGAAAAACCTAGCTTATCTATCAACAACACTACAACAAAATTAAAACTGCTGAAAGAATCTGTTTAAAATTTGGCACACGCAGACGTAAAAGGTATTTCTTGCAAAAGCTTGAAAATGTTACACAGCAAAGATACAATGAAAAACGCAAAATAAATTTCATCCCCTTCTCGGTTTTCAAAAAGAGGTTTCCCTTATTGCAAACAGAAGCCCCTGAAACAATTTTCAAGTATAACTTTTAACAAGAAACGAAAGGGTGAGGCCAGAAATAATGTTGTCACCGTCGATTGTCCGTCGATCTGACCCAATTACAGTCACCATCGCAATGGAGCAAAATTGTTCGATCTATCTGCGGAAATTAAATTTTGTGAATACCTCATCGAGAAAGCAAAAGTGGCGACATCGGGTGACGCTGGCCACCGCTCGCTCGAACGGAATGTTCAAAGATTCAACGCTAACTTACACAGACTGGCAGATAGCACACACCAGAAGTAAAGTTTCAATTTATAAAATACTAGCTCGCAGTTTTACCTGCGTGGAGAAATTCTTTCTTAGCCGATAAACTTCTTAGCTTAGAGATCTACGTCATAAACTGTCTACATGTGTCTTAGGATCATAACTCAATAGAGCCACCCGGCACCTATTCCGCACCGGCTTGCCTCGTGCGGTTAGTATTCTTTATATGGACTACATCAACCCCGTAGCGTCGCCGAATTGCCTTGGTGGTGGACCCCGTGCGACGAGGAGTTGGTGCCGGGTGGCTCTAATGAGCCATGACCCTAAAACTTCAACCCAATCCGTTAAGCGGCTGCTGTGCGTTGATAGATCAGTCAGTCAATCAATCAATATTTCCATTTATATATTTAGAAAAGATTTGATTTGTTTTTATTTATTTTTATACACAACGGAGTAGAAAGGATAGTGAAGAGGTATTGCCCCTACAGTGGGACGATTAAAATAATAATAATGTTAACACATGAGACACCCGCCTTTTTTTTTTTTTTTTTTTTTTTTTAACCCAGGAAAAATGCGTTACGCATCATCACCCCACGCCGGGGGGCGCGGGGCGGTATGTGGGACTCCCCCGCCAAAGATGGGAGCGGCGGGGATACCCACTAAAAAACCTGGGGATGTTCCTGCGGGACGCCATAATGCCGGGGCAACGGGTACGCCGAAGCATTCATCCGCGGCCCCGACGGCGTTTGGTCCTCACTGACAGGAGGACCCCTCCGCGGTGGGGTGAAGAGGAGTTTCACCCCACCCTCTCAAGGGGCGCGCGGAAACACCGCGCGCGCCACCTCGTGGGTCTGTGCTTGCGGCGACGAGTACCCCCGTACTCGCCGCCTAGACCCAGGTTATGGGGGCTGGAGAAGGGCGTGGAAGATACGCCTCCGACGCCCCCTTCTCCGGGCACGCATCGGGAGGTCGGTGGTGACCTCCCGTTCGCGTTCCGCGATCTCCTTCTGCGAGATGACACTCTCGCAGAACGAAACCGCGGCCTGCCACGACTCCTCGCTCGCAACCATGGCTCTTACCATAGTTGCCAGCGAGAGTTCGCCCCCCATAACAGCGACGAGGGTACGACGCTCACTGACCCAAGCTGGGCACTCCTCCAGTGTGTGCTGCGCCGTATCCACGCCGCTACCACAGTGGTGGCAAGCAGGGGTCGGTTCCCTGCCGGCTACGTGGTGCAAGTACTTTCCGAAGCATCCGTGCCCGGAAAGCACCTGCACGAGCCGGAAGGTCAAGGACCCGTGCTCTCTGTCCGTCCACTATGAGACACCCGCCTAAGTCGACAACAAATTGGTTCAACCTTGGCGACTTTTAATATCCTACCGCATAACCAAAACATAAATGGCTCGATCCAGACTTACGGCTCACATTCTGGTCAATTGATGGAATGTGGTGTCCGCATTGATTCCAACTATCTGTGACTAACTTCATTCATAGTTCGGAGGAAAGTTTCGAAGGATTATTAGATCGTTATTATAGGGATTGAGTTTGTCTTGAAGATGGTGACTGTGCGAAAGTCGGGCAAGCTGACTCGAATAGTTTGAATCTGAATCGAGAAAGAGATGTTATCTTTTTGAATTATTGATTGAACCTTACTGTATTAGGGCTATGCGCTACATTTGTTATAACTTTTTCATGTCGTTTAAAGATATTTATTTACTGGTACATATTAACATTAAAGACAACATTTATTTAATTATAATTGATCTAGTATATTTCTTTTTTCTATTACACCTGCCTACGGCGAAGTACAAGAATTTTGCCATTATTAAAAACCTATGTATTTTAAAATAATAAATAGGTTGGTGTTTTAATCGCTAATTTAAAATTATTAAACAAATTATATATTTTAAGTGCTTTATCTAGTATTGGCAAGAGCTGTAAAAAAATTAAATTGTTAAATCTCATTTTAGGTCGTCAATAGGATGATAATAATGTAACAAGTCTTTCTGATATAAAACCGGAAGATCGCGTGAACTCTGATAAAACGATGTAACCTTATTTAGTTTGGTCGTTTTATTTGTATTTAAAGCTGGTTCAAAAATAAATGTTGCTTTTAACTTACTAACGATATGTAGGAATTCTAACTGAATCTTGGCCCTCGGTATAATAAGACAACTGGATACCATCAAAATTAGTCCACGTTCAACTACTGCTGTCAATAGGCCTATTCTACGCCACTCAACTTAGTCCGTCTTCGTCGTCCAAATACTCCTAGTGACCTTTCCTATGCCATCACCCTATCTCGCCCAAGAGCGCAATTTACTACTGCCGAGACCAAGAACTAGTCCAATAGAACTGCAAACCACAACAGCTAAATTAATAAAAATACTGCATAATATACTCTTAACCGTTTGTTTAGCTTACCCTCATATTTCCACAGTTGAAATGTTATCTCAACAATGAATGCTATCTAAACCACGAAGAAAAAGTCTTGATTTAAGAGCGGGGGATAACATAATACTGCTATATCACAGTATTTCCCCAATTCTTTATTTTTAAAGGGCGAGGAGTGATCAGATCCCTGCTAGGGACTTATTGTGTGCCTCCGGCCATTGTGTTTTTTTAAGCTGACGCTGCGAGATTCGGGAAAATGTATCCTTTGTGTTTGTGTATTTATTGCAATGACAGAACCAAAGATTGTACAGTTTTACTGGACTTTTAAAAAATACTCGATAATGTAGATTAAAAAGTACCTACTTGTACCTTAAAACTAGTAGTATAGTAATCCTGCTCAGTACAGAAATGGCGCTGGTAATTTTGGAAGAATTTGGGGTAGGTTTTGCCTACCAGTGTGACAGTAGGTACAGACTAGCTGTACAACAAATTTGTTACCATCGGCTCCACATTCAATAGATGACTATTCCTCAGTCATCATTACTTCGGTGCATACATAATATACACCTAGTTTCACAATATTAAATTTAGCGACTTTGGAATCTACCTACGAAACTATTTTACTGCGATACTATTCTTACGATGTACCTAGTAGGTTCTAAACCATGGTTGAAATAATTTTATTCAGTTTTTACTTGCGTAGGCACTGCAAACTTATTTTTGTAATCAAAATGAAATAAAGAAAATTGTGCCACACATTGTCTTGCCTCTGCTGACCTTACATTGAAACCCCTAACTCAGTATTTCATACACACCAAAATACCAGGCCCTCAGGGCACCCATCTATTGAAAACGGTATAAACACTTATAGCAAATATACGAGTTTATGTAGCATTGTTTGATTTGTGAAACCTTTTGGCGATTCAGTATTGAATTGATTTTGTGTCCTTCCAAGTTTGCAACCTTAACACGAAAATGTATGGAAATTATGAAATCGCACAAAATCTTTCAGCGAATCGCATCACCTCATTAGGCGTGATGTAGGAAGGGATTCTTAATACCTTCCTACAATAGGTACAGTACATTTAGAAGATAATGCAAAAATGCTAGATGATAAATCTCCGATATAAAGAAGATGGAAAATGAAATATCGCCTTGAAAAGCTGACAATAATGTCACATTATATGTTTTCATTGATACATTTAATGAAAGATATCGGCTTCAATCGTCAGAAATAAATAGTAAAACCACTTTCTAGGCCTATAATTGAACAATTTCTAGTAAATAGACACAAATTACTGGACAATCGCAACTCGATGATAGGCAGTGAGCCATAATCAAAGATAAGTTGTTAATATTAGATCGGCCATTATAGAATTTTTGTGTCGTTCGTCTTCTTGTTGAGCCATGTGGTTAAATGTACATATTTAATAATTATTGTTATAGTTATTGTTTATATTCTATTGAGATAAAGCTGTTCGTGTCATTTGTGTAGTTAGTAATAATAATAATTGGGGTACATTCATATACGAACATGTTACCCTACTTAAATTGTTAGCATCAAAACATATTCACAATTAATAGCTCATGGAAAGTGGTTAAAAGCGAAAGATGAAAAACCCACCTCAGTGGCGGTCCATGAGAGAATGACTAGGTCAAGTTGTGCACAAGCATAGACTGACAATAATGGCTATAACCATAATATTTATATATGTATTAAAAACTGATGCAGAGACAGATAAAAATTGATGAGTGAGATACTGAAACAGCGCAGCGCTCTTATAGTGCGAGAGCTTTCAATAAGTGATTTTCTTCTATTTTTACGCATTTGAAAGCTTATCAGGGCCTATCCTTTTCAAAATTTATTCCGTGGTCGTAATGATTGCCTATTGCGCCTAACTATCAGTTGCAACTTGCAACCACTGTAACGTAGAAAATGTAGCTCATTTCAAACCTAATGTAATAGAGAATAAAGCCTAGGTTACACACGTTAAGCTTGTTAAGAACTTATGGTCCCGATCATATGTAAGTAGTGGTATTACTTACTTTCACTGCGAAATGAATACGTTGGGCTTTGCTATCTTTAGAAACGAGGATATTGTAATCGGTAGGTTGTGATTTTACAAATTGCGTTAAAAAGGATTTTTTATCAAACACATTATACTGATTTAGATATTCGAATGATTTGAGTAATATTTGTAAATAATATTAATAATTGTATTTTCTTAAGAATTTATCACTTATCATCGACTTGGTCAAGTTGTATTTTTTTATGCCAATAATTTTGTTGCTTACAAGTATTGCACTACAATAAGCAAAAAACCAATAGGCAATCGACTGTGGCAAAACATTGCGACAAACTGTCATTTTTTTCTTTATTAATTTTTATACCTTATTGTAACACCACATTAAATTTAAATTTACAAAGGTAATTAACAAACAAAATGTACATAACATGTTGCAACCGGCGGTCTTATCGCTGAAAGCGATCTCTTCCATACAACCGTGCAGGGAGGGACATATCACAAAAACTGCTTAACTATATTATTATAAGTAGCTTGATTAATGACAACTACGCGTAATAAAGAAAAGCTTTTCTCACGTTGCAGCTCTTACAACCTCCTTAAACTAGATAAGTTTCATCATGCAAAAGCGCAGCGTCTCGAAACTGATCTCAATTTGCAGCGAGCTCATAAACCCACTCCGGGCTTGCAACGTCACCTCCTGTAGCAGTCACAGCTATTTGTCCGGCTGTAATTACTGAGAGGTCTTAATTACTACCATCCGGCCTGATCGGGCCCGCATTGTTTGTGCTCAGCTGTGGTGCCTAACAGGATAATAACTGTAAGAGCGTTTAGTCGGGAGTATGGGCACTTGGTATAGCAAATTCTAGATTCAGCTTTTGAGGGAGGAAATAGACGCGGTGAGCAGCAACAGTCAAACGATAAACGCTTAAGGCTAACATTAAAAAGTTTACTGAGATGACCGATGCGTTGTTGTTGTTTTTCAATACTTTTTTTAACCCCCGACGCAAAAACGACGGGGTGTTATAAGTTTGACGTGTCTGTCTGTCTGTGTGTGTATGTGTCTGTCTGTGGCATCGTAGCTCCCAAACGGATGAACGGATTTTAATTTAGTTTTTTTTTTGTTTGAAAGTAGAGTTAGTCGAGAGTGTTCTTAGCCATGTTTGGTGGAAATCGGTCCAAGATGACCGCCGCTACAAAATGGCGGATTATTTTTTTCTTCCACAACCCCCTCAATATGGGTATCAAAGGTCTTAACGAGTAGAATACAGCTTACTATATAAAATTTAAAATCCAAGATGGCCGCCATAAAAAAATGGTTAATTACGTATTGCGTTGGGGGTTTATTAAATTTTTAATTTAATTCACTTGTTATACAACGAAGTCATAAGACGAGCAAGACGCTCTCCTGGTGGTAAGAGATAACGCTGCCCATAATTAGTACAGTGCTACCCAGGATTTTACAAAGGTAAAATTCTGGGTGCACTACGCCAGAGCTTCTTACTTGAGAGTCATAAGATGTTAAGATTCTTCAGCCCAGTAATTTTACTAGCTACAGTGCCCTCCTACCGAAGCACAGTAATATGTAACACATTTTTAAGATTATAGCTACCTACATATAGATATTTGGTAATAATGTAATGTATAATATTCATCAGTTTCATGAAATCCGTCTGCGTCCTTGAGACTAATTCAATAATTGTGAAATTTCCCGTGAAAACAAACAAAAGTTCAACTCTACTTGTGTACCTAATTACAGATTCCTCTCCGAAACCTTTCTGAGTTCCAAAACTTGTTTACCCGTTTTTCTCGAACTTTCTAAATTCATCTAGGCCATATTTTGGGCGCTACCACAAAACGGGGAAACACGATACCGAAATTATAAAGGGGTGTTTTAAAACAATTCTCCAAGTTTTTCATCGTTTCCTTCCCTTGCGTAAAGACCTCGATTTATCAACGACACTTTTTGTTTTAGCACAAAAACATGTAGAGAGATTGTAGGAAATATACTAGATAGGTATCTGAAGTCAGAGATTCAAAGATATTTATTTCGATTTACATCTGGGTTACGAGAGTTCGTAGTTGGTGATGCCAAAAAAAAGTATCAACAAACATTGCATGCATAAGAGCTGCTATGGAAGATATATTTTAAAGTGGTCATTTTATCTAGCATTTTAGGCATTTCAGGTGCTGTCATTTCTCCTTCGTGTGAGCAAAATAATTATATTGAAGGTGGATGAAGATGAACGTAATCAGTACGATAAAGCTTGTTAACTAATGTATCTAAGTCCCATTCTTATCATGAGCTTATGTGAATCTTTAACAGCAAAATAAACCTTAAGACAGTATTAGTTTCAATAAACGAATATTTCTATCAAGAAATACCCACAGAAGCGATGATATAGAATCTTCAGCAAAAAAACTTTCACACATTTTGCCTCTAGCCTAGAGACGTGTTTGTGGGAAGCAAATATCCAATAAAGAACATCGACATGAAATACTGACATCTGCGGGCGACGCTGTCACATTATTTGAAGTGCGTGTAAGAAAAAAATGTATGGGTATAGTGATATCTAGTGAATCTAGGCCACAACCATGCTCGGAATTTTTTATTTCGACTTTGTCTATACATTAGACGTGTTCTGTAATGGTATTCCCTTCTTCATCTACTTAATTTTAAAATGCGTTCCATCAAGTAACATCATTTTATAGGGTCTTTTATAATGTTATCCTTTTTTTTACCACATTTTAAATTATTTCGTAGGGATTTTACAGTCAAAATCATTTTATAGGGTAGAGACATGTACGACGTCATTGAATCGATTTTTTTATTAGCTCCTATATAAGTTTAAAAGTGCAATACAATTTTACGCATTTCTTCTTACTTAGTCAATTTCTGCTTTGCTATGTCAAAATCATATTTTGCTTTGAACACATGGCCGACATGAAACCCTTGAGAATTGCTAAGTAATTAATAAAAATTCAACTCAATATGACTCGCATACTTACTAATTCCTTATATGGCACAGAGCAATTAATTTATTGCAGTAATAATAGTGCTTGCGTTAAATTAGAGTGGCAAACCGCAAGCAAAATGCAACTTTATCTCTTTTAAATTAAGTTAAAATTAAAAAGTTCAAAAAATCCAAGTTGAATTCCCACATGAGTGATCGTAGCGAAGTGGGGTCAAAAGTTGGTGTTAAAAAAACTGTCGACGCAGCTGTTTGGCACATGGAAGCGAAGGGAGCGACGACCGACGTTCCAGCGTTTAATAAAAAAAGACTTGATTTTTTCGGCCCAATAGTTTCAGCTCGATTCGCCACTTATCTCGAGTGACACAGTTTTGAGTGCCAAACTAACGAGCGAAAACGAGATTTAAAATCGCGAGGCTCAAGTATAAAATACTCGTTCTGCTATTGAATCCAATCAGAATATTTTCAGTATAAAATCTTTTTTTGGCACATTAAAATTATGCAGTTCTTTCACGATCTAATGGTTTTATGACTGTGAAGTCTATCTCGATGAAAGCTCAGTTTTATTATCACTTTGATTAAACACGAATAGCAAACACACTTCCGTATATAAAATAGTCTTTTTTTTTTTTCAAAAATTCTTCAATCTCCATTTTCGCCTTCATCTTCATCGTCAACTAAGTTTAAATGTTTTACTTCATTACGCAAAGACCCCACTTCTGAGGAAGAGTAAGTATATTGACGAACGTGCTATAATAAACGAAATTAACAAGACCTCTTACATTTTCCACGCCACTTCTCCCGAGTTGTAAAACAGTAGGAGTTAGGTTATTATCCACATGATGATAAGGATCATAATCGCCCAGCAGGTCTCCGGGCTACCCTTGGGAGTGCCACCGCTCCTTGGCAATTACGAATGACATGTGTCGTAAAAAACCACATCGGTAACGATATGACAGCGGGCGACTACAATAACTTTAATAAAAGTCAGTATCAGCCCTTGAGGTATTTTTCCTTAAAGAAGTGTGACAAAAACAAGAGCGATATAATTTGGAGTTGTTTGAAGCCCTAGAGGCTAACGATGGGACAAATTCGTAAGTTCTGACGATAACATCGTGGGCTTTATGGCAGATAATTTGAAAGTAAATATTTTTTGAAGGAGTCATTTGCATGTAAAGGCCTTTTAGAAGACTGTAATAAATGTGATCTGGTAAAGTCATGCAATATTCGAATTATAACCAAAAGATCAGGGTAGAAATTATGTCATCTTCTAAATAAGTAGATCTTATCTTCATCATCATAATTAAAACAAGTGACATTTTAAAAATACTTTTTAAAAACAAGCTTTTATTATTATTACCATTCTTGCATCATAAAGTACTCGTCAAGACGAATCAAATGAGCCCAAACTCGATGGGGTTGCGTTGTTTTATGACGGCGTTCCTATGGCCACCTTCCAGCTCCATCATCTGATGATCCATCCGCTCGATGTCATAAAAATATTGCATTGTCATCCGATTTACACACGCATGCAAATTTTCAGCTCAATTGGAAACCGGGAAGTGGGTCAAATTAAACTTGCAAGATTTGATTACAGACAGACAGACAGACAGACAACAGACAGGTGAAAGTAATTAAAAGCTTGTAATAATTAGGCGGACTGTAGGCAACAGATACACAATTCAGTTATTTAACAAAGAATCGATTCTGGTGATATCTTCAGTTCTATCCTATTTGTACTTAGCGAAGCACTAAAAGTTTTTTTAGTGCTTCGCTAAGTACAAATAGGAAACATTATAACACTTAACGTCACTTTGCCAAGAAGCCGCCAGATTCAAAGAAACCTCATCAAGAGATCATGATATCCCAAGTTTTGAACTAATCCCATGTCACTGAGGAAGTGTAACCGTAGGACTAACAAACTTTCCGACCGGATCATTAATTATAACTAGCCTAATATAGGTAGTTGGTGGCAACACCGCGGGCGATAGGGATCTGTCGTGTCTGATTATAATATACTGTTTTGGTATACAAATGAATTATTTTTTCTGGTATGTAATATTGTTGTAATTAAGGAGGGTGTTGAATTAAAAGAACGAAAAGGTACTCTCTTAATTGAGTATCGCATCGAAGGGTGGCAAGGGCCAGAAAGCAAGCAGCAAGTATGCAGCTCTTTTCATGTTTATTTAGATGAGTATAGACAACATCAACCGATTGTAAAACTTTTGATTATTTCCTTTAAATTCATTTCAATCCCTTTCATTGACGAGAAATTTTATGAAAGCTTTTAATACTATCGTAGAAAAAAAAATTGTATAAGCCAAGCTTTTCAACAGATTCAACCAACCATCCCAGTATATAGTATCTTCTAATATCACGAGGTATTTACTTCTAACAACAAGAACTTGAGAATCACATTCCAAAGTAAACGTTAAGCTTCAAGAATCCATCTGTAACACGTACCAACCAGCCCATTTCAAACAATGTCACTTGTCCAAGAACCAAGTTAGTATTTTGTTAAGGATCTGCAACCGAGCTGTGTATTTGATATCGGATAAAATACATTGTCACTTCATTTTCAGTGTTGCGTTGTTTTCGATAGTTTTATGATCTATCTGTTTCAAGTGAAGATTTTATATTGTTTATAGATGCTATTCGTAAAGTACTTGTATAGTACGCAACATTTAAGTTTATCTGTAAAGAAGCTAAAATTTCGGGCACAAACAACTTTAGGAAAGGAAAACTTTGGTTCAAATTTCTTGTAAACGATGACAACAATATTTTAAAATATACACACACTTCACGTGAAATAAATTATGCTCACGAGTAAAATAATTCTTACTGATGTAAATAATTATCAATAATACCTTATTTCATTCACAGATACAATATTATGTCATCAGGAACGATATGGTTAAATCAGTGTATAATTTTGTTCTATATCCGCACATTGTTTAATTATTCGTCTCCTATTTTTTTTTTTTTTTTTTATACGAGATAGGCCTACGTTTGACCACATCCCACCTGATGGAAAGTGAAAATGCGGTCGACGATGGATCACGTAAGATGCCTAGAAAGGTACCTATTCACTCGTGCCTTGAAGATACCCAAGTTGTACCGCTCGGGAAACACGGATGACGGCAAAGTGTTCCAAACGCGACCAGTTCTCATTAAGAACGACGAAGCAAAACGCTTGGTGCGGGCAGTAGGTAACGCCACTAAGTAAGGATGCCGCTTTGCCGTCTGCCGCGACGTACGTCGGTAGAATGGGCTTGAAGGAATTAGTTCGTGTAATTTCTGCGCACACTCTCCAAAATGAATCCTATAGAAGACCGATAACGAGGCGACCATTCTACGGTTTTCAAGGCTCTGCAGCCGAGATTCCGTGAGCTTTTGGTCATCTACGAGCTTTTTGGCACGTCTCTCAATTGATTCCAGTGTCTGAAGCTGGTATTTGGCAGTACCATCCCAAAGATGAGAACAGTACTCCATACACGACCGGACTTGTGCTTGGTACAGCGTTAGCAGCTGTCCCGGTGTGAAGTATTGCCTCACCTTTGCCAAAATACCCAGCTTCCTGGCAGCCAATTGAGCCTTAGATTCGATGTAACTCCCAAAATTAAGGTCAAACGTGAGAGTTACTCCTAGTAACTCAAGCTGGTTAGTTATCGGTAAAGAAACATTTTGGAAAGAAGGAGCTTCGTTGAATTGACTCCTTTTAGCGGTAAATAGACACACCTGGGTTTTTGTAGCGTTAAACTTAACCAAATTAGCTACTCCCCAATCGGAAACAGCTTTTAAGGCCAAGCTCATACGCTCAACCATGGCCTCTCTGCATGACTGGATTTCATCTCCGTTGGCTCTAGCGCTAGATGATCGGTTGATCGGTTGCCTGGAAGCAGCCGACTGCCGATGGCGACTTGAATCATTTAGCGACACATTTGTTAAACGAGGAATAGACGCCTTTTGTTGACCTAGTGAATAAGGTTAATGGTTTAAGGCAGTAAAAGGTATAGGACCTATAGGTCCTTTTACATGATCGAGATGACTGCATGTCTAAAGCAGACAACCGTTATCAAAAACTTCTTCTAACTTGACTTTCGAAGAACAATTCGAAGAACAAACATTCAGGTTTTTTTATAGTAGACTAAACAAGCCTTTGACCTGTTGGTAAGTTACTATGCAGTCTAAGTTGTATCACGCTTGTGCAGTAAGAACCTATTCATTGATTTGAACAAACACACGTTATAGCATTCGGGAAACACTGACGATGGAAATAATAATATGTTCTTTAATGTAAATATGTCCCGGGTCACCCCAATAGTAGTTAGTTATAGACCGGCAACTCCCTGTAACTCCCTTACTTTTTCTGCAAAAACGTGGTCCCAAACTCACACCACTAAATTATAATACTCACGCGACACACGGATATTGATAAGGCATAACCATGCTAAATTTATTTTCTGTACATGAACTCGCCCATTCATTCATTTGGGGTGTCATTTTACTTAGTCGGATAGTGTTGAGTGAAACAGAAATATTCAATTAACATGTGCAAACGGGATGGACAAAACGAAGGAGTACAAATTTAATAAGAAAAAACTAAAATAAAAATGGCAACATTCTACCTATTTCTTTCAAACTACTTCTGTCAAATTTGACAAAAAAAAAAGTAAACAACATGTGTTGTTCGTATTTTTAGTGATTAATAAGTTATTTCGAAGATTTTTCACAATAATGTTGATGAAAATGAATAAAATAATCCGTGGCGATGCTTGCCAAATGAATTACAAAATGTATATATACGGCGTATACAGCAGTTGCAAATAGAAAAGTGGTTGCTGCTTTAACTAAGTGTTTCTAAGAGAACAGCGTATATATCAGGTACGTTTAAGTTAGATTAACAGTACATCATCAAGCTCATTGAATGTTATCATTGAAAACGTAAAATAATCGTTATTTTGTCCATAAATAACTATTTTGTGTTATATATTTGTTTACAACTAAAGTCATAAAATACATTATAGTATGACTGAAAATTTTTGATACTTTTCATATTGTCCAAGTTTAATGATGATATTATGTGTATGAAAAATTGCGTTTTAGGGTTCCGTACCCATAGGGGAAAACGAGACCATATAACTAAGACTTCGCTGTCCGTTCGTCTGTCTGTCTGTCATCTCACGAACCGTGATAGTTAGAAGGTTGAAATTTTCACGGATGTATTTTTGTTGCAATACTAAAAATAGAATAAAATAAAAAAGGGGCTCCCAAACAACAAAGTGCTTTTTTCCGTTTGTTTTTGTATATATGAGATGTTTCAAGAAAGAGTTCAATTCAAACGAGTCCGACTTGCACTTGGCATTTTTATTTTGTTTTAATGTCTATAAGATGTCCCTACGTACAAGTACAAATACAATTGCTTTATTTGGGAATTTCTTTTAACATTATATTCATGGCACCTATTTTACTGTTACCATACTGGTACGCCTTTTTTACTTTTAAAAGATGATATTAATCTTATTTATTTTGTATTTTCTAGGCGAATCGAAATCATCAGTCAGAAAATTTGTTTTGGAAAGTATTAAAAATAAAGGAAAATGCCCGCCTACGAGACATCGAAAAGACCACCCCACCGCAAAAAATAAAGAATTGGATTACCCTATATAAACGATTTATTACTTTATTTTATGTATTTTTAATATTATATTTGTGTCATATAACACATCGTCTTTTATTATCATTTTATAAAAGTATCATTATTAGACGCATGTCTGTTTTATGTGAAGCATGTGTGTTACTTTTTCGCGCCAGAGCTACTTATCTGATCAAACAGAGGTTAGTGACCAAGTACAGTAGCGATTTTTTTAAAAATAATTAAATTATCAAAATTGTTTATAGTTAAATTCGGTATTGCCATACGGGTAACTCAAATATATTATTTTATGTCAGACTAGGGTAACCTTGGTATGCTTGAAACAAAACGAATATCTCATCAACCATGCGTTCGACAAGGTAATGCCAAATTTGCCAAATTTGGTACAGAGGTAGTTAGAATCCCCAAAAGGATATGGAATAAGTTTTATCGGTTTGTACGACAAATGTCCAAAATCCAAATTGTCCAACTAGTATTAATGTCCAATACTAATTTGGTCAAACACTAATTTGGTCCAACATGGCTTACGTCCAACTAGGAAAAATGTCCAACACGAATAATTTCCAACATGAATTTGGTCCAAAATGAAATATCTCCAATTAAGAATAATGTCCAACACGAATTGGTTTATTTCTGACGCTGTCATAGAAGAAACGAAAGGTCTTAGGAAGATCTACCTTTCAGATGACAGCTGTCAAACTGAAATATCAAAATCTGGAAGATCTTCAAAGTTTTTTCATTTCTTCTATGACAACGTCTGCTTAGGACGAGTATTTTTCGAGATATTGACGTTTCAAGTTTGACAGCTGTCATCTGAAATGACAATCTCTCCAAGACCTTTAATTTCTTCTATGACAGCATCAGCCTAAGACGAGTATTTTCCGAGATATTGACATTTCAAGTTTGACAGCTGTCATCTGAAATGAAGATCTCTCCAAGACCTTTAATTTCTTCTATGACAGCATCAGCCTAAGACGAGTATTTTCCGAGATATTGACATTTTAAGTTTGACAGCTGTCATCTGAAATGACAATCTCTCCAAGACCTTTAATTTCTTCTATGACAGCATCAGCCTAAGACGAATATTTTCCGAGATATTGACGTTTCAAGTTTGACAGCTGTCATCTGAAATGAAGATCTCTCCAAGACCTTTAATTTCTTCTATGACAGCATCAGCCTAAGACGAGTATTTTCCGAGATATTGACATTTTAAGTTTGACAGCTGTCATCTGAAATGACAATCTCTCCAAGACCTTTAATTTCTTCTATGACAGCATCAGCCTAAGACGAATATTTTCCGAGATATTGACGTTTTAAGTTTGACAGCTGTCATCTGAAATGAAGATCTCTCCAAGACCTTTAATTTCTTCTATGACAGCATCAGCCTAAGACGAGTATTTTTCGAGATATTGACATTTCAAGTTTGACAGCTGTCATTGCATTGGAAATAGAGATTGTTCACTACGTGACACTTTTTATAGGACTACGGGATTAGCTATTGATAGAACCACGGATAAAATAAAACTTTATTGGACATTTTTACGAATGGACGTTTTAGAATGGACAATTTTCAAATTGGACCTTTTTACGATTTGACATTTTTATGAGTGAACTATTTTCCGAATAGGCATTTGTATGATTGAACGTCTATAATATTTGTCATTTTTCATAATTGGACATTAGTCGTATAAACCTGGGCTTTCGATCGGTGTCGGCTCGTGCGGTGATAAAAGCGCGATGCCAGAATCAGGTCGAATCAGGCCGAGCCGGGGGGGCCGGGTCAGGTGAATTCTTCACTTTAGAGGTTTTTTCTTTCTTTCTTCAGACTTTTATAAAAGTAATTATTGATTTAATTCAAAAACAAATGCTCTTATTTATTGTACAAAAATAACATTTTTGTAGCGGGGGTGAAGCCGTGGGTTTAGCTAGTAAACAAAATAAATATAACGTTACCTAATCGAATGCGAATGCAATGAACGACAAAAATAAAATTGTTTCAGCCATGCCTAGTTTACCCTATATTTTTATGTATTTTATGTCAACTAAAATCGAAATTATATAATTTGGTTTAAAATAATATTTGTTAGCTGTGATAAGTTTTTCCTGCTTTTTACTGCCTTCTTTCCATTTTTACACCAATTTACCACACAAGAGGTCATTTTTGTCCGTTAACTATATTATTTTGGATATTTTTAAAAATCAAACGATGCGTGCATCTGTCGCTGAGCGCGTTGTGTGACTGAGCGGCGGGTGAGTTGTACTTTTTACGCCCCGCCCATATAGTTGTACTTTGCGTTGAATCACTTTTTGAGCTGTGTTCGACTTCTATTATTTCCCTAATTCGTTGTAGACCGGTACCTCTAGACGACGAGTCAAACGCTTTATCCTAACGCTAAAAATGTACATGAATGACAGTCGTTGTGCAGAAATTACATGGTTTGAGATACAGAATAAATATTGTATCCAACTATCAAAATGTGAGCTTAGTCTTATGGATTCCCACGGGATAGGCCTTGGCCTAATATGGATTCCACGAGAACACAGCATAATAAGGCTGTGACGTATGTGAGTTCCACATGTAAACTTATTATAATATGACTTATAAAAAAAATATGATAGATACGTATTTTGCCTACGTTTAACCTAGTGTAGGTTACAAATGAGTTAAAGTAATATGAATAATTGTGGTTTATACTCCAACAGAACAGGTTACCCTACTTACACTGTCAGAATCACAATTTATAGGTGGTGTGGCCAACCTATATGTCGCTACGGACTACGGGTCACTAAGATTATTACAGGGCCTGCAACATGACCTGACGTAAAACAACAAAAACGTAAAACAATTCTGTGGACTATTATGTACCTACTAAGTAACCTTTTGAAAAAAATTACCTGCATTATCAGAGATATTTCTTATAGGTTATTGGAATAACCTAATAGGTTACTACTCTATTCTTCATTTTTCATTGTCGTGTTTAGAAACACCCAAATTAAAATTATGACCAATTTCACGGCAATTTTTACAAAAATCACTGAACCAGTAACGAATCAGACTAATTTATATTCAAAATGAAGCTTACAAAAGTACAGTGAACCGTAACGAGTGAACACGGCGGAAGACATCGTTTTAACCGACGCCGAGACGTAGACATTACTGATATAGAGTAATCGATACTCCGGATACGTGGTCCGTAGTCCGTACTCGCTTTATGCATTCTTTGTAGATTGTAGATGGACCGAAAGTAACAGCAGACAATTAAAGTTGCGTAAGGAAAAATGTCATAACGAAATAATTACCTATTTAGTACTTAGTAGAGATAAACTTCTTCTTCTTCCTGGCCTTATCCCACACAAGGTAGGGTCGGCACAAGACGTTTTTCCCCTCCATTCTGCTCTATCCGTCATAGCTTCATCCACTCCCCTAGCACACATATCCTCTTCCACACAGTTCAACCAAACCTTTTAGATAAACGTGAAAGGTTTTTCTAGCACAGGTCTTTTTTTATGTAAAGAAGTAAGAAGACGAAAGACGCTCTCCTGATCTTAAAAGATAACGCTGCCCATAATCAGTACAGTGCAGTGCCATCCAAGATCACACACAACACTGCAACAACGCTTGTCACTCAGGAGTCGTAAGATGTTAAGACTCTATAGCCCAGTAATTTACCCACCACAAATTATTTTTATCTGATCAAATAATACTTTTTCATCATCATCAACCTCCATTAGGCCTCTTGTACTTGACTGACAATAGGTACATGGGCAACAACATTAGTGTTAAAGACGCCTATAGGTGACAGCTACCACTCATCATCAGGCGGCCGTCTATACCTACTGATGTGTTAGTGTCTTACAAACAAACATTTATTCTTAATATACTCTTTAGTAGTAACATTTATTCTTTCCCACTACAATTTTATATAATCCTGGAAGCATAATAAAGGAGCTTATTAAAGACCTAATCAAGGATTCCACAAAACATGAAAAATGTTCAGAGAAAGTAAAAACTACAGGAGCCAGGAGCATCCATGAAAGTGGGTCGCAAACGTTTCGCAGGAAATTACACCTTCAAAGAGATCCGCGAGCATAATACAGACATGACGAATGCACTCTGGGGGTTAATCTACATACCCACAGATATACATTTATATGAATATAGGTTACGAGCACCTATAGTATTCTTTAGAAATAGCTCGAATGAAGCTCTAATGAAAATCCCATAGTCGCTTGTCTATTTTGCGTATGTGCATGACTCAATCTTAATATAATTTCATTTATTTTAAACCATATTATAAGCAAACACTTTTAAATCTTAATCAAAGTTCAATTAAACAATACAAAACCCTCTAACCATAAATAATCAAGAAAACTAGAGCACTCAAAAATATTTCCAAACGATCGATCAAAAACCCATATAAAAATACGCAATCAGAAATGAAATCAATCGTAGTGCTATAAAATCCAAAAACGCATTGAAAATAATAGCCGCAGATACAATTTTATGGCTCGATAAATCTCCCGAGCATCTAATTCCAATAAATTTAAAAATAGAAAGAATACCATCAAAGACAGTAGTCACAGTTATCACTAACCATCGGTCAACGAACTCCGCGACTCAAGTTCAAGTGGAAAGGGCCGCACGATCCTGTTTATTCTTAGACCACTAAATATACAAGTCCAGTCCTTCCTGCGCTCCTTTTATTGGTCGAACTCGCGAAATTGTACAAGGAAGTAATAACATTTGAAGATGGCTTGTTTAGATCAATGGGGTTCTCGGGATGTCGCCTAATCCGCTCGTAAACTTGCATTAGGACTGGCTGTTTATAAAATGGATGGCGCTACCGCGGGACGATACATTTTAAACGTGGAACGGAGAGGAATTCAAAGACAAGCCAACATTGTAGAAAGAAAAGAAAATCTAATCCTTCTTTATTCTTTTGTTTTTAGTATATCTGTGATCTATGTTTGTAGTGGTAGACCTCCTGGGGAAGTACCACACCTTTGCCAGTTAATTATCCACCAGTAATATGCAGGCATCACTGTGTTTCGGACTAAAATACAATGATACTAGCGATACTATTATACATTGGACGTGGCGAAATTCAATTACTAATGTATTATATCTCAGGGTGACAGGCGCAGTGCCGTGCAGTGTAGAATATTGTATTTCAAACATTGTGTCTAATGTTGGCAATCAGGATGCTTACTATCGGGAACCTGATTATCTCGTCTTGAAAATAGGAACTGCAGGCATATTGGCTATTGTCATTCGTATGTAAAACACTAGAATCCATAGACTAACATGCCTACATGACTTGCTTAAACCACCTCATTAATATTATTAAAATAACAAACGCAGTAATGTATATTCATGTGGACATCAATCATTATCCTCATTATCTGGACAAAACCGTGTCCGCCAAGCAGTCATTGTGACCGTGTTCCGGCATGATGTTCAGTGAAGCCAGGGAGGGACTTATCCCGCCTTCTAGGTATAGTCTGCTGCCATCTACGGCCGCATCGTCGCTTAACATCACGCGAGATTGTGGTCAAAGGCTTACCTATATATGCATTAAAAAAAATTGTGGGTGTGAATTAGCACTTTTTTTTATATTATGGCGACAGTTGCATTTTGCCAGTGTCGAGTTAAAAAAAAAAATTATTCTGACCATGCATGGATACAAGTCCTTCAGTCGAAAACTTTATTATAATTTTAAGTTCCTTGTTTATTGGAGGATATTCCCTCCAAAATTCGATAAAGAGTGGGCGTTTATCGAATCACATCGATTCATTTTGTGACGATTCTTGAAAATAGCAGACTGTTGATCTTTTTTCCATTCTTCGACAGTAAATCACATTCACAAACACTCAACCTTTATTAAACCCACTATTAATACGCGTTTAGCACTTATTGCAAAATTATTATCCAAGAACACAAAAAATTTCATCCGCTTTCCAAAAGCGCGGCAAAATGAATCTGAATTAGCCCTGTCGAACTAAACTTGACAATCAATGACATGAAAAATCTATTAAAAACTAAACATTACTGGCTGTTTATCAAGGTGCTAAAAAGTTCAACGACATTGTTTCAGTGGAGCCGTGAATTAAAATAGATTGTGACTGCGGCCGCGTTAATTCGCTTGCCTCGTAATTAATGCAAACGTATATTTAACCACTGTTTAATGTAAAACTTCTGTTTAGCTTGAACTAGTGTTTTCTACTTAATATTAATTTAGAATTCCACAATTCTTTGATTAAAGTTACTGAAGAAATATGTAGCATTTTTAATTTTACTTTCTTGATAGATCTCAGTGAGTAGAGCATTGCTACTATGTCTTATTATAACTAGTAAATGAAAGGGCATTGATTCATTCTTTTGATTTGTCTTTAAACTATGTACTTGCTATCTCTAATACGATTTGCCTTTGACCATATACATAGGTATTATTTTCTACCGTCAGAACGTCTTATGCATCTAATATATAAAATTCTCGTGTCACAGTTTTTGTTGCCATACTCCTCCGAAACGGCTTGACCGATTTTGATGAAATTTTTTGTGCTTATCCGGTATCTATGAGAATCGGCCAACATCTATTTTTCATCCCCCTAAATGTTAGGGGTAGTCCACCCCTAATTTTATTTTTTTATTTTTTAGACAAAATTTTTAATTTCTATTTTTTTTGATACAACATACAAAAATACATACAATCCTCAATTTTCACCCTTCTACGATCAACCCTTATTTTTTAATAGCCATTTTAGTAATTTAATCATTTTTCCTCTCCGGTCGAAAACTGATCAATCGTCATTTAATTAGTTATTTATTATTAAAATCTATGAGAATCGGCCAACATCTATTTTTCATCCCCTTAAATGTTAGGGGTAGTCCACCCCTAAAAATTTTTTTTTTGACAAAATTTTTAACTTCTATTTTTTTTTGATACAACATACAAAAATACATTCAATCGTCAATTTTCACCCTCCTACGATCAACCCTTATTTTTTAATAGCCATTTTAGTAATTTAATCATTTTTCCTCTCCGGTCGAAAACTGATCAATCGTCATTTAATTAGTTATTTATTATTAAAATCTATGAGAATCGGCCAACATCTATTTTTCATCAACTTAAATGTTAGGGGTAGTCCACCCCTAATTTTTTTATTTATTTTTTAAACAAAATTTTTAATTTCAATTTTTTTTTGATACAACATACAAAAATACATACAATCCTCAATTTTCACCCTTCTACGATCAACACTTATTTTTTAATAGCCATTTTAGTAATTTAATTATTTTTCCTCTCCGGTCGAAAACTGATCAATCGTCATTTAATTAGTTATTTATTATTAAATTATTATTTATTATTATTTATTTATATTTTTTATTTATTATTATTTATTTATTATTTATTTATTTATAATTTATTTATATGGCAAAACAACGTTTGCCGGGTAAGCTAGTAATATTATAAAAATAACAAAACAGCATATTTAAATATTATTCAGTGTTAATCTAGTAAGTGTTAAATATCATTGAATGATTCTTCCAATCTGTTGTGCACCTTTTGAAACAATCTGGGGGCACGGTAGTGCCCCCGCCAAGTCGAGCGCGAAGCAAGCACTGCCGTACCATCCTTTACAGGAACCATTTCGCCGCATTTTCAGGCCCCTATTTGAGAAACTCTGGATAAGACCAGAACGCAGAAATTTCGTCATCCAGTAAGCTATAATTACATACTTAAAATCCAAAATTTCAAGTCTGTAGGTCATTAAGTTCCGAAGTTATGCGAAAGCAAAGTTTCGCATTTTCGACACTCATTCATTCACTCACTCACTCATGATCATCAAAATAGAACTAGTACTTCCCTAAAACTCAGAGAGCTGAAATTTGGTACATACTTAGACTTTATTGTATAAACCATAGAAAAACTATAAAAACATGCAATTTCGGTCTCGTTTTCGAGATAATTAATCTGCATAAATAACTTTGTAATCTCATATAAATGTATAGGATTACAAAGTTACATTTGCAGTCAATGGTTAAAATTGTGTAAAGCTTTTATTTACTTTCCTTTAATTGTGTAAAGCTTTTATTTACTTACCTGTCTGTCTGTCGGCCTTATAGTAACCTTATAATATAGTGTTTCTACAAAAAGAAGTGAAATCCCACCAAAACATTCTGTAAAAAACTAGCCAAGTCTCGATGGAGCTGCTTGTTTATCTCTAAAAAATAATGAAATCTAGACAAAGTCGTGCCAAGTCTAAGGTACCTTATTGCGATTTATTTATTATTAAAGTTAATGTTGTGTGACTTGGCCGATGAAGGGTATACACGTTGGCACGACTTTGTCTAGATCGAGCACCTGGTATAATACCCTTGTGTACCCTTCAACGGCCAAGTCACACAACATTAACTATAATAATAAATAAATCGCAATAAGGTACCTTAGACTTGGCACGACTTTGTCTAGATTTCATTATTTTTTAGAGATAAACAAGCAGCTCCATCGAGACTTGGCTAGTTTTTTACAGAATGTTTTGGTGGGATAAGAGTTTACAAATTGGTAAAGGTGTCTTCTGGTGAACATACATAATTAAAAGATTCCCCTATTTTGTAAAGTCGGTTAGAATTAATGAATTAAGTATTACCCATACAATTTTAGGTAACCAATCCTGGCTGCAATAAACGTCACTTCCATCACAATAAATGCAATACCAGCTGTTGAAGCCACGCGACTTCCAATTTAAATACACAGAGCCATAGCCATGCAATAAATAGGCAGGAGGAACGGCCGTGATGTGCTTCCAAACACGTAAAAAAAAACAAAAGTAAAAATGTACATTTGTTTAGATTGTACAGCATAAATCGTAAGCCTCGTTATTTACTACGAGTATCATTCTCTAACTACACTAATTTCAACGTTTCTGATTGTTTAATGTACGTAGATGACAGAGAAAAGCTTGACACTTGCTTGATATTAAAAGATAACGCTGACGGTACCTACCTGTATTCGAAAGATACAAACCCCTACGATACACAACACTGGGCTCGTCATCCAAAAGCCAGCGCTCCACTTAACCGTTATATAAATTTTAAAACAAAGATTTCTTTTGACATTTGTAATTGTTTAAGTATTGAACATATTGCTCGAATATTTGCAAGAAGTGGTGCTAGCCAATAAGACGAAGTACCTAAAGACGATAAAGTCAGGTCTCATAATTCCAGATACAAAAGCGCTACCAAAAATTAGATACAGTTTCACCGCTAATAGTACCTGCTAATAGTAATTTTCTCTAAATACATATTTGGTAAAAAAGACCACAACCATCACCTCATATGACAGCAGATCTAATGTCATACGTAATCGGTGGCTATAACACACCCTTGCTCCATTGTCGGAGGCAAGCATTGTGCAGGACCACCTGGCTCATTAACGGGCTTCAACCGGGACCAACTTGCCGAGACCTCGCGAATATGTCACAATCGCAACTGTACAGGTCTTAATAACTCGTATATGAAGAGTTAGTGTGTATTGGTTACGATATTTTAAGACACTGTCAAAGGCAACAACAAAAAAGGTAAGTCAAAAATGGCTGCTGGCTGTGTAGCAGGTTCAGAGGTAAATTATCATAAAAATATCTATATACATAGGTATAACGCTCACTTTAGTTTTAAATATCATTGAGCGTACCTATGTGTGTTGGTTGGCTGACTTGTAAAATTAAGTATTTAACCAAATTATACAACACATAGGTACCTAAACCCTTATCAGTTATTTACAGAAAAAGTAAAGTAATTGGTAAATTGTGACATACTACTATTATTACTACTATTACTATAGAATGTTTCAATTCTAATAAGATAGCAGTTTAAGATATACACTTAATTTTATGTGACACCTCGTATATGCAGCTCCTGTTAGTTTCACAATAATCTAATGAAATACCTACTACAAGCATCATTAACCTACATTGAAACTAGTTTGGGAAATATTTAGCTTTTATCTCGTCTCGTCTTTCTTTATCTATTTCCATCATTTCTAATTTCGGGTTAAAAAACAAAGTTTCTTGTTTTCATTAACGCTATAGAAATTACTATAAATTCATTGTAAATAGTATAGTGTTAACAATATCACTTCTAGATTAAATCTGCTACCGTCTACTAACACGAGGCGAGATCATGTTCAAAGGCTAAATCACTCTACTACACATCAAACACTAAAAATACCATTACAAAAATAACAATAAATGCATACAACAACAACTACAACATCCACATAATGGATGGGTTGTTGGTGTTCCAAAATAGTTTTCTACAATTTCTAACTTAACTTATAAAATAGAGCACAAATTGTAGAATATCCGCTGTCAAGGTAGTTTATTGCACCTGAGCCTCAACTTCAGAGCAAACCTCAAAGGCTCATGCTAAGCTGGTCGCAACATTTCACTTGCCCATACCTCACGTCACTGGCCCATTTCTTACGTCCCATTGACTCGGCGCCATTCATCGGTGCCTTTTCAAATGAGAAGGGTTTTAAATGGTCGGTGCAAATGAGTACGAATATGAAGATTTACAGCCAATGGGGTATTGTGTGAGAGTACTGTGAATTGTGAATTGTGGGTTATTTGTTTTAGAACGCTATAAAATGTGTAGTAGGCAGGGGGTGAAAATTGTGTTACGATTTTTTAAGTCGAGTGTTTTTTTCTCTATTCTGGTAACCATGTATTATTGTGGATTTACCTGGTAGAATAGCTGGTAATCTTAGAAAGAACTAAAAAGGTCCTGTGACATGATCATAATAACCAAAACTACTTCTTAACAAGAGACCCAAGTTTATAGACTTGATTTCAACTAAAATTGATTATGCGCTGCCTAATATCAAGTCTACAAACCCCAAACATTTTTTAAATCAACACCATTTTAAATCGTTTACAATTAAACTCACATCACTCATCAAAATTCAAGTCATCACCGCACCAATTTGTATTTAATCATGTTTAAATTGCAAACTAGAAACTACGACCGGAACAAATCTCGAGCGATTGAAAATAGAAAGTAGAAAGAACCCTTCGATGATTAGCTCCCTTAATCCCTGTTTAAAAACTGCACGACAATGGCTATAGGAACGCAAAAAATCTTATACCCGTCGATTTGAACAAATATTTTTATTACTGAGCCAATGTTTGCTTTGCCCTCGTCAGCAAGGGTTGGATAAAACACCCATTCATGGGCTATCCTCCTTTGATACGCTCCTGAACCATTTTTCATGGGGATATGAATAGAACAGCTGGTGCGATAGATTGCAAGAAGCTCCTTTCCCTTTTTAGTATCAATATCCTGAATGTAGCTTGATTTATGGAATTGATACTATCGATTTTGTTTTTGTCCTTAGTAAATATGGTAAACTTTCCATTTTTTTTTTTTATGTGGAGAAGTAAGAAGACGAGCAAGACGCTCTCCTGATGTTAAGAGATAACGCTGCCCATAATCAGTACAGTGCTACCCAGAATTTCACAATTATGTGCAATTATAGGTGCACTGCACCGACGCTTCTTACTCAAGAGTCATAAGTTGTTAAGACTCTTTGGCCCAGTAATTTCACTAGCTACAGTGCCCTCCTACCGAAGCACAGTAATGTTTGCACATTACTGCTCAGGCGGTAGAATAACTGGCACTGTTGGGGTACCCACCTAGACGACCTCCTGCAAAGGAAGTCTACCCCCGGTAAACATATCTGGTTAGGATTGGATTGAAATCTCTAGAGATGAGATAATATGAGATAGCTTTCAGTAATACATTGGTAATTGTTAGGTATACAAGAGTTTGACTATTAGTAGGAAACACTTACTTGTTATGTTGAGTCACAGATCATAAAACTAGAGATGGAAGCTAAAATGAGGTAACAGTCGCCAAGTCATATGCCTGAATCAACATAAGCTCGTAGCTCCGCCTCTTTTTCGTGTTCATTCCACGGCCGACATTGACAGCGTGACATTCACATACTTAATGAAAAATAATTAATAAAAATGCCGTATTGTTCAATAAAAAGGCGCGGAAAGACTAGCGCTACATTCAGTTACGCAAAAGACGAAATCTTATTACACAGGCAAGTTATTATTCCGATAATAATCATTGAAAAATGTTTAACATAAAATGCAATATAAAAATGGCCAAGTGTCTTTTCGTCTCATTCTTCCTTGGTAAATTTGTATAACATTATCTCGTTCTCTCTTACGCCCGGATAAACTAGTGATAAGACACAAATTTAAATTTACACCATGTTTAGGGGTGTGTCCTCTTGTGCCCAAGTTGGTGTGTTCTCAGTTCTCGAAATAAAACCACCTTGAGTTTGTTCTAATATCCCACTTTATATTATAGTAAACATAAATAAGAAACCGTGCCAATGTAGCGGTCAACAGGGAGCTAAACAAGTCTCCTCTCTTTAAAATCCTACATTGTATCGTGAACAAGTCGCCACCGAGTTCTATGGACGATCAGCGCCATCTAGTTTCGTTTTTGAACATCGGTGGCGCTTGTACTATATATCGACCTAAACATAACCGCCCACCAAGGGCATTTAGTGCAGAAATGGCCTTAAAAAAAATTACACATACGAAATCAAAGAACTGTACTATAATCTCTGCCGGTATACCCTTGGTGGTCGCAGATCTTACAAGTTGGTCTCTTAAAACTAAGCAAATGAGTTATATTGTTGAATAATCTAAGCTTGTACAACAACAGTTTCCAATATATAACTCTAAATGAATTACATTTTTATTTTTATGTATAATGACTAACAACCATCCTTAATCCTTAATTAATCTTATGAACTATTTATCTATTGGTAGTTTACAAATTTTAGAGACTGGTCTCTTGATCATGGATGCCTTTACCTTCAATGTGACTACACGGGTGACATTGTCTGGCCCAGGATGTTTATTAATTACCCGCCCTAAAAGCCAACGGCTCGGAGGAAGATTGTCTTCCTTGATTAAGACAATATCTCCTACTTGTATCTCTGGCACCTGTTTATTCCATTTATATCTATTAATCATGTAAGAAAGGTATTCATGGGACCAACGCTGCCAAAATCCATTAAGCATCCTTTGGATGTGTTGCCACCTTGAAAGGGAACTAACATTTGAACTTAAGTAATTATCTGCCTCAGGTACCGCCAGCAGCGGGCCTCCTATCAAAAAATGACCTGGGGTGAGCGGTCTTGGCTCCCCGGGGTCTGAACTATCTACGGTTATCGGACGTGAATTTAGACATGCTTCTACCTGACTCAGAAGTGTACTCATTTCCTCGAATGTGAGTGTAGTCTCGCCGATGACTCTCTTTAGGTGGAACTTTGTGGACTTCACGCCCGCCTCCCAGAGCCCACCGAAGTTAGGGGCGTGAGGCGGGATGAAATGCCACTCGGTTCCATGAGTTTCCAAATAGGCAGCCACCTCGTTCTGTTGAACGTGCAGGTGTTGCTGAAGCTCCTTCGCTGCACCGACAAACGTAGTGCCGTTGTCGCTCCAGAGTTGCGCGCAGTTACCACGCCGTGACACAAAACGCCTGAAAGCAGCTAAAAAAGCCTGAGTGCTCATATCACTCACGACCTCTAAGTGGATGGCTTTGGTAGCGAGACATATGAATAAACAAATGTAGCCTTTGTATGACTGATGGCCTCTTCCTTTAGATGTCCTGATTTGAATTGGCCCCGCATAGTCAAGTCCACTATGCAGGAATGCTCTCGCAGGTGTGCATCTCACTGGTGGTAGGGACCCCATGAATGGAGTTTGAACTTGTGCTTTTTGCCGAACGCAGGTTACGCACTTGCGGACATGCTGCTTGACTAGGCTCTTAGCCCCCAGGATCCAATATTTGGTTCGCAAATGGTTCACCATTAACTGGGTTCCACCGTGTAAGGTGTTAAGATGCGCATCTGCAACAATCAACTGAGTGAAGTGATTTAGATGAGGTAAAATTATGGGATGCTTAGTGCTCTCAGGCAGTGGAGCTCCTTGCAAGCGACCTCTCACTCTCATTATTCCAGCCTCATCCAAATATGGGCATAATGCCTTTAACTTGCTTTTCTTTGACAACACATTACCCTGCCTCTGCAATTCCAAATATTCTTCTTTAAATTCCTCCTTCTGAACTTTCTTGATGCAACTCGATAAAGCTTGATCTATTTCCTTCTTACTTAAATGCTTTGAACGTTCTGTGGCCTTTAAAAACCGTCTACAATAAGCTACAATTCTTAAGAGCCTTTGTAGTGATGAGAAACGTTCAATGATTGTGTCCTCCGGCAATGTTGTGACATGTGATTTTACAGATTCTTCTAAATTTACCTTTAAGTCTTGTGGCCTTTTGTAGGGTATAGTTTCTTCCTTCAGAAATGGTGGTCCAGAAAACCATAGCTTGTTTTCTGCAAGAATGCCTGGTTGCACACCTCTTGAAGCGCTGTCAGCTGGGTTTTCTTTTGTAGATACATGATACCATTGTGAAGAATCAAGTGTAGTTAGTATTTCCGCGACTCTATTCGCCACAAAAGTCTTCCATCTACTGGGGTGGCTGTTTAGCCACGCTAGAACGACTGTAGAGTCGGTCCAGGCTTTTATGTTGTCCTTGCTTATGTTCAAAACTTCAGCTACTTCCTGTAACAAGCGTGCCAAAAGTACGGCGCCACAGAGTTCTAAGCGTGGAATACTGACCTGCTTTATTGGCGCTACTCTGGTCTTTGCTGTTAACAATGAAACCTTTATTTCACCTGTGCTGTCTACAGTTCGCACATACAATACAGCAGCGTAGGCTGACTTTGAGGCATCGCAAAATCCATGCAGCTCCATCTTGCAATCAGCTGATCCTGTGTTTAACCAACGTGGGACTCGAACTGCCGTCAACTGCGCTAATTCCCTGTGGTATGTTTGCCATTCAGTTCTTAATTCGCTTGATATAGGTTCGTCCCAGTCACTACCAGCAAGCCATAATTTTTGTATAAATATCTTAGCTAATATTATGGCTGGGGCGATCCACCCTAATGGGTCATACAGTCTTGCTATTACAGATAATATTGTTCTCTTAGTTTCAGGTCCAGTCGGTGTTGTGGGCAGGCTCACCGAGTACTGGAAGTGATCTTCTTGGCGATCCCAGGTAAGTCCCAAAATCTTTGTAGTATTATCCATTTTTAAATCTATTTCCTTTCCTGTACTTGTCTCCTTTTTATCAATTTTACCCATGTCTGGTAGTGTCCTTAAGTTTTGAATATCCTTTTCCTGCTGAATTAATTTGTCCTGTGATCCATGTCCTTTGTCCTTGTAATTATCCTTCATCTTGTCCTGGTTGTCCTTGATGTTGTCCTGTTTGTCCTTTGTATAGTTCTGTTTGTCCTTGATATTGTCCTTTTTGTCCTTCTGTACTTGTTTGTCCTTAATATTGTCCTGGATTTCCTTATTCTCAAACTGCTCTGCCTTTTCCTTGCTCTGAATTATTTTTAGTAGTTCCTTACTGTTGGTATCCCATTTTTGTAGTTTGAATCCTGCTCTAGCCATTAATTGCTTCATTTGTGTGTAGAGCTGAAATCCTTCTTCGATATTATTACTTCCTCCCATCATATCATCCATAAAGAATATGTGTGGTACCTGTGGCGCCGCCAGAGGGAAATCGTGTCCTTCATCAATGCTGATCTGATTCAATACCTTGACCGCTAAGTATGGAGCGCTTGCGGTTCCAAAGGTGACAGTCATTAGCTCAAAATCTTGTATTTCCTTTTCAGAGTCATCGCGCCATACAATACGCTGATATTTGACATCTTTGTCAGCTACGAGTACCATTCTATACATTTTAATAACATCCGCCACTAGTACAATTGGATGTATTCTCCATTTTAAGACCAGGTGTCTTAAGTCAGGTTGTAACTTAGGTCCGACCATCAAGGTGTCGTTCAAGGATACTCCATTTGTGTTTTTGCTGGATGCATTGAAGACTACGCGCACCTTGGTGGTCACCTTATCTTCTCTGACGACTGCATGGTGCGGTAGGTACACAGCTACCTCTTTCAGGTCTTCCTCCTCCTCTACCGGTCTCATGTGTCCCAAATGTAAGTACTCATTTATGACTTCCTTATAACTCTCTTGTAGGTTCTTATTTTTGGCTAACCTTTTCTCTAATGACTTGAATTTATTTACAGCAATCTGTCTTGAATTTCCTCCGAGACACTGTAGGCCCTCCTCTCGAAACGGCAGCCTCACCACGTAGCGACCCTCAGGTGTTCTTTCAGTGGTGTTCGTGAAGATCTCCTCACATCTTTGTTCTTCAGCTGTAAGTATAGTTTTATTATTTGTTTGCTCTTCTATTTCCCAAAACTTTTTTAAAAAATCATTCTCATTTACTTGGGCATGCATAACTGATATCCTTGAATTTTTATTGTTGTTATCCTGAACTGAGCCTGACAAAATCCATCCTAATGTGGTACTCTGAGCAATAAGTTTGCCATTTGGACTCTTCTTTACACCTTCCCTAATGATTTGGCTATACACATTTGCTCCTAAGAGCATATCCACTTTGCTTGGTACATTAAATTGAGGATCTGCCAAGGATAATTCCTGCAGTTCTGCCCATTCAATTGGAACTACATAATTTTCTGGTATGCATGAGGTTATGGTCTTGAGAACATAAGCCTTTATTTCTATCTCAAATGTTGGCTCTTGAAGTGATTTAAGATTCAGTGTAACTACATACCTAGATGTTAAGCTTTTATCCCCGCCTAATCCGGTTATTGTTCCTCTTGTATGTGTTCTTTTCAGGTTAAGAAGTTGCACTGCCGCTTCAGTGATAAAGCATGCTTGAGAACCTTGATCCAGTAATGCCCTCACCATATGACTTGTGCCAGTGTCAGACTCAGCATTCACTAGCGCTGTGGCTAGTAAAACTTGTCCCTGACTGGATACCTTGCGTGCCGACAGACATGACACTACTTGGGGCGATGTTTCTGCTGAAGAACCAGCCTCTTCAACGGATTCCTTGATCGCTGACCCAAGAGTATTGTTGTCGGATGCAGATGGTGCCTGGTGTAGCAATGAATGGTGCCGTTTCTTGCAAATGCGGCATCTGGTAGGCTTGAAACAGTTGTAAGCAGAGTGATTACTTCCTAAACAATTAAAACAGATTGAGTTCTTTGCTACAAATTCTCGTCTTTGAGTACACTCCTGCTTCGCAAATGTCTTGCAGAAGCACAACTTGTGATTTCCCGAACAAAACTCACACTTTAAATTACATGATTTAGCATCATTATCAGTCACCATTAAAACTTTAGGACGAGAAGAGGTTCCACTGCGGTGCTGCGATAAGGCTTTTTTAGTATCAACAAATTCTAATGCACGGAACCGACTTTCTAAAAAGTTTTTAAACTGTGATAGGGTAGGCAAATCATCGAAGTTTGCTATATGGAGTTCCCATTGTTTACGCGTTTCCGGATCAAGTTTAGAAGCTACAACATATATGACAATTACGTCCCATGTACTCACATTTACATTGATATTGGTCAAGGCGCTAATACAATCTACAGTAGTATCTAACAGTTCTTTTAAACCTCTAGCAGATTCCGTAGTTATACATTTTTGCGCAAAAAACCTCTTAAGAATTTGGTCTGCTAAATATCGCTTATTATTGTAGCGTTTCTCCAAAAGTGACCAACATAGTTCGTAATTGGCTCCTGTGATCGGCGTATGTCTTATTAATTGGCTGGCCTCACCTGTTAAATGAGTTTTGAGGTAATGTAACTTTTGGACATTGTCGAGATGTTTATTACAATGGACTAGCGATACAAACAGATCTCTGAAGGAGGTCCATTCTGCATATTGTCCAGAGAAACTAGGAATAGTAATTTTTGGAAGCCTTACCATTGCCGGCTTCTCACCCGTGTCGCACGACTCGCTCGCTGGGCATGAGCGCGCTACGGATTTATTTTCCGATAGGAATCTCGCCAACGTTGTCTTCATTACAGCTTTGTACTCAAAATATATTTCGTCTGTAATGTCATATATATCTTTTTTAATATACGCTGAATTGGCCAGTGAAACTTTATCAGTGATTTCGAATAATTTTGCATGGTTACCTTTGAACACAGCCCAGTCCTGCTCCAAACCTTCCAACCTTGCCTCCACATATGCCACGGTCAGCCTTTCCGACGGGCTCTTTTTATAATTTTTATAGGCTTTTGCTATTATATTGTGCATTTCTAATTGTTGGTTTATCAAAGCCTCCATTGTTACAATGTTTACTATTCACTTAAATAATTAACTCGCAATCACTGTACTTTTATGAAACTAATCCAACTATTTTCAATAAACAAAATGTTGTTAACTTTGGTGAAACTATAATATTTTAATTAGCCAAAATGGCGACTTCCTAACTTTTTCAGTTCAAATAGCTGTCAAATTTGTTCTACATTCGGGCATAGTCCCGCGGTTCCCTCGTTTTTTTTAAACTTATAATCTATGGTTAGTAACTACTACAGACTATTGAAACTAACTACAGAATATTAAACTAATCACAGACTATAACTAATTTACTTATCTATCACCTGTCATCTGTCACTTCTTGCACGTCACTGTCACTTCACTTCTGCTTGATGATATGTGTTGCCAGTTACTGCCGCTGCGCAGACTCGTTCCTTTGCTTCTCTCCACCTTCCCGATAGCTCGTTGTGTGGCGCCTGTTGCGCCGCCTTTCTCCTTCCCGTACTGGTTTAGTGCAGCGATCCACTGCGTACGGGTTGACCGCGAAATTCAAATTTTGTCCTTATCCGGTTCGTTAGGACCAATGTTTAGGGGTGTGTCCTCTTGTGCCCAAGTTGGTGTGTTCTCAGTTCTCGAAATAAAACCACCTTGAGTTTGTTCTAATATCCCACTTTATATTATAGTAAACATAAATAAGAAACCGTGCCAATGTAGCGGTCAACAGGGAGCTAAACAAGTCTCCTCTCTTTAAAATCCTACATTGTATCGTGAACAAGTCGCCACCGAGTTCTATGGACGATCAGCGCCATCTAGTTTCGTTTTTGAACATCGGTGGCGCTTGTACTATATATCGACCTAAACACACCACAAATTTTATCGACAAAAATGTTATTGAAATTTTTGAAGTAGGTAGGTATTAGGTATATTAAGGTACCAAAATTATCGGGGTTTAATATTATACAGGGTTACTGGTATTTAATTCATGAATGGTTATTATGAAGCTTATATATATATATAATAAGAGAAGTGTAACGAAGCTTTTAAAATACATAATGTTAAATTTGTCACTAATTTAAAAACAAATAATTCGCTATCTAACATTTATTGTTTATTCTTATAGGGTGCGTATTCGCACGCATAATTTTTTAAAATTAGGACTAAAAATTTTATGCGAGCGATGGACCTATTTATATTTTAGTGAAACCATATAAAATGTTTATTCGGGTACTTTGGGAGGTAATAGAGATGAGAAAACATTTAAGCTATAATAAAACAATAATTGAAGTTATATTAAAATATCTCTCGTATACAATACAACGAACTTTCTCATTAAACTTAAGAATAAGAGTAACTTATATTTTCTTATCGATACGATATAGCGACTTTACCACATCACTAGAAAGTCATGTTATGCCTCTAACTATTACCTAATCTGTGGCGTAACTGTTACTTCACCTTGAACGAGCCAATCAAATCTAGCCACTCATCCCCCGCACCCCACCATGTTTTGGTGACTTTGTTTTCATACAAAAAATGACCTAAGCGCGGTATATATCTCTCTTGTATATGTGTTGAGTACATGTGTCGCAAACGATATTAACAAACTTTTTAAAATCGAGAGCTTTTATGGCTACTATTAGATCTCTTTACCATAGTTGACAAGAATTAAGCAGCAAAACAGCAGACCCGAACGTATAAATACGACATGTGAATAACATTGGATATAAAGCAAGGTAGTAAAATATTCGTGTGAAATATTACATCATAACATTCAAGTCCCGAGTTTGCCAAGTCCGCGAAGTGCATTCAAACTTACGAGAGCTTCTCCAAACTCCCGCAAAGGAAACGCATTTGAAACAAACGTCATGCACATGCCGCTGACTCTATATTTACGACTTACGACTCAAACATTCGCAATTGCGGACTATTCGAGTCTTCACATAGACACCGCAAAGCTCAGGAGTAAAGCCGCAAAACAAAAAGGAATTTGATTGTGCAAGCAAACCGCGACCCCAAACAGGCCACTAAAAGAAATTAATCGGCGTGTCCGAAAAATAAAACAAAAGAAACGGTAAATCCCGCACCACGCGAAGACAATACATCGCGTCGTCATGAAGTTGTCCCGCTCCCGCAGGCGGCGCCACCACTCCTCCCCTCTCCTCACGCACGTGCGTATAACGACCTTACAAACAATAAAACACCCTCCTTCCCGATAACAAGATCCAATTCCCCATATCAGAAGAAACCAGATGCAACGCAACCCATTAGTCACCATATCGCGTTAACATTAAACACATTTTGATTCGCTCCTCGACCGCATTCCTGGCCCGTGTCGATGTTTGAACTTTTGTCCATTTTTATTTAACGGTTGTCGTCCCTTTAACTGTATTTGTTGAAATATAAGGTGAAGATCAATTTCGATGTCGATCGATCAACGTCTGCATAAAGAAGAGATTGTAACGAACGATGTAATGGCCCAATAAAAGAAAATGACAACTGTTACTTTAATTAAACTAATGAACGGGGAGGGAGAGCGAAGGAAAAAAATATTATATGGTTACTGCTCGAGACCCCACAGTAGGCTAATAAATAAAGCTAGAGGCTCGAAATCATAAACGGGACTGCGTCACATTATGCACCCCAGCCACATAACTGCCCCCCGGAGTATTGGCTCCTGACGAATGACCCAATAAATACCCATAAGGTAAAACGCGACACGTACAAAACATTCCCGGGACATAAAAGCATTATCCTGTTAAGTAATTTATTTCATCTTCAGGTTGTAAGTGAACGGTTATTTTATGGGGCCACTTAAACGGTCTATAATCCTAGCAGTTAAAGCACAAAGAGGGTGTCGGGATCGGTACAACAGTGCCTTAAAGAATGGATCAAACGCAGGCACCTGACTCTATAAATCTTATTTTTTGAAAGAGGATTTACGTGTTCAAGGGTACCTTATCTATGTATATCGAGGGTGCTTAAGATGAAGTGATTTAGAGCATAAATTAGAATAAATTAAGTCACGGTTATTCTCCTTCAATCCATTTTAAATTATTATAAGACAAACAAAACGTTCATTTTCAACTTGAACTTTCAAGTAGTATAGGTACATACATGAACATCATCTTCGAAACTGACAAAGCCACTTTGATTCCCGATAACAGTTAGATAGGAGAAACGTGTGAGCTCAAGTTATTATCTGGTCCTAATTCCAAGCTGTAAGTAGTGAGTCATCGGCCCCTGACTCAGAGAAATTTCATCCCGCACAGATCTCTCGAGTTCGCTCCAACCCACACCATTTAAACCGGTCTAGAATATAAAATAAACTGGATAATTTACCTACTTGCTTTCGTTGAAGGACCGTTGCAAGCTCTGCTTCCCTTACAATTTTATGGGTGGTCTTAATTTTTAATCAACCTTTAGAGACTCGTATTTCATGTACTTTTATTATTGTTCTCAATGCTAGTCTCACCTGATGAGATATTTCCGAAACGGTTTAGAGCCTTCTCTAAGATTAAGATATGTCCCATGTTACGGTGCTTACAAGCGACCACCCGCGGCTTCGTTTACATATGACAGCACAATGTGGTATAATCTAGCTTACGGAATACAATCCATGTTTGGTAAAATATATCTTACAAATAAAGCCATTTGGTCAAGATGCGTTTAGTTGAGACATTCAAAAACCTGCCTTTGAAACCCATACTTGATTGAAATTTTATACGAAAATTTATTGCTAAATTCCACATGGAATAGACAAACTAGGTGGTCTTCGAGCATGTAGGTAAAGACATAAGGCTCCAGGGAATAATAACGAAATGCGAGTACATCATCATATTATGATAATAATTATTGTGTCAGCGAGAGTGCATTTCACTGTATCTACAGTACTCTAGTGACATAGTTCGTGTGTGCTATCAAGCGGACGCAGCATTACCCGCAAATTGGGTTAGTGCAATTATCTTACAACTTCTAAGGTACATGTAACTGTATGTATGTATGTACGTACATATGTGCAACTTTGTGAAGGGCTGCTATACACTTACTCGAGCCAATATATTTATTCGGTCTTGTTGAGCCGAAAAAGTATTGACCAGCGCTACACGCCATGCTCAAATTTGGGATAGAGTTTTGGTTGCTTGTAGAGTGTGCAATATCCTACGAATAAACATTATTCTTCGTAGGCAATATCCTTTAAAGTTAAGCTACATAATAAGAGTCTAAATAGGGTTAAAAAGGTGCTAACGGTCCGACAACGCAACGTCCGACAAATACTGATTCTGTCAAATATGTATATATGTAGCACCCTCAACACAATGTCTAATACAAATTTGATAAGATACCCTACAGAGTAATGAAAGAGCCCTTTAGGGTTAATAGCTGTCTTTCAAGTGCAAGTCGTAACTTGAGCACTGTAAAACCGGATTGGTAATTTAAGTTAGTAAATATAACCACAAGTACTCAAATAACAATCAAATGTAGATAAAAACTTGTCAATCCGTTTCCTAAGAACCTTTAGGTTTAATGATTTAGGTAATAAAGAGCCCAACTGAACCCTTGGAACAAAAATTTGAGATATTTGATTCGTTTGGGTATAAAAATGGATTCTTGGAATAGAACCATAATACGAGTATAACCATAATATATGAAGATGTACAGTACAGTGGTGGATATTGAAAATGTCACGAAGTAAGGGTAAATAATTTTGCATACTAAAAGTTCCTTCATTTTGTAAGCCTAACATGGATACATCTCTTTGTAGTTGACTGTACGAAAAGGACAATTTCAACCAATCCAATCTCTGTGTGTTTATCTAGTACTCTTTAGATCTTTTAGTTAACACAAAAAGCATCTAGATCAAATCTACAGGACCGAGATAAATGAGCCCAAGATTTAATATCATTGCATGTTTATAGAGCAGCAATAGGTTTAATTTTTTATTTGAAAGTAGCAGAATATCGTTTTTTGGTATTTTTACATATACATATATATTATGACATCTTAAAAGAAAGGTAACACTAGCTTTTGCTCAAACTACCTCTATACCAAATTTCATCTAAGTCGATTCAGCGGTATAATGGTGAGAGGGTAACAGATAGAAAGACTGTCACACTTTAATGCATATATCATTTTAAGTAAGAAAGGTAACACTAGCTTTTGCTCAAACAACCTCTATACCAAATTTCATCTAAGTCGATTCAGCGGTATAATGGTGAGAGGGTAACAGATAGAAAGACAGTCACACTTTCATGCATATATCATTTTAAGTTTAAAAAAAAGAAAAAAAAAAAAAGGTAGCACTCCGGGAGTGCCGGCAGAAGTGAAAACTTCAATATTAACGTTGTGTTTAATTATAAGTATAAAAATACTATCATTTATGAGGTAGAATACAATGTTTATTTATTGCGCTATCGTACACAAATATGACAATTTATATGTTGTTATTTATAATATTATATCGATATTTATATATTACATTAAATTGTATCTCTCAGAAAAATCAACTTCCATCCATAATTTCGACGACTTTTACACCATCGTTATTATCAGAATCATCATCGCAAATTTTTACAACTGATACAATTGATTTATGATAACTGAAGTAAGAAACAAACAGTTTTGATTCGAACCTATTTAAGTGTCTAATAAAGACCGCATCAATAGTAGTTTTGTATTTCGTTGTGCTAAAATTGCGATCATTTGACATAGTTAAACCAAATTCACAGAGCAGCACACTCAAGCACGGTAGAAAGAGTGAGAGATACTAGTTCCTCTCCCTTCCCCTCGATCTTACGCTTTTTCGATCAGCATCACGTGACCCTGACGCGAGTTTGAAAGTTTTTACCCATACAAAAAAAAGTGCTCAGCGCCGCTAAAGAAGTTTTCACTTCAAAAACATTTACTTAAATGAGGTATTTCTTAGTAGAGCTTAAAGCCAGAAGGTATCAAGTCCGAACCGCAGTATGCGGTGAGTTTGACCCTCCGATTTCGATCTGTGGATCATATGACAGTTGTTGACACTCTCGCTATAAGTGTCCGCACCACAAACACTAGCACGTTCTAATTAACTGAGATTGTCGAGCAGATGAGTTGTTTACTCCATTAAGGTATATTGACTTCCCCTTGCATCATCGTGTGGAAATTGCTTCAATTTAATTTTAGAAATTATGTGATGAAACGGTAGTATTGATTTTAGGTCAGCAAACTTTCATACACCGTTTCAAAATATGTATGTACCCGTAGGTATACATATTAACCTTAAGTATATAGACTCAGAGAGAATAAAGACAGTTTATTCTTCGGATAATATATAATCCTTCGCTTAACAGAACATCGTGCCAAAACATGGCTATTAACAATGGATACAATGATGTCGGTGGGTGTTAACTAGCCACGACCGAAGCCTGTCAGTATAAATACATAAATTGATTTAAAAATCCTGATTGGTTTTATTCATAAGTTAAATTGTTAAATGGAAGAGTCAAACTTTAAAGCAAGATAAACTAAAATCGTTCCAATAAAAATTAACAGCGTATAAAGCACACACATCTTCCGTTCCCTGCCTACTAACCTAAAGCCATTAGCATGTGAGCGCGTTAACTAAAAGGCTAAAACAATGGCCGGATGCTCTGCACCATGCAGGCAGGATACGTGCTCGACACATTCGCATTTGACGTCGACCATTCATAATAAGCTCATTAATCGAATGTTTGCAATCCACACAATGTCTATGCCAGATTCTTCATCAGATACAGCGCGAATTCACAAAACATCGTTAGTTTTAACCTATGATTTAGTATCATTACCTCCGAAAGTCATATAAACACATAATAAGACAATTAAAATTACAACTTTCATTCATTTTTAAATTACACCTGTCATTTAAGCATTTTTTCTGATGATAGACATCAGGGATTGAACTACTTTATAAAAGTTGACAAACTGTAATAGAACTAAATTCTCTAACAAAAATGTACCATGTAATTTATTTCTTAGTTACCCATAAGCTAATTCATAAACGTGACAGGATTGTTACTCCATTTCAGAGTCTCTACCTAAAATTTTTAAGTCTTGACTCACTTTGTTCCCAGAGATAACCATAAAGTTCTATTAGGTAGTATTAACTATTAAAATAGACCATGGGATGTAAAAAACGTAAATAAACATTCCTATACGGGACTGATAATACTTCTGGTCCGAACTTACGTAAGCTTCGAAACGAACCAAATCGTATCGATTTCATACGCACACAAGTGCACAACCTTGCTTGGTAACTTTATGTGGCTACTTCTCACGAAGTTGATGCTACCTTTGGCAATAAATTGATAACAGCCATTAAATAAGCTTGAAAAAGCATGAATACCTTTTATGAATGAATTTTATTAATGCCGGTTCGGTGTGAACTACACATTGAGCCCTATCCATATCAGTAGAATCTTAATTGCACTTGCATTGTATTATAATAATAATTCTTCTTACATATATTAACTTCAACGATTAAATCTTGGAAATTCCTTTTACAGTCAAAGCTCATTATCTTATGTAGGGTTCTTTAAAAGCACAATTCCGAACCACGTGTTTCGACAAAAGCCAGATAAGTGAATAATTTAATAAAGTTAAAATAATAAAGCTTCCCTACCCATGGAATCGCTATGTGCACATCCGAAAACATTTCACAGATAAAAGTTTCGTTCGCTACGTTAACATCGCGTGGATCGCTAATCCAACTGGAACATCGCAAAACGTTGGATAGTTTGTCCGCTTTGTGTTACTGTAATGAGAGGCACGTGGCTGTCCCCCGCAATGCAGACTGCACAATAAAACAATAACGACAGCACAGTTGTGCACTCTGGCTTTATTTCTGCAGGTCTAACCGTCGCGTGACGAGAAATAGTTGTGGTGTGCTGCAAGGCGCGTACCACGCTCTGATACTGTTTATTCTATTTATAATGGTCCTGTTAGTGGATTGTATCAAAGTTAACATTTTTATGGAGTTGTGTTTTACGAGGATCATAAGTTAAGGTATAGGTACCATACAAACATGGTAAAAGCTCACGCACTATGCAACAAAAACTGATAAGAACTTATTGGAAATATATTCATAACACTGGCCAGTTCTTATCCGATTTACGATTTCCGCTATGGTCGTCAATGAATCTCATCAAAACGTCAACACAGGTTCCGACAGCTGTAAAACATTTAATTAGATACCCATCGATAGACCCCACACGTCTTGAGGTTAGAGGTTATCTTCATCAATCGCATAATACTGCTGCTTACACTGTGATTCCATCAAGAAAATCAAATCCTAACACGATTCCAATGTAAATTTAACAAGAAACTATAGCTTATTAGGGTTTCCTAATAACGTTCATCAAAATGTTATTTGACATCCACTGAGAAGACATTCATGACACTCGTGACATAAACATAGGCTAACTTTTGAATGGAGTGTTTGTTCGCGCGTTGTCGTCAAACAAAACAACATAAACATTGGGCATTCGGGGCGTACCATGGCGGCTACGAGCTTTGTGGGGACCCACATGATCGGAGGGCTATTATTAAGGGTATTGTTGCATCGAGTTCACTAGCACCGCACCGTCACGTTTCCATGGCATCGGACTCACCTAGTTGTGCGAAGACCTTGGGCCTGACGTTCTCCTGCCAGGCAGCGGCGGCGGCGGCGAGCAGTGCCGCGACGAGGGCACAGCGAAGCACGAGCATGGCACTAGTCACAAGTCGACATCACTTGGAGACACTCGCGGCGGTGGTATGTAGCGCGCGGGACAGACGGGCGACAGGCGCGGCGGCCGGCGGCGGACTGGCGACGGAGGCCGGGGGCAGAGGCCGCGCCTGCGCCGCCGGCGCCCCGCGGTCTCGCATGCGTGGGGCTGCGGAGTGCGGACCTACACGTGACGCAGCCCTCCTCGCCGCCCCAGCGCACCCTCTACTCCACTCGACTCGACTCGCCTCGACCCTGCGACGTCATAATCGCGTTAAAAAAGCGCCTGCATATCCTAATGAACGCCGTCACTAAACCTGCAATTAAACCCGACAGGGTGCCGCCCGAGGCCGTGCGTCTTTGTTTATAAGCGCATTTAGGTATATTAAAAATTCGTTAGGAGTACGTCGAGGGCGTGACAGTTCAGCGAATCGTAAGGTCGCAATTACAACTTTGACGGTTAACAACGGGGATGTGAGGCCGAGTGCGCCGCAAGAGCTCCCATTACATCCCCTTCCGGGAAAAAATCTGATCGTGCTTTTCTTACTAATTGAGGTACGCAGGAACGTTTCCTAATGACCGCCTTGACTACCTGTACTTAAATTCATTATTTGCCTTGTTAAAGTTAGCAACTATTACTCAGCCACCGGCGGGAGGGCTTAATTAATTAACTTGAAAGCTATGTTTAGTGAGTGATTACGTTATAACAGATCTTTTAGGGAAATTACAAAAACTAGTACAGAGTAATAAACTACAACGCGGGTATCGTACATTAATTTAGATCCTACACACATCGTAAAATTAATCGATTGTTACTAAACCGAATGCAATCGTAACGGGACTACACAAAACAAAACTTTATCGAAATTACAGAAACAAAGTTCTAAGTCCCCTTCCACAAAATATTTAAATAGAACTTTATCTGAATAGAAAGTTTTTATTGAACATTGGGGTGCTTTGGGAGCGTGGGTATTCATTATTATTAATTGGGTAAAGTTACTCCCTAGTACTTTTATCGAAATTGTAAGGACTTTGTCGCAGTAACATAGACTCGGACCGGTACCGGACCAGCACAGACCTATTGTTAGCAAATCCCTGTGAAAATCGATAAAATAAACATTTATTCTGCATTCTGCATGATTTCATTTAAGGGATCGATTCAAAATCAAAGAGCGCATTGGAATTATTACAACACTTTTCTTATATAAAAAGGTGCATAAAATATTTTAGGTGTAATTTATTAATTAATGTAAGTAATAAAATATTTCTTTAACAATAACTTTAAAAAAATAACAAAAAACTAGTTCAAGAACTTAAACATCAAGAACAACATAAAAGCTGATGATTAAATATTTAAAACAAGATAAAATAGATTTTAAACGTATAATATCAGCGAATGAAATAACTATACAGGACAATTTGATTTAATTTGAAAAGCTCCCAGCAGAAATAACTTCTCACGTCCGCAAGAAACACGGCGAAATTAAGAACGCTAACTTCCAATCCAAAACTGCATTTAAGGCGAGACTTTCGAATAGGTAAAGAGAAGTTTCTCGTAGCTGATACAAAGAGAGATATAGAATATAGAGGGTTCAGGCGATATTCGTCGAAGGCGCAATTGGACAACCGATGACAAATCCTTGAAAGCGCATTCCGTCCAAAATGTAAATGGTCAAAAGAGCATTACGTCAATAGCGCATTTTGTCAAAGGAGCAAATCGTCTAAATTGCATTTGGTCAAACAAAAAAGCGCAATTGGTCAACCTTTTTAATTTCTCTGTTTAATTCTTCTTCTTGGTCGTAGCCTCATGACTGAGGGACGTGATCATGGTGCCTCATCAGCTTTGATACCACTTCCTTCCATCTATGCCGGTCTGCGCCATTTGGATTGACGCTTGTAGGGTGGCTCCCGTAGCATCCTGGGTTACATGCATCCATCGCGTGGGTGAGCGCCCTCTACCTCTCTTCCCTTCTACACTGCCAGTAATAATAAGTATCTCCAGACTGTCTGGGTCGCGTCTGACGGTGTGTCCGAAGAATTTGAGGACTCTCTGCATGCAGATTGTTGAAAGCCTGGTTTTAACATTCAGTTCTCTGAGGATTGCCTCGTTTGTGCGACGTTCCGTCCAGGATATTCTCAGCATTCTGCGCCAGCACAACATTTCGAATGCGTCAATCCTCGATCGTACTCGAGACTTTAAAGTCCAGGTTTCCGAAGCATACAGGAAGATCGAGAAGAAAAGGGTCTGCATTAGCTTCTTCTTCGTGTTCCGACTAATGCTTCTATTCTGCCAGATCCTTTCGAGTCTTTTCACCGCTGACTTAGCCATTTGTGCCCTCCTGACCACTTCTTGCTCGCAGTCACCATCATCACTGATTTGCGATCCTAGATACACAAATTTGTGTACCACTTCGAGGTCGCGCAATTCGTGAATTCTCTGCAAAGTACCAGCTCTGTCCAAGAAGCTAGTTTGAATTCTGAGGAGCACATTATTGTGATATCATCGGCAAATCGCAAGTTGTTTAACAATTGTCCACCCACGCGAATGCCACCTTTCCAATAATCCAACACCCTTCTCATTATATGATCGCCGATGAGATTGAACAGCTGCGGCGAAAGAATACAGCCCTGTCTAACACCTCTCTCGGTATGAAACGGATGTGATAGGTCCTCCTCTAGCCTGACTTTAGATCTACCGGTAGTATACAGGTTTTGCACTAGAAATGTGAGATGATCAGGTATACCCATCTCCTTCATCACGCTGAACATCTTGGCCGAATTGATGCAGTCGAAAGCCTTTGGATAATCGATGAAGCACAGAGTGGCGTTGATGTTATGCTCTCTGCATTTTTCGATCAAAAGCCGGATTTGCTCTCTAGTGCCTCTACCTTTAACAAATCCCGCTTGCTCCTTGGGTATTTGCTGCGTAATGTAGGCTTCCAACCTTCTATTAAGGATCCTGAGGAAGTTCTTGCTGGTATGAGAAATGAGGGAAATTGTGCGATAGTTCTCGCATTTGCGTGTCGACCCTTTCTTATGCAGTGGAACTACGATCGACTCCGTCCAATCTTCTGGCCACTGACCAGTTCTCCAGACTTTTTGGCAAATGGTGTGCATGATCTTGGTTCCCATATCTCCCATGTTCTTTAGCATTTGCGCTGTTATTTCATCGCTACCACACGCTCTGTTTGAGCTTACAAATGGCTTCTTCAACCTCCTCCCCCCTCTTCATCGTTCTCGCGAAACAGCTTCTCACAATAAGCTCTCCATCTATTCAGTACCGCCTCCTTGTCAGACAGCAGGGTGCCAGTGTCATTTTCTATTAACCAATGCTTAGGCTTGAATTATCTGGCCAAGCACTTGACTTTTTGGAACATGTCTCTAGTATGGGCGGTTTCAGAGCACTTCTGTACTCTGTACTCTTCTGTGTCTGTTCTGTTTTATTAGCTGTATCATAAAGGCAACAGTTTAGATGAGTATGTTTGTCACTTATTCACGCTTAAAATACTGTATCGATAGGACTGTATTTTAAATATTGATAGCTTAGATCCTGAAATATATAACTGAGTAAATTTCGGTATGTAAAATCTTCAGGTCTATAAATCAGGATAATTAAAAAAGTTGACCAATTGCGCTTTGGACGATTTGCTCCCTTGATCAAATACGCTGTGGACGTAATGCTCTTTCAACCAAATGCGCTATAGACGATTTGCGCCACGGTTGTCCAACTGCGCTTCTGACGAATAGTCCCGAATCGAATATAGAGATAGACACACATTCAGATATCGTATCGGTACATTCTGCGCCATTCCGTACGTATAATAATCCAATTAGTCCGGAATTTAAGGCGTGCTCGAAGACACTGCAACGGGAACAAGATAATAATAAAAGGGATTTTAAGTTTCTGGTGGAAAATTTTCCTGCGGTTACTTTAATTTTAAAGTGGAGAAAATTGGTGGTTCGTTGGACGTTTATGAGCCCTCGTTCCTGTACGTTGAGAGAATCTTTTAGAGTGAAGCAAATTTTAAAAGGCAAACATTTGGTGTGTAATCTTATATAGATCATGGGACATCCATAGGCGCATCATCATCGTAGTAATTGCCAATCACTTATTTAAAAAAATTAGGCATTAAACTAAAAATGTTTTAAGTAAAAATAACTCCTGAATAAATAATACGTGCAGTATTTTTATGCTTAGCATTGTCACAGTCTTACTTGTCTAATTTAACTTTGTAGCATCCATGGTCCAGCGGTCGTATGTCCGGCCTCTAAAATCAGCCTTCAGCTTCGACATTTCAGAATTAGACACTGCGCGCGTATGCACGTAGTAATGCTGATCCTAAACTTTTCAATAAATAATATTAAATTCTTTGTCCATTATCGCGTAGTAAATTCTTTACAAGATCGTTGAAAGAGTAACTGAATGAGTCCCAATAAGCTTTCCAATTCAAAAGCTATTACGCCTTTGCAGTTAATCATAATTTTTATTGGTCCCGCAATTAACTAGGGTCTTTTTAAGCCTTAAGCATCGGTCTATTAAAATGATCTGAATGAAAACTCACAAATTTTAATTTGGTGAAATTTGAACACAAATTATTGGGGGTTGATAACCTGTCCTTTGAAGTAAGAAAGCTAATTTACATTCGGGGCTTTAAGCGTTTTATTATAAGCGTAAAGGTAGAAATGACATTGAATTAAAACTTTAGTGCTTTTGATATTATTCTCTTCAGATGATAGTAATAATGGTAGATAGCACGCTCAATTAGATACTAAACTGGTTAATATAAAATATCAAACCGACTTCAAGTTAACTTTCAATTTCAATTCTGTATCTACTTAAAAACCTTTATTTTTAAAATTTCGACAAACCTGGAAAGTATTTCCTTAGGTTAAAAAATAAACTGAAAAATGTTTAACCTTTCCTGCTTTTTAGGGTTCCGTAGCCAAATGGCAAAAACGGAACCCTTATGGATTCGTCATGTCCGTCCGTTCATCCGTCCGTATGTCACAGCCACTTTTTACCGAAACTATAAGAACTATACTGTTGAAACTTGGTAGGTATTCGGTGAACCGCATTAAGATTTTTACACAAAAATAGAAAAAAAAACAATAAATTTTTGGGGCTCCCCATACTTAGAACAGAAATTCATTTTTTTTTTTTTCATCAAACCCATACGTGTATGGTATCTATGGATAGGTCTTCAAAAATGATATTGAGGTTTCTAATATCATTTTTTTCTAATGAATATTATGTAGTTTGCGCGAGAGACGCTTCCAAAGTGGAAAAATGTATGTCGTGTGCGTGTGTGTAACTTCTAAAATAAGGGAATGATAAATGTAAAAATAATATATAATGTACATTACTATGCAAACTTCCACCGAAAATTGGTTTGAACGAGATCTAATAATTAGTTTTTTTTTAAATACGTTATAAATCGTAAACCACATTTTACCTTTCATTCAATCAACTCAAAACTTACAACGAGCTACAAGATTTTTTATATTATGTAACTTGCTGCTACGGAACCCTTCATTTTAAGTCAATTAGTAAAAAAAATATTTAACTTTTGGCTAAATGGATGTTGTCATGTTTAGAACTAACTGTGACATAAACCTACATATTTCCATGAAATCTTTAGTCTACGATAACTATTTTCTCCTCAATAATACCAATTACATTTGGCCTCACTTTGGTTTTCGGTGCGCGTACCTGCCATGAATATTACAACATTTTGTCCTTTTGATATTATTATCGTATGAATTCGCACAGTTGAATTTTGAATTTTCAAAAATAAATCTTGCTCAAGAATTTTCTTCACTCATCGCTGTCATTTAGTAAGATCTTGGATATAATCAGAATTTGGATATATGCTAGTAAGTGAGATATTCGTCGTTATTTCAGTTGGCGGCCACGTGGAGTGATTCTCTCAGAATTGCTATTTTTATAAAAGGATATAAAAATATACATACACACACACACACATACACACATATATACATATTATTAGAACATTATTGTGCTTAAAAGAAGTTGGGACGAAGTATTGTAATATAATACTTATCAGAGTTTCTTTATACTATAATTGCCGTACAATCGGACGATCAGCCGAAAGGTAGCTATTCGCAAAAAGCGGACAAAATCATCGTCTAGCCGCTATTACAATCACCGCCTGGACGTTAATGTTTTGCCCATATTACATTATAATATGCCTATCGACCTATCGGTATAATATAAAGTTTCAGATATGAAAAATCCCTGCCCTATTGTAGAGCAAAAAATATGGCTTTTACATAAACTTTGTCCTTATTTTTAGGGTTCCGTACCTCGAAAGGAAAAAACGGAACCCTTATAGCATCACTTTGTTGTCCGTCCGTCCGTCTGTCGTCAAGGCCCTTTTCTCAGGAACGTGTGGAGGCTGAATGTATCAAGCTGAAATTTATAGGAAATACTTACTTGTACTGCCTCTTAGAGCTGTGAAAAAATCAAACTTCTAGGCCAAAAAGATATAGTCGAATATGCCGCAAATTTCAGCAAATATTCGACACTCTCAAGGAAATCAGAACCTGCAGGGTATTTCCCGGGACCTTATTTACTTAGGTACCTATACCTATATAAGGGGTTTGTACGGAACCCTCGGTGCTCGAGTCCGATTCGTACTTGACCAGTTTTTTACGTTGAAGTAAGACATAATAATATTTTTCATCCCACTATCTCGGAAAGTGTATTTTTACTCATCGATATCTGACTGGAAAAGTCCATTTTATCCTCTAGAGAAATTCAAATTTACTTTACCCTCTAGAGACAAAAACATAATTAAACTTATTTACTTCCACCTCTATGGTACCGAAATAAGCGTACAACTTTTTTAAATTTGTTAAAAACTCGGAGTAAGACCTCTTTAGTAAACTTTTTTTTTTTAATTTGCTTTGGGCGCACCATCAGCCTTGCCAGTAAGTTACTTTTGTAACATATTACGTTTCTTTTGAACTATATTTACGTTAGTTGTTTAGATATAAGTTACATTTCGAGGCAATAATGTTTTTAATGAATTATATAGTACTGTAATAGTAAATAATAGTTAAGTTAATTTAGCAGGGCTAATAGAATAAGCCAATTTTTTTATAACTTTATCTAGTTAGTAGCAAGATTTTTTCTAAGTATTACATTTTAGTAACTTTTTTATTAACGATTTCTCACTGTAATAAACTGAAAATGAGGAAATAATCACTAAAACGAATAGGTAGAGTGCTTTTCACGAAAGGAAGACCTTTTTGCGGGACGCCACTATCGCACATTTTCTCACTGTAATAAACTGAAAATGAGGAAATAATCACTAAAACGAATAGGTAGAGTGCTTTTCACGAAAGGAAGACCTTTTTGCGGGACGCCACTATCGCACATTTTAAAAGTTTAAACCTTTAACTTTTTAACGCCTCATAATTTCTCATATTTAATTTCTTAATCAAAAAGGTATTTATTTTATGTAACAAATAAAAATGATTTAAAATATAAAGTACAATAATAATAGAATAAAAAATTAGTTCCGCTAAATTCCGTGGGACCTCTTTCGTGAAAAGGACTCTAAGTAAGCGTACCTACGTAAATTAAAATTGAATACTGGTTATTTTTGAAGATAGTGCACTGGCAACACTGTGCGCATCCATGGTGAGAAGGGATTCATTTTGCCGCGCTTTTGGAAAGCGGATGAAAATTTTTGCTTTCTTGGATAATAATTTTGCAATACGTGCTAAACGCGTATTAATAGTGAGTTTAATAAATGTTGAGTGTTTGTGAATGTGATTTACTGTCGAAAAATGGAAAAAAGTTCAACAGTCAGTCTGCTATTTTCAAGAATCGTCACAAAATGAATCGATGTGATTCGATAAACGCCCACTCTTTATCGAATAAACAATGAACTTAAAATTTATAAAGATTTCGACTGAAGGAGTTGTATCCATGGTCAGAATAAATTAATAAATAACCATGGTGAGAAGGATTCATTTTGCCGCGCTTTTGGAAAGCGGATGAATTTTTTTGTGTTCTTGGATAATAATTTTGCAATAAGTGCTAAACGCGTATTAATAGTGGGTTTAATAAACGTTGAGTGTTTGTGAATGTGATTTACTGTCGAAGAATGGAAAAAAGTTCAACAGTCTGCTATTTTCAAGAATCGTCACAAAATGAATCGATGTGATTCGATAAACGCCCACTCTTTATCGTATTTTGGAGGGAATATCCTCCAATAAACAATGAACTAAAATTATAATAAAGTTTTCGACTGAAGGACTTGTATCCATGGTCAGAATAAATTAATAAACCCATGGTGAGAATAATTTAAAAAAAAACTTTTAGCATTGAGTTATTTCCTCGCTGAGGGGGGATGAAAAATTATGTGTCACACTCGAGTGCAAAGATTTTTGACCTTGTGCTCTTTTGATTCCCTCGCTAACGCTCAGGATTCTAATTAATAAATCACTCGCTACGCTCGTGATTTAATTTTAGTATCCTTCGCTAGCTCGGTCATACAAACTGGGCACGCGGTAAAAAAGCAACTTTGCACTCTTGTATAACAAATAACTAATACACTCGTACTACGTATTGCAGTTTTTGCTAATGTGACTTTGTTCTACGGATAAGATAACTATGTATGTATGTATATAGTCGCTATTTTGCATCAGTATATTTTAGTATTAGTATAGGTATAATGAAGCTGCTTTGAAATACCATTCTGTTAAGCAATTTTGCCATTACTACTTCGAAAAATAGGTAAAATTTTTAGAACATTCTGTAAGAGAATTTTTAAGAAATTTCAAATGTTGCCTTTTAGGTTGGTTGGCTATATTATAATGTAACCTTACATCTTTCTTCAATTGGGATGTTGACTATTTTTTTTTTGTCTATAATGTAGATTATTGATTTTATTTGGAAATCTGATAAAAACGTGAGAGATACAACGCACTAAAGTTGCTTGATCGTGACGTCACACCACTCAATCTAGTACATTTTTGTTTAGTGGTGTGACGTCACGCGTGTCAACACAGAATCTTATAAGCGTTATATCTCAGTTATTTTTTATTTTATCTGCAAGAAAAAAATACGTGTCAAATATTTTTTTAATATTAAAATACGGACTAATTGTATTTTAAAAAATTTGACCTTGTCAACACGCCTATTAACACACATACATACATACATATTAGTACACATTAGTATTACATATTAGTATTTCACCTGGTAATATTGTTTTATGTTATATTTTTTGCTCTTTTCTCGTTTATTTTTTTTTCAATGTGCCTGTGTCTCTATGCTTAATTAAAGTTTTTCTTTCTTTCTTTCTATTATATTAACTCGAAAAAGGGAAACGACGAACTTGAGTTCAAACACAGCGTTCATTTCACCAATTAGACGTATAGATGAGGCTCAAAAGGCCAACACAAAGCACACAAATAAAGTTAGATATCGATCAGGCCGCGTATGTGAGTTTTGGATTAATTTTGCTTGATTCTCTCTCAACTTCCCAATTTTTCGGCGAACAATTTTCTAAACTAATTCTGGAATTTTTTTAAACGTGAAAAGCTTTTAGCTTTAGTATACCTATATTTATTTTATTTTTTATTCACTAGTAGAGCTTTTGACAACCGTCTGATTTAAAACTTCTTTTAAAGAGAAATCACTGCAAATCAATGACTACGAGGATAAGATATTGTAGGGATAAGAGCTTTATTGTTATAGTAAAAATACTGACTGACAAACTTCAAGTATCAAATAATCATCATCATCTCGTATTCATCCACTGCTGGACATTAGCGTCTCCTAATACGCGCCACTGAGCCCGGTCCTCAACTCTTTTCATCCAGTTTCTGCCAGCCATCTTCTTCAGGTTGTCACTCCACCTGATCGCAGGACGTCCTACACTACGTTTACCTAAACGTGGTCTCCACTCCAAAACTCGTCTATCCGAGCGTTTGTCGGTTCTGCGCACGGTGTGTCCAGCCCACCGCCACTTTAGCTTGCACATTCTTTAGGCTATGTCGGTAACTTTGGTTCTCTGTCGAATAACCTCATTACAAATCATATCCTTCAGAGAAACTCCAAGCATCAAATAATATTACCAGGTAATTAATAATTATTAATTCCTAGAATAATTACCAACTTAGAGGAAAATCAAGCTAATCCTTAACAACGCTCTGCACCTAAAGTATTTTTGTTCTTTATCGAGTCATGTTTAGATAGACACAGTGGACTCAAGACGACCAGTCTTAAATTGCAGATCGAATTGATTGTCAGTGCTGATATTGAGAAGCACAAAGATAAGATGAATGTGGCTGGTCGTTAGTCTTAGAGTTAGGCTAAACTAAAATAGGCGCACTACTAATGTCGTTGTTATGATTTTTAAAGTTTATCAACTTTGCGATTTATTTTTGTTGTAGGCGAATTTCGGTGTATTTTTGTTGTTCACAGACTCTATTCGCTATATATTTTTTCGCGGCGGTTTTTGTCGCAGTTTTTGTAGTCTTTGCCTTAAAGTCAAAACGACGTTTTCTTAAAAATAGAGTACCTATCCAGATTCCAGGTAAAAGCCATCCACATTTTCCAATAGGAGACTCCTATAAAAAGTTGAACAATAGTTACATAACAGCGTCTAACAATAAATCTATAACTCAGCTCAAAGCTCAGCCGTACGGACCAGTTGCGAACTAATAAAAAACTTTTTATTATGTATTCTATATGATAAATAACTAACAGATAAAGTTACAAATTGTCTCTCGACTTGGAACCTTGCAAAGCGTAATTGGATAGTAAAAAGGTTCCAGTTTCACTAAAAAACCTTTATGAGACACAAAACCTTAAAATGTTTTAGCTTAGCAAGAATCCATATATTAAATTCCTTGCCTGGGATGAGAGAAATAATAAAGGCTTAGGTAAGAAGCCTTAACTCCCTTAATTCAGCTCTTAAAATAAAATTCAACAAAAAAACTTGCACATAAAGAAATGAATTTATGCTGAGATTAATGTCTGAAAATAAAATTAATAATGCGTAAAGATATTCGTTCTTTAAGAAATGTTTAGCTCATAATTGCAAAGAGATTTTAAACATGTCAAATACGTTAACAGCTCTTTAACGTTACAGAATAAATTCAATATCAATAATTCGTTATATTGGAAAAATTGTTACTAAAATTCTAAAAAGCGAAAAAATCTGAAAATTTCGTTGTAAAATCAGAGCGTATAAAGCCTATTGGAGTCGGATCGAGCGAATCCGCCAGAATAGTGTCGTAATGGAGAGACTCGACGTGAAAAGAAACGCTCTGGATGCAGCCAATCAATCTACATTTACAATCATATGAGTATCGACCCCGACGCGACGGCTGTTACGACCGACACGTCTTGATACTTTATGAAACTTTCTTACTAATCGAAATAAATGCGAGAGGATTGATACTTCTTGACGGCTATACGATTGAACCTATTAAGCTAACATTTGCTACATTTTAGGTGGCTATAGAAAAAAAGGAGGAAGAACTTTATGAAGAGGTTTTCAAGATGATTTCGGTTGTGTCCCGTAGTCTTACCTACTGAAACGTAACCTAGATCCCCAATGTATCAAATGTTACATCTTTACCTAAAGATGATCTGTTGATAGGAAAAACTTATATGCATCAAATTGAAAATGTTTTTTCATTTCTAAACTACACAAAAATCAAACACGATAAGAAAAATTTTAATCACATTATTTATACAAACATTGTTATTATAGGTATGCGAAAGTATGGATGTATATGTAAGAATGTGTATTCGTTAACTCTTCATGCTTTAACGGCAAAGCCAATTGAGCTGAAATTTGTAATATAGGTAGATTATTCCCTGAAATGACGTTATACTAACTATCCACAACCAAAATAAAATGCACGTAAAATATTATATTCATAAGTATCAAAACAAGTTCGTCGCAGTATTAAGCTCGTCAATCGAATCGTTTCTCTGACGAATAGTTTATAAAAGACTTCATTTGATATATGCAGAGGGTTCCAAATATCGGGTGGAACAGACAGACTTTACTACTACCAGTCAAATATCTTGATTTTCAGCTAGAAATAAAGAATAAAGAAACTTTCTATTTTATTATTGCAACAGTCACATAAAATTCTTGCTAATATAACAATACTTCTAACGTAATTTTGAAGGCAATTAATTATAATCGAAGCACTCTAAAATTTATTCGAAGACATAAACTGAAAAATTAGGTACTTACATTTTTATTTTTATTATTAGGGTGATAAATTTCTTTCAAAATTTTGTAAATAAGAGCAGTGACAATAATTTCAAAGACTTTTTCAGAAAATGTTCCCTTAGGTATTTCATTAATACACAGCTGTAGTAATAAACATGTGGCTACTTGTTTATTACTAGATATAAGTATAATTATTTTTATATATTGGGTCATCGGGTCTGATGATACGACAAATAAGTTATTAGAGTGAACTAAAGTAAATAATAGTATTTCCAATAAACGTCCAACTGTCATAATTTGTTATAATTATTATGTGTCGTTAATAGAGCGCTCTGATTAAAATAAATCTGTTTTATTAAGTGGATCTTTTCGAGGTAGGGCATTGCCTTTTCTGTTATCTCTACCACTGATTACTTACTGTTTATATAATAATTGAAATAATTAAAGCAAAAATAATGATATATGTTTGATTGGATATGTGTTTGTCACCTTTTTTCATTTAAACATATTGTGATTTAGAAGAAAGAAAGAAAGAAAAAGTATTTATTTACAGCAACACATATTGATATAATTTACCATAAAATGGGTGTACAAAACTAGGGTGAAGTGTCGATGCAAATGTACATTACTGCGTTTGTTATTTAACTCATATGAATGAGGAGGTTTAAGCAAGTAATGAACGCATGTTTGTCTATAGATTCTAGTGTTTTACATGTGGGTGAGCGATAGCCAATGGGCCTGCTGGGATCACAGTCGTTGTGGAAAAACGAACAATAACGACTGTCAGTACATAGTGGTGTAGTAGTGTGTGGCATAGTAGTGTAGTGTGTGTGTAGTGTATCTCAGTACATTTCTTTCGTACTTTTTCTTGTTATATTAATTACCTTATCAAAACTAACGGACTGCAAATACTTGCTTCGACAAGGTGCAACGCAGAGTTATATCTGCAGAGTCTATTAGACCGCCGGGTGGCGTGAATTTATCCAGAGGTAGACAATTATTTAAGTCGAACTCACAAATTAGAACGGAATTAACACTATGTGTTAATAATTATAATGAACTAGTGGACCCGCGCGCACTTCGTTGGGCCTTAGAGAAAATGATCAGTGTAGGTATCTCTACTATATTATGCGTGTTTATGAATTTTTATATGTAGCGTTATGAAATATACGACGTATAATTAAAAATATATATATAAATAATAAATGATTTATTCTGCAAACCACATACATACATGTCGTAAACCTTCCTCTTGAATCACTCTCTCTATACCCCGCATCAAAATCCCTTGCGTAGTTTTAAAGAGCAGCATACATAAGGACAGACAGAAAGGCTACTTCATTTTATACTATGTAGTGAAGTGATATCCGCAAAGTAATGCCTAATTCCATAATTAAAAAGTGAATTCGAATCCAAAGGTAAATGTTATCTTCATTACCTTATCAAAACTTGCCGACAAGGTGCAACGTGGAGTTATTCCTGCAGAGTCTATCAAACCGGCGGGTGGCGTGAAATTATCTAGCCAAGTGCAAGATCGTAGATTAAGTGATGTCGAACTAGGGTGAGAAGCTCAGCATATACGGACGGATCGAGTGATATCGATGCAGTATGTAAATCTATTCGGCCAATGTTCGTGGTCTGGATGAGATCGATCTGAGCGATAAGGTTGCTCATTATTGGCATATGTTAGCTAATTTTAAGTTTAAAGTGATACTTTTATTAGATTGGTAATAAAGATTTTTTTTATATTATACTCGTATGATTTAATATTTGAATGATCGAACCCCAGCTACTAAACATTATAATAAGCACGTGTGGGTACTGTACCTGTCGCTGTCGTTTGTTCCAGATTTCTACGAGTATTAAATGTACAGATATAGCAAATCTACAGATATTGGCATCTTTATCATAAGCATCATCATAAGGGCTATGGAGGAAGGCTTATGTCCAGCAGTGAACGAACGTAGGGTGATGATGACAGATAATTTAATGAATTTTATATGAATTAATCATATAAAATTGCAGCCGTAGTTTGCGCTAACCTTTACTTACGAGTACTCCAATTAACGCATCACATCGACCGTGTATGGCTGACTTAAGTTTCAAAGCTTCTAGGAACAGACGTGCAGATCGATTGTCCCACTTCATGGAAATAAAATGGGTGACCTCGAGCTAAATCGTTGCTAAAATAAGAATGTCTTGTCCTTGGCACTAAAGCCTTTATAGGGTAACGCTGGCTGAAGATAAGATACCGTGCGACGCTCATAAGTTGGCGGTGGCATTTTAAGGAATGAACACTCTACTGGCATCTTATACTATATACATACATTATATAATCACGCCTGGTTCCTGCTGGGGTAGGCAGAGACTATTTGCCGCAGATAAGTGCTTCGGCGTACCCGCTGCCCCGGCATTATGGCGTCCCGCAAGGAAACCTCCAGGTTTTTAGTGAATATCCCCGCCGCGCCCATCTTCGGCAGCGGAGTCCCACATACCGCCCCGCGCCCCTCGGCGTGGGGTGATGATGCCTTACGCATTTTTCCTGGGTCAAAAAAAAGGCTGAGACTATTTCCCTCGACTTGGTACAATCCTAATACACCTCTTTCGCTTCCTCAACTTTCAACACATTCTTTATACACACGCTCGCTGTTTCTTAGTATTCTTGATCTGGCCTTTCCCTAGAACATCATTAATTTGGTCAAGGAAAAATAATAATAATAATTGGGGTTTATACTCCAACAGAACAGGTTTCCCTAATTACACTGTCAGAGTCAAATCACAATTTATAGGTTGTGTGGCTAACCTATATGTTGCAGTTTCAGGTCGCCGAGATTACTGCAGGGCCTGCAATATGACCTAACGACTGCCTCCTACATATCTTATAGGAAACAGCCGGGACCCACAGTTTTACGTGCCTTCCGAAACACGGTAGCGTCCAGGCGAAAATCTTTGCCACACTGAGATTTGAACCCAGTACCTCCGGCTTACAAACCAGACGTATGACCACTGGGCCACGGACGAAAGTACGCCTAGGTAGGTACTACTAATGCTACATTGCTAAGATTTACCGCAATGTTGTGCATCAGTTAAAAAAAAAAACATCAAAGTTGTAAAATACAAACAAACACACATATCTCTTCTCTTGTAAACATACCCAGTCAAGTACACAGGTCTATCATCTACTTACCAAAGACTAAAGAAAAAAATACTAGATTATCCTTACTTTGTCCAGATACCCTAATTCCACGTTAATACTGTGTCACAAAACTATTAATCCAGCCAATACGTTCATTAATCCAGTATCTAAACTGATATCAAGATTCGCCTCACGCCTCCCCTACACTCTGCCGGTTGTAATTCAGCACCATTGACTAACGGATTGCCCAAGACGTAGATTACATTGATCACATTTAACGGTAATAAAAGAAAACTAAATTCTTAACTTCAACTTTGCATTACTTTATATCCTTTATTCAAATAAGAATACATAACTCTTTATGAAAACACCACAGCATATATTTTTTCAAAAACTTAGAAATAAGGTTAAAATGTATATCGTAATTATAAAGTCACAAAATTATAATAAAGAACGTAATCAATCGCAAACAAACATTTTTTACATGTAACTAACTCACAATAGTTTTTTTATTGCCTGGCGAGGCGTCAATTCATCTTTTTATCATTCTTTGGATCAAACCGCAAACTAAGTATTTCTTTGTTATTTGCATGCTAAACTCGGCGGGAGGCGCGCTCCATAATGCAACACGGACAGTTGCTACCGGGTAAAAAATACCACAGTGGAATTATTGTGAAATGGGGATTTATAATTAATATTTAAATTAAACAAATGTTTATGTTATATTTGAACATGTTTCTAATGAAATTATGTGAAAATGAAGTCATTATTTGTAAATTTAATTATTTTCCTTTTATAATGAAAACACTGCATGGAATTTAATGCTTTTTGTTCTTGGCTTTTAAAAAACACCAATAAAACTCTAAAATTAATGCTAAAATTTAAAATAAGAGATCAATATTAAATGAACATAATATATTCTTACTAACAATGATAATTGCGACATATATTAATTTGGCAATTTTTTGAAATAAAAATTTAAAAAAGTATACACAAAAAATAATCATGGTTCTTGTATGATTTTTGTGTTAAAAATTTTAAAACTTTACTTATTGAGCACATTCCTTAACATTTTATATTTTAAAGGCATATATTAATACAATGTGTTAATTTTTTGATTCATTTTCTTATATTTTTCCACAATAATTCCACTGTGGTATTTTTTACCCGGTAGCGACACTCCGTGTTGCACCTTCGAATGGTATATGTATTTTCTGCTTCAATAATTATTTAAAGCGGTAACTCTTTTCTTAATTTTCATTAATGGTAGAAATAAGGCATATTCATAGTATAAAACATCAAAAAACTAAACATGGACACATTAAAATAATATGACACAAACAGGCGCTACTGGGTAAAAACCACTCATAAGGACTTTGTATGTCTGTTGAAGCTAAACGAAACGCCCAAAAACGCTGTTTATTGACTATGGTGGACTGCCATACATTTTTCTAAAGAGGTATTTCGGAAGAGGCATCGCTGAAAATTAAGCAGGAAAATAAATATATACGAATTTATGCACTATATGGTAAATTTTACCCGGTAGCGCCTCCTCGCGTGTTAAAGCAGACATTTATTTTAGAAGAAAAAGTTGTGTTATAACTATTTACTGACTATTTTAGTGACTTAATATTTTTTTTATTATTGAAAACACGAACTTCAAACGTTTATTCATATTAAAAGTATGACTGATGTATGTCTGTTTTACTGAATCTAACTAAAAACCATCAAAGTGGTTCAATATTTTCAAGTTTTAACTTCAAAGTCTATTGATACAATATCATTGTTCAGTAGGATCAAATTAACGTGTCGTACCTCTCTCGTTTTTCTTAGGAAACTTGTGTTTTAGCTCGCAGATAACTTTGTTAATTAAATTTTGCATTTTTTTCTCGTGCCATAGAAGGCTCCACCTGAGTGGAATTTATACTTCGCGAACTGCATCGGAGAATTAAAAATACAAGGTATTGAGATGAAATGCGAAGCTGTAGCCTTTGGTTTTACGAGTTTTGATACCGTTATTGGAGTGTAATTCTGCTCTATATTTTACTGGATCAGAATTATCAATTACAATATCTACTTAAACTTAAAATCTTAGGAGGATTAGGAGTTAACATTTACGTAAACTAAATTGATTAAATAGTATTAAATTCATTCTTTTTACACAAAATATACTTTTAATTTTTTATTATTATGAATATACATTATATTTATTAGATAATATGTAATGCACTCTTGAAGTGCAACTTTGGAATAATACATCCATATATTACTTTTAGTGAGTAAACCGGACCACACAGCTGGTTTTACACAGATACAATACATATATTAAACTAAAGTGTCTGTATGTGCCACGTCATTTAAGTACCACAACTGAAAATATTGAGCTTTGGTACGTAGGTAGCTTAGACCCTGAAATAATACATATAGAGTACTTTCAGCGGGTAAAACGGCAGGGCTCGGCTAGTTTTAGATGTATCCATATTCATCTAAATTCCGAGACATGCGGTCGAAGCTCCACAATCTAATCAAGTTTGGGCGAGGATCACAAAGATCCTTCGACCAAGAAAGTCAGCGAATGCGAAACCTCAGGTCAATGAGCAGCCCTTAGTGTTAACAGACTTGAACTTTGGATACACTTCAAAGTGATTCATTGTATCAACACTGTATTTACTTAATATACAGTAAATATAAAGTTATTATATCAAAAAAGCTTACGCAATTTCACAAATTGTCCGTATACCTCCTCCTAACAAGGCACGTACATATATGGTTCAAGTTTTTTAATCAGCTAAATCCAGTTTTCTTTTACATAATTCTATAATCTATTTAAAAGAATAATGATAAAAACATGTATTTTTCAACAGCTTATATTCAGCGAAGTCAAAATTTAAAACATCCCTTCCAACGAGCAAGAAGCCGGGCCTACGGCCATTCGGCAGACAAAAGGAGGCATCGATATCACGGCACGCGAGCCCTCGCGCGCCTTTGACAATAAAATTCGGCAATAAATAATAAATGTGGACCGTTAACGTTTTATCGCAATATTATATGGAATAATTTATGTACAAACTCTTTGAGAAAATACGGTTAAGTTTATCCCCCACTGTGCGTGGATTGGCTGAAATGTGTGAAAATGGAATATATATATATATAAATAGGTTAGGTACTTTATTAATGGCCAAGGTGACATAGCACTCAGCTATGACCTAGAGACGCACCTTTTTGTCCTGAAATATATAAGTTCGAAAGACACTGCCCACGACAAAAACTATAAGATAAGTTGCCCTGTAAAATGTCATAATATAATATCTGATGATTTCTCTTTATTAAATACCAAACTACTTATGACTAGAAGAATGAAGCGGCCCTGGCTTAACATCGTGAGGGACGGTAATATGAGAGCCAATGAACTCAACATGCTCAAAGTGGAGAGAAAAAAGTCGGAAAGCAAACCATGGTTATTGGCTAATAGCCGGCATACTCGTATACCCTAGGAAGAAGAAACCTAAGACTAAAGTTTATTGGTGATCGCATTTCATAAAGAATAGGATCAGACAAACTCGTAGATGAATTATTATAGAATTTAATGTAAACAAATTTTAAAAATTGTATGCCTTATGTTGCCGCCTATCCCTATCTATGAAAGCAAATTTATAAATCATTATTTACACTAATTATTCAGTTTTCAATTCTAAACTCCGAACTTTATTCGCCGTGCCTAATACTGGCATGCTGAAATCGCGCAGCGTTTTTGAATATTAATGCAATGATCCCTTCGCAAACGTTTCATCTGGTGGACAGAGTTTCAATTAAAAATAACATGATTGTTTGACGTTATAATGTGAGTTTTGGATTCAATTTGGCTTTCATCTCTGTGTTTGCGGAGCGGTGAATTAGGCGAAGCAATTAATTTATTTGCTGAATTATTATTTTAAGTGTTCGATATCAGCAAATATGGTTATTGGTTATAGCAATTATGGGCATAGTGAATCGCGTGTTCGTCGTTCGTAGGTACCATATAATAAATAAGGTTTCTTTTCTATTGTTTAAAACAACTTTGCTTATTATTATTAGATATTATATACCTATTACTAGCTGAGACTTGCAACTTCATGAGCATCTGATGAAAAATACTCAAAGCCGTATCGAAGAAATCAATGTGACACGAGGGTTATTTTGCAATTTGTGGATCTAATTATCATATTGGTAATTTAAAGGTGGTGGTAATTCAATTCAATTCAAAGCATTTATTTCGATAAAAAATCATATTCAGCACAATTCAATTCATAACAAATAAAATATATAAAGGAAAAGCCAAAGTCAAGAATTACAAAATTTTAAAATAAATAAATATGTCTTAAATCCAATTAATTATATACATGTCAAAGATAAGAAAAATTCAAATTTTAAATAAATACAAATGTCCAATAGTCGTTATTTGATTTCCAATTTTTTTTAATGTCCATTAAAGATATATTTATATATTTTTATTTTACATTATATTTTACCACAGGGGAGTGCAATCATCAGCCAATACCTAACTATAGGACAGTCAGTCCTCCACAGAATGGTATTTAGGAGACCATTCGAGCTGTCCCGTATACGAGACATCAGAGATGCTGCCCGCTTCCGTACAATTGTTTGAAAACAATCAACACCTGCCAAGGCGAACATCCCTGAAGCACTGCAAAAACGAGGCAGGCCCAAAAGCATCCTAAATCCATTATTATACTGGATACGAAGGGCATTAACAGCTTTTTGTGTAAAATTGGTCCACAGGCTGCATGTGTAAAATGTCTGACAGTAAGCCTTAAAAAGTGCAATTTTAACCTCATCAGTACACCGAGCAAACCTCCGCACCAACATATTACACCTCAATGCCAACGCCCTCCGCTCCCTGTCAATGTCCATATCATCTGAGAGGTCCTCTGTGACCCAATGTCCCAAGTACTTAAATTTTGTGACTCTACTAATAGGCGCATCTCCAATCTTTATTGTAGGTACATATTTAGGTGCCTTTCTGCCTGCTTTAAAAACTAGTAGTTCACTCTTTTTGGAATTGTACCTAAGTCCATGTGTCACAGAATACCTATCACATATGTTTAACAAGAAATAAATAAAATAAATATGGTAATGTGTGTGCTAAATATTTGAAATTTTACATACCTTAATATTAAGACCAATGAAGCATTACTAAGGAAATAATATTACCTATATAATATTTTTTATAATAAATTAAACTGTGGTAAAATGGCTAAAATATAGCAGCTACAGCGATATAAATTATAATTACACGATAAAATAAATAAAATTCGTGCTCTTTTTCAAATTGAATACCCCTAACGCCATCTATCGATCTCAGTCGACATTACAAAACTGCGCCTCCTACAAACAGTATCCCATTCCCGTATCTGAACTAACACAGATACACAGTAACAACCACTGATGTGATTATTTAATCCCCAATTCCCGAGACGAGATGCAACTAAGGGATCGTATCTGGTCATAAAAATAAATTACAATGTTAAATTTTGCACACCCTAATCGCGAGGGATTCGACGATTTGTTCCGGTGTGTCGTTGATTTTTATTAACGCTGATGCGTATGCTAATATGATATAATTTATTCGATCTTATATTGAAAATTTATTAGGTATATTGAAAGTTTATAACCTTCTAAATCGATTATCATGTCATTTATACAAGGAGTGTCCAGGGACTAAAAATATACCTACGCAAAAAGCGTGATCAAAATAAGTGTTAAAATCAGACATTGTAACAAAGTCCAAAAAGAATACTATAAAATAATGTTTATGATAAAAAATAAACGGTGTTGTTTTGGCCCTTATTTTCCTACTATATGCCGTATAGGTACTACTATTTTAATTATTTAATAATGAGTAATCATCTTGGTAGGATTAATTACCTATTAGGATTAGGTATTATAAAATGTAAGAGTTTGTATGAATCTCTGATACTGCTTCAAACCTTACTGACTGAACTCATTGAGCTAAAATTTGGTATAATGGCAGCTTGCACTAACCTTGAAATAAAACATTGCTAGTTTATTGAACAAGAATGAAATTTCTCTAATAAATAATATTCAATCACATCTGTTCTGATACATTATATTAGTACTCAATGTCAATAGAGCTCAATTTATCAAAAGGCGCAAAGTATATTGATCCTGGCAACATGCTCAATTTGGACCAGTTCTATTCAACAATCAAACAAAACTAACCAAACCGGAGACACGTCACACTGAAGTAGGTATTCATCCGCTGACCGTGTTCAATATACTAAAGAGCAAACGTCAATAGAATTCCAGGCTGGCCACGTAAAGGCCGTGTCCTTAACAACGTCACGTGTCCAGTGAAGGCAGACCCCTCATATCACATAACCGAACTCCTATTTCAAACAACCGTCTCCCCTGAGGGAGGGACGACAGCTCAACTACAAATGGTGAAGCCAGGTGTAAATGTAGTGTTGAATTTCACGAATAATTCCACTCCCGACACCACTTTAGTGCCATTTCACCGAATGAAGGAATTTATTTGAGAATGCATAATAATATGAGTTTCAAGTTGTTGTGTCGTTGTTGCATTGCTAATTACAAGTCAGATGTCTGAAGTCTTAATCATTAAAGTTCAGAATAAAAACAAATAAGTACCTAGGGGTTTTAGTGTCTTGTATAAAATGGAACGTATCAAATAGAGCTTTCAAGGCTAGGCTGCTAGGCTCGTAAAAAATAATTATGAAACAAAAAGTGACCACACCCTGGACCACTTGAGTAAGTCTCTAGAATTTCACTTCTGTGGTCAGGTGTGTCTTGACGCATCAGAATTATTTTCTCATCGATGTCGACGCAAGACACTAATGTGTTTTTAGCCATACTAAACGTTTGAAACACCTATTCATGAAACACCTAGCATCATCAATGGCATCAAAAATCTGGTAGCACCCGGTGCCACTTTAACGGAATATTCGGCGAACACCTATAATATCTTCAAAAGAATCTATAACAAGGTATAATAATATGCTTTTAATAAAGATAGAGCTTCGCTTTCAAAGAAGCCATATTTTAGAATTCAAGACTTTTATATAATAAAATCTATTCTTTTTCTTTTCGAAAATGCTTCTAGTCGAAAATTAAATCTATTGAAATCATGTCTACCACATTAATGCCATCTAAGCTAAAATAACTGCAAAATAGGCTAAATTTACCAAGCTAGATAGGTGAAATTTAACAAAGCACCTAAGAATAATAAGTTGGCTCACAGTCTACATGATCTACATGAATAATTCATTTAATAAAAACAGAAAGATATACGAGCTGGATTGGCGACACGTCGTATTAAAGTAATGTAACAATTACATTACTCCAGACCACATTACAATTAGTAGTTTACAGTAACTTTTGAGATAAAATGAACAATGGTTAATGAACTTAAGTAGAATACCTAAATTTATACGTGTGACGGCGCTGGTATCTACGTTTTAGAACATTTTATTATCTTCTCTTTAAGGCACATCATTAGTTTAACTTTTTTCCCACATTTTAATATTATCGTATACTTAGGTTATGAAAATTTGGAAGGTGTTCTTGAGAAGATGTTCTGAGAATGACAAGCTTCAACCTAAAAGAGCTTGCTTATTATGTCTATGTTGACTGAATACTTTTACACTAAACGATTCGTGAATATTTAGATTCATCTTTGACATCGTCATCATCAGCATTTGATTCATCTTTTTTTTTTGACTGAATACCTTAGTCAGAGCTTATTTATTATCATTATAATATTGTCTACATTAAATTTAAACTTATAAGATACCTACTTAAGTAATTTGTATACAATACTAGCTGCGCCTAGCGTTTTACCCGATGTACCGTATGTAGCCTATGTGTTATTCCAGGGTCAGCTATCTCTATACCAAATTTCAGCTCAACCGGCCCGTTTAGACGTGAAGAAGGAACAAACATACACACTCACTCACAAACTTTCGCATTAATATATGTGATGTGATAAATAAAACCTACATGTACATTGCGTTGCAGACAAGACACCTGCATGTAAATTGAGCTTACTGTCCGTGGCTTTCTTGATGGTCCTCGTGAAACCCTTCAGAAGGAAATTGAATAAAGTCTGTCCCAGGAGGGAATGCCCTTGGTATTTCGTATTGCAGGGTCATATCGGTGGTAGTTTTATGTAAGTTGGCCTTCAATTTCTGTTATTATGACTGGCCTTGTCCCAATCAACCACTTACATATTAAAAATAAACAATATTTATATTTTACAACTATTAAAAACTGCCACTACCCATATTCTTTCCTTACTTTTCTTATTTGTCTTCACTTTACTAACACCATATGCTTTACATAATAAGGTTTAAAATTTATAGCAGTAGAGCTAATTCCTATGGCAAAAAAGTTTAGCATACATACTTGTACTTATATAACTTCTGCCAAAAATCAACTACGCAGCTCAATTCAAATATTCTCACGTGAGTTCCACACAAAGTAATTCAGAAACTTCCACAAGCGTTCAATACTCAGCCCAAATTAGCCCTATTTCATCTGAGCAAAATGGAATTTATGGATACTTTATAAGAAGAAACCACGCCTCTGTTACCGCAATATGCTAACTCACATACCACTGAGTAATGACTATAAGGAACAGCCTCCTTCGACAAAGGGCCTATTATGTCAAAAACAAACTCGGGAAACCTTTGCCGGTATAAAACTAGTACATAAACTTCTGAGATATTCATAAAGATTATACAGTAGCATAGTTTTATCATCATGACAAAGAAAAGGGTCAAATTGTAAATTACCTTATATTTAAAAAGATAGAACAATGCAAATGTACCTACTAGATATCTTTCTTTTATTTGTGAAAATTATCTCGCTATACTCGACTCTTATTTGCCGTAGAACACTAACTGCAGCACCTACCTCCTGAATTGTCTTAACTGTCCCAAAACCTGCACAGTTGAGAACCTTTTTGAAGCCAACGAAAGAGCTGTGGAACAGGTTCAATGGCCAAAACATCTTTATTCGAAAATCCAAAATAAAATCTACATTCTACCTTTTTTATACGAGTACCTACTATCTGGGGTGTTAAAATGAACACATTAAATTTCTTTCTAAGGTTTTTCCTCTAAAAGATATTAAGAATGACAATTATTAAGCCTCAGAATTTCTCAAATAATTGAAACTAAAATCAGAACGCATGCGAATATAGAAATCAGCCACTTTCAAATTTTACTTAGATTCTCTACTGCGACCACACGTATAGTCCTCCAATTCCCTTCATGTTTGCTGAGGGTTGCTCACTTATAAATATGCAAATGTTATCCTGCGTTTAGCGTGCCACTGCAATAATATTTATATTGAAATCGGTGGCGGTGTCCGCCCTCGATTCGTGTTTACAGATTATTTTAATATTATAGACACCCTGCACAAGAAATCAAATTGAAGGCAAGTGAAATTAAAACTATAATATAACTATATTATTATTTAACACGTAATACTTTTTAATACATGAAAAGAGAAACTAAACAAAAATAAATAAATATTTCAGGACGTTTCACACAGCGCCACCTAACCCCAAACTAAGCAACTTAATTGTATTATGGTGGTTAAGATAACGGATATAATACTTATATAAAAAGAGGCAAAAGTATTATTAATGCTGAAGATTTTTCTATCTCGTGTGATAACTATTTATTGTTTAAGAGTTATCACACGAGATGTTTTTGCGGATAGAGGATAACATTTGCACTGATCCTAATTTATAATAATTGTACGATTTTGAAACAACACATACACAGTTAATACATACACACATACTTACTTAGTTAATATAATAATTGTCTTATTGTGTATGCCTTAATACTAAGAAGTCGAAGTTGGGTTTAGACACTATTATAACTCGGAAAAGGCTGGACTAATTTTAACGGTTTTCGATTTACTAATTTTCCCATACAACTGCCCATACAACACTGATACAACTGAATGATGTTAATTTTAGTTTAATTTTTTTTTTCATAGTTTATGGAGCACATGCTGATATAAATATGGGTGATACGAAGTTTTCCGGGTGCAATAAAATTATAAAAGGTAATTCAAATAGATTCTGTGACGTCTATGCTCTTATTATACTGTTCAAACAGCCTTTTACATTCGATTGGTGGGTGCAGATTGATTTTGTTATCAATGTTCGACAACATCGTGCTAATAGGATGACCGTGTTTACATTTACCGGACCAACGGCCATCCGACCCTACGTTACATTCATTACTACTAGATTATGTCAACAGATTGTAAACCGAGTCTTGGTTAAGGGAATCCTCCCGAAATAATCTATATTCTGATTTTTTTACTTTGAATAGCTTTACATATCACTGCGGCTACAGTTGCCATATTGTGTGTAGATCAACACACCACAATAGTGTGTAGATCAACAATGAATGGTTAATCTGATTATTTTTATGTTAAAGAGTGAAAAGACGAACAAATCTGGTGTCTGATGGTAATCATATGATTGTCGATTGCCAATATCAGACAGTGTCACCCAGTGTTATGAAATAGAGAAAATTCTGCGCAGCACTGCACTGCGCCTATTACTATGAGATATAAATTGTTAAATCTGGTTATGTCCAGTAATTTTACTGTTATCATTGGTCTTCTGTCCGGAACACAGTAATGTATGCATATTGCTACTTGGTGGATAAACAACCGGTATAGAGTGTGGTCTTTCCTACTAACTTAACTTTATAGGTACGTACGTCTACGAGTACCTACTGCGTGCGTATGTTAAACATATAAGTTACTGTCTAATAAATTATACCAATTTCTGTAGGGCATGTTAGTAGGGACTTTGCAATCCATCAAATTAATGCAAAACAATGGCACCTGCACTAAAAACATACACAAATACACGGCGAAATAGTCCCTCCGCTCCGCTCCGAAATAAGCAACCGCAATATTCAACCTCATGACAAAACGGCAGCAAAAAGTTTTTGTTTAACACAAACAGTGGACATAACCCTCGTCCACAAAAGGACGAGTTATAAACCTGTCCGCAACGTCCGAGTTCTCTTATAAAAGATACAGTTCGCATCAGGACATTACCGCGTCACATTCAGCGGGACAGTGCTTTATCTTTCGCTATTTGTGACCGAGTTACGCACGCTATGTGCTTACAAGCTGTTGAGGAATAAATTGCGTAGACAGGTTACAGCTAATGAGGCTCGATTACAGATCAGATCTCGCACTGATAGGTGAAAAAGTTCTTGATATATTTGAAACAGACCAAACCTACGTAGTGCAACGAATGACAATAATATAATAATTGGCGTTCGCTCCGCACTCGCATTGATATTATGTTGGCCTTTGCTAAGTCGTCTATACAGCGCCATTAATTGCCAAAGAACCCCTTCGTTGGCCTTAGTTTATTTCAATCTGTACACAGATAATCTCTTTATTTTTTACTTTATTGCTTAAAATTAGAGAAAACCTGGCTATTGTCATATCCTGAATCACCTGTCACAACATGTAAATAATTTTGATTCTATAAACGTACAAAGTAACTGATGCGACACATCTGAACTTTTATGAAAAGCTTACATTAATCATTTTGAAAATATAATTTGTAATACTTTTAGAAACGGTTACCAGTAGAAAAGTGTATAGTAAGTACATGAAGTGAAATTATGCTAACGGTTACCATCGTTTTACTTTACATTACATTAGGTTTAAGAGATTCCCAATCCCTTTGTAAAAGCAAAACTTGGCATTGAATACATATGTCGTGAGCTGACCCACTGCTTTCCCAAAAACATTACTCCGAGATGTCACTCCCACTTTCCCTAATAAAGTAGGTGTCGTAAAAAACCACTACAATCATCATAACTAGTTCGAGCTATGGACACAATGCCCTTTAAAAATTAACGAGCTGGACACTAAACCAAGTAATTCTATGTTATGTTATAGATTCGCCGAGATTTTCATGTCGACTCTTGTGTTTTTATCACTACATTAATTTACCTGGAAGGTTTGCCTAAGACTTTTTGTTTTGATTCCAGATAAGGAGATGGACGAGATTGAAACAGAACAGAGTCGAGTGGTATATAAAAAAGCTTTTGCCCAGCTTTGGAATGTGGAAGGTCAAGCGTAAGTGGTGAAAAAAATAATAATGTTTTTATTTTTTTTTGTATAGAGACTTTAGAAACTATAAAAAACGTTATCCACATTAATTATGAAAAAAATCTTGGGTCATGCTAAGCTTAAACTTTATAGTATTTTCATAGAAAATATTGTTTGACCACGTTTAAATTGAACCCCGTTTTTCCAAACTTACCTATAGCCCGCAAGCGTAAAAATACTTAAAATGAATTCTGTCTTTTTCCAATACATTATCAACACGATTACTCTGTAAAGCGTATCATCATAGCTTCTAATATTGTAAAGATTGGGAATTTCATATTGTCCTCGAAATAGGTTTCGTTCTCAAATGCAAATTGTATTTTTAGACTAAATAATGAATAGGTTTAGATTTATCTCATATGTTCTAATGTACTTTAACTCGAAACTACATTACTTAAGTAATTTAATAGCCTTAAATATTCTGATATCTAATTTCAACGTATTTGTTTGAACAGAATAGATTCTGAGTAACCAAATATTTATGGCATAGTAAAGTAAAGAAAAACAACTATTAGTAGAAGTTGTTAAACTAAACTTTAGCAACTAGACACTACAAGTTTGGCGATTTATAATGTGCTCAATATCTTGAGATTAAAACGTGATAATATTCGTAATATTATAATTTAAATTTTAACGCCATATTTATTTAACAGAAAATATTTTTAAAACTATCGCTAGTGTTCTTCATAACTAAAACAACAAAAACGGCACAACTCACGTTTAATAGTGTCAAGAATATCTCGACCACGGACAATTACGGTGAGCGTCGGGTTCTGCAAACGTGAACTCCTGATGTAGGACATTTTAATTGTCCGAAACCATGGTCGAGATATTCTCGACAATATTAGACGTGAGTTGTGCCGTTTTCGTTGTTTTAGTTATCCATATCCATACATATAATAAGAATGGAAATTTCTCCCCTTTCATTGTGATCCTTTACTAAGATGAATTGTGAAAATACGCATATGAACAAAACGACGCGAAAAAGTCGCTTGCGCGATCTAATTCGTAAAACATTTTGTCAATTTTTCCAAGGGAAACGTAAAATAAAATGATAAAATAAATAATAATCATTTATATCGGACACATTGCCCCTAATTTACATCAAAAATTCTAAATAAAAGTAATAGAATATAAAGTAAACTCAATTCAAAAAAATATGGTGCGACAAACTGCGACAAACTAAAAATACGCCATCTATCGATGTGGCTGTAAACTAAACTTCTAATTTGGGCTAAATTTGTAAATAGTTTGTGTCACTGGTGTGGTTAAACAACACCACCGATTTGAATAAAATTTTCACTAATACGTTGCAGTTTTCTCTACTTGAAACTTAGTGTTGGTTTTAGTCAAATCGGTTCATAAATAAAAGAGTTATATCAATCTAAAGATTCGCATATAAAATGCTAATAAACAAGAAAGGTAGTCATAGGAACCGCGTAATCAAAAGACAAAACCTCATCGAGTTTGGGCTCATTTGATTCGTCTTGACGAGTACTTTGATACTATATAGTAACCAGGGTCCGATGACGGAGCTGGAAGGTGGTCATAGGAACTCGTGATTAAAAGAAAAAACCCCATCGAGTTTGGGCTCATTTGATTCGTCTTGACGAGTACTTTGATGCTATATAGTAGCCAGGGTCTGTACATAGGTAGGTATCATTTTGCACCTTATTTTTAATTTCTAAACCATGTAAAATCATCAGGAAACAAATTAGAATTCATTTAAATTAGTAAATGTAACTTATTTCTCATATGAATCAGTGCCAGCGGAAAATAATGGAACTAATCTAATGTGCGCATGATGCGTGTAAATATCAGTAATAAATATCTTTTTGCTGCTTATTTTTAATTTCTAAAACATGTAAAATCATCTGAAGATAAATAGAAAAATTCATTTAAAGTTCATTGTAAAAGTAAATTATTTTTCATACAAGCTAGCGCCACGGAAAATAATGGAACTAATGTCCTAAGAAAAAGAAATATCGTTTATTCTACAAACAGTTTTAGAAAAGAAGTCCCGCGTAACCTAGCGGAACTAAATAATAGATTTATAATTACTGTGAATACTTCATTTATTATATATTTTTTATTTGTTAGATTAATTAAATATTATGTACCTATTTAATTGAGAAATTAAATATGAGAAATTATGAATTGTTAAAAATCTGTAGATATTTTAACTTAAAATCACGCGATTGTGGCGCTCCATCTAGGGGGATCTTTTGTAAAAATCACTGTTGTCCGGAGACACACAGACATAAAATCTGTTCACACCCATTTAGGCATACATCCAGACACAAACTGTCACGTTTATAATGTTAGTAAAATTTTGCAATGATTATTATAGAACCTTTTATCTGTGTTATAGATAATCATAGGCGGATTTAGGGGGGGGGGGGGGGGGGGGGGGGGGCAAGGGGCCAAGCCCCCCCTAAAACTAAAATTATAATAAGGCGAATTTGTATTTTAGTCGAATTTCGTCGTTACACGGTCTTTTATATTATTATTATTCTACTTTTAATACCTAATATTAAAAAAGAAAGGATTTAACGTTATTTCGACGGGTATGAGATATCTTAATAATGGGTCCATATTGGCTCGCATAAAATTTTTAGTCCTAATTTAATTTGGCATAACGTTTTTCAGCCTAAACATCAAAACGCCTAAAGTTTTTAGGCATAACTTTTTTGGCCTAAATTTTTCTCCCATAATATTTTTAAGCATAATAATATTTACGCATAAAATTGTTACGCATATTGTTTTAACGCCTAAAATATCTTACCATAAAATTTTTTGGCATAATTATATTCAGCCCTAATATTTTTCGTCATAATAATATCCAGCCCTAATAATTTTCAGTATAATGATATATCCAGTCCTAATTTTTTAAGCAAAGTGATATCTTGTCATAATACTATTACCAGGATTGTAATCGGCGAAATATTATTAATACTAAAAGAAACGAATTATTAATTTCAATGTTCTAACTTAAAACCTAACCTAGCCTTCTCGCGGTTTTTTTTATAGGACGAAGTAAGAATTCGGGCAAGACGCTCTCCCGATGGTAAGAGATAACTTCTTACTTGAGAGTAATAAGATGTTAAGACTCTTCAGCCCAGTAACTTCACTAGCTACTGTACGGTTGTTTCATTTTAATCTCCTCTATACCCTACCCTCTCTCTGAATTAGAATGTGGATGGTCATTTTTGGCACTTTGTTGACCGCTGCCGTGGCACTGTGGATATTGTTCAAACCTAACCTAACCTAAATTATCCGAGTCGGTTTTGTGACAGCCAGTCTTACTGGGTGCCATAAACTACTTTCCTAAATAATTTTATTAACTTACAATAATAGTGGTATGCCTTAATATAGTTATGTAAAATTATGATTATGCCCGAGAAAGTTATGCGAAACATTTTCGGACAAATTAAATTAGGACTAACAAAATTATGCGTACTTATATTATGACATACAAATTTATGCTTTACAAATATATGCTAAAAACGTTAGGGCAACTGACAGTTATGGCAAGACATAAGTATGTCTAGATATAATTATGCCCAATTATGATTAGGCTAAAAAAAGTTATGCGAAACATTTTCGGCGAAACAAAATTAGGACAAAAAAAATTATGCGTGCGAATACGCTCCCCTTAATAATATCTGAAATTTGATAGATATAATATTATAATAAATAGTTTGAGTACGTAGGTATATATATGATAGTTTCATTTCAGAAAATTTCATTTTAGTTTTTTTTATACAACGATGTAAGAAGATGAGCAAGATGCTCTCCTGATGGTAAGAGATAACGCTGGGATTTAACAAAGGTTAAATTCTGGGTGCACTGCTGAGTCATAAAATGTTAAGATTCTTCAGCCCAGTAATTTCACTAGCCACAGTGCCCTTCTACCGAAGCACAGTAATGTCTGCACATCACTGTTCAGGCGGCAGAATAACTGACACTGTTGGGGTACTAGCCGACCTCCTGCAGAGGAAGTCTACCCACGGTAAAGAGATCACCATTAAATGACGCGGAAAAGAGTCAAGAGTAAGTGTATAATTTGATATTTTTTTTTTTTACTGTATTTAATCTTGATGTACTATATGTGTAAGTGGTAATTTATTGCCGTTCTAATTTGTACTGTGGTATAGGTATAACGATAGTTCTGGGACTTATCCCAGGACGTCTCTGAAATCTAAGTATTATTCACAAAAAATGTTTCATAATATTATTTACTAGCTTATGCTCGCGGCTTTGCCCGCACGGCAAAATCCTTTCTTAGCAGTGGTCTACGTCATGAAACCTTTCTATGTTCCAAATTTCAACCCAATCCATCTAGCGGTTGAGGCTGTACGTTATACAGATACATCAGTCACTAGCTTATTCTCATGGCTTTGCCCGCATGGACGGGTTACGTTTCATAATACCTACGGTCGTTTCAACTACGGTCGATATAACTACGGTCGATTCGCATAAGTTCATTTCACATATTGGACGACTCGCTTACAGTGCAACTCGCCTGCGGTTGATTAAACTATGGGCATGTGAACTAATGGGCGATTCGGCCAATGTTCATTTGATATATTGGTTAATTCAACTATGGACGACTCACCTACGGTTTATAAATTCTTTGCTACGCGTGTTTTAGTACAGTATTCAGGGCAAACCGAAATCTGTTGGTTAGGTTAGGTTTGAACAGTGACCACAATGCGCGAGCCGAGCGAGCGAAGCGAGCGTGCCGCGGCAGCGGCCGGCGAAGCGCCAGATATTTTTCTTATTACTGAATTATTTATCCTGTGTCATGGCATCTTCAGGCATTTTGGCATCTTCTTACATCTACCTCATCATGGCAAAGTGGCATAATAAGCTGTCTGCGCACCTACAGATAGAAATCATTCAGGTATCAAAAACAACACGTTTCTGAATTCTGTACTATAAACAAGTATTTTTTAGCTGTCATACCTGACTAGCAGCCGGAAACATGGTCTAAAAATACGTGAACCGTCCGTTAGTTCGGTCAAAAATAGGCAAATCGTCCAATAGTTTAATCAACCATAGCTCAATCGACCGTAGCTGAGTTAACCGTAGGCGAATCGTCCAATATTGATTTCAACCAATAGTTATTATGAACGTAGGCGAAACGTCCAATAGACATTTTGAATAGTAGGTGATTCGATCGTAGTTACATATTGGCAAGGTTTGCCAGCCTTTACTAATTCTACACCCATTAAGTCGCAGAAAACCCGTGAATTGAATCCCTCTTTTCCGTGGAATTGGAAATCGAATTAAATGGTCTGCATCAAATTCATTAATATTATATGAATAATTTATTGTCACGCGCTACGAAGTGCGCGCGGGTCAGCTAGTATAAAGTATAACTCTTTACTATACTCGTAAAAACTTAAACGTAAGACGTAACGAGCTAATTAATTATATGAGTACAAACACAAACTTTTATAACTTAATAAGTTTGCGTTTTGTAATTAATATAAGACCTTAATAATATATAAACTTGATAATATTTTCGAAAAAATAATAATTCAATTTAAAAAGCATGAAATTAGTTTTTGCCGTCGCTCCCACAGAGGGTATTTGCTCACACTTTTAACAATTAGTCGAGGTACGGTGTCTTCTGATGCGTTATATTTGGAATTAAAAGTTTAGTCTCGTGAAAAATGTTTTATCATAGAAGGACTATGTAGTGAGATTATTTTATTTATATAAATAAGATGCCTTTATACTAAATAGCTGCTCAATACCTACCAAATTTAATTCAATCAGTCCAGCCACGTAATAGTGCAACAGAAAACAAGTGAAATTTTAAAAAATCTTTTTGAAAACGAGCTTTTATTATTATTACCATCCAGCACCAAAGTACTCGTCAAGACGAATCAAATGAGCCCAAACTCGATGGGGTTGCGTCGTTTAATTCGTTCCTATGGCCACCTTCCAGCTCCATCATCAGATCAGCTCCATGTCATAATAATATTGCATTGTCATGCAATTTATGCATGCATGCAAAATTTCAGCTCAGTTGGACACCGGGAAGTGGGTCAAATTTAACTTGCAAGATTTGATTACAGACAGACAGATAGACAACAAACAAGTGAAAGTAAATAAAAGCTTGTAAAAAGCGTGCGAATCACAATATAATTAAAATTATTATTTTTACAGTTTAAGGACACCTTTTATTCATTATTATCCAAATATATAATACTAGCTGCGCCCAGCAGTTTTATCCGCTATAGCATATGTGTTATTCCAGGGTCTAAGCTATCTCTATACCAAATTTCAGCTCAATCTGACTGATCTATCAACGCACAGCCTAAACCGCTGGACGGATTGTGTTTAAATTAGGACCACACATAAGTTTAATGATATAGACCTCCGCTAACAAAGGATTTGTCTTCGCGGGCAAAGCCGCGAGCATAAGCTAAGTACATAATAATATTAAACGCATTCGTTACTTCATAATGTTATCTTTTATAAAATCTAGTTCATAGTGAATCAGTTATTATTAAACGCGCTGTAAACTAATTTACAAAGGTACATTTAAATAGTGTATTTGAAATACAATGTTCAAAGGACATAAATGACACACAACACAAGTACTTATGGATCACCTTCAAAGTCCTTATTCGTGTTACTATAATTAAAAGACATTATTTAGCTATAATGTCAGGTCTAGACCGTAAAAATGAGTTAAGATACCAAAACCACCTGTGCCTGTAGCTAACGACTACAGCCGAAAGGCGTTAATGTGTTTGAGATATTAAGTATGTTTTAAGTGTGCATTATGATATTTTAATTACTTTTTTATTAACCGCGTTACAATTCTCAGAATCTTTTTATTATTTTTTATGAAGAAATGATTTACTCGAAGACTCAATTTTTGTATGGTTATTGAAATTACATATTATCTAGACTCGCAAAGGCCAAAACTGTGCGATCTAAACTCTTCTCGAGTGATATAAATGGACTGAAGATGTATGTATGTATACGTATGAATTGGTGAGAAACGACCGTCCAGATCCTTGTACAACACTGAAATAATATAAGGATATAGAAGGAGACCACCAACCTTTAAATCCACGGTATCTCGAGCAGTAGCAGACTCAGTCCAGCACGGTGGTCCGGTTGGGGTGTAGCGTTCGGGGCACTATGGAGAAAAGACAGAAAAATTTTGATCAAAAAATTTAAATTTTAAATTTGTGTTTTTTTTTATTTTATCATATAAGACATCCAAAAATAAGACAAAAATTATCCGGGTCATTTTTTCCTCCGCCCAGCCGAATTTCGAGGAAACGTTGCCAAAGATAAATCGTTGTGAAGGGAATCAGGACTTTGAATATTTTACATGTTTTTTCGTATTCCGGCAACAGTATTTTTTTATCACGGGATTGTGTTAAGAACATCACCAGGACTGACGTTTGTATGGGTCATATTGACCTTGACTCAAAGGTCACTGACCTTGAACCAAAATAAGAGAAATTAGTCCAAATACAAAGGTCACTGACCTTTGGGTCAAATCAGTGACATTATAATATAGGTACGACGACGAGCGAAGCGAGGAGGAGTGTTAGGTTTTACTTATGAGCAACGCGCGAGCCGAGCGAGCGAAGCGAGCGTGCCGCGGCAGCGGCCGGCGAAGCGCCAGAAAAAGAGTGTAAACGAGGTTACTGATTGGTCTACATAGGTATGTGTCATGTAATTATAATATAGGTACCTTTTTTTCATAGCGCCCCGAAGGCTACACACCGACCGGTGGTCCACGTTGGCCAACAACTGCACTCAAACAATAAATATCCAAATATTCACAAACACCCTCGTCATGGATTAGAGAGGTTCAAGAAAAAACATCACTCACGCGCGGCGACGGCGCAGTAGAATTCGGCAGTTCGAGAACGATGCACTGCATAGAATTTTGGCACGAACCGCACACACTCTCAGATGCGGGTGCTCAGAGAAAATCGGGAGCAAAGGCAACGTGCCTCGGACTCCACTGACACGCATTGACTGCGCCTTCGGTAACTAAAACTATAGAATCTTTTCAAACTACCCTCCATTATGATTGAATAAAAACGATGGTACCCGTCACCCGTTCACTGTCAGGCGAGCGAATGCTTGTTTGCCACTTATTATGGCACACTGTAATTTTAAAATGGTTTTACACCTGTTTCAATAAAACTGTCTCAACATAAATCTATACTGGCATGCCATAAAAAACGCGTGCACTTTTGATATGTCGATGTGTCAAAAATATTTTAAATCCATACATATAATAAGAATGGAAATTTCTCTCCATTCATTGTGATCCTTTACTAAGGTGAACTGTGAAAATACGCATATGAACAAAACGACGCGAAAAAGTCGCTTGCGCGATCTAGATCGTAAAACATTTTGTCAATTTTTCCTAGGGAAACGTAAAATAAAATAATAAAATAAATAATAATCATTTATATCGGACACATCGCCCCTAATTTACATCAAAATTTTGAAGTAAAAGTAATAGAATATAAAGTAAATTCAATTCAAAAAAATCAAAAAGCAAAAAGTGCGACAAACTAAAAATACGCCATCTATCGATATGCCTGTAAACGAAAGTAGACCTTTAGTTTAATTTGGGCTAAATTTGTAAATAGTTTGTGTCACTGGTGAGGTGAAACAACACCACCGATTTGAATAAAATTTTCACTAATACGTTGCAGTTTTCTCTACTTGAACCTTAGTGTTGGTTTTAGTCAAATCGGTTTTTAAATAAAAGAGTTATATCAATCTAAAGATTTACTTATCTTATTATATAAAATCGTTCGTACACTTTCGTGCTATCAACACACAGCCCAAACGGCTGGACGGATCGAGCTGAAATTTGGACAGCGTATTTTTTGGAAAACTTCATCGTGCAATAAGAAGCGATTTTGCGAAATTCCCCCGGGAACGGGAATTATTCCCGAAAAACGTTTGTATGCAAATCCGTAACCGCTGAACCGATTGAGTTGAAATTTCGTGAAATGATTGTTGGGATTGTGATTAGAAACTTTGAATACTTTTTATGTCAGAAATTTACTTTTAAGGGGGGTAAAGGGGGGGTCGAAGTTTGTATGGGAAATTTAGAACCGCTGATCCTATTGAGCTAAAATTTGGCACAAAGGTAGTTTGAGTTGTAAAAAATGATATGGGATACTTTTTATTCCAGAAATCAACCTCTAAGGCGGGATAAAGGAGGTCAAAGTTTGAATGAAAAATCAGTAACTAATGACCCCATTAAGCTAAAATTTGGTTTAGATATAGCTTGAGCCTCTAAAAAGGATATGGGACAGTTTTTAACCCTGAAATTGGCCTTAGAGTGGAAGTCAAATTTTGTATAGGAAATCAGTAACCGCTAGCCCTATTTGATATGGATGTATGTAGTTAGACTCCAAAAAGGACATTTATTTATTGATTTTGAATAGTTTTTAACGCTCAAAAACATATTTTATAAAGAACACATACAAAATACAAACTCTTTTCCGATGTGCCACTATTTTACCCATTATGAAACTAGATGGCGCTGTTCGTCGTTAAAACTCGCAAGCGATTTGTTGGACATGAGTACCTTTTTAAACGACTTATGAAACCAAACCTTTTTGCTATTATGTAGTATTATTTATTAGTATTATGTTTAGTTGTGCATGCTGTGGCATCCTATAATTGTAGGATCACACAGACTAAAGACATAATAGCCTTAAGACTTTTAATTGTAATGTGTTTCCTGCGTTGGATGTCCTTAAATAAATAAATTATGCCAAAGGGCGGTCAACAATCCATGTCGTTATTCCTGAATCCTAGAGTTTTACAGACTGCGAGTCAAAAATTTAACACTTAATAATTACTATAAAATTAATGTAACTTTAAAATACCTGATATTAATTATTTTATTACATACCATATACCATATTTGTTGAATAATTTTATAAATAACTAGCTGACCCGGCAAACGTTGTTTTGCCATATAAATAATTAATAGGAATGATTAAAAGTTAATATGAGAGTTACACTGAGATAGCAAAATAATAATTGTTTTATTATAAATATATAATTTTATTATAAATCCGATTCTCACAGATACCGGATAAGCACAAAAAATTTCATCAAAATCGGTCAAGCCGTTTCGGAGGAGTATGGCAACGAAAACTGTGACACGAGAATTTTATATATTAGATATATTATATATATTCACTTTAAAGTTCCATCACATAATCAGAAAAATCATTGTCCTTAATTTTATGTTGAGTTTGTCTAATTGAATTATTATTATTTTATTAACTTTATGTGAGTAAATTCGTTTGCATGCCTTATTTAATAAAAGTCTTCGGAAGTTCTAAAGTTATTTTTTTTGTTGAGGTGGTTTTTAGGGTTCCGTAGCCAAATGGCAAAAACGGAACCCTTATGGATTCGTCATGTCTGTCCGTCCGTCCATCCGTCCATGTGTCACAGCCACTTTTTTCCGAAACTATTAGAACTATACGATTGAAACTTGGTAAGTAGATGTATTCGGTGAACCGCATTAAGTTTTTCACACAAAAATAGAAAAAAAATATTTTTTGGGCTCCCCATAGAACTAAAACTCATTTTATTCATCAAACCCATACGTTTTAGGTATCTACGGATTACGGATAGGTCTTCAATTATTGAGGTTTCTAATATCATTTTTTATTATTTTAAACGGTTTTATTTAGCTCACTCCGTTTGTTTTATTATTTTTTATTCTTGGGTAAAATTTAGTAAAAAAAAATCGCAAATTTGAAATTTCGCCCTCTTCCTGTCAACCGATTCAAATGAAATTTGGTGTACGCCTTTGGTTCTGGTGACAATATAATTACGTATATTTAAAATTATTTTAAATCCAAGATGGCCGCCGCTACAAAAAAGCGGATTACATTTTTTTTTCCAATCAATATGGGTATCAAATGAAAGGACTTGATAACTAGAATACAGTGCACTATACAAAATAAAAATCAAAGATGGCACTCGCTACAAAATGGCGGATAACCAATTTTTTTAATCTCATCAATATGGGTATCAAATGAATGGGGTTGACATGTTGAATACAGTGTACTAAAAAGCTGAAAAATAAAATCGTGAGGCACGTTAAATATCTAAATTCTAAATCCCTAATATGAACATTTAAACTGAAAATTGTAGAAAATAAAATTGTTCTTTACTTTTTGTGATTTTGTTGTTAATTGGAGACTCTTAAAAGGCCTGGAATAGCTTTTATTACAGAAACCAAGCTTAAAGGGAGAAAGGGGGATCGGTGTTTTTATGGGAAATTAGTACCCGCAGCTCTAATTTTGCAGAAATTCGAAATAGATACAGCTTGAGCCAAAAGAAAGGACATAATTGAGATAGTCCCTTAGTCTTAGTTCCTTAAGTCAACAATGCATATAGGTGAAAGGGCCTTTCACCTTCCCTCACTTTTAAGGTCAGAGTTTTATGGGCATACCTACAGGAACCACGGAATCGATTTGAGTCTCGGGAATGATAGTATGAGGCATGAGGAACCGATTTAGCTTAAATTCCCAATATAGATAGTTAAAAGGAAAACAAATAGTTTTATGGAATAAGGAATTCTGGAAAAAGGAATCAATAGCCGCTAAATTGATTTAGCTGTAATTTTGTATTAAAATATTTTGAATTCCAGGAAAGTAACACAGGATTGTTTCCTGTGGTAGCGAAAAAAAACTGCATAGAAATACTTGGCTCGATTTTCTTCGCTATCCAGAGCGGGAGGAAATATAACTATGTATACTAATTCAACGCCGCGGGGATGGAAATCAAATCAATTTCGAAATAGCTGCAACAAAATGAAATTTAGAACCGTTGACTCTATCTATTACGCTAAAATTTGATACAACCTTTAGTTTGAGTCATAAAAAATGATACGAGACACTTTTTATCCCAGAAATCAACCTTTAAGGGGAGGAAAGGGGGGGATGCAGTTTGTGTAGGAAATCGGTAGCCGCTTCTTCGTTTTAGCTAAAATTTGGTCAACGTATTCTTAATATAACGTAGGCGACCAATAAGGAGGGATTTTGTGAAATTCCCAGGAGAACGGGAATTATTTCCGAAAAACGTTTGCATGGAAAGTTATTGAATAGTTTTTATGTCAGAAATTAACTATTAGGGAGAATCAGTATTACAGGCAGGAGGAAGGAGAGTCAGAGTTTTAATGGGAATTCAGGAATCACAGAATTGATTTGAGTCGTGAGAAAGATAGTGTGAGAAATTGGTAACCAATAATTATAATTTAACTTAGGTTTAGGTACATTACAGTAGAGATAAGTTTAAGGGTTACCGGGAAAGGATCACAAATAGTTCTAATTCCTGAAAAGAGGCGTGAAAATTTGTGAAGACAATCAACAACCGTTAAACCGAGATAGTTTGACCTCCGGGAAAGGACACAGGACTGGTTCCTGCGATAGCAAAACAAAACTTCATAGATATACCCAGTCCGATATTATTCACTACCCACTGGGTTAAAACTATTTTACGCTCACAAAATCGCGGAGATGGAAATACAATCCTAAATGGCAGCACCAAACTTTCGCTTTATTGACTGTCACGCGCAACGAAGTGCGCGCGGGTCAGCTAGTGTAAAAATATATTTCAAGTCAATATTGTTTGGTAAACAAACGGCTAATGCAATCCACGGCCAGCGCTTGCACCGCCCACAACTGTTACGTTAATTGATGAGCCAATTAATTAAAGCGACGCTAAATATTTCCTATTTTCCAACCACTTTGGGTCACTGGAGGTAGTCTTTAGTCTTTAAAAAACAATGCAAAACGTGCCCCGGTAACCTAAATTAAATATAGTCATCACTGGCCTCTTACATCTATGAAAGATGATTCAAGCAGCGTCCCTAATAATGGTTTGGGCCGCGGCACTATAAACGATATATGCTCTAATTCCCTTGAATATTGCAGCTCTCTATCTATCAATCACGTATCTGCAGGCTTAGACTTGGCTATAATGCTAAAAAATGTACTGGGATGACAGTCGTTGTCGTCCGTTTTTAAAAAATATGTCATCTCACAACACATTTTTTTAGCGGTAGCCAAAAGCAATTGGCGGTTGTCTAACCCTCCTAATTTCTGTTTGTTGAATCACGAAATCATGTTCTTCATCCGGCAATTATTATTTCTAAACGAAATACTATGTTACACCTCTTTTAGTTCACATATTTTGGGACGATGATACGACATCCGCGGGTGCGTTCTTCAATTCCTATTCCCGAAAGCCTGTTGTTTAATCATGGCGACGGTAAAATACAACCAAATTAAATGTGTTTATGTTCACTTCTCTGAGCAATTAACGAGGGATTTAACGGGAATTAAACCGCAGTTAGTTAATATGGTCGGATGTTAGAAATAATTAGTTGTTTCGATTTATTGTTCCATTTGTTTGAACTTCTATATCCTTTGTTGTACTTCTATGTTCTATGTTAAACAATGCAAATGGAGCGTATTGAACTTTAGCAGTAAATTTTTTCTTTGAACGGATGAAGCAGCAAAACCCAATACACCCATTGAATTGGCAAATATAATACCTTAAAAATATAATATGTAATAGAAATCTTTATCGAATAGGCCATCCTCACTATGCTTAAATGTTTGCGCAAAATATCAAATTGTTAAACCGATTTTGAATGAGCTTCTGTCAATTCTCGTGAAGTGGAGGGCCGATTGAAGAATATTTTAACACTGCGACACATATAGTTACATAGTAATAGGGCAGCCCATTTGGCGCTGATGTTTAAAAAAACAATTAACCACCAGCACCAGCACCAGCTTCCACCAGCACTCTTTGATAATAATTTATAGCTCTTTGATAAATATATTTTCGAAAATTTGTGATAAGAGTCTTAATATCTTATATGACTCTTGAATAAGAAGCGTTAGTGCAATTCACCTAGAATTTTACATTATTGTGGAATCCTGGGTGGTACTGTACTGATTATGGGCAGCGTTATCTTTTACCACCAGGATAGCATCTGGCTCATCTTCCTACTTCTTTGCTTACAACAAGTGACATTTAAAAAAAACAAGCTTTTATTATTATTACCATCTATTACTACCAAAAAAGTAATCGTCAAAACGAATCAAATGAGCACAAACTCGATGGGGTTGTGTCGTTTAATTACGGAGTTCCTATGGCCCACCTCCGTCCAACTTTCCAGCTCCATCATCAGATCAGCTCGATGTCACATTAATATTGCATTGTCATTTGATTTATACATGCATGCAAAATTTCAGCTCAATCGGAAACCGGATAGTGGATCAAATTTAACTTGCAAGATTTGATTACAAACAGACAGGTGAAAGTCAACGGTGAAAGTAAATAAAAGCTTGTAAACAGCGAAACACTGCTATGACGTAGTGTGGCTAAGGCTTAAAAGCTAGTTATACGAGTAGTTAAATAGAATCATTAATCAACGTTTGTTGATTGTATGTTATCACAACACTGATAGTGTTATTATACTAATGATCAGTAATGACCTAAATAAGCGGTATGGTGGAATGAAACGCTATGATTTCAATAAACACTCGCATGTTAATATAATATGTACGTACTCCCTAATTATCATGTATAATAGAGGATTTCGATTAAAATTTGATGACAAAATAACTGATAGAGAAGCTGATTATGTAGATATGTGAAATCATATTATTATTAAAAAAACCAAAATTTAAAAAAAAAAACAATAGCCATGTTTGCTAAAAATACCTACTCCTTCTATTTTACTCGTTTATCATTCTAGATTCTAGGGTCCTAAGGACTAAAGAGTTTATGTATTATTCTAGGGTCTAAGCTATGTACACATACCAAATTAAAACTCGATCGGTACATCCCTTTCAGAAGAGAAAAGGTTACAAATGAACACACGTGGCTACTTCTTTTTGCCTAGCTATTAAGTATGTCTATAATCTGGAAGATAAATTCAGAAGAAGATAAATTACAAAACCTGTGTAATAAAAAAGCACAAAATCAACAGTTTAAAATCAAAACAAAGTGACTAGCTAAACGTTTTATCTAGCATTAAAACCCTACAACTATGTATGTTCTTAGCTACGTAGCTATCACCGTAGCACTCACGTAGTTACTGCTACGACGTTGCAATGATCACATTAATACGCTACGAAACAGCCTCGATCTCGTTTTAGATACAATCGGACGATGGCAAATAGTTTATCTGCTCGCTTTAAAGTCGCATCTCTCTCATTGAAGTGTTTACTGGAAATAGGACTTACTGGTAAGCGGGCTGGTTTTCCACAACTAGGCCACTCGGCCCTAGAAATCATGTCGGTATGTTGCGATTTGTAAATTTAAATGAAAGACAATAAAATAAATTAAACCTAAATGGGCACGAATTATTATATATAGAAACTCTATTGAAACGCCACAAATATGCAGAAAACTTACCTACTAAAACACAATTTCGAAGTGTTGTTGTTTTCCAAGTGTAAATTGGGAATTGGACTTCATTACTCCTACTGTCTCCAATATTTCGTCGACAATGAGGTACACCGCGTTTGTAACAGCATTACCATTGGTGTTACAAATCTCTGCTGACAGTCTACAGGCGCCAGTAACAACCTTCCACAAGGCAGGTTTTCTGCTTGAGTCAGTGTCGAATATAAAAAATATATTAATTTTATATTTATGACACGGTTAATGATCTGCAAGCGTATCGCCTAACATCAGACGAACGTTGTATTTGTTTCATTCATCAATATCCAAAACACAACTCGTATATAAAATTCATTAATAAACAAAATCCCCGCGGAATATGAATTTCATTGCACAAAACATTTCAACAAAATCAGATTTAACAGATGATTTGAACCGTCATTACAATAAACCGGCCGCGTTGTTACAAAATGTGTTTTGTTGGAAATTATATACGCTTCAGGAGGGCATGACACAGACCTTTCTATTAAAATTCTGCAAATAAAGGGACTCCCGTCTGTTTACCTGACCTAAGGATAGTTTAGCTGGATAGATGCCATTTCACAAACTTGAGTCGATTCAGTCTTAGTAAGCCTAAAATTGCGGTATTCCCACACCTAAATATTCATTTCATAGATAGTAGTAGGTTGGATTGAATGGAGAGTGATATACCGGCAAAAAATGTTTTTTTTTGGAATTGATACTAGTTATCGATTTATAAGTATAAGTGTCGTTGCTGGCCGTGGTTTGTAAAAAAAATCAGCAGGTAAGTATAATATATATAACAAATATCCAAATCCCTTTAGGCTACAGAAAAAAAAGTAACACGCTTGGCTTTTAATTACAAGCTTTTAATTACAAGCTTTTATTTACATTCACCTGTCTGTTGTCTCTCTGTCTGTCTGTCAAATCTTGCAAGTTTAATTTGACCCACTTCCCGGTATCCGATTGAGCTGAAATTTTCTATGCCTGTATAAATCGGATGACAATGCAATATTATTATGACATGGAGCTGATCTGATGACGGAGCTTGAAGGTAGCCATAGTAACTCCGTGATTAAACGGCGCAATCCCATCGAGTTTGGGCTCATTTGTTTTGCCTTGACGAGTACTTTATGATGCTAGACGGTAATAATAATAAAAGCTTGTTTTTAAAAGTGTTTTTAAATTTTCACTTGTTTTAAGTTATCCTGTTATATTCTGTTGCTCCAAAAAAAGTAACTGAGTTGCGGATGCACCTTGAACTGAAATACTTTACGGCATGTAGCCTGTTACATTTCTGCGGCCGGGCCCGTGTTTAAAAAGGAATGTAATACAATCCCAGTTATTTTCATTATTCAAGTCTGCATTAGCGCCTTTAGTTTACGCCGACGTTGGACCGTCACAGATACTGCTCTGAATATACAAGTACCCACATATTTTGAAGTTTCGACGATTAAAATAAGAGACATTTTACGATTTTGGAAACTACCGTGAGTGTTAACTATTATTATAAATACGATACGACTGTACTCACGTAATAATTCGTTGATATATGTCTCAACCACGGTTTCGGACAATTACGATGTCCTTCATCAGTAGTCAACGTCGTCTTCATGTCAACGTCGGGTACACACCTGATGAAGTTTGTCACATCGTAATTGTCCGAAACCGTGGTTGAGACATATCTCAACGAATAATAGCCGTGTCGCATTTATAAAGAGACACTTTGTTAGCGAGTTGTAAAGTGAAACAAGTGCCAACTGAATTTTGATACTCTTGATGATATCTTTGTTTATAATTTTGAACTCGACGTAAACACTAAATTCCTTGAATTCACAAAAGAACTTAATAATTATTATAAAAAGATTAATTGATTGATTTATTTTTAAGATGTTAAACATTTTTTAACCTCTTATATAATAAGATTTCTTTTAATTACAAATGTGTTTTATTCCACCTTTTTTGAAGTAGGTTACTTCACGCACAAACGACTGGAAAAAGTAAGAGTAGAGAGTAATATTAATTATAATCACATAACCTACTTTCAACGAGTAAAATCGCAAGTTATATCAATAAGTAGAGCGCTAAACTCAAAGGTATATCGTACTAAAATAACAAATGTTTTGGTAGGACTGTTTTTTAGTACATTAATTAGCGTCCAAAGTTTAATGTTGGCAGATGCGCTTCAAACGAGATGCGGCACAGTTGTGCATTGTTTCTGTAAGCGGCATCGGTCGCAAGTCTACATGTAGGTACAACAAGATAACCAATAGACCCCGCTTTCGCTGGGTTATGGCTTTATGCCACAGCTGAAAGGGACAGAAACAAAATATTTCAGAAGGTAACAATGGTCAAATTTGTATGTCTGTTTGACCCAGTTCATAGAGAAGTGAAAGTGGGCAAACAATAAAACTAAGTTTCTGAGCAGGAGCAACAAATTGTGCATCTAGCTCTGTCACTCTTGGAAATAATGTAAATGTGCATTTCGCTCACTCGAAAATGACTCTCAGAGTCTGGCAGTTCTATTTTGATTTTTGATGCTTTTTCTAAACACTTTCGTGATTTTCTCTATGAAAAAAGTAGCGCCAAAACATGGCAGGGTGCGGAGGGCAGTTGGCTAGTTATGATTGGCTCGTTCAAAGTAGAGAGTTCGTAGTAGAGTTAACTAGTAGTAGTTTGATTATTATTATATGGAGTGGTAATGCGTATCGGCGACTGCATACCTCCGGTAATGCGCACTCTATGGTTGAGATCTCTGTGATGTACATATACATGCAAGAGTTAGTTTTACGAGCTCCCAACCTGTTGTGGTCCGAACACTTTACATAGGTTATTTAGCACTGACAAGTGAACACGTACTCACGGACTAATGATATTTAGTTTTAAACTAGGTACTTAGTTTCTTTTTAGGACAGGCAGGAGGTGTCACTGGACAAGACACAAGCTGTAGATGGACACGAAATAAAGGTTGCAGCTCATTTAATACAACACACCGCTCCCACCTGAGAAATATAATGAACAGAGCTTAAAGGTGTGTTCTCTTATACATACACAAAAATCATGTGTTCTAATTGGGCACTACAATTTGTAACATATTTTTAAGAGCACGGAGTTCTTAACAGCAGCTTGAGATAAGTTCCATCCATAAGAAGCTGCTCTTTTAATCCGAGCCAAGAAAATAAAAGATTACCGAACAATAAAATTGTTCAAAGTAACGAAGTAAAATCGCCCATCGATAAGAAACAAAGAGGCAATTTCCATTCGAATCACTCTACAAGTCGATTTACAACAATCCAGACTTCGATAACTCAGCAAAAATTGCACTTTATAGGACGAATAAAAACCTTCTTGATGACGAGAAAGTTCAGCTTTTATATCAAATGCGACCGCAGGAATAACCATTAAGTATTTCCTCCGTCTGCTTGCATCGACTTTGTACTCTATAGACTCTATAGAAATGAGATTTCTTTTATCATCCCACTGCAGGGGGTGGGGGCACCTTTTCCTTATAAGAATACAGCCTACTAATCCTACAATAATATTAAATACCTAAGTTTTCATGGATGGGTGTTTGAATATATATATTGGATATAACTCTTTCATGCCTAAATGGATGCACTGATTGAACGAAATTTTAGTAATCCTTTGATCCTAAAATATATATCACTATTTAGCGAGAAGAATCAATGGGTGTAGCTAGACTTATGTACATCGGTCCATGCATAACCAACTTAAGACCATAAGGAAGGGCTCTTAGTTTTGTTTACGAGACTATAATTTTACGTTCAGTACTCCGCTGGCTATTTTTTTTATTAATTATAATTAGATATAAAACGGAATTTGATGCAGTTCATTAATAGATTTTTTTTTCTCAATCAGCAAAAGCCGTCTACAATGTAAGAGTCGGTGTCTGTGCAATAAATGAATGAAACTCGGTTGGAAGTTAGCTGATACAATTGATAACTCGCCTAGAGCGCTAACTTTTTGCTTTACTCCATTATTGATGGATTCAACGAGAAAGAATCGGAGGTAGAGCATCTCAGTTAGTTTTCCTTTGAACTAAACTATAAGTTCTTTTTAAATGTTATTGTAAAATGGGTTAGTACTTGTTACTTTATTTTATACCCGGATGTAATCATTTTATAGCTCACGTATCTCTAGTTAGTGAGAGCTTTGATGTATCAGATTAGTCAGTAAGTCAGTCATGTAGTGCGGCTGTGGTAAAGTCAGTCATAGTTTCTTTCTAGGCATCTATTTAGTTCAAATTTTTTAGTTCAAATCGCGAAAGTTTAAAGTGTTAAATGGATTTATTCCGCTTTCTAGGTTTAGTCTGCTACCATCTACGAACACATTGTCGCCTAACATCACTCGAGATCGTAGTCAAAAGCTAATCTATCACTACATAGTATAAAATAAAGTTGCTTCCTGCGTCTGTCCCTATGTATGCTTATTTATCAACAAGTGACTTTTTAAAAACCTTTTTAAAAACAAGCTTTTATTAATATTACCATCTAGCATCAAAAAGTACTCGTCAAGACAAATCAAATGAGCCCAAACTCGATGGGGTTGCGTCGTTTAATTACTGAGATCCTATGGCCACCTTCCAGCTCCATCACCAGATCAGCTCGATGTCATAAAAATATTGCATTGTCATACGATTTATACATGCATACAAAATTTCAGCTTAATCAGACACCGGGAAGTGGGTCAAATTAAACTTACAAGATTTGATTACAGACACATAGACAGACAGACAGACAACAGACAGGTGAAAGTAAATAAAAGCTGGTAAAAACGACGCTACGGATGTTGATGCGGTTTTCATTAATAGATAGAGTAATTCAAAAAGGTTTATATGTGTAATACATGCGTAATATAGTAAAAGAACACTGATCATTTTCAATTAAGCGCACTAGTAAAGCATAAAAAAAGAAATAATAAACACCAACCAGGATTGCTCTTCCTATTTCGTTATTATGTTACCTACACCCACCTATACCTTCAATACAGTTCCATCGCATCTAAGCCCGATGGAAACCATCGAGTTTCAATTAAACCCAGGCCCTAGCTCGTTCTCGCTGCGCTGGACAACTTTTATTAGTTGCTCAAGTAGAAAAAGTAATCAAGTTCGATACATCGCACCTATCTTCGACTTAATTGATGTGACGCCAAACAATACAAATGTTGTAGAAATTATTTTGTTAAAGTAAAATGATGCATTTAGGTAAGCCCATTGAATAATGTTCAGAGTTTTTTAGGCCTAATTTGTCAGTAGTTTATGGAAACTGTGTTTCTTTATAGCTAAGAGACAATGTAATGTATAATCAGAAAAATACCACCCAGGATTTTCACAATGATGTAAAATTCTAGGGACTCTGGACTAACGCTTCTTACTGAAGAGTTATAAGATGCTAAGACTCTTCAGCCCAGTAATTTGACTAGCTACATTGCCCTTCTACCGAAGCTCAGAAATTGCACATCACTGCTCAGGCAGTAGAATAACGTGGACTAAATTTCTATCTTAACTTAAAGCCACAGCACCGTACCTATGTGCTGAATGCAAACGTACCAAACATGTACTGGAGTGGGCTAAGTATAGAGTGCCTCATTATTTTGACAGCAAGCACAGCCAAGAAGTTCTATTTATCCGTGAACGCACCTATCTTCGTCTTAATTGTTTGATGTGACGCCAAGATCCACTGTCTAGTTAGCTCTAAACTTGATTACGAACTTTTAACTTTTAAAGGTATTTAAGGTAAGTTGGACAAAGTTTGTTTACAATTTGCTTATTGGCTTTTTGTTTCGGTAAGTAGGTTGTTGTTTTATTAATCAGGTCGCAGATGTCTGAATTTATTTTATAAATATTCATTGGTGATAGACAAACAATACCTGTTTTGGATATAATAAATAAATAATAATAATTATTATTTATTTATTTATTTATTTTAGCCATTGTCGTCCCACTGCAGGGCAAAGGCCTCCCTTCCCTCCTTCCATTCCTCACGTGCAAGGGCCATGGTTTGCCAATTGGGATAAAAGGAGTCCAGTTCGTCTCGCCATCTCCGCCTGGGTCTGCCGCGGCGTCGTTTAACGGTGCTGGGCATCCACTGAGTGGTACGCTTGGCCCATAGCTCGTCATAATAATAATAATAAGCCCGCAGGGCAGCTTGTGGCGAGCTGTTGGGAAGTAGCGACCCCACGGACCCGAGTGCTCCCGGGGGAGGATTCTGTTCCTCATCTCCGGCGGCCGGAGTGAACACTGACGAGGAACAGTCCCCCACCTCTGTGCTTGCCTTCATTGGCCGGCCAGAGTGGAGTCGCGAGAGCTTCGTGCTCGATGGCAGGATGTGAAGCGTAAGTGGCGAGTTGGCCACTGGATGCGGGCACCCACTGGGTGTTCGACATCCTCGTTTAAAGTCCAGCGACACCTCTCCTGCCTTCAGCCGCTCTACCAAATGTTGCCCCCTTGTCGCTCCGAGCGTGCGACCGTTTGGGGGGCCCATTTAAATGAGTTGGCGAGTCACCGTCTGCCCATTTGTACGTGTTTTTTAACATAGTTACGGGCAGACGCCATAGTCCTCCATAGCACCAGATCATCAGTCCATTAACAACTCATCTCAATAGACCAGTCATTTTAGAAACCAATTGCAATAGTTGGTGGTTATACTTCTCGGGTGCATTTTTATAGTGCACACAGGGGTTAATCATCAGCTATTGTCACATTACAATTTAGAGCAAATTGTCAAAGGGGCCTCTACGTATTGGCTTCGGCCCCACGCACGCCTACCAAAGGACCGGGACACTATTGGCCTGAGATACCTAAACGTTGACAAACAAATAATAATAATAATAATACTAAGTAAAAATAATACTAAGGTGCCCTTCGAATTTAACATTGTAATTTTAACAACTTTAAAATTAATTATATTATTAAATTTAGAATCTCGTCTCGCAGCATCGCTACGCCACCTCTACGGTCTACGAAGTGCGTAGAATCAATTTTTGTTTAGAAAAAAGCTGAAAAGTGGTTATAATATATATATTTTTTGTCTATCCCCACCTCTATGATTATTTTCTATGCAAGGAGGTTGGCACCTCTTATATTAAATCTATGGTTGGCACCAATTTAACGTTCCATTACACGTACGTCACGTATCCTATATAATGAGCCATGGTTTAATTATTATTTTCATAAAATACTGGCGACCAAAAATTGTCTATTGACAGCGAAAAATTTAAATCACTTGTCAGCTAAAAAAATAACTTTTTGATAAAATGACAGCATGAAAACACAAAAATAAATGGAAATAAATATGTGGCAAAATTATATATGATGTTACTCTCATGAAAACTATATTCTCTTTATAATAAATATTTCTGTGATATGCCGGGGCCGGATGTGAGAGCCAATGACAATGTACTCGGCGAGATGTCGACTGAGCCTACGGCGACTGTGCACAGTGGTGTAGAGGCTAAAACTGAAAGAAAACTCACAGTACTTGAGACCCATGGCTATGTTCTCGGTAGAACCATAGGGTCTGGCTCGTACGCTACTGTTAAGGTTACTAATTTTATAATATAAATTTGTTTAATATCCAAAGAAGACCTCCATCATCAAAACGACGAAGTCATAACTGGACTGATCACGTGGGTGAGACCACATCTCTACAGATTCCTTCTATTCATGAAAAGACACAAACCCTATGTTCAACTTTTAGCAAATGCTCATTTAAGCGTTTTATTTAATAGCATTATATTATTGTGTTGTCTTCTACTCATCGAAATCTATCTTTCGAGCCCATTTGTAGGATATTAGCATTGTTATCCGCTGAAAAATAGTCTACATGTTATTTCGGAGTCTAAGCTACATATAAGACACACACAAGCGGTTTAGCGGTCAAGGCGTGAAGAAGTAACATCCACCCAACCAGGAGTTCAGGGTGGGGCAGCAGTCTTAAATAATAATATGATGTAACTAAATAATAAACAAAACAGGTGGGCAAAATCATAGGACGCCGAGAAAACAACATAATCCTGAGTCCTGACTCATGAAGTATGTGGTACGCCCATGCACACATCTACACGAAACCACACGCACACACATTCACACTTCTGTTAGTCTATGTATATACTGTCCTTTTGCTGAAGGAAACTTTTATGTTCTTAGGATTAAAAAAATATTAAATTTTAGGTCGCCACAAGCGACAGACACAACTGTCAAGTCGCAATAAAAATAATAAGCAAGTTCCAAGCACCCGGCGATTACCTGAAGAAATTCTTACCGAGAGAAATAGAAGTGGTCAAGGGGCTCAAACATGAAAACCTTATACGATTCTTGCAAGCCATTGAAACTACACATAGGTACTTGTTTTTTTCAATGCAGGTCTGATTGGAAAGAACCTTTTTAGTTCTTTTTGTCGAATGAAAAAAAGCCCTAAACTTAAATAAAATTAACCTTGAAAATTCGATCAATATAAGGCACAGTTCTGTAAAAATTACGGCACTTTTTTTGAGAGATGCTTTTAACCTACATAATATAAAAAAAACTTTGGTATCGAACTCCTACATACACCTTGGCAGATTTATTATAAGCATAAAAAATGTGTATCTAAATATATAAAAGGAAAGAGTGACTGACTGACTGATCTATCAACGCACAGTAAACCACTGGACGGATTGGGTTAAAATTTGAAACATAGATAGGTTTTATGACGTAAACTTCTGCTAAGAAAAGATTTTGCCACGCTTGCCCGCGTGGCCGCGAGTGTAAGCTAGTATAAGTATATGATAGATCTGCAGATAGTTCGTAAAATAAATAAAATTATTTTTAATAGACGCAAATGAAGTTGGTCCAGTCAGCTAGTGTTTATTGTATTATAATATATTTAGATTTTCACGTGGCAACCCTATTTTTTAATACCTATCTATGGTAGCAAGGGTTAATAAGCCCCGTTATAATTATATGAACTAGTCGTTTTTTTCCAAAAAATTGTACCTATGTATATACAGACTGAATGCAACCGCGAGTGGTAGCGTTCTAAGGGGAAGGCCTATGTTTGGTAACGAATGCCCGACGAATAATAATAGAGCCAATATTTCGAAGTTTCGTTCCATGTTCAGTGAAACCAAGATGATTTTATCTTCTAGTTTTAGTCTGCTTCCATCTACGGCCGTATTGTCGTTTAACATCTAGCGAAATTGTGGTCAAAGGGTAACGTATATATATTTTTTTTAAATGATTAAATTAAACGCAGGGTATACATAGTAATGGAGTACGCAGAAAACGGCAGCCTCCTGGACATAATACGCAAGGACCAACACATCGACGAGAGTCGCGGGCGCCGCTGGTTCCGACAACTTGTCGAGGCCGTCGACTATTGCCACGAACGGGGGGTTGTACATAGGTAGGTTAATAAATATTCCATTTCCCATTTCTTTTACAGCATGCAAATTGCCCCTTTTTTTTATCCCTGGAAAAATGCGTTACGCATCAGCACCCCACGCCGAGGGGCGCGGGGCGGTATGTGGGACTCCCCCGCCAAAGATGGGAGCGGCGGGGATACCCACTAAAAAACCTGGGGGTGTTCCTGCGGGACGCCATAATGCCGGGGCAACGGGTACGCCGAAGCATTCATCCGCGGCAATGCATATTGCCCCGCGCTTACTGTGATTCTAAAAAACTAGCTCAATCGGTTAGCCGTCGCGACCCTGCAAAATCAGGGACAAAAGATTTCAAACGATTTCCCGTGCATCCCGGCACTATGTTTAATTGTGTTTGGCTCTGAGCTTGACACACAGCATAAAGAGTTGTCGCGCAGTAACTAAGTGGTCATACATCTGCTGTTGATGCACCGACAAGTCGAGGGCCATCACGCCGTCCAGCACGCTCAAACCAGCTAGTGCAGCATTTTCGAACTGATGATTCATTAGAACGTGTCTCAATGGCTGCACAGCCTGCGAAGGGTTGATTGCGACGGTACAGTGCTGTCAATTATTCAAAACAAGTGAAATTTTAAACAAGCTTTTATTATTATTACCATCTAGCACCAAAGTACTCGTCAAGACGAATCAAATGAGCCCAAACTCGATGAGGTTGCGTCGTTTAATTACGAAGTTCTAATGGCCACCTTCCAGCTCCATTATCAGATCAGCTCCAAGTCATAATAATATTGCATTGTCATCCGATTTTAAACATGCATGCCAAATTTCAGCTCAATCAGAAATCGGGAAGTGAATCCAATTAAACTTCCAAGATTTGATAATAGACATGTGCATTCGCCCGCTAATTCGGAACACGTTTGGATATTACGTTTATCATTTCAGGGACATAAAATGTGAGAACCTCCTAATGGACCACGGTCTGAGCATAAAACTGTCGGACTTTGGTTTCGCCCGCGGCCACATGAAGCCAAAGAACGGCGTGTTCGCTCTGAGCGAGACGTTCTGCGGCAGTTACGCGTACGCTTCCCCTGAGATCTTGAAGGGAGTCCCTTATAGGCCTCAGGACTCGGATATATGGAGCATGGGCGTCGTCTTGTATGCTATAGTGTATGGACGGTTGCCGTTTGATGACACTAATTATACGCAGCTATTGAAGGTAAACGTTTCTTCATTATTTTGTTGTTGTAACTGAAAAAAATTGAACCTCGACGTCGCGAGTCGCGTCGTGTTTTCTTCCGAAACGAACTGGATCGAGATTGACTAATTATGATGAATTCGATTAAAAATGGATAAAGAGATCGCTATTAGCGATAAGACCGCCAATTGTAACATTGCTTAACGGAAATGTATTTATTTAGTGTTAATTGTTTTCTTTGTTGCAATAAAGATTTATCGATCTATCTAACGTGCTATATGGATATATGCTAACTTTAAATTACGTTGTAACGAAATGGTCTAGCATGAATTTAGCGAATGATTGAAATGCATAATATAATACTTTATAATTGAACTTTTTTCTATTTAGACATGACAATGATACATGACCTTGTAGAGCTGGGAGACCCTTAGGTTGCCACTACTCGTATGCGGACTACATGTCGTCTGCAGACAGCCTTTTCTATTTTTTCTTAGTTAGGCTATGCCATCCCACTGCTGGGCAAAGATTTCCAAGTATCTTTCTTGTATGTCTATTTTTATGGTTTTCTGTATATTTGTGGTGTTACAATAAAGAGTTTTCTATTCTATCTCTTTCTGAGGGTACCTCAGCCCAGCATTCTTTTTTCTATTATTTTTCGTTTGTTACTTTCTCTATTATCCTTTCCAAATTTCCAGCAAGTACAAAACAAAGTGTCATTCCCTCGAGACCCGAAGGTGACAGCGGAGTGTCGCAAGCTCATCACCAAGATATTGGCGCCGCTCAAGATACGCGTCAAGATTCCTCAGATACTGGCCGACCCCTGGCTCAATCCCAACCAAACGCCTGCTAAAGATGATGAGGTGAGTTGTTACCTGCAGTGGGTCCAATATTTTTGTTTGGAAGAGGGAATTTAACCTCAATAACGAGCGCGCTTTTAGGCTAACACTTTAAAAAAAATTAGGGACTTGAGGTTGAATAAATATCCCGTCATAAAGTCTAGAATAAAAAAGGAAAAAGGATTTGAATAGTACCTGTCCTGAGGTCATTTGTGAACGGCATTAGAAATACTACGGGTTATAGAGTCAAATAAGTGTAAAATTTAGTGATTAAAATATAAGATTGGCCCAAACCAAGGCAGTTTACTAGAAGTCTCACACATGGGTGTACCCAGATTTTAGTTTCGTAAGGCAAATGTTACTAAAATATATAACGCAGAGAAAAATTCATAATCTTGACTGTGACATACATAATATTATATGCGATCGGCTTATTCCGTACTGGAGTACGGAACAAGAAAAAAAATCTTCACAATCCTTCAAGGGAATTTTTAAAGTTTAACTTTCGTTTGAACCCCCAAAACCCTCCCCCTGTCTACGCCCATAGTCTCACACATCTACTATATGTATAAGTTACCAAATTAAGTTATTTTCAGGAAACTAAAGAAGCGAGCAAAGATGAAATCAAGAGCGTCAATATTGGCACCGTCACATTCGACAGAAAACTGGAAGAAGTTAAAATATGACATCAACGCGTTCATCAAACCAAAGAAATAACTTTACAAAATGTGTAAAATAAAAAAGGCATCATATTTTACATGTGTTTCAATTTAAAATCGAACCTAAACTATAAATAACTCTGTTTCTAATTAACTAGCTTATTTTATTTAATAACAGTCAGTGGGAAAATTTAAGTTAGAAAATTATTTAATTACTGGTACCTAATACACCAAACGACTAAAATATAATTATTAAACACTACACACATTCTTACAATAAACCAAAGTTGTTATAAACCAAAATTGTTTCCCGCCGTCTTTACGTTTAGATCTTCTTAATTATACATACGAGTACCTATAGGAGTAAAGAAGTTAAATATAAAATGCAGTTGTCATTAGATTATAATTTCAAGGAGAGTCTCTTTTTAGTTCTTTCTGCAGGTACATGCGGTGCACAGCAGTATTCGTCATCTTCTTTACGCGCCGCTTCTTTTCGAGCCTTCTTCCTGGCGTAGACTATGCCTGCTATAGATAGAATCAACGTAACCGCATAAGCTGCCACCACTATCCAACAATTTTGAGCTACAACCAAATATAAAATAATTAAAGGGCCATTTCAAAAAAATACGAGCAAGGTCTACGAGTCTGCGAGAGGTCTACGAGTCTGCGAGAGGTCTACGAGTCTGCGAGAGGGCTTTGAATCTGCCAGAGGTCTACGAGTCTGTGAGAGGGCTACGAGTCTGCGAGAGCTCTACGAGTGCGATAGGTCTAAGAGTCTGCGAGAGGTCTACGAGTCTGCGAGATGTCTACGAGTCCGCGAGAGGTCAAAGAGTTCTCATAAATAAAAGAATGGGCGATAGAGATTTAAAATAGCATATGAAACAATAAAGAAACAATTCCATTTTCTACATAACTTATGAAGTCAATGTTTACCAATCACACTGTAGTTCCTTTTAGTTTGCTTTACGAATTCATCAGAACTTTTAGCGTCATGGGCTTCCGCGTCCTCAATTAAAATGGTAACTTCGTACATGTAGAGTATAGCCATAATGCTCTGTAAACCAGTTGGTAAAAGCTTGAGTAATTCACACTTTCATCATTCGTCCGTAGTGGAGAGGTGGCACCTAACCCCGTACCTACTCGCTGCCTAGGCCCAGGTTATGGGGGCTGGAGAAGGGCGTAGAAGATAAAAATAGTTTAGACCCTTTTTTGACCCAGGATAAATGCTTTACGCCTCGTCACCCTGCACCGGTGGGCACACACGGTATGTGGGACCACATGGGTACGGCAGTGACACCCACTAAAAAACCTGGGGGTGTTCCTGCGGGACGCCATAATGCCGGGGCAGCGGGTACGCCGAAGCACTCGTCCGCGGGAGTAGCCTAGGCATAACACATACGGTACCCCTTTTCAGAGGATAATAAAATCGCTAGGCGCAACCATGGGAACTCCCATATAATTATTTCATACTGCTGCTGTAGTCGTAAAAACGATAAATCTGTGCAAGCTGACTAAAATAGGTGAAAATACATACCAATTGAATTATAGCCCAAATGCTTAATATCAAGCAAGCAACAGAGCAATTCAACAACGCACTCATTTTACTAAATGCTTTGAATATTGTGTAGGTATTCGTTATATTATAAGCAATTGAGAACTCCATAAGAAAACATATGCTCGTGAGAAAACTCTGAGAAATGACAAAGTGCCTACCTAATCCCTGGTTTGTCAGTCTTTTCTTTTTTTATCTATAGTAGGTATGAAACTTGCTTTCTTCAAAAGAAGAATTTATTTATCTGAGAATCTAAGTTGCTTATAAATGTTCATATACATTATCTTAAAGAATGTGCTATTTTCTGTCTTCTATACATAGTTATTTGATTTCATCTATATGGCCCAGGCATCACAGAATCGGAAACACAAGACCCATTACAAAGTTCTTCACTGCTTAGTATAATTTGGAAGCGGATTTTTATACTAATCACACATACTACTTATTGGTCAACTACATCTATGCACTTATGGTCTGAAAGAAGCAATAAGTTTCTACATAATAAAGTCCGGGCCACTTTTTGCCATCCCTTTACCACTTTAACCAACCCTTTGTAAAACTACTGTGCCTTTTTTGACCCAGGAAAAGTTGTAAAACTATTGTGCCTTTTTTGGCCCAGGAAAAGTTGTAATACTACTGTGACCAGCCTTACATACTAAAAATAAAACAATTCCCTTAACATTAATACATTTACTTCAAGAAAAACCTAAGCATTTTACAATGTAGTCCAAGAACAAACTCCTAATTGATTTATTAGGCTTCTATTCTCAAACAGTACCTACAATAAAGTCTATAATAGACAAGAGCAGTCTATAACAATTATTAAATGCATTTTTAATCATATTTTTGTGCAAGATGAAACAAAATATTAGCCATAGCTCAACCACTTCTGAGTCACACTGTAATCAGTGTCAAATTGTAAAACAAAAATAAAAATGTTAAAAATCACTTTGCCCTCCTACGCACTAGCGGCTAATCGCGAGGGCGACTAACCGCGCTTTACTGATTTAATATGCAACCGCCTAGGCGGTTTAAGGCGGCCTTTAAGTAAGGCGGTTGCATATTAAACCAGAAAAGCGCGGTTAGTCGCCCTCGCGAATAGCTGCTAGTGCGAATAGCCGCTAGTGCGTTTAGCCGCCCCCGCGGTTAACCGCTAGTGTGTTCCTACGCTTAAAGTAGCATGGTCTGGGATAGGCATAATGTATGTAAGGTAATAATATATAGGCCATCCTATTTTAATTTGCAGTGTTATATACCTCAGTCTCCAATGAGAAGTCCCATATTATTTTGTATAATTAAATTTTTTTGCATATAATATTCTCATAGATTGCACTTAGTCTGTCAAGACTTAATGATATTTTATTTACAATTTATAGCATTCATCCATAATTAATACTTATGCATATTTGTATTACTTATTCGTCACAAGCTATTCACAAGAAAATGTTAACATTAAAACTCTGCCTATATAATAATTTATATTCATTTTAAATACACTTTTGAAGGGAGATTTTCCTATTTTAATAAAAAATATCAACAAAGTTTTCATTACAAATTAACCCATTCAATGCCCTTTTTGAAAATATTTCTTATACATCCTTGTTGTGTACAATAAGTACTCTCATTTCAAAATATGACAAATAATTAAAAATTTGCTATACATAAAAAAATTACAAGGCCTTTTGGAAGAATTGAATTCGAAAGAAAGCACTTTACACTATTTTACACCCTTAGAGAATGACTTATGTAACTAAGTACTCATAGATGTAAGTACCTACTTGTAAATTTGAAGTTTTAATATAGGTGGCATTGAATGGGCTAATAACGCTAAGAAATTGTGCAATTGATTTAGTGTAAAATTCACTTCCGAGTTCAACTACTATTAAACTGCACATAATTCCTTAAACATCAGGAACATTTCATTTGGATAACATGTGCAATATCAAAACGGTTGAACTCTTGTACTGCCATATAATTTGTTGTCCCAATCTAACAAAAACTCAAAATGGAATGGAATTAACAACAAGATATTGTTCCTTTACATACTGACGGAGGAACGGTTGTTCATCCAGAACTGATGTCCGGATACGACCAGTGTGATCACATACAGGAGTGCGGCAATCCAGCAGTTGTAGGCATTCTGGAAATATAGATGTTGAAAGAGTTATTAAATTGAAAACATATGACAGTTTGTCACCTATAGAATTATAAATACTGCAGATGACAGATGACATAATAAATACTGCAGATGACAGAGACAGATGACCTATAAAATAATAAATACTTGTTAATATATTAATATATTTTAAAATGGCTGAGCTATAGCGGAAACAAAGATTATCTTATAGCTAAGATAAAGCATAAAAGTGTTTGAGAGATATGTTACAAGCTTAAGAATAATATGTTTCAGCCCAGTTATAGCCCACACCAAGCTACTTTAGTGTGTTATATATCTCTATCTATATCTTGCCTTTTCACTACATAGCAATAAAATAAAGTTGCTTTTCGCTGTCGCCTATGTATGCTTAGATCTTTAAAACTACAAAACAGATTATGATGAAGTAAGATGTGATAATTGAATCCTTTCACGGCCAGATAATTTACGAGAAATATATCTAGTACTAAAGCATATTTTTAGCATGTTCTCCCTGACCTCCATCGCAATTCCAAAAAAACAGGTTTTCCACTGGAAATATGTTAAATTAAAAGCCCTATGTCGCAATTTATGTATTTAAAAATTGCTAACAGTATCTGAATTGGTTGTAGTTTATGATTTAGGATTTGTTTGTTATATACTAATAAAATCATAAATAGAACTCATCAATTGAGTTTTTAAACAAAAGTTTTGATAGATAATATGATTAAAATTACCAAGTTTTTGATGTTTCTCAACAATATTTTTTACACACTCTAATGAATGTGTACTTTCGTTTTATCATTAGGAGCCGCTGAAGTGCAATAATTAGTGATAATAAATATTGACTCACCCTAGTGTAACCTGCTTCGACTTCACCGATGAAGGTAGTAATGGGGTCTTCGGAGTGTGTGGTATGGTTTTCTTCTAATGGAAGATCTTCCAACAAAGCTACAGCTCTGATATAATAGAAGACGCCCATCAAGGTCTGAAATACAAGAGATGATGAGGTATGCTCAGCCAATGTCCTTTACAATTTTGATCGTTCTTAGGGCTCCACTTACCAATTGTATGATTCCCCAAACGCTCAACACAAGCCCGCATAGCGACAGCTTCGGTCCACAGAATTTGCAGGCCATTTTGTTCGTATTTTATCAAAATTACGAACCGCAAAATAAAAATCTATCGACCAATATCTGTCAGCTGGTGTCAAAAATGGACACTCACATGATCTTTTCTTGTCTATGGATTCAATATTTCATGTTAATTGTGAAATTGCGTGTAATGAAACGTAATAAATGTATTGCCAGTAGCTATAAAATTGTACTAATATAGCAAAAATGCGTTAAGCGCAGCGAGTTGAATTAACCATCAAGCAAAATTAAATATGTTTTATTTAGAACTCCCAACGGAGGATATACATACAATGAAATAAGCAATACAAATAAGCCATATTTAATGCATAATCTTCGCAGCCATAAACTATATTATTACGTGATCTCTTTATAAGATTATTTTATAGTGATGATATAACGTACTTTATCATCGTGGTTAGTTTTTTTTTAAGCTTCATGATATCTAATCAAGATAAAATGACAAAATTTGAATAGAGAATCCTCCACCATTTTTTAAGTTTAAAAATACCTAACATGACATTAAAATTATGTTGACAGATAGTAGAAATTTTATATTAGTATCTGGCAGCATTATTTAGTGAATGACACATTTTTCTTGTTCGTGTCGAATTTGTATTTACTAAAAAATTTGATAAAATAATGGTGGACCGTTTAGGTACGGATATATTATCATTATTGCGCTATAATAAATAGTTTCCCGTAAAGTTATAGTAGATCAAAGTGCGAAGTACAGTTACGTGGGTGATTGCTGTCATTGTTTGCTTGGTCGCTCACTTACTTTCCTTTGACGTCAAATTGTGATTTGAGGCTGCAATTTATGTAATTATTACCTTTTCAGTGAATAGTGAAGCCAATGCAAGGCGGATTGCTATGGTGGAGAACTGCTTCGGCAGTTCTGGACAGGTGAGATTGGTTATAAGGTTTCTCATACGTTCAGAACTTGGTTAAATAGTCGTTATCTTAATGCAAACTCTGATAATGTTTTCTATGCGATGGGTGGGATTGCCCTCACACTAGATATCACGGTTTTATCAGCGAGCATTTTCGATATGCGTTATTTTTGTGTTTACTCAACACTTACAATAATTTTGATCATTAACAATTATTTATCATGAAAATGTGTGGGAAGCTTTTCCGGTATGTAACTTGACATTCAGACGGAACTTGTATTTTGCTGAGCATATAAGTACTGTGTAATAAAGCAGACATGATAAACAAAAGTTAGTATTCTGAAAACCTACGTTAAATTAACTGTATCTGCTAATTATTCTATGCAAAACTGACTTGTCATTGGCCTTTCATTTATTGTAATAACTTTCACTAACAAGATTAAGATATTATAAGGTTTTAAATTTTGTAGTGGATAAAGAAGGTTCATCTTACTAATTACTATAACTATTTATTGTAACTCCACAAACATGAAAAAATAGACATAAAAAACATTTCATACTAGCTTCTACAGGAATACCATTATTATCATTTCATTTTTGTCTACTGCTGGACATAGGCCACCTCCATGGCATGACACTCAACTCAGTCCTATTAAAGTATAAAGTATCAATTATTTATTGAATGTTTCAATAGCATTTTTAATAACTAGTTAATGAAATTCAAGCTCTTAACATTTTTGCTTACAATAATAACATTTAACAATGAATCAGCTGACTTTACTATTAAAAGGGCTCATTGCTTCATTAAGTGGCTCTCTACTTAAACAAGTGCTATTTAAAATTTGATCAAGTTTTAAATGTAGTTTAAGGGTTTGAATTTTTTTTTATTTAAGCAGAGAAACACAGAGAGCTATTACAGTTAGGTATAATATTATGTAGGTAATTACAGACAAAAAGCCAGTATGTTTATTAAAAATAAATTTACATAGAAGATAATTAAATGTATGTATATATGTAAATTTTGCTCTATTAAAATCCAGGAAGATCTTAAACTTGTTATTTATTCATAAAGCTAAATATTAAAATCAAAGAAGTTGAATGAAATACCAACACACAATATTAGATGATAACTAGCTGACCCCGCAAACGTTGTTTTGCCATATAAATAAATAATAAATTATAAATAATTTTTTTTTTTTTTTTTTTTTTTTTTTTTTCCCCTCTTCCTATCCACGATCAGTTTTCAAACTATAAGTGGATTTGTTGAGTTGAATCATGATGTTTCAGGCTCGGGCTCATTAGCCCCTCTTCCTTCTGGAATCAGCTTCTCAAAGATATGCGCTCTCTTCAGCCGTTTTGTTGTTTGCGGGTTCTCTATTAGCGCTCTAGCAAGAGGATTTTGGTGAGACTTGAGACGATCACAGTAACGGCCTCCCACAGTCTTGATTTCTTCGTCTACCGTTGGGACCTCCAGGTATTCGTGAATTTCTTTATTATTGGTGAACCACGATGTATTTGCTATGGCACGTAAGATCTTATTTTGTGCTCTCTGGATGATGTCACGATTAGATTTACATGTGGTACACCAGATTTGAATTCCATACGTCCACAACGGTTTCAGAATGCTGGTATACACCAGGCGTTTGTTACTCATTGAGAGGCGTGATTGTGGGCCAAGGAGCCAATATAGGTTTTTAAACCTGCGGTCTAGTTCTGTACGTTTCGCCTTTACGTGCTCCTTCCAGGTCAGTCTTCTATCCAGTGTAAAGCCAAGATACTTAACGGAGTCTTTATGAGGCAGCTCTTCTCCACCGAGTTTTACAGGTGGACAGTTACCTTTCCGTAGAGTAAAAGTAACGTGGGTAGACTTGGCAGCACTCGTGCGAATTCTCCACTTTTGTAGCCAACTCTCAGTGAGCACTAGACATTCTTGGAGTGCTGTCGAGGCTTTGGTAGGAGAGTCTTCGCACGCCAAGATAGCGGTATCGTCTGCGTATGTAGCAGTCACTGTATTGGATGATTGTGGTAAGTCGGCGGTGTAAATATTGTATAACACCGGGCCCAGCACAGAACCTTGCGGTACACCGGCTTTTATGTCAAAAAAGGAAGACTTGCATTCTCCGAACTTGACTTGGAAGATTCTATCTGACAGGTAGGAGCGAATCATAGGAGAGTATATGTGCGGCAACTGGGTTTTGATCTTACATAATAACCCTTTATGCCAGACTCGGTCGAATGCTTGCTGAATATCGAGGAAAGCTGACGAGCAGAATTGTTTTCGTTCGAGACACTCCCTTATGGTCGAGTAGACTCTGTGGACTTGTTCAACTGTTGAGTGTCCTTCCCTGAAGCCGAACTGGTGGTCGGGTATTGTGTTCAAGCACAGTTTCAGGCGCTTCACGAAAAGTTTCTCCCACAGTTTTGCTAACACCGGTAAGAGGCTTATAGGTCTATAGGATGTGACATCGTTGGCTGATTTCCCAGGTTTATGAATCATGATGATTTGTGACACTTTCCATATGAGTGGATAATACGCCAGTCTGTACGTCGCATTAAATATGTGTGTTAGGTGGACCACCGCTTGTCTTGGCAACTCTTTTAGAATTTTCGGGGTAATCAAATCGAAGCCTGGTGCTTTTTTTGGATCGAGTCTTTTTATTTCAGACCAAACTTCTCTAGGTCTGATATGTCTCAGGGGCAGGTCTAACTGGAATGGTTGTTCGAGAATTTCGTCAATTTCTTGCTCCTGTGTGTCATCCCCATCGTTTGGCTGGAAAACACTTGATAGATGTTTCGCAAATGTTTCCGCTTTTTGCTCGTCGGTGCGTGCCCATTCGTTATCACTCTTCCGAATTGGTGGATTGGCCTGTTGGGGTTGATTAAAATTTTTTGTAGCTTTCCAACGTGAGTGATGTCCTTTTGCTTGTGGTGAAAGCGATTCGATGTGGTCATTAAAAGTTATATTTTCATGGGTTCTAATGAGTTCTTTAAGCTCCATGCAGGCTTTATTAAAGGTCGTTTTGTCGGATTTACATCTAGTGCTGTGCCACTTAGCCCTCAGACTGCGCTTCTCGGCTATCTTTTGTTGGATGGTATCCGGGATGCTTTTGGTGTTGAAGAGGTAATCATCGGATATTTCCGGAGTGCTTCTCCAGGCCGCCACCTGGATAATATTAGTTAACTTTGTGCAAGCGTCTTCCAATTCATCTTCAGTTTTTAAAGATGTATTGAGGTTTATATTTTCAGTGAGATACTGTCTGAAGCTTGACCAATCAGTTTTCTTGCCATGTAGACTTTCAGGTTTTTTAATATTTATTATCCTAGAACTAAGGGTGAGTACTACTGGTGAGTGATCAGAAGAGCCATCCAAGTTCGATTCAATTTTGGTATACAGGTGACCTATACCACTAGTCACGAAAAAATCAACAAGGTCTGGGATTTTCGCCGGGTCTGTAGGCCAATATGTTGGTTCACCAGTAGATAATGTCAGAAATCCATTCGTGTCAATGGCTTTTTTCAGGTTCCTTCCTCTCGGTAAAGTCATACGTGAGCCCCAGTAGGTATTCTTGGCATTCCAGTCACCGCCCGATACAAAACGTGGGCCAAGCGTGGAAAAGTACTCCTTAAACATGCTTTCTGTTATAGAGTGTCTGGGCGGGCAGTAGACTGCTGATATGTCAATCGAACCATACTTATCTTGGACTGTGATGGTTGTCGCTTGTAAGTGCGGGGTTGAGTAGTTTTCTCTCACAAAGTGCTTCAAATTTGATTTAATTATTACAGCCGAGCCACCTTGACTTTTCCCGTTAGGATGCGGAGTTATGTGGACGGTGTAGCCTGGGATAATGAGCGGTGTATTGCCTGTCATGTGTGGTTCGGACAATAAAAGAGCATCTATTTTGTTGGATTTGATGAGGTACTCTATTTCATGAGCACTTGATAGAGCCCCATTGACGTTCCAAGTGGCAAGCTTTAGGTAGCCCGTTCCAGCCATTATGGTAACTTTTTGACGAGTGTTGTGATAAGACCCATGAGGGAACTTATTTGTTGTACAAGGAGGTCTATTTTCTCCGATTGTTGAGTGAGAATTTTTTCTAACACTTCCAGGCAATTAGAAGTATTTTGATGGTGTTGATATGGAGGGGTGTTGTTGCGGCTAAATGTGTTGTCCTGGGTTGGTTTTTTCACTGCGTCTGAGTATATTCGTCGAGTAGCTTCAGAATCAGGTTCTTGAGTTGCTGGTTTTTTATATGTAGATTTTGTGCAGCTCTTGTCTGTTTGGGGTGTGTGATTTCTTAATTCTATGGGGTGATGGGTATTATACACATTGTATGGTTGGTACCTATATTTTTCGGGGGCATTGTTTTTGGTGGATCTTTTTGGCTGAGATCTCATTCTTCTAGATGCTATCTCACGATAAACGTCGCATCCCTTATAATTGGCTGGATGATCACCATTGCATAACGCGCATGTTGCGGGCGTGTTCCTGTCTTTTTTTGGACAATCAGATGTACGGTGGCCTTGGCCGCATTTTACGCATCGGAATGGGCGCATACAGTTGTTTTTTGTGTGGCCGTACTGCTGACAACGCTGGCACTGTGCAATCGTTTTGCTTTTTCTGGGGTCTTCGATTTTCACAACTTGGTTGTTTATGTATTTAATACTTTTTACCAATCTGTTGTTTGTGTGAGGTACGACATTTACGAAAAACGTAGATGTCGGGAGCTTATCTCGACCATATCTGGCATTTATTATTTCACCAGTTACTTTGTTCCCGGTCTCTTCGATTGCTTTGACTATCGAATCCTTTGGTGTGGTCGGGTGAAGATTTTTTATTACAACCCTGTACGGTTTGTCTTCTTTCGGGGAAAAGGTATAGCCAATTAATCCTCGCTCTCTGATTAAGTCAATAATTTTTTTGTAATCGTCTGCATTGTCTATTGTGACCCGTAATTGGCTTTTGTTGATAATTCTTATTTTAAATTGTTCTTCATCAATGACAGCCTTAATGAGGTTAGAGAGCTCATTAATGTCTTTAACTCCATATAAGACAATTGGAGGAGGTCTTTTTGGTCTTTGAATTTCACATGCTGGTTCTGCTGGTTGGTCTAATTCCAGTGCAGCGAATCGGTTTTGGGTCTTTACTACGTTTGATTCTGGAGGAGTGTTGACCCTCTTCCTCTTGTTATAGTGCTGGGCTTCTGGTGAATCAGTCAGAGTGTAGTTATCATTATTGTTTGGTGTTGAAATACTGCGAGTTCTAGTTATGAACATGCTCCTGTGGAATGTTTGTTGAACTAATTTTGGTTCAGTTGTAGAGGCACTTTTAGTCGTTACCATATCAGGCAAAACTTTGCCCCCCCCAGAATACGAGGGGCAGCCCGAGCTAAGCTCGGGGAGGGATTCTCCAGTGACGTGGTCATTGGTACCCTCCTGGGGTAATTTCTCTTGTAATTTTGCTGCCATGGTTATGGATTAATTTTTACTTCGGGGTTTATTCCCCTTAGGACAAATGCTACAGATACTACTAGTACTGTCCGGGTAACTAGCGTCACTCTTTTAGAGGGTATTTCCCCCCTCTTGGTGTGTGATCACCATACTTTGGTACAGGTTACTTTACCGCCGCCTGTAACTCGGCGTTGTCGCTTGTTTAGCACCACCCAGGGGGCACGTGTAGGGTGCTACTGTGGAAAGTTGGAGAATCCTACGGACGCAAGCGACATCACCCCCCAATAATAGATAAATAAATAATAATAAATTATAAATAAATAATAATAAATAAAAACTATAAATAAATAATAATAAATAATAATTTAATAATAAATAACTAATTAAATGACGATTGATCAGTTTTCGACCGGAGAGGAAATATGATTAAATTACTAAAATGGCTATTTAAAAATAAGGGTTGATCGTAGAAGGGTGAAAATTGAGGATTGTATGTATTTTTGTATGTTGTATCAAAAAAAAATAGAAATTAAAAATTTTGTCTAAAAAATAAAAAAAAAATTTAGGGGTGGACTACCCCTAACATTTAGGGGGATGAAAAATAGATGTTGGCCGATTCTCATAGATACCGGATAAGCACAAAAAATTTCATCAAAATCGGTCAAGCCGTTTCATCAAAGTCGGAGGAGTTCGATTACGCACCCCGTGACACGAGAATTTTATATATTAGATAATATGATGGCTGGCCCAGAACTCTATCTGAGAATCTGAGCCTTTTAAAAAAAAAAAACAGATATATTAGGCATCTCGCATATGGTTTGCTCCAATCTGATCACTGATAGCAAGTACAGTATCTTCTTTAATGCACTTAGAATGTAAAATTCTAAGTGCACTGCATCAACATTTCTTATTATTGGAATTTAGTTCAAGGTGTTTTTGCCGATTTGTCCATGGCTTATATTATTATGTGTCTTACTGAGTCATTAGATTCTGATGTCCCTTAAAAATACTCATTAAAAATTTAGGTAGTAAACAATAATGTTTATTTCAGCCTCTGGCAGAACAAGGCAGGGTCCTGGTGGGGGAGGGTGTCCTAACAAAAATGTGCCGCAAAAAGCCCAAAGCCCGACAGTTCTTCCTCTTCAACGACATACTGGTTTACGGGAACATTGTGATAAACAAGAAGAAGTACAACAAACAACATGTCATTCCACTCGAGGAGGTCAAATTGGAATCACTTAAAGATGAAGGACGTAAGTAAAAAGGTTTTATAAGTTTCGTTAATCAAACTGCTATGCACTTGGGCCATTAAATTCAGTATGGTAGGTAGTGTATTCTACTTAGGTAGGTATAATATATGGATTATGTAGCAAGTACCTAGGTTGATTTAAAGGATCTCACTCGTACTTGTATGCAGGCTGGTTTCTGAAATTAGGCTACTCAGCCCATTTTTGAAGGATCTTACTAATATTATAAACGCAAAAGTTTGTAAGAATGTACAGATATATGTTCGTTACTCTTTCATGCATAAAAGGGTGGACTGATTGAGCTGAAATTTGGTATAGAGATAGCTTAAACCCTGGAATAATATATAGGCTACTGTACAGCGGGTAAAACTGCTGGGTGCAGCTAATTTTCTACATATTATACACATTTTTTTTTTTTTTTTTATGTTATGAAGTAGAAGACGAGCAAGACGCTCTCCTGATGTTAAGAGATAACGGCTGCCCATAATCAGTACAGTGTGACCTAGGATTTCACAATTATGTGAAATTCTAGGAGCACTGCACCAACGCTTCTTACTCAAGAGTCATAAGATGTTAAGACTCTTTAGCCCAGTAATTTCACTAGCTACAGTGCCCTCCTACCGGAGCACAGTAATGTTTGCACATCACTGCTCAGGCGGTAGAATAACTGGCACTGTTGGGGTACCCACCTAGACGACCTCCTGCAAAGGAAGTCTACCCCCGGTAAACCGATTAGGATCGACCGATTAGGTACATAATATTATTAGCTGATTATATTGGCTATGTGTATGTGGCAAAAGCAAAATTTAAAAATTGTTATATTATGCTATAACTGACAGAAGGATCATAACAAGGATCCGCGCAAGTATTTCATTTTACATTTGCAGTGTTGTCCTCAAACAATATTATAATAATAATAAAATAATAAATATTTCAGGGCAATACACACAGCGCCACCTAACCCCATACTAAGCAACTTAATGCTTGTGTTATGGTGGTTAGGATAACGGATATAATACTTATATACTTTTCTTTTAATACATACTAAATACATACTTATAATACATATTGAAAGCCACCCAGACCAGAAACAAATACCTATATTAGAGTTACGCTTCATGTCATTTTAAATTACATAATTATAGCCTTCTGGATCCAGTTTCAATAAAAGTTGCCTTTCCGGAACTTTCTTTTATATTCCATATTATTATTAATTTATTCAGTAATATGGAATATAAAAAGGAAAGTTCCTAAATATTCCAATATTATATCATACTAGCAAACCCGGCGAACTCCGTTTCGCCACCAGATGGTTTCCTGAAAAATTCCTGAATTTTCTTTGCTATAAACCTCACGGAGCCCGAGACCTTTCCAACGAATGCAAAACCGTGGAAATCGGTTCGTGCGTTCTGGAGTTATAGCGTCAGGGAGGAAAACCCGACTTATTTTTATATAGTAGAATAGACCAATTTCATAAACGTATATCATATTTTTATGCAAAAATATATGAAATTTCAATATAAAAATACGTAAATAAAAATGATTTTTTAAATACTGCCTAAAACGTTTCGAACTGTCATCTGACAGCGCGTGACGTCATACCACTGGCTGGTCCTTACGCTTCCTATGAAATGTTCCTGATTTCGACAAATTTTAATTATTCATAACTTAAAAACCACTAAACCGATTTTGATGCAACTTATGCTGTGCCCTTAGTTGGATTATACTTAAACCAAAAATAAAGTCAATAACCAAAATGAATCTTATATTTTCAGAGAGACATTTTAGTTATTGACTTTATTTTTGGTTTAAGTATGGACCAACTAATGGCACAGTATAAGTTGCATCAAAATCGGTTCAGTGGTTTTTATGTTATGAATAATTAAAATGTGTCGAAATCAGGAACATTTCATAGGAAGCGTAAGGTCCAGCCAATGGTGTGACGTCACGCGCTCTGATTGGCGTTCGCATTCGCGTAATAATAAGTAATTTTTTTTGAAATTAAAATTGATTTTATTCAATTTTGGCTTGTAAATAGATCCTTAAAATGTGATTTTAGGTTTTTAAATACTGTCTTTTATGTGAAAAACATAACTTTATATCAATTCGTAACATGTGTCAACATCCCTATTTAACCTCAAATTCACGATCCACATAATTTACACAGTTCAACTTACCACCTTAAAGACAAATGCCTGCTGTTGAAATTTAATAAAAATTTGCCCAAGAACACGCTTTTTTTTTGTGTTCATCCAAGGAGAGCCATTGGCTACTACGTTGCCAGTATTAATTCGAAATAAGGTTGCAATAAAACTTATATCAATATCTTCCGCGCCGACACGGCCATTACCACCTTAAAGACAAATGCCTGCTGTTGACATTTGCCCAATATGCGCGTGGTTTCCAATTGAATAACTTATTTTTTTTACTTTTTTTTCATTTCTTTTGAAATTTTTCCTGAATTTTCTTTGCTATAAACCTCGCGGAGCCCGAGACCTTTCCAACGAATGCAAAACCGTGGAAATCGGTTCGTGCGTTCTGGAGTTATAGCGTCAGGGAGGAAAACCCGACTTATTTTTATATAGTAGATTAATATCCTGTTATACTTTGTTGATATTTTTAATACTAACTAGCTGTGCCAGTGGTTATACCCGCTGTACTGTAGCCTATATGTTATTCCAGGTCCTTATGAGCGTATATATCAAGTGACGCTCTCTCGCTCACACTCGACAAATTTTGAAATATAAATTCATAGAATTAATTTATTGAAAATTCCTTAAGAACAGCCCTCCATAACATTATTGCACACATTTTAAAAGTGTTATTATATTATCAATAATATTATGGAGGGCTGTTCTTAAGGAATTTTCAATAAATTAATTCTATGAATTTATATTTCATAATTTGTCAAATAGTGCGAGCGAGAGAGCGTCACTTGATATATACGCTCTTATATCTCTATACTGAAATTCAGCTCAATAGGTCCATACATTTAGGTGTTTTTTTTTTTTTTTTTTTTTTATGTGATGAAGTAGAAGACGAGCAAGACGCTCTCCTGATGTTAAGAGATAACGGCTGCCCATAATCAGTACAGTGTTACCTAGGATTTCACAATTATGTGAAATTCTAGGAGCACTGCACCAACGCTTCTTACTCAAGAGTCATAAGATGTTAAGACTCTTTAGCCCAGTAATTACACTAGCTACAGTGCCCTCCTACCGGAGCACAGTAATGTTTGCACATCACTGCTCAGGCGGTAGAATAACTGGCACTGTTGGGGTACCCACCTAGACAACCTCCTGCAAAGGAAGTCTACCCCTGGTAATAAACATACACTCACTCACAATCGCATTTATAATAGTGTGATGATGTGATTGCCTAAAGTTTATCATGTCACATAATGTTATCAGTGTTATCAATACATTGATAGTAAATAGCAACCTTAACATTGCTGATTTTTTTGTTTGTAAGGGGCTTGAGCCTGATAAGCTTTATTAACTCCTACTTCCTGTGTGTTTGTCTGTTACAAGGAAAACATTTGAACTGGTTGAGCTAAATTTTAGTATATTTATAAATTACAGATACTTAGATTACCTACATAGATCCTGAAAAAAAAGTAGCCTATTTTCATCTTTTCAGGGCGTATAATATGAAACCACTAGGCACAGCTTATAAATTATATTTTATTGTTATAAATATTTCATTTGTAGTAAAACAATAAAAACTTTGTTACATGTGTCATGTATTTATTCTAATATGTAACAATCACAGATCATAAAGCTAGAGATGGAAGCTAAAATGAGGTAACAGTCGCCAAGTCATATGCCTGAATCAACATAAGCTCGTAGCTCCGCCTCTTTTTCGTGTTCATTCCACGGCCGACATTGACAGCGTGACATTCACATACTTTATGAAAAATAATTAATAAAAATGCCGTATTGTTCAATAAAAAGGCGCGGAAAGACTAGCGCTACATTCAGTTACGCAAAAGACGAAATCTTATTACACAGGCAAGTTATTATTCCGATAATAATCATTGAAAAATGTTTAACATAAAATGCAATATAAAAATGGCCAAGTTTCTTTTCGTCTCATTCTTTCTTGGTAAATTTGTATAACATTATCTCGTTCTCTCTTACGCCCGGATAAACTAGTGATAAGACACAAATTTAAATTTACACGACAAATTTTATCGACAAAAATGTTATTGAAATTTTTGAAGTAGGTAAGTATTAGGTATATTAAGGTACCAAAATTATCGGGGTTTAATATTATACAGGGTTACTGGTATTTAATTCATGAATGGTTATTATGAAGCTTATAATAAGAGAAGTGTAACGAAGCTTTTAAATTACATAATGTTAAATTTGTCACTAATTTAAAAACAAATAATTCGCTATCTAACATTTATTGTTTATTCTTATAGGGTGCGTATTCGCACGCATAATTTTTTAAAATTAGGACTAAAAATTTTATGCGAGCGATGGACCTATTTATATTTTAGTGAAACCATATAAAATGTTTATTCGGGTACTTTGGGAGGTAATAGAGATGAGAAAACATTTAAGCTATAATAAAACAATAATTGAAGTTATATTAAAATATCTCTCGTATACAATACAACGAACTTTCTCATTAAACTTAGGAATAACAGTAACTTATATTTTCTTATCGATACGATATAGCGACTTTACCACATCACTAGAAAGTCATGTTATGCCTCTAACTATTACCTAATCTGTGGCGTAACTGTGACGTCACCTTGAACGAGCCAATCAAATCTAGCCACCCATCCCCCGCACCCCACCATGTTTTGGTGACTTGGTTTTCATACAAAAAATGACCTAAGCGCGGTATATATCTCTCTTGTATATGGTAACAATGGAGCACTTTTGCTATTGTTTTTTTACAAAGCTACCTAATAGATTAATAATATTGTTATGAAACCTGGTAGGTTTCATCTGAATTTTTGGGGATTTTATAACTTTTATGTTCAGTAAAATAAACCAGCTATAAATACAACAGCAAGATTTTTTATCATTGGTTAATTTTTTCTCATTAAATGCATCTTACACCTTCTCAACCATCACTTTTTTATTTATTTTATCTAAAATAGGTATATTATCTAAAAATTAAATGTATGTAGATATTATTTAAAGTATTTATTCATCTGCTAATTTATATTTTACTCTCATTAATAGCCTGCCTTTCTCAAGCTAGTATGACATGGTATGAAAGTAAGTACTTTTAATATTTATAAAAATATAAGATAAACAATTGAATTAAATTTAAAATTTAAAAAACCTCCAACAAAATACGTAATTCACCATTTTTTGGTGGCGGCCATCTTGGATTTTTAATTTTATATAGTGGGTTGTATTCTACTAGTTAAGCCCTTTCATTTGACACGGCCATCTCGGACCGATTTCCACCAAACATGGCTAAGAACACTCTCGACTAACTCTTCTTTCAAACAAAAAAACTAAATCAAAATCCGTTCATCCGTTCGGGAGCTACGATGCCACAGACAGACACACACACACCCCGTCGTTTTTGCGTCGGGGGTTAAAAAATAGTACCAATAAAAATAAAAGTTACTTTAATCTTATCTTTGTGGTTGAGCGCAGTTTGGTCATCCGTATCCGCAAAATCCGTCTGATCGGAAGTAGAAAGTCTAGTAAAAATCACAGTTTTTATAAGTTAAATAGCCAGTCATCATCATCAGCCTATGTTCGTCCACTGCTGGACATAGGCCTCCCCCATGGCACGCCACTCAACTTGGTCCTCCGTCTTTCTTCTCCACCCACCCCCAGCGACCCTCCGGATATCATCGCCCCATCTCGCCCATGGGCGCCCTACACTACGTTTACCGAGACGTGGTCTCCACTCGAGAACTTGTCTACCCCAACGGTTATCGGTTCTACGGCAAATGTGACCAGCCCATTGCCACTTCAGCTTGCTGATCCTTTCTGCCACAGACAACTAGTACCTATGCGGATAGAACCGTGCGGCTAGCCGCAGCCGAAATTACAACCGCGTCAGCCAGAATAAAAAATAAAAAAGCCGAAAGGCCGCAGTCCACTTCGTGCAAATACTCGCGAGCAGTGTCTAATTCTCATTCAAACTTGAATTAAAATAAATAAGGAAGATACGGTCCGGAAATGGACCGCTCCATTTAGATTCATGCACACAATTTTACTTCGGCGCGAGTTCGAACTTTGCTTTTATTTGAGAATTTGACACTGCGATACAGTGTGTCACAAGTATGGAGATGGCCGATTAGAATGATCGCACACACATCTACAATCTACATACATATGTGTAGTTGTCAAAATTTTACTTTTATTATAATTTATCTATTTTTATTAAATAACATAATTAAGTAGGCGTTACATAAATTAAGTAGGTATCTATCTATATTATGTATGAATCATTTTTATGTCAATGTCCATGATGAGTCACCAATATTATCATTTCTAGTACGTATTGAATGATTTGAAACCTCATTCATGAGTCACAAGCTCAGTGGTTTTAGACCACAACATATTTAAAGGAAACATTTACTGCAACTTTTATAGGTTGTGTGGCCAACCCATATGTTGAAGTAAGTTTCATATCACTATGTATACTAGTCAAACTGAATGACTTATGAAACTTCAACAGCAGATGGAAGCAGACTAAAGCTGCTACCATTGTGGTCAAAGGCTTCTAATATTAACCTATCTAACTAATAAAGTTTATAAACGTAAAAGTTTTTAAGAATGTCTGAATGTATGTTTGTTACTCTTTCACGCCTAAATGGGTGGACCGATTGATCTTAAATTTGATATAGAGATAGCTTAGACCCTGGAATAACACATACGCTACAATACAGCGGGTAAAACTGCTGGGCGCATTAGTAATGATTAAAAAAATATATTTTGCAGTGGGTAAAATGCGAACAACTATTAAATAATGTTAATGGGAAGTCATTTTGTTGTTAAAACATGTTTCATAACATAATATGCTAATTAGTTGTCTAGATTCATGTGAAAGTGTCTAACCATAGTCTCTGCGTTTTGATTTGAAATAAATTGTGAAAGTCACCATACCTATTATAATAATAATATAAAAAATAATTATTCTTACTCTCAGATTTTATTATTACTTGTTACTCTTTAATACTAAAACTAGCTCGCGGCTATGCCCTTGTCGAGAAATCTATTCTTAGAGGAGGGCAACGTCTTAAAAACTATCTACGGTTTATATATAATTTATTCCAATTCATTTAGCTTTTCGGGCTGTGCCTCGTAGGTCAGTTACTCTTTTATATACTCTTAACAGATTCCGATCCTTTAACCGATTTGAAAATCTAACAATTTGATGTGTATCAAACTAAGTGTAGGGAGCTATATACTTCGTAATCTTTAAGATTTATTATAATACACATTTTGGAATTACATACAATACTCTTTTTGTGGCCATAACTTTACATAAAAGACTTAAAACTAAAGGACTTATATTATTAAGGTCTACAATGGGCGGCCTTATCGCTTAAAGATAACTTAATTATTAGATATCAACTTCGAAATCTTCAAGGCACGAGTGAATAGGTGCCTTTCTAGGCATCGTACGTGATTCATTGTCAATCGCATCTGCACTTTCCATCACGTGGGATGTGGTCAAACGTAGGCCTGTTTAGTATAAAAAAATAGTTTTGATCAGACAGGGGGATGATTATTTACGTTTATAATGTTACAGAGTTCAGAAACGGTTGGTTAATCCGCACCGCGTCCAAATCGTTCGCCGTGTACGCAGCGACCGCCACAGAGAAAGAGGAATGGATGGCGCACATAGAGAAATGTATAGAAGATCTGCTAAGGAAGAGTAAGTTTTTATTTTAACTAGGTGCATCCGCAACAAGCTTGCGTAGAACATTGTTTCTTTTTCTTAAATATTGCCTGTCCTTACCACACTCCCTTTCCTAACAAATCGTAGAAGCCACACACAAGAGGTGGTAGACGCCACCTCCCACCTCCTTTTGCCATCTACTCCTGCCACTTCACCTTCTCCTACACTCTTAAGAACATTGAATCTTGCCCCTGACTTCTTAAAACATCAAATATTAAAAAAAAAAAAAAAGAGTAACGAAACGTTTATTATTTTTGATATCAGCGTACAAGTACAAGTAGTAGTACAAGTAGGGATTAAAAGTAATGTGGTAATGATCTCAAAAAGGGAGTTTTATTAGGTTCATTCTTCATAAATCAATAAAAATGATGGAAATATAGTTGCCACTACTTTAAAAAGAGTTAAGTCTGTGTTTATTCCCAGTACAACAAAGGGTATAATGGAAAAAAGTCCTATTAGTTCCTTTGGAGCAACTGTCTAAAGGAACTACTCGGAATCTTGACGATGAATACTAAGAATGATTTCTAAAAACAAAAACGGCAAAACTCACGTCTAATATTGTCGAGAATATCTCGACCACGGTTTCGGACAATTGGGTATGTTCATTTATTTTTGTTTTTAGTAATTTCAAAACCATTTCGAGGAATAAGGTTACTGATCACTACCCATTACTTAGAAACCGAAAATAATCACGGATTACTATTATTTTAGGCTTTTATTGAATAACCTTCATTTGACCTCTGATGACGTCACAGTTGTGGAAATGGAAATAGTATGCGAACCATCAAAAACAGAAAAAAAAGAAAAATGACCCTTGTATGTCATGAAGATGTCAAATGTCAATGTAGATTAAATGTCAGATTAGGTAGGGTTGTGATAAAAAAATAATCGATTTTGGAAATAATCGATTTTAATACGTGATTTTATTTTTAAGAATAATCGTTTTTTTTTTATCATCATTGAATCAATTATTATACTGATTTTGGCTCAACTTACGACGCCACACCATGATTTCGAAGTTGAAACTATAGGTAGGTTTCACTATTAAACGGCTTTTTTAAAAGTTTTATATAATAAAGTTATGTACATAAATTAATTTTGTTTATTTATGTTAAAAACTTATATTTTGATTCGTGTTGATTATAATAAGAACTTACTAATTGTTGTTTATTTTTAATTAATAAATCTATTGACATCATAATATTTATTGCGTTTATTTTGAAATTAATTGACAAATTAGAAAAAAAACTATTAATATAACAAAATCGATTATTTTCTTAAGAATAATCGATTATTTATTAATCGATTTTTCATGCTACAAAAAAAACGATAATTTAAAAATCGATTTTTATGTACAATGTCACATCCCTATCACTGATAAAATGACATTGACAGATGTGTTTCACATTTTTTTTTTATTCGAGGCAACAGTCTCATCTCAATCTATAAACCCGATGATGACGTCATCATCGCGAATTATTCTAAAAACTTTAAAAATGTTTTAAAAAATAATTACGACGAAAATAACAAAATAAATCAAATTAGTTTCTTAAAATGCTCTATATTTTCGTAATTTAAAATAAAAAAGGAGGTCGAGATATTTTGGACATACCCAATTACGATGTCCTTCATCAGGAGATCACGCCTGCAGTAACCGGCGCTCACTGGCGAGCGCTCGCGCCGCTGCACGGACCGAGCGCTGCGACGGTGCGGGCGGGGGGTCGGCTGACTCACTGTCGCTACCACTTATGTCTGACGCATCGTTAGGCTGCAGACACACCGCACTTGTTGTATCACATTCGCGGACAGACGTTAACGCACGATCACGGGTACTAAGCACAGGCATCCACGCCGAAGGAATGGCCCATCCACGATCCCGATTGAAATTAGCATAGCGACCAATTTCGATTGCCTCCTTAAATTTCCGCGGCACGAAAAATTCCTCCTTCTCCTTTGCCAGCACGGAGACTTTATCGAATCTCAGATAATGCTTCGAATCGGAGATGTATGCGTGTTCAGCTACTGCGGATCGCTCAGTTTCCATATTCTTCACGGCCCTAATGTGTTCCGTAATTCGTGTGGAAATGTTCCGTTGTGTTTCGCCAATATAAGATCGACCACAGTCGCAAAGGATCTTATATACACCCGGCCCACACAATGCCTCCTTGTCCTTCGGCGATCGCAACAGTTGACGCAGCTTACCAGGCGGTCTGAATCTAGCACGGATTCCACACCTACGGTCCAAGAGACGACCGATCTTATCTGTTACACCCTTGACAAAGGGCAGATACACTGGCGATCTTCCTGGCATTTCCGGTCGCTTCAACCTGTCAGGGTTGGCCCAGCGACGGCATCGACTCCAGCAGTATCCATTCCCCTCTAGTGCTCGTCTGACATGGTCAAGCTCCTCTTGGATACTCCGGGTCGCAAAGTCTAAGAGCCCTTCCAATCAGTGATCTTGGCACTGAGGCTAAGTGGGATATATGGTGATGTGAGTCCGCCCTCAGATATCGGTCTGTATGAGTCGGCTTCCGATAAACGGTATGCGATAGCTTCCCATCCGGTTTTCGTATAACCCGCACATCAAGGAAAGGTATCCCATCCAGGAAAGGGTCCCATCTTCCTCCTCTTCAACGGTGAACTGTATTTTACCATGTACCGTATTCAAGAAAGATGTAAACTCCTCCAACACGTTCCTTGATATGATGGCAAACACGTCATCTACATATCGCCACCAGTACCGTGGTTTTGACGACGCCTCTGTCAACACACGGTTCTCATATATATATTAGACGTGAGTTTTGCCGTTTTTGTTTTTAGTTATGGAGAACACTCACGATAGTTTTAAAAATCGTAAGAATGATTTCGTTTAACAGGTGGCAAGCAACCGCCGTCAGAGCACGCGGCGGTGTGGGTGCCGGACAACGAGGCGTCCACCTGCATGCACTGCAAGAAGACACAGTTCACTGTGCTCAACAGGAGGGTATGTATTCATCTACACACTTTATATTTAAACTGTCTTTATATTTAAACGTTCATACTAGTGCTGTTTTAATTAAAGTAAAATAAATAAATACTGTGTAGCGACAAATTTTCGCGAATTGGTGTTCTTAGACGAAGTTTTTAGCTGTTCCACTGACTACTTAAGTCAACTGTTAGTCTGTCAATCTTGAGCCTGTCGCGTGGTTGAGGCTCGCAATGAATAGGTTCAAGATATCAACTGAGTTAAAATTGACGCCTGACGCGAATTTCCTGCGTGTTAAGAAATGATCAAAAACATTACATACATACATTAGAAAAGTTGCTAGAATTTAAAATTTCATAAACTGAAAATTGGTTAAAAGCGGTGCAATAGGTAGATAAGAGAGAGAAAAATAGTGATGATCCACATATACCCATACACCACAGACACATCACGAACTACTATATCAGTGAAAACCTTTACAGTAATGGATTCCGAGTACATTTTGCTGCAATACGTACGACTATTCGAGTAAATTTCCATCAATGTCACAAACAAACGTCGCAAGAGCAACCAGCTTCGCGTCTCGCTTAGAAGTAGCTTCGGTTTAAACATAGTTGAATGTGTATATTTGTTACAGCATCACTGCCGCAAGTGCGGGTCGGTAGTATGCGGTCCGTGCTCGTCCAAGCGTTACATCCTGCGCGGACAGAGCGACAAGCCGCTGCGCGTGTGTCTGCAGTGCTTCGACGAGCTCACTCGCGAGCGTGCGCGCCCCAACGCTAGCGCCATCATATCGCCAGGTGAACATTACAAAATAACTAAGATGGCGCAGCGACCCAAATTGAGTCTTGGCCTCCGACACAAGAAGACGCCACTCTTGCCTGTCCTGCACTGTCGCTTCCCAAGACTCAGCTTGGAGCGCTCTCAGGTCTTCCATCACTTCGTCCTTCCAACGGTACTTTGGACGCCACACCGGCCGCTTGCCGGTAGCCCGTCCCAAGTACGCCCTTTTCACTCCCCGATCCTCCCCCATTCGCTCTACGTGGCCGAGCCAGCGAAGCCTGTGGGATTTGATCTCGCCGATGATATTAGGCTCAGCCACTAGTTCTTCTATTTCTACATTTTTACATTACAAAATACTGAATATTATATAGCACCACTTTTTTTTTTGACCCAGGAAAAATGCGTTACGCATCATCACCCCACCCAGGGGGCGCGGGGTGGTATGTGGGACTCCCCCGCCGAAGATGGGCGCGGCGGGGAAACCGTCTAAAAAACCTGGGGGTGTTCCTATGGGACGCCATAATGCCGGGGCAACGGGTACGCCGTAGCACTCATCTGCGGCCCCGACGGCTTATACAGCACCACTGCGCTAACTGTTTACTGCCGTAATCGAAAACACCTTAAAAATTCTGGAATGGCAACTTGGCATCAATATCAACGGCGAATACATCACTCACCTTCGGTTTGCCGACGACATCGTAGTCATGGCAAATTAATATGGACAAAACGAAGCTTATGTCAAATGCCAATGTTGTGCCCACCCCAGTATCTGTTGGAGGCTCGGTATCATCATCTTAGCCATAGGAAGTCCACTGCTGAACATAGGCCTCCCCTTTGGACTTCCACATATACCGGTTGGAAGCGACCTGCATCCAGTCTTCCGGCGACCTTTATAAGGTCGTCTGTCCACCTTGTGGATGAATGTCCTAAGCCGCGTTTGCCAGTCCGTGGTCTCCACTCAAGCACTTTTCGATCCCATCGGCCATCCGCTCTGCGGATACGTGGCCTGCCCACGCGATTCCAGTGGCGTGTTCACATTATATTTATGATATTGGCAAATAGGTACAGACTGAAAATCAGCAACCGTGTTAATATGGTTACCAGCTGAGTCTGCTCCTTTGCCTACGATGTATTTTTTTTTAATGCAATAATTGTACTTTTTGTCATTATTGTATCTCTTTTTGTGTGGCAATAAATGATTCTTATTCTTAAATATTTGTGAGAAATTTAATGACTTTCTTTCCAGTGAAAGCGGACGTGTCCGGGTCGGGCGGCGAGTCGTCTCAGGACGAGGACAGCGACGACGACGACGACAGAGTTAACGCTGAGGAAAAACACGACGAGGTAACCACACCTCATATATTTATAGGGCTTTCACATACGAAAAGGAGATGAGTATATTCAAGTAAGACCAAATGAAACTCTCATTTGGTCAGAGAATCTCTCCTAAAACAACAAATATTTAGCAAATTATGTATACCTAATGCTAATATAGAGGTAATGAAAATTACGAAGTACATCTTCAGAATGATCTTTAAAAGAATTAATCTCAAAAGATAATTTTAGAAACTACTGACACTGCCAAGTGAAAAAATTGTGGAGATATTGCTCTTTTCTTGTGTTTTAGGTACATCTACCAATGTCCATCTATGTGAAAAATTACACAGATAAAAATTCGAGCGATTTTTGAATATAATATCAAGAGCAAAATTATAGTGACAGGTAGATAGAATGTTTGGGTTTTCTGCATATTGTATCGTCAGGGACAGCTTTTATCAATATTTCAATTGGGTACATTTTGGTTTTGGAAATGTCAAAAAAACATTTAGTGTGGGCTCCATCAAAATGTTCCAAAACTCTTAAGAATCACAAAAAATCACAAATCACACCATCCCAAACCTTCAACTCAAGTTTTATCTGACAAGTTTTAATATATTTGATGACTATTTAATATCGAGCCTGAATTATCCCACTGCTGGGCAAATCCCTGTTCCAAGTCATTGCATGTTACTCTGTCCACAATATGCCAAACTTTACGTTTAATTTGAGCATTTACCATTTCATCAGAAATGGACACAGTTTGTTAAAGACTTTTATGTAAAACAGGCTCTCTCACCCAAATTACGTTCCTTATGTTCATTTTATTAATCGGGAAAAGACTCATTCTTGTGACCACGACTCATGTACGAATGTCGAAACGTCGAGGTTGGTTTTATAATGTTTTTGTATAACTAACATTTTTATTTATTTAATTAGTATTTCGACATCACATATATTTTAGAATTTATAAGTAGAATATACATTGAGTATGTACAATATCTGATACATATGACAATTTATTTAAACATTGAAATAATTACACGATAAGTCCCGATTAATAAAATTAACATGAGTTCAAATCGCGAAAGTTTAGAATAGAATACTCTTTATTGCAACCAGAGAAAATTACAGTTTTACTTATTACTAGCACTGAAACACAATTTGGTCCACAATGGGCGGCCTTATCGCTGTGAGCGATCTCTTCCAGGCAACCAGCCTTTTTGTGTTATACATATAGTTTATTGTGTTATATTACGCCTTGGAACACAAATATGAAATCTCATCGTCCATAGTACACCAGTACAAAAAGAACATAAGTATTTATTTATTTCTAGGGTTTTACAAGTTATAACGGTGTCAAAAACGGATTGAGGAATAAAGTCACCACTGTATAGTATTGTAAGTCGAACGCTGACGGCTTCACGCTTCACGACGTCATGAGGCAAACGTTTGTTTTGGGTTTTGTATTGTTTTACCATTGCCATTGACATACATATGTATATTATAGGACAGTGAACCTTGCCCTTCGGTTGAACAAAAGTCTGACTATAATAAAACTGAAACTGATATTTAAATGGATACATTCATGTTATTTTTGTGTACGGTGATCCTTTTAGAGCATACAATAGTCATTTATAGAGCACAATTTGCTTCCGACATATCTTCTAGTAGTCTAGTTTACCCTGGCCTGGCTTTAAATACATATGTAGCACTTTTATTATCATCTGGGCGCTACCGTGTATTGAAAGGCGTTAAACTGTGGGCTTCGGTTTTTGCCCATAAGATATGTAGGGAACTGATGTCTTTAGACTATGTAAGGAGCCTCATAGGAATCTATACGAACTAGAGCTCAAGTATAGATTAAGTGAAGTAAAGGGAAGATAATTTTTAGGAGATTTTTTATTGTTCTAATTAATCTTCGATCACTCGTCTATCGTCAGTCGTCAGTCGAGATGAAGGCAAAGCTAACTTTTAATGAATAATATAACAATCAGGATGAACTCGCCAGTTCAGCCAAAATAACGTGAATTTATTCATGGAAATATCAATAAAATCTAAAGAACAAACCCCTTGCATGTGTTTTGCTTGGTTGTTACTAATCACCAAAGGGTATGGATCAAGACGATCATAATTATCGATAGATTTTGGTTGACAAAGTTTTCCGGCGCTCTGGATTGTTCTTACACAGAAATCTTAATGAACAAGAAATTCAACTTCTTAACTACATTTTACAAATAGAGTAACATGATGTGTGTGATGATTTAAGTATAACATGATTTGTTTTGTTATTAATATTAAAATTTCTGTGTTAGCTAATGGTTGATTTGCTAATTCGTTTGTTGTGTTGGTTTTACTCATATACATACAACATATAGTTTTGATTTCAAATCTCAGATTATTTTAGTCATCTATCGTCATCAAAATTGCAGCAAATCATTAGAAGGCACAAAATACTTCTAGATATAGTAATAGTAATTAATCTATGTATTAGAATTGCACTTTACACCAAAATACATAGATCGTCCAATTCCTCAAATTCTTATACATTAATGATTTAAAACTTTAAAACATTATATTTGATTTCATGAGTTGGCGTGCCGCTGGCCTATTCTTTGTCCTTATACTTTAATCGATTTAGATAACTAAAAAGACGGAACTGTAAATGCAATATTCCCACTTAATAAAATATATAAGAGAGAACGCCGCAAGTGCATCTACCCATGTCTCAATCCTAACGGCACGTGTCTTAAATTACCCTAAACATGTTTATATTACACTAAAATACTTATATATTTTTTAATATTTCCAGCCAAAGTTCTACGGTGACACCGATAAGACTGAAGAGACCAACAATCATTCGTCCAAGGATTCCAAGTGAAGCTCCACGACCATTCTGTCCAATCTTTCTATTCCAAAATTATTATCTATATTGTCTTTGGCAACTAGCGGACAACTTTTATCGAAGTGAAATCCATCTAAATTTATAAGGAAATAAAATAAATTATGTCATATTGAATGTACAAGATAACATAGAAAAGTAAATGTATGTTTCTTACTTCTGCCGTCAAAACTACTGTTCCGATAAGGTTTAATTTGAAATGGAAAGTATATTCTTTAAATTCTAAATAAGATTAAGCCGCAGGGTAAGCTAATATAAAAATAAAATAACCTAATCAAAAATCATTCCCAGTGATTTATAAATTATTTTCGGAAAAACGTTTACACGCTCTTTGAAATGTGTTCACATTTATTACTACTTATAAAGTTTTCTAGGATTTCACTCCAATAAAATTAACTATGGCAACATTACTGATGAATTACCTGGTCTCAAAAACAATACCGAAATGGCCTTCAAATTTAATTTTATTAGATAGATCAAGCTAGGGAAATTTTTAAAGACAAGTCCAATTTTAATATATTTATAACGAAAGTAGAACTTTAAATACAAATTATGTTTAGTTATCGAGGCGTTATCGGTTTGCAGTACAGCTTTAACTCGCTCAAACGAAGAGGGGGTAGTTTAGTTTGTAAATTCATATTTATTGTTCGTTAAGACACATAACATTATCGTGGTTCTAACAGATGTTTTTAACAATTATTTAGGCTTAGTTAAAGTTATGTCCAAGCAGATTTATTTTGCGTTAGCATATATTTATAACTTTAGATTATTTTGCTATTCGAGTTTTGGAATGTGTCGCAAAGATTGCGCAAAATTAACATTTTATATAATTTTCTGTTTATGTAAAATACGTTTAAAATTTATTAACTTACAAATTTGTGTAGAAATATAATTATTTGCCATCATGTCAGACCTGAAAGCGATCTTTGTGAATCACATTCCTCTTTATTTGTATATTAGGTTTTTAGGTCCAATTGCATTAACTAGAGTTAGTTTAAACTATAAGTAAAACACGTAATTTAGTAACATAACTGCATTAACTTAGTATTTCCAACATTTTATATTAGCAGTCGGAACCAATAAATCATAGCTAACAAAACACTAATTTATTGCCATGCGAAACCGGTTTTTTTTTTTCCTAAACTATCTTTTAAAAAGTAAGCCTACTTTGAACATTTTCCTGACGGTGAGTGGTTACCGTTACCTGTAGACGTCTGCAACACCAGTATAATAGTGCCGACTCGTTCTCTATTATTGCCATCGAGTTGTCTTTCATTACCACTGCATGGTCTGTAATTGCCGACGCGTGTTTGTCATTGCCGACGCGTATGTCATTGCCGTGGTCATTGCTGACTCAGTAATCAGTCAATGCTGATACGTAGTCTCGTTGCCTACGCGTAGTATTTCAATTAGATAGGATGGTTTACCTCAAAGTTTAGATAAACTCTAGTTTATGCACTGGACCTTAGTTTATAAGTGGTGCATTAAAGGGATTGTTTCGTTTAGAAACACAACGTTATTTAAAAGTTATTTAGTAATATCAGCCGATATCATATCTAAACGTTGGTTATTTATTGAAGTTATAACGCGCGAGGCCTAAAGTGAAACCCATAAGTGCTGTATCATTAACTCCCAAATATTGCTAAGCGAAATATGTTAAGATATTGTTTAATTTTCAGTTGACAAATATACAATATTTTTTAAAATGTGCGTTTTAATTGAAACTTCCTTATTTTTATATAGAATTTATTGAAAAAATATCAATTTTATACATAACATAGTAGAGTACTTTTTTACAGTACTTATTTAAGGACTCGTTTCAACAAGCGAACGTATCGCAGCGATATCACCAATGTCTATGCTCAAAATCATAGAATGAATTTGAAAATAATGAAAAATCTGAATGACAAAACGAATAGAAGTTACCGTCAATATGTATATCATCTTTGAACGTTATTTTGAAACTATTCGCGATACAATCGCTCGTGGAAATTGTCCTCAACATGATATTCAATATAGGACTACAACTTTTATACGAGACTAATACTATAACATCATTATTATTTCTAAATTATTTTTTATAGTCTTTATATTTCTTGGACTTAAGATAATTTCAGATTGCTACAACAAAAAACTAACTTTTATTTCATAAAACAAAAATAACAAATAAACTCTATTTATTTATCATGATCATGTAAGATTTAACGAACCTATAATATGTAAGACAGATTTTAATTTTAGGAAACATTTAATTTTGACACAATATAAGTATAGATCTTATTTTTACGTTTTTCTTCAAAAAATATTTTAGTTTTGACAAAAAAAAAAACTCCGCAAACTAACACGAAACTTGTTTTTTAGTCGATTCTCATATTATTATATTTAAGTACGATTCTCTTATCAACTAGTATTCGTAGCAAGTTCGAACCACTGTCTTAGAGCGTCGCCTAAAACATTAGGTAGAGCGGTCATATCGCGTAGAATAAGATAGAAGGGGAATGGGAAAGCGTCTAGATAAGAAATGAAGCCTAGTTTGTTCGTCACCGGGTCCATTACTGGCTTCCTGATGTCCATTATTGAGTCCTGTAAACAAAAAATACATTTTTAATAGAAAGTATTATAAAATGAAAAAAAACTTCAACTCCCGGTATAAATTGTATCTTTAAAGGGTATAATTATGAAAGTGAGTATTTTGAACCTAAGCCATATTTCTAACTGAATGTATAGGCTAATAACAATAACTGCTAGTCTAAGTCTAAATTTCTAAAGATATATTGTGTAAGTCTACATAAAAGGTTTTCTGATTGAAAGGGCAGAACTGGTTGGTCCTTTGTATTTAAGATCCCAAAGCTAGATTTAGTTAAGACCGAAGATTCAGTTTAATTAGTAGAGCCCATAATTATGGGCTCTAATAATATTATAATTAGATCTACAGTTGAGTCATAATGATTGTAACTTGACTTACCCTATTTTCCGGATTATCAATGACCACATAAACCAAGAAGATGCCTTGTTGTTTCGCTCTCCTAACTGCTTGAATCACCGCCTTTTCACCCTCAGCGAAGATATTCCTTCCATCTCCAACTATGACCAGCAACTTGGCATTAGGCGCGTCGCTTCTAACAGTCTGTTCTTCAAACATTACGCAGCAAAAGTCCAGAAGTTGAGCGATCTTCGTCTTGGTTTGGTCGAATTGTAGTTGTTCTAGAATCTTCGAGCCGGAATGTTCTGAGAATTGCTCCGTGAATGGATGGAGTAGGTTGGGTTTCTCACCGAAGCTTAGTACGGCGAGGTCACCGGATTCGAGTAAGTTTAGAGCCTGAAAACAAAAGATTCTTTTGTCAAAATGCTTGTAGTGTATAGTGTTCATAAGCAGCATGATTAGCTGAAAAATAATACATCATCATCGGTCCACGATAGTGCATAGCTGGCCATAATATGCCTCTCCTTCGCGATCCTCCAGATATTGTCGCCTCATCGCATTCTAAAAGTTTTGCGGAAAATGTGATTGTGGAAGATGATTAACCTGTTACCTAATGGGATAAGGGAAGGAAGATGATGATATAATTATAACATACCTGTGAAACTAACGCCAAGCTCTCAAAAGCCAGTTCCTTGCTCCTATTGTCAGCCATGGAGCTGGAGTCGTCCACCGCTATAGCTATCTTGTACTCTCGGCGGGCAGGTTTGGTGCGACGCAACCAGATACGATCCTTGCGGAAGTGTGACGCGATGTATGGGATCACTCGACGCATGTTGATCGCACGACCCGTGCGGAAATCACCTAAAAATTCAAAAATGCACCTTAAAGACCACTCTTCACTACACGCAATTGAAATCACACATTCATCACAATGTCTCGAGTAACAAATTTAGTTCTTCGTCAATAACGTGCTTTGACACCTTGTTTTGTCTGCGAATTTAACTGAAATTTAATATGACGTGCGAAAATGTGGCACACGTGCGGCTAAGTTAGTAGACCTATAATATGGATTAGATGGATATCTAAACGTAAAATACGGGATAACGTTTTATTATAATCTACATTTCAATACTGAGCTCGAGTCGTCGAGTAACTGTAGCAACTCTTGCTTTGCACATCTGAGCAAACAATAGAAGTAAGTTTATTAAGAACTACAAATTAGTCTGATGTGTTAAAAGTCAATATACCAAATTATTAATAGAATAGAAAACTCTTTATTGTAATAAAGAGCCCTTTATTGTCTTTATTGTATAAATCTAACATGTTTAGCGACAGGTTACAAGTTGTGGTCAAAGGCTTACCTATAATGAAAATAAAAAAATCGAAGTCAAGTCAGTCTATATATAGTAAAAAGTAAAATACTCACCAGCTCTCCTAGAACACATGGTAGGTTCAAGCACAAGTCTCAGCCGTTCGCACAGCGCTCGCGCGGCGCCCGACTCTCTGCTCCACAAGGATCTCCACACAGCCGTAGACGCGCCACTGTGGGTCGGCTTGCTCACGAGCCATTCACGGATAGTCATGTATGATTCCAGTGTTAGGTCTTCTGTTTGACCTGTGGTGTCTTCCAACCTGAAATTTATTGATTGTAATTATTGAACTCATTTATCTTCTCATTATTCCGGTAAACATGTTCATGTGTGGTCTATACATGTTATCAATATTCCTTCCAACCAGGTTGTCTGTAAGAGATTGCTCTATGCGATAAGACCGCCGACTGTATACCTTCAGCTTTATGTGTATTGTCTACTTATGAAACAATTTCTTGTGACCAGGTTTGCAATAAAGTATTATTTTTTTGTAGCGTCCGTGGCCCAGTGGTCATACGTTCGGCTTGTAAGCCGGAGGTCCTGGGTTCAAATCTCAGTGTGGCAAAGATTTTCGCCTGGACGCTACCGTGTTTCGGAAGGCACGTAAAACTGTGGGTCCCGGCTGTTTCCTATTAGATATGTAGGAGGCAGTCGTTAGGTCATGTTGCAGGCCCTGTAGTAATCTCGGCGACCTGAAACTGCAACATATAGGTTAGCCACACAACCTATAAATTGTGATTTGACTCTGACAGTGTAATTAGGGAAACCTGTTCTGTTGGAGTATAAACCCCAATTATTATTAATTATTATTTATTGTAAACATTCTTAGTTGTCTTGTAAGGAACAAGCCATACAGACGCGTCTCCCTTCGTTTGGCATAAGCAATGTGATATCATTACAATGATGGATAATATAATATGTAAGTAGATAAAGATAATATTATAATCAGATTCAAGATTTCATCAAATAAAAAAAATATAGTTCTTGAAATATTTACACTATACTAGCTTACCCGGCAAACGTTGTTTTGCCATATAAATAATTTCCTAGTAATTTCTAGTGTAGACAAAAAATAGCTTACTTATTGGAAGTATGTATTTATGTTAGAATGTGTATATTGTATGTATGTAAGAATGTGGTATATGCGTGAAATAAGCATTATTTTAAGGAAAAATTTTACAAAAAAAAGTAAAAAATTAAATTTTATGAAAACATTGTCTCTTATAATTTTTTCATATAACCAATATTTCCATTGACATTTCAAAATAAAGATTCATAATGATTTATTTTTTGGAAACTATGAAAATCTTAATTGTTCAATTACATTTTTTTAATAAAATTAAATTAAAATTAAATTTTTATAAGATCAACAACATTTTCGATATAAATAAAAAAAAGTATACTTTCAACACAAAATCCGTTGTTATTGGAAGCTCGTGTCACGTGTTGAGTACTTTTGAGGTTATAAAATCACTTGATTAACTAATCGTGCAAAATACACTCAAAATTGATAATTTAATGATATTATTGATAAAATAGGAATGATTAAAAGTTAATATGAGAGTTACACTGAGATAGCAAAATAATAATTGTCAACGTTACTACTACACTTGATGCATAAACAATGTGTAGGGAGTGAGAAAGAAAGGAGACCGGCTTCGTTCTCATCCCTACTCCGTGCTGTTTACTGGGTCAGAAGTGACACCTGTAGACATCTGGCGGGGATAACTAATTAAATGACGATTGATCAGTTTTCGACCGGAGAGGAAAAATGATTAAATTACTAAAATGGCTATTAAAAAATAAGGGTTGTTCGTAGAAGGGTGAAAATTGAGGATTGTATGTATTTTTGTATGTTGTATCATAAAAAAATAGAAATTAAAAATTTTGTCTAAAAAATAAAAAAAAAAATTAGGGGTGGACTACCCCTAACTTTTAGGGGGATGAAAAATAGATGTTGGCCGATTCTCATAGATACCGGATAAGCACAAAAAATTTCATCAAAATCGGTCAAGCCGTTTCGAAGGAGTATGGCAACGAAAACTGTGACACGAGAATTTTATATATTAGATGTACACTGCAGGATCCGAAATAATGTCAAAATTGAAGAAATTGTTATTAAACCATGGATTTCATTCATTTAAAATTATTCGTCCATGACTGAACCAAAATTATGGGGGTATTCGCAGGTGTTGTCCTTTCAGTCCCAACGATTTTAAGCATTTCAAACAAATTCTTACTTATAATGTATATTATTCTTACCTAGTATGATAACTAGTCTCAGTGCCCCTCGGAACAGTGTCAGTAAGAACTCTATCCCCTTCTACTTCGACACCAGTGTCACCGGTCGGTTCCTCGTTACCTTCCTTCTTATTACCGGTACTTTCTTTGTCTTTCTCTCCACTCTCTTTGTGCTTCTCCGGTTTTAGCTCTTCTGATTTTTCAACCTATAAAGAGAGACATTAAATTTGTAAATCACCACTTAGGTTGGCATGTTGCTTATTTGCCACTTTTATGACCACGAAAAGGAAATATTTATAGACTAAAAATATTTCAATTTTAGTGTATACGTCAAAGTAACCATGTGTTTTATTATTTATTTTTCAGAACAATTGTTTAGAAATTACTTTAAAGTTAATTAATCTAAATAGGTATTAAAAATGCATGTTTCCAAGAATGAGAAGAGAAGGCAAGAAACTTAAGGAGATAACAAAGATTGAATCAAACCACGTAATATTACCTGAATATCGTCATCGTCTACATCCATAGCAATTTCCTCATCATCCTTGAGTGGTTCGGCTTCCTCTTCGTCTTTCTGCAACACCGGCTGTTGGTCTGCTTGTTCTTTGGTCGCTGCGTCTATTGCCTACAAAAATACATTAATTTTACATAAAAATCAAATTGTAATTTTAGTTATTCGCAAAAGGAAGGAAAAATTGGGTTTACAATTCGTCGTTTTTTTTTATTTTTTCGATTTTTATATTTGAGCGATTATTCGAAGACGCCTGATCCGATTTAGAAAATTCTGATAAAAAGGGCACACTTCACACCATTTCAATTTTATAGAAATTGGTCTAGCAGTTATCAGGTTATGGATCAAGGTGTAGATGTACATCTCGCTCTCAGTCATTAAAAGAGTCAAGCTAGCTTCAAGTCGTTTTAATCTAGTCGCAAGTATTTTAATAAATATATATTTTATTCGCTTGTTAATGTACATTGTACAGTCAACTACAAAGAGATGTATCCATGTTAGTCAAAATGAAGGAACTTTTAGTAGGTATGCAAAAATTATTTACCCTTACTTCGTGACATTTTCAGTATCCACCAAATCTTAAATGCTATTATTATGTATCACCTAAGGAAAAGTAGTGTGGGATACATCATTGTTGCATATTAAACGAGTCGATGATAATATAAAGTTTGATTGCTATTAGAAATGTCACGAACCAAGGGTAGTTCATTGCGGCAAATGAAAATTTACTTCATTTTGTAAGCCTAACATGCATACATCTCTTTGTAGTTGACTGTACATACACATATACCTACAAGTATAAGATTTAGTACCTGTAGATCAGATAACATACACATGTACAAGCATAATATGAATTTTTACCTGCAGATCGGTTTTGTTAGCTTCCTTAACATGTTGGAAGGCATCAGCGTCTTTGCCCTCATCATTACCATCGGGTCCATCCTCCGCTTCCTCGTCTCGCTCCACGTTTAATGTGTGAGACTGTTTGCGCTTCTCCTCGTTTATATCTCCTAGAAAGTAATAATTATGGTTAGTAGCGAAGTATTGGTACATTTATTATGTAACATATACCACTTTTCGTTTACAATTCAAAAATAGATAGATAATGGTTTATTGTACACCACAAAAAGAAATACATTACAATTAGAAAATTATTGACAAACATATTGTTTAAAATCTTCGAAATATCATTTTTGTTGCTTATTATGAAGGTGTTTAAAGTACACTATTATGGGTTAGTTACGAAATATGACTATGATAGTTCAAGATTGATTTTAAGAGAAAGATGTAATTTTTTTTTGTGGTGTAATAAAGAGTTACCATTCATTCATATTTTTACGTACGTATCGTGTAAATCGTCTCGTGATTTGATTTGATTTCAAAAGCGTTTTCAGTGCCAAAACACTATCGTTTCTGTAAGCGTTGAAATCAGATCGAAAATTAATTATGTATAACAAACTCCTGAGTGTTGTGAAAAGACTTCTGAAAGTGCTTTTCATCGCGCTGCGTCATATTATGTGCGCCGGACCTTATACTTAATACTATTAATTCACTACTTGGCCACTTTAAACTTACCCAAAGTCCTCATATTGTCCGTATCAGCGGGTTTGTTTTCATGTCGTTTTGACTCGCGCTTGGTATCAGCTCGGCGCGCGGCATCTTTCTCACCGCGATGCCCACTCGAGCTTTTGTCCAAGTCTGCCCTTCCAGCTGATTGTTTCTCTTCGCCCACTAACTCCTGATGTTGTTCCTGATATTAATAATTCCGTGTTATAGGATTTTGCTTGTTTATCATGACATACCTAAGATCTCGTTAAATAATGCTTTTATCATCATCCACAGTCGTTTAAGTACCACTGATGGACATAGGTCTTCATCATAGTATGCTATTCGAGTCGGAGGGCCCATTGGCTATCGTCAAACGACATGTAAAACACTAGAATCCATTGACAATATAGCGAACATTACTTGCTTAAACCTCCCCATTAATATAAAATAACAGAGACATTGATCCAAAGAGTTAAACACCACGATATTCAGTGCAGGAGTCTCCACCATTTCACTGAAATCACTACGGACGATCAAATAATGAATCCAAAATTGCCTCACCATCGCTTTTGTGATTGATTTTGACGTTGAATGCAATCTAGTTCGAATTAGCGAAATGAATGTTGTGGGGACGATATCCGGTCAGGTGGACCGTATACTTGTGTGTCTATCTCTGAAATAACAATAAAAACTTACACTCATTTCAGCATCCTCATCCTTGGGCTGTTCATCGTTGGTGTCCACATTATCGTTGGTCCCACGATCCATTTGTGCGTTTTCAGCTTTATCTTGCGCTGAGGGGTCGTTGCTTGAAGGATTCGCTTGAGGGTTGGCTTCGTGGTTCTTTTCTTCTACTTCATCTTCTGTTAATTTATCAATATTAATTATTATTAATTACATGGCTAAAGTTTTTAGTAGTTTATTTCGTAGCAAATACCATGATTTTGCAAGTAAAAATTTTACATAGTGATTGATATATATTTTAAGACCCTCACCCATTCAGAACCTACCTATGTGAGAAAATCGGTCAAGAAATACGTGTGCAACTAAAATAATAATGTCTGTGTAAGAAAAAGGGACATAATCACATGACTGGCGTTTTTATTTAGAGAACAAAGATTCAATTGAAACTTTCCAAATGTCTTTTCCTATTTTAATGTAACATAATAAAGTTTTATGTCAATGGATTTAGCTTCTATTAAATACCGCTATTTCATAGATGACACAAACATCGCTTTCTCAACAATAGAAAACAAAATACAACTAAATCATACACTTTTAGTTTTCCTTCAACATCCTATAAAACATACAAATTCTCACCTTTATCAATATCTTCGCTGTTCTTAGGCAATTCTTCCTTATCAGGATTATCTTCAGTATCCTGTTCAGCATTATCTGCTGCTGCATCATCTGGATTGGTTTCCTCTTCGTTCTCGGGCTTTTCCTCTTCTTCTTTCTGATTGTCTTCTTCGGTTTTATTTTCAAGAGTTTCTTCTTTATCCTGCTGTTGAACTGAACTTTTAGGAACTATGATTCAAATTACTCTATCAGTCTCAAATTTCGATACAGCCTATCCCAAATTCTCAGACGCATATATCTCACATTCTTTCAGTTATTAATGAAGAGAAATGATTTGTTTATATTGTATTAAACTTTGTCTTCTTAATTTTTTTAAACCTAACCAAATGATGTCGGTTTGTCCTGAATAAAAAACAAGTTTTTTTTACAAACATTTTGTTCACGTTTACCGGGGGTAGACTTCCTTTGCAGGAGGTCGTCTAGGTGGGTACCCCAACAGTGCCAGTTATTCTACCGCCTGAGCAGTGATGTGCAAATATCACTGTGCTCCGGTAGGAGGGCACTGTAGCTAGTGAAATTACTGGGCTAAAGAGTCTTAACATCTCATGACTATTGAGTAAGAAGCGTTGGTGCAGTGCTCCTAGAGTTTCACATAATTGTGAAATCCTAGGTAACACTGTACTGATTATGGGCAGCCGTTGTCTTTTAACATCAGGAGAGCGTCTTGCTCGTCTTCTGCTTCATCACATAAAAAAAAAAAAAAAAAAAAACGTCTAACTTTAACCGACTGCAGTCGGCTACACCTAGGTTTAACCGGCTAAACCTAGGTGTAGCCGCACTTCGGACCTTAGCCGTGACACATACATATACTATGTACCGTACATAGTAACACATCAACAGATATCATTTTATAATATTTGCATAATATAATTTATGACTTACTTCTTTATCCCCATCTTCTCGAGCATCCTCTTCGTCACTTGAAACATCGAGTCCATTTCTGTTTTCTTCTTTTTCTTCAACTTCTTCAGTTTCCTCTGGGATATTTGGCATGACATCTATTTCAAATGGATTTTCAGTTTCTGTTTCACCTTCTTCCTCCTGGGGAAAGATTATCGTAAAATTATTAATGATCAAGACCTTAGAATTTGTGGGGTACATCCCGGTCAAAGGAACTAAAGGGGTATATCCAACACAAGTGTCAGTTTAAGATCCGAAGTGTATGTTTACGAATTGATATAAAAAATATCGTTCGTGTACTAAACGCAACTTACCGATTGAGAAGGATCCCGCTAATGATGATGATATTGTCTGTACTAAGTTATAATTTTAATCTGTATCTCAAAGTTATAATTTTAATCTGTATCTCAAAGTTATAATTTTAATCTGTATCTCAAAGTTATAATTTTAGGGTCAACGCTCACTACACCCACCCGGGACCCACTCAGCACCGCCTCGCCTCGCGCGGTTAGTATTCTTTATATGGATTTGTATGAGCTAACGCTCACTACATCAACTCCGGAACGCCGCCGCATCGCCTCGGCCGCGAGGCGTCCGCGCGCGGACGGCGGGTGGGCCACCCGTTGACAACTCGCGGCTCGCATGCTTGCCTTGCGTCGGTCCCGAGTTGATGAGCAGGGTCGGATTGAGAGCATCACAAAATTATTGTCTTGGAAATGAAAATTATACAAATTTTCCAATATTATACTACGATTTCTTTTTTTTGCATTTTTTAGAATAGAAAAAAATGCGTGGAATATTTCTATGATTTTATTAAATTATACGTACAAATAGTCCGGTCAATTTAGACCAAAAAATGAGAGTGAAGTTACATAAAGTCCCAACAAGCTGAATTTTTGTAAAGTTGTTCAAAACATAATTATAAACAATGTCTAGAAGTTCCCCATCATTCCCCTGTAAGGAAAAAAAATAATTCAAGGTCAAAGGTAAAAAAATGAGTTTTTCGCGATTTTCAGCAAAACGGTAAGTTTTATCATAAAAATATTTTAGACAAAATTGTAGATCATAAAATTGTTTACAAAAAAATATTTAATACTTTTTTTTCTACGAGCCACCGTTTTTGAGATATAACGATTCAAAAAGTTGTAATCTCTTATATAAAATCGTTCGTACACTTTCGTGCTATCAACGCACAGCTCAAACGGCCGGACGGATTGAGCTGAAATTTGGACAGCGTATTCCTTGGAAGATTTCATCGTGCAATAAGAAGCGATTTTTTGAAATTCCCTCAGGAAAAGGAATTATTCCTGAAAAACGTTTGTATGCAAATCCGTAACCGTTTACCCGATTGAGCTGAAATTTTGTAAAACGATTGTTGGGATTGTGTTGAGGAACATTGAATAGTTTTTATGACACAATTTAACTTTAAAGAGGGGGTAAGGGGGTGTCAAAGTTTGTATGGTAAATTTAGAACCGCTGGCCCTATTGAGCTGAAATTTGGTACAAAGGTAGACCAAGTCCTAAAAAATGATATAGGATACTTTTTATTCCAAAAATCAACCTCTAAGGCGGGATAAAGGAGGTCAATGTTTGAATACGAAATCAGTAACTAATGACCCCATTAAGCTACAATTTGGTTTAGACATAGTTTGAGCCTAATTTTTTGTAGACAATTTTATGATCTACAATTTTGTCTAAGATGTTTTTATGATGAAACTTACCGTTTTGCTGAAAATCGCGAAAAACTCATTGTTTTGACCTTTGATCTTGAATTAAATTTTTTCCTTACAGGGGAATGATGGGGAACTTCTAGACATTGTTTATAATTATGTTTTGAACAACTTCACAGAAATTCAGCTTGTTGGGACTTTATGTAACTTCGAATGTCTAAATTGACTGGACTAAAAAACAAGCCTACGAAACAAAACACAACAAAATGATTTTTTTTTGCCATGGGAAAAAGCACGATAATGGTAAACTAAATTATAATTTACTTCATCTTACTAATATTATAAAAGCGAAAGTTTGTGTGTATGTGTGTGAGTGTGTGAGTGTGTGTGTGGGTGTGTGTATATGTTTGTTACTTTTTCACGCTTAAACGGATGAACCGATTGATTTAAAATTTGGTATGAAGATAGCTGAGACTCTGGAATAACACATAGGCTACTTTTTATCCTGATAAATGAAACAGTTTCGGTAAAAAATCAAATATATATTTAAAACATGACAGTTCTGAAATTTGACAATTAATTGTAATTTTGACATTTGCGATTTTCCATTGTTTTTGAAAAAATTGACAATTAATTGTCATTTTGACGTATTCGATTGTCTTTTTTTTTTGAGAAATTTGACATATTCGTTTTTCAATATTTTTTTGAGAAATTTGACATTTGAGATTTTTAATTTTTTTTCGCGAAATTTGACATAGGTATTCGATTTTCATTTATTTTTTTTGAGAAATTCGACATTAGATTTTTAATTTTTTTAGAGAAATTTGACATATTCGATTTTTAATTTTAGAAAAATGCTGGAAATTTTAATGATAGTTTATGGTAGATTTTTTTTAATGAGTGCTTCATTTGTAGTTTTTCAAATGGGCTTACTATGGGTGCTTCATTTGTGGTTTATCCAATGGGCTTACTATGAGTGCTTCAATTGCGGATTATCAAATGGGCTTACTATGGGTGCTTTATTTGAAAACTAAATGGGCTCACTATGAGTGCTTCATTTGTAGTTTATCAAAAAGCTTACTAAGGGTGTTTCATTTATGGTTTATCAAATGTACTTACTATGGGTGCTTCATTTGAAAACTAAATGGGCTTACTATGAGTGCTTCATTTGTGGTTTATCAAATGGGCTTACTATGGGTGCTTCATTTAAAAACTAAATGGGCTTACTATGAGTGCTTAATTTGTGGTTTATCAAATGGGCCTACTATGGGTCCTTCATTTGAAAACTAAATGGGCTTACTATGAGTGCTTCATTTGTGGTTTCTCGAATGGGCTTACTATGGGTGCTTCATTTGTGGTTTATCAAATGGGCTTACTATGGGTGCTTCATTTGTGGTTTATCAAATGGGCTTACTATGGGTGCTTCATTTGAATACTAAATGGGCTTACTATGAGTGCTTCATTTGTGGTTTATCGAATGGGCTAACTATGGGTGCTTAATATGTGGTTTATCAAATGGGCTTACTATGGGTCCTTCATTTGAAAACTAAATGGGCTTACTATGGTTGCTTCATTTGTGGTTTCTCGAATTTGCTTACTATGGGTGCTTCATTTGTAGTTTCTCGAATGGGCTTACTATGGGTGCTTCATTTGTGGTTTATCAAATGGGCTTACTATGGGTGCTTCATTTGAATACTAAATGGGCTTACTATGAGTGCTTCATTTGTGGTTTATCGAATGGGCTAACTATGGGTGCTTCATTTAAAAAACTAAATAGGCTTACTATGAGTGCTTCATTTGTGGTTTCTCAAATGGGCTTACTATGAGTGCTTAATTTGTGGTTTATCAAATGGGCTTACTATGGGTCCTTCATTTGAAAACTAAATGGGCTTACTATGAGTGCTTCATTTGTGGTTTATCAAATGGGCTTACTATGGGTGCTTCATTTAAAAAACTATATGGGCTTACTATGAGTGCATTATTTGAAAACTAAATGGGCTTACTATGAGTGCTTTATTTGTGGTTTATCAAATGGGCTTACTATGGGTGCTTCATTTGAATACTTAATGGGCTTACTATGAGTGCTTCATTTGTGGTTTATCGAATGGGCTAACTATGGGTGCTTCATTTAAAAAACTAAATAGGCTTACTATGAGTGCTTCATTTGTGGTTTATCAAATGGGCTTACTATGGGTGCTTCATTTGAAAACTAAATGGGCTTACTATGAGTGCTTTTTTTGTGGTTTATCAAATGGGCTTACTATGGGTGCTTCATTTAAAAAACTATATGGGCTTACTATGAGTGCATTATTTGAAAACTAAATGGGCTTACTATGAGTGCTTTATTTGTGGTTTATCAAATGGGCTTACTATGGGTGCTTCATTTGAATACTTAATGGGCTTACTATGAGTGCTTCATTTGTGGTTTATCGAATGGGCTAACTATGGGTGCTTCATTTAAAAAACTAAATAGGCTTACTATGAGTGCTTCATTTGTGGTTTCTCAAATGGGCTTACTATGAGTGCTTAATTTGTGGTTTATCAAATGGGCTTACTATGGGTCCTTCATTTGAAAACTAAATGGGCTTACTATGAGTGCTTCATTTGTAGTTTATCAAATGGGCTTACTATGGGTGCTTCTTTTGAAAACTAAATGGGCTTACTATGGGTGCCTTATTTGAAAAATAAATGGTTTCATGGTTGAAAAATAAATGTCAAATTTCAGAACTGTCATTTTTTTAATATATTTTTGATTTTTACAGAAACTGTTTCATTTATCAGGATAAAATGTAGCCTATGTGTTATTCCAGAGTCTCAGCTATCTTCTTACCAAATTTTAAGTCAATCGGTTCATCCGTTTAAGCGTGAAAAGTAACAAACATACACACACACACTCACACACATACACACAAACTTTCGCTTTTATAATATTAGTAAGATTATGTACTTAGTAATAGTTTTTTATACGAAATATTAAATTTAATTACGATTTTTTTCTTATAACGAAAGTTTTATTTAAATTACGCAATTTGCCATGAAAAAAAGCAGGATAAAGGTAAATTAAATTGATAAATTATTATTTACTTCATGACTAATATTATTTTCAATAGTTAGATTCACTCACTCATACGCTCACTGGGCGTCGTACGAAGCAGTCGTGTCACAATTTTTTTTACCATGTGATTAAAACAAAGTCAACTTTAAAATCATCATAATTAGACTCAAAATTACTTTGTGCCGGTTACACCATTTAATCTCGCAAAACAAGTCAAACGAAGGAGACGACAAGTATACATCGTGCCTGCTCTACTGTCAAAATGAGTGACCACGGATCAACAAATCAACTTATTGGATGCGGTATGTCGCGCAGTGACTCGCAAAGTTCTCTAAGCCCAGATATCAGAGACATGCGCACCTGTTTATCACAGATGATGAAGATGATGGAAGTAATGATCGCTGGTCAGAAGGAATTCGCAGAAAATCTAAGAATTGATGTTGCTTCGATTAAAGATCAAGTGAGTGAAATAAAAGCTTTAACACATCACCTAACTCAAGAGCAAATTACTATAAAATCAGAAATACAAGACCTAAAAATAAAGAACGAAAATACAGAAAAACAAATACAATCTCTCAAGACAGAAATGGTGAAGCTTAAACTCAATGACTCGAAACGGACTCCTTCATCCATTACCCTAGAATCCGTTGTAAATGAAGTGAAGGAGCGAGAAGATAGAAGAAAAAATATTATAGTGATCGGCGTTCCAGAATTATTCTCACGAAATAAGTTTGATAGAAAAACTAATGACACCAATGAAGTTTTAAAAATCACAAGAATGGCGAACAAACAGTGCCCAGACCCAAAAAAAATCATGCGTATCGGAAAATATGATCCGAACAAAAATCCTTTCAAAGTATATTATAAAACCCAGGGCACTGTTATTAATCTTTTACGTAACAGAAATAACATAAATTTGACAAATGTTAAAACATATTCTGATCAAACGCCTCAACAACAGTCTTACATTAAAACTCTGCAGAATGAAATGTTACGTCGGTGTGATGATGGAGAGAAAGACCTTATCATACGTTACAGAAAAGGCGTACCTGAGATTATAAAGTTGTGAAATGTAACACAAATAACCGAAACATTTAACAAATAAGTAATATTAACACCCCTTACCAAATACCTTCAAAATTTACTTCAATTTTCATATATAAAAAATATTACATACATATTATGTATTATACAAAAAGGCAGAAGAAAGGAACTAAAGAATATAAAAACACATATAACAGAAACATTTACAAATAATAGAAATACACCAACAACCTTCAAAACTTGCTTCAATATTCTTACATATATAAAAGTATTATATACATATTATGTATTATACAAAAAGGCAGAAGAAAGGAACTAAAGAATATATAAAAACACAAATAATATTATAGAAATACACCAGAACCTTCAAAACTTACTTCAATATTCATATAAAAATACTATATTATACATATACATATTATAGAAAAAAAGGCAGAAGAAATGAATTAAAGATGAATAAATAAATAAATATTATCAAAGAAGATAAATTAAACAAAGAGAAAAAATAAAGGAATACAATGATGTAATAACAATAAATTACATTGAAATTGAATATTTTGCCATATCCAGATTTGATGCGCTTACTTTATGACTCCGTGGTTTACTGCATGTCAACAAAACAATGCAATCGACGCGATGCGGCGTTGGACCTGTTTAAGTGTTTTTTGCAATATTTGCCTTTAATTTTTTCTTAGACTACCTACATTTTATATTTTATAAGTTCATTGCAAAATTTTGTACGACTAGCCCTATTATAACTTATGCTTAGTTTTAGTATGTGTCTCATAGTAAGTGAATGTAAATTCTTTTATGAGAAATAAAGATCTTTAACCCGAAGTTAATATTAAAAATTAAGTTAATTATAAATTCAACTATTTATTAAACATTTAAAAGGTTTTATTGTGGAATTAAATTCGTGGATAAGTGGCGTCCACTCGTTGGTCACGCGGCGTTCACGGGTTGACCGCGCGGCGTCCACCCAGCGTCAACGCGGCGTCCACCCGTGGACGCCGCGTTGACGCCGGGTGGACGCCGGGTGGACGCCGAGGCGAGGCGGTGCTGAGTGGGTCCCGGGTGGGTGTAATGAGCGTTGACCCTTAATCTGTATCTCAAAGTTATAATTTTAATGTGTATCTCAAAGTTATAATTTTAATCTGTATCTCAAAGTTATAATTTTAATCTGTATCTCAAAGTTATAATTTTAATCTGTATCTCATCTCATCTAAGACGTATAACTAAATAAATTTAATTTCATGATAAATAAATTTCATTAAAACGTTGTTACAGATTTGTGTAAATCTATTTCTAATGTGGCTTGTTTATGTTATCATTTGCATCTAGTTGAATAGTTATTGTAACAAAAATACTCACTTTTTCGCCATCTTCGTCGACATCCATATTGTTCTCTGGTAGTTCAAAGTCTTCCGGTTCAGGCAATTCTGGGTGATTTCCATGATAAGGATCGGGCTGAAAAATATCATCAATATTATAATATCAAGAATGTTGTTAACAACTATAAATTTAGTTACTTTAATATTTTTATTTGATATGTGCAAATTATGGAATTACCTAATTAGACTCATTTTCAACAGTTAATTAACTTAGCGTTAGTAAAATTGCGTACGTGTTTGTTACTTACATGATTATCATCTTCAGCGTCTTGATCCTCCATTTCATTAATATCCTTCTTCTGTTTATTATCCTTCCCTTCATCACCGTCGTCTTGTCCTTGTTCTTCTTCCTTAGCCGCCATTTGTTTCTCACCGGTCTTTTCTCCTTTACCTTTTTCCTCTTTATCTTTTTGATTCTCATTCGATTCTTCCTCGTCTTCAGAACCCCAAATCTGTTGATCTAACTTTTCTGCTGCGTTATCTGTGTCACCCATTTGCTTGTCAGCATCATCTTCCTCGTCATCTTGGTCGGAATCTTCCCCTTCTTTCTTTTCAACATCTTGTAAATGTGAGTCAAAATCATCAGTCATGTTAACTCCTTTTTCCTCTTCCTTGCAGTCTCTGTCTTCGTCTTTTTTCTCTTCGCCTGGGCGTTTAGCATCGTCTAATTGGTCTTGGTTTTCTATTTGGTCGGAAATGTCTTTCTGCCCCTCACCTTCGCCTAATCCTATTCCACTTGATAGTTTACCAGGACCATCCTCCCCTTCCCCGTCTTCCATGTCCAAATCAGAAGGTTTACAGAAACCTTTAGTTGCTAAATCGGAAAAGATCTTCAACAACACTGAAAGCATCTTGCAAGACACTCTGTGGACTGCCACTTTTTGCGTGATGAAGTATTGGACAAATAAAACAGTTTGCTCCAATATTGGAATTACCCTCATCAGCGCACTTCTCATTTCTTCAACGTCTTTTCCCTTTGACGCTAGATATTGGATGTAATTTGTTACCAATTTACTCAGTTTATTCGTCAATACTTCTAACTGTAGCATTCTAGAGTCGCTGGTCAATCTGTCTTGCAACCGTTCTTTCAAATGTTTATCTTCAAGTATATCTTTCGGTTCCTCGAACGGTTTTTCCCCGCTTAGTATAATTTCGTCAATAGCATTTATGACTTCCATGTTCTCATTTTCTTGGGGTAAATTCTTCTTGTAAATGGACTGAATTATCAACAACATTGTGGCAACCAAATCTTCTGTTTGATTGACTATATCATCGTCAGAAACTTCCATTGTTACATCCTTCTTTTCTTGTACTTTTTCAATCTGGCTGGCAGTGTCTTTCAGATATTTAGACAAATCGACAATGCTTCTTAAAACGGGGTGTTTGGGCTCAAAATCTGTTATTAATGTTTTGAATCTGAATTGGTATTCATTTAGAAGCTCATCTATATTTGCTATCATACTTTTGATGTTTAGTTGAGCGTCTTTGGCAACGTCAATATGACTTTGGGATATGGTAGTAACATTCTTAGCATGTCCCAGTCTTTTAGGAGTCATGTTAGCCAGTTTCAGTAGCGCAGTCTTTTGTTTATTAACCGTTGTTATTAAAGAGTTGACTATCTTTTTCAGGTCTTTCCATTCGTCTGTATTTTTATAGCAGCGAACGATTTTAGAGTTGGACAGAACAGCGTCGAAATCTGGTACATAATCGGGGCACAGTTCTTTTTCCGGACAAGATTTCAATAACACATTGAATTGTTCGAGAATTATGCTAGAATTTGCGTAACATTCTGTAAGCAAATGTAGCTTTTCATCTAACATTGATATGTCAGTCTCGGTTGAATCGATTTCAAGTGCATTGGTTAGATTTGTAGATAGAGTTCGTAAGTCGAAGAGACGGCGAGAGTATTTCGAAATTGATTTCTTTTGGGTGTTTGTTAGTTGCTGAAAATAAATAGATTTGTTGCATGAGATATCGCCACATTAGTAATCATGATTTTACTTGAATGGAGTAACTTTGGTTTTTGAATCTACGCTACGCGATTTAATTTTTTTATGCAAGCGGCTTTACATAAGAAATTTCTGGTATAACTTTACTTAATTTTTTATTCTGAGACTGTATTATTATTATCAACGTTACATATTTTACTAAAGAAGAATGAAAAAAATTCAGGAAACAAACTAATAACTTGACAATAAAATCTGAACCAAGTCTTTGCCTATTATATCAGATTAATAGGTATAAATTGAAGGACCATTATTGAAGATACCCAAACTTTGTCATAAGATGGTTTCTAAAAACCTCATACAGGATTCGAAACTCACTACAAGCTGTGCAGCAAAGCCTTTACACCTCTCAATATTAGGAATGCCCAAGTCTTGATGCGGCGTCAACAGCGCTGTGGATAGAACTCTGTGCCGCGCTATGTTCTTCTGGAAATACTTCTCACATCCCGACCATAGCAGAGCTAGAGAGGCGTCGCAACGTCTGAAATAAAGTCATCTTTATAATACTATAAACATTTGTGACTCACCAACCCAAAGAGAACAAAATGGAAAAAGCAATATTGCACTTTTAAAAAATTAAGTGAAACCAGAAACCCTGATTTTAAAGGTTTTCTACTCGCTTTATTGTTGTTGTGTTAGTAGGCTTCCACACACAAGACAAAACCATGTCTCTAAGCGGTCATTATGACTATTATTTCTTAACCGACAATACGTTCGTTAGCAATGACCACCAATGATAGGCAATACCAGTGATGTTGCAAACAGTCAGCTTGTACACCTGACTCCTGACATACAAGATGACATAAAAAGGAGGTAAGTAAAGAAGCAAGAACCAATAGAAAGGGTTTGAGTATGAGCCTATATATTACGTGACTGGATTGTTTTGATATTATATTGCTTATTATTTAAACTCACCTGCTCTTCAAATAGCTCATAGCTGCGTCCAAATCAACTGGCGGTATGGTGAAGTCATACAAATCATGCTCAGCAGCGGTCAGTATGACCAGACCAGTGCGGTAGTTCAACCCCATTTTAGTCAAGTACTTAAATAGATCGGCTAAAGCTTTCCGTTTTTGTTGCATGATGTTCTTGCCTTGAGATTTCTGCTTTTCTTTTGGAGATGATGCGTCAACCTGAAGAAAAAATACGTTATAGAATTCACACATCTCTGCATTAATATATTATCTGCGAACGGTAGACACTTTTCAATAGGAACTAAGTCCTTTACAACACTGTGCTGCGCTCGTCATCCAGACACAAGATTTAAAATTTTTTTAGCCATGTGATTTCCCATGTTTTTGTTTTGTTAATCGCAGCATTTCCTGGTAATTTCCCTGGCCAAAACCGGGATAATCGAGCTAGAATATTAGGTTAGTTCGCATGGTAATTACATTTCGGGTGGTAACTAACTCAGACGGGATCTCATTGGGAAACCTTTACACTGTTAAACTCCTAAGCTTATGCTTGCGGCTTTGCTCCTGTATCAAAATCCTTTCTAAGCAGATACCACTGCCAAAATTTCAACTTGATTTGTGCAGCGATTTGAGCTCTTTGATAAATCATTCAGTCAGTCAAATAGTGGTGCTATCATTTAATATAAATGATACCTATTATATGGCGACTAGCTTACGCTCGCGGCTTTGCCCGTCTTCTTAGCGGAGGTCTACGTCATAAAACCTATCTGTGTTTCAAATTTCAACCCAATCCGTTCAGTGGTTTATGCTGTACGTTGATAGATCAGTCAGTCAGTCACTCTTTCCTTTCATATATTAGAGATTAGGCCGCACATTGTAGACCTTAATATATTACCTTTTATGTTAACTTTTAGTCTCAATAGTATTCAGTATTCTTTATTCATTCACACATACAATTTACATTGTGTTTGAAATAATACATGTAATATAAAGAAGACTAGGTAAAAAACACAAAATTAAGAACATTATTCCGCAAATAACGAATATTGTGTTGTAAAAACTTCGATATTTTACAAGTCCTTACCTCCAAAGACCCCAAATGGTTGTTAGTCTCAATCACCAACGTAACAAAATCGTCCAGAGCCTGCACCAACGTCGGATACCCAGTATTAGTCACTGTATCTTTACACAGCAACTTGGCTTTGTTCAGTAAGTTGGTTGTTTTGGACAGGAGACTGTTTTCTGGTATCACTTTGGAAGGCTGGTCCGCTTCGTCCAGGTATTTCTAAAAGAAATGAGTTAGTTGATATTTGAGTTTGTTTACTTTCGCAACTCTGTCACAAATTGTTTTTATCATTGAAAGATGGTAAATATTCTATACTTTAAATGTGCTAAATTAAATAGTAGTTTCGACCACTTACGTTATCATTATTACAAGACCATTTGTGATCCTTAAAAGTAGTGTTAATTTAAGTCAACATCTGAATTTATTGGATCAATGGTATGTCAGTTATGGATTTTTTGTCAATGTGATTGTATTTTTTGGAATTTATTGAGATGTTAACAATTTGTGAGAGAATCGCGTATATTAATTAATACTACAAATAATTTAGGGTGTTTTATAGTACCTATTACTCTAACCCTACACCAATAATACAACTAGCTATTAATTATATTATTAAATAGTGTTTTTTTACACCAAGCTACAATAGGAGGAATAGAAAATACATAAGATAGGAGCGGCGGTACCTTCACTAAATATATAATAAATAATATCAATCAACATTTTATTGCGATAACTAAACACCATGTTACCAAAGGAGGTAATGTTAACGATTAGTCGATTTTTTGTTACATTATTACCTACACCTGCAACCATCATAAACTCAAATAACAAGATACCGCGTAATTCTAATATTTTACCTTATAAATAAATACAATAAAGAAAACTCAAGTAAAAACAAATTTAAATACATAAGACAAAATATAGACCTCAACCAAGTTAGCATGCACAGTACTACTTAAGTACAAATTTTAATACATTAAATAAATTAAGGTGTACTACCTGCATGTGCTGTGGATTAAAAAGAAAAAGAAAATTAATCCCAAAAATTAAAAAGAAATAAAGCCACCACCAACATAAGAAAAAACCCAGAGAAGAAATCAAACGGACGGGACGTTGTAGAAAACACAATGTTTAAACAAAATAAACATTAACACTTCTTTTTAAAGTCGCAGCATGTAACTAACAAATTTGGCACCAAAAGCACTAGAAACTAACCGAGTTAGCGCAGACTAGAATGGTGTTTAAGCTTTAAAATCTACGCTATCAAAGTTAAGAATGTATGTACAGAAAAGTGTTAAGTAGCGATACTGTCGTATTTTCACAATAAAAGTGCGTTGTTTTACAAATCTGTTCTTTTCTTAGTGGCAAAAGATTCCTATACGCATATTTTATACATTTTTCGTGAAGTCTGAGTCTAACTTCCATTTTTTAAATAAACAAAAATATTCTTAAACATCATGAAGAAGTCACAAATACATACAATTTTACCAATGTTTCATTTGAGCCAAATATAAATAAGCTCCACATGATTTGAACACATGATTAAACATCGCTTATAAAGAGATATAGATAATATAGAGCCCTTTAATGATCACCTACCTTAACATTCCTAGCCTGTACAACATGGTTCAGAGGATCGATCATGTAAGCTCCGCCGGTGGTCGCGGCTGAAGCAGTCGCACGTTTAGGACGGTCCCATATACCGACGTGCACGTCACCGCTTACTTCCGTACTGTTATCTATGAGGTATGGGGTTACTGCTTCTTGGAGGACTTTCTGTTGGAAGATTGTGGGTGTAAATAGAGGTATACGTATAATGGTTACACTTCTTATTGAAGTAATGTTAAACTTATTGTTATTCAGAGACATGGGATGGAAAATTGGGACATCGTCAGGGCTGTTTAGGTTCTTAAATAAAGCAGACAGTCGCACGCTAAGGACGGTCCCATATACCGACGTGCACGTCCCCGCTTGCTTCCGTACTGTTGTTATCTATGAGGTATGGGGTTACTGCTTCTTGTAGGACTTTCTGTTGGAAGATTGTGAGTGTAAATAGAGGTCTATATCGTCGATGTAACAAACTCAATACAATAGAGCTTGGTGGTTATTAAAATACAAATCCTGATGTATTATACATTCTACATACAGATAAAATGTTGAGATCTTACAATCAAACGTCAAAATTGTATTTCATCTATATTAATATTGATAGAAAAACACGCTTTGGGTATAAAGCTCAATTTGCTATGTCAATTTTCATAATAACTCAAACTCGACTCAAAATTTTTAACATAAAATTCCTCAAGATAACTAACTCAAGCATTATAATTGTATTTATGTACCATAATTTTGCATTTACTTTTTTGGAGTTTTTCTAAAAGTATAGTTTAACTTTAAATCGACTAATAATATCATCATCATCAGCCCTCAATTGCTCACCACTGGGCAAGGGAGGCCCACAGATATAATTGTCACAAAATGTCATTACCTCAAACTCCTTGGTATGTTTATGCAGAGCTTTATGCGCCTTTTCAACGGTATCCTTGACGCTCCAGTAGCTCAAGTCTCTATCCCAAGTACAGATCTTGACAAAGTCTTTGAGTTTCTTCTCAATTGGCGCTCTCTTCTCTTTTATGCTTGTTGCCACATGAGTACTGAATTGTGAGTAATAGTTGTATATGTTCCACAAAATCGAGAGAAGCTCGTCTGAAAGAATAATGCACCTTATTATTATAGAAATAAAGTTCAAATATTTAAAACTTTTAATCAACCTGGAAGTAAACATTTCATTTATTTCTGTGTGGCAAAGATTTTCGCCTGGACGCTACCGTGTTTCGGAAGGCACGTAAAACTGTGGGTCCCGGCTGTTTCCTATAAGATATGTAGGAGGCAGTCGTTAGGTCATGTTGCAGGCCTTGTAGGAATCTTGGCGACTTGAAACTGCAACATATAGGTTGGCCACACAACCTATAAATTGTGATTTGACTCTAACAGTGTAAGTAGGGTAACCTGGTTCTGTTGGAGTATAAACCCCAATTATTATTATTATTTCTATATCGTATGAACAAAAGCGTGTTAACATTTTGTATAATGCTCGCTATGTAAGACCATTATAGACATACAAATATTTTTCGAATAGTAGCTTTAACATTGGACCAAACGACCTACCTGACAACTGACTTCAAAAGCTACAGTTAACTAAACTATTTTTGAATTGCTCCTATTAATTGACAGAAAACTCGGTTTTGCAAGTTATTATATATGAATGCAATTCAAAAGTGGTAAAAATAAACCTAAGCCTAAGAGTAACTTACCTCGTCTATTATTTGGCTCCAAATGCACCAAATGGCAGTGATAAGTGAATATGATGTCCAATCTGACTTCATATTCGGCCAGGTTAGATTTCTCCATGAAATCCTTGAGCACCGAAATGACCCTTTCTGATGGAACGGTCGCGTCCATGTCTTCTCTGAGGTACGAGTTGATGACGGAATAGAGGAAGAACCAGTATTTGTGGGCTTCGGATTGTTTCCTAAAATGTTAAAAATAGTACATAAAATAATAAGAATTATTTTGAAGAAAAATATCAAATATACCTCAGAACATTTTTATTAAAACAAAGTTCACAAACTGACTTTAGAGCTTTTTATCATTGAATAAATATTTTAAAATGATGTAATGTTTGTATTTGTACTCTTTCACCCCTAAATATCTAGAATGGTTAAGGGCATACATTTGGTATATTAGTAGCTTAGATCCTAAACACACAGTAACAAACCAAACCTCTGGGTATAGCCAGTAAAGAATATTTTAAAAACAATTTTCCAGTTTTACTTCAAGAATTGGGAACTTACTTTTGATACAAATTATTGAGGCATTCCTTCCAATTCGCCATCTCAAGTTTCCTCCAGTTTATAATCTGCTGTCCAACGGCCAGAGATATATTAATCATATTGTTCCCTTTATGTGCGTTCTTGTTCCACTCTTCGATCTTATCCCGAAGTAGTTCCAATCCAGTGAGGAAGCGAGAAACTGGACTAGTGACAGGGAAGCTAAGGATTCTGTTCACTATCACTATTATCTGAAAGTTGAAAATTTATTAAAAATTAAAGTCTAATTGTTTACAGTAGCAGTATAAAATGGAATCTTTGTAATTAAGTCCTCCTTTCCCTTCTCCTTTAAAATTAAAATCTACGGAAAGTTCGAAAATGTCTAGCTAAAAACATATTATTGAAAAGAGATTGTGCAAAAGAAAGATCACACGAAAAAAACCTTAGCAACCATAACAGTGGAGCAAATCCTAGAATGTTCGGAAATTCACTAGGATATTATAACTCATATTTTAATTTAGGTCCTATTTGCTGAGAAACTTAAAATCGAAATTACCTCTTTCAGAGTTGGGAAGTCCGGCCATTTGTCTAGCATTTCATTGGTTGTCTCTTTCACTTTGTGCAACAGTGGCACGCACTGTCTCGTTTCGGAAACCCATGGAGACTTATAGAAGTCCATTTTACTGTTCGATGAATCTGTAAAGAAATACTTGACATGAAGCCGTTATATTAAAAAAATGTTATACCAGAACATCTGTATTTAGAGTAGATATTTACTCTTCTTTGCTTCTAACTTATTTGCTGAGACAGAATAAAGGGGACGCTTTGAGTAAAATATTTCATTGTCAATTCAGAAAGAAGATATTTATGAAATGTAATGCATATTTCCAACCTCTACTTTAATACAAATCTCAAGTTTGTATAGTCCTTACAGGTCACTAGTTCTTCAGTTGTTATGTTTCCTGCCCTGAACACAGAACTATTCATTCTAGAGTTCTAGCAATGGAAATCAGTGCTGGCAACATAACAACTAAAGGACTATAGAAGGTACTCTCAAAATCTAACCATAAGTCGAGAATTACTTACCAGTTCCATCAACATTAGCTTTAATCTGTGCCACAAGCACCAAAAGGCTTGGAGTCAAACTACCCTCCATTTCAGCGTCCAACGCTTCCCATCGCTTCTCAACAATCCTACTAAACATAGGATACTGCTGGACGAAGGCACTCACTACATCATTGCCAACAGTCTTCTTTTTGCTGGATAACCATTCTGCTGACGTCATATCACGGACAAATCTTGAATGCCATTTGTACACGGAAGATACGTCATCAGAAGAAATTAAAAGCTTCATTTTGCTCTTATCAGTATTTTGAGGTTTTGCAACTGGTTTTTGTTCGAGAGTGGGAGGTTTGAACTCAGAAAAATCGTGGTCAGAAAACGATGGGAACATTTCTAGTATTTCTTCCTGTGCCATAGCTTCTTCGTCCTCGTCTTCACATTTGGATCTAAAAGTAGTGTGAATACAGATTACAGATTAGACGTTACCCACGATTACGATTACGGGTAAAACTGTTGTTGTAGAAAAGCTTTTACTCATTTTATGGAATAGAATACAATTTTGTTGTGACACCACATAAAAGCTTAAAGTTTTCAGGATATAGAGGTAAAAATATGTAAACGTTCTAAAATTATGTAAACGTGTTTTATGGACAAATAAAATATTCTTATTCTTAAATATATTATAAGTAGCGGGGTACACAGAGATCTGGGGGCACGGCAGTGCCCCCGCCAAGTCGAGCAAAAAAAGCGGCACAGCCGTACCATCCCTTTCTGGAAGCAGTTCAGATATAATTATTAAGAAACACTAAGATATAATTGGCGGTCTTATCGCTAAAATTAAATGTGTTTCAGTTCAGTTGTTCAGTTTCTTTAACCTATTCGATAAGAAATTTTAACAAGAATTCAATGCTAAAGCACACATGTTAGAATTAACAAAATAGATAATACCAAGTACAACTCGTATTAAGTGTATCAATGATCGATACTTACTTCGTAACATAAAGAGCTTCATCGTCTTGCTTCTTTTTCTCAATATCTCTCTGTTGCCTCTCCCAATACTTGACAATATCGTTCAATATCGATAGAACGTAGTCGACGCTACGTTTGTCGACGCTCTCCTTCGCTGTACAATGCATTTTCACCTTTACTAAACTAGTCTTTAGGAATCTGAAATATCAAAACTTTTAGTTAATAACGTCAAACTGAAAGAAATGTAACTTTTACCTACATGGTAATCTTATGTTTTTCCGATAAGCTAAAATATAGTGATCCAAAAAGTAAATAGTCTCGAAAACATTAGAGTAAAAAACCGGTATTCACATCCCGGTTTCTTACAGTGCGTGATAATTTTTTATCACGCACTTTGAATTCTACCCACTTTGGCACAAATTATAAATTAATTCACTTTTAGCCATACACCACAGCCAAATATTATATCGATTCACTTACGCGACTATATCCGATTCAGCAGTAATTGTGTCCACACACGAATCGCGAAGGTATGCTTTAGTCGCTTCGTCACACCCAGCAGTTTGGCTAAATTCCTCACCAATATTGGCATGTTCCTTATCAGGGATTGTTTCCGGGTACATCATCAAATATTTGATGACTCGCGTTACTAGTGGTCCATTCACTCTCTTAGCTAGAACTTCCTTGATCAAATCTATAGCAGAAGTGAAGCTATACATGATTTGAGACAACGAACTTTGCAATGGCTTCGCTAAATCGGGGAACGCTTCGGAATAAGTACCCTCGATTTTCTTGTAAAAAGCGTTGATCGAATAAAGCCAAGACGATGTTTCTTTCACGACTTTAAGGGCCTCTGATTCCAAAGATGAATCCTTCTTAGGTTGCTGTGAGTTTTCGAACAATTTGTTACAAATTTTCACCACGTTTTTAGTGATCTCACTTGCTGTTTTATGTGATAACACAGACTTTGTAAAATGCTTGCAGTCTTTTGCAAAGGCGTTGTAGGACGGTTCTTCGGGCCTGAAGGTATTCCCTAAGGCATATTTGCGAATCTTATCTGCCGTCGTTTCTTTCAATTCCAATATTATACCACAATGTGGGTGGACTTTCTTCAAGCTGTTTCTTGCATCGTGTGAACTGTAGTGTTCTTTAGTGATTTGCGACGGTCTTTCTATAGTTCTAGTGTCTGTGATAGTACCAGACATAAGGCCGTTAAAGTAATATGTACTCAGTAAAGCCTCAAACATTTCAACGTCCTCTTCGATGTACTGTACTTTGAGACGATACCTTTCCACATGATCTACTGGGTTTATATCTGACATCGCTTTGACGAACAAAAGACCCGTTAATATCGACAGCTCTACTGTCAAAATCTTCGCTTTTAAGCCATCGAAATGCTGTGACGATATGAGATTCGTCAGTTCTTTGTAAATTCCATTGGCTTCAACAAGCGTGTCTACGAAATCATTTCGTTCTACGAAGTATGCATTCAGTAGGTTCATGGTATTGACTACGATATCGTCAGATACTTCAATGGTGTTTGAGAGATTCAACTGAATTAAAATCGAGTGCAAGTATGAAATGAACTGCTCAAATTTTTTCGTCTCGAATGTGGCATCGGACTTTCTGTAATAAAATTAATGTTATAAAGAAGATATAAGACAACAAGTGCCAATAATGATACAGAAAAAGGTTTAGGACATTTTCATAGCCTACTTTTATTTGTTTTTGTAACAGGTACTTAGTAATAGCACATCCTAGTTTTACAAGAGACAAAATATAGAAGATTTTTTACTTACATTTTCAAGGCTGCTGTAGAGTCTAACGTCGCGATATTCTTCCACAGAATATTTAATATTGTTCCCAGCTGTATGGAGTAGTTGTCACATTGTTCCAATGATATTGTTTCATAAGCTAGCTGCAGGAGGGCATCTGTGAACATAAACCAATTCTTGAATACATTTCATATACCTAAAGAGAAGGTAAAAAGTAAAACACACAAGAAGAATAATGGTTTTGACTTCCATCCTGTTAATGGTGACGGGACCCGTTGCATTGAAAATATATGATTTACAAAGATCAACACATAGGGTAAGAGTGATAATTCTTACATAGTTTATTAATATAAGTCCAGTAAAAAAACTATCTGCTGAGGTTAAAAATTTCATTTTAAGTGTCAGACTTACCCTGGTTCTCGGTCGACACAGTCAACTTCTGCACATAATATGGCATCAGAGGTAGATTTTTCGACAATCTCTTTGAAGTAGCCGGTACATCTTCAATCGTGTCCTCTCCATCCAAATTGTTACCAAGGGACAAAAACGGCAGAGGATGAAAAGCTGGCGCTTCAATTAGTGCCTTGCAGAATTCGTCCCAGAATTTTGCAGGTACTGAGGAAATCCTACAAACGTAATCATTGTTTTAACATATTTCTCAAGAAACATCACATAAAAATTTAAAAAGTCCATTAAATCATAATTACCTTTCACCATCCCATCCCTCCAGCATTTTCTGTACAAGATCTAATAGATTCAGCAACTGTGGTGAAAAACCTTTGCTGACTTTGCACAATGCCACCAAATTCCCCAAGACTTCATTCAGCTCTGTAGGCTTTATGTTACTAGGGCAGTCTTCAGAAGACAACTGAGATATGATATCAATGAAACTTGTTTTCAATACACCCAGGATTCTTTGAACAACGTACGAAGTATATGGTAGAAGTTTCAGTTCTGTCATTATATTTTGTTGGTTTCCTTCTATTTTTTCAATGTTTTCCTCGAGAATTGTTAATTTATTTTCGTCAGGGACATCTAAGGCCAAACTAAGATCAGTGACTGTAGCATTCACTGACAGTTTGTCCAACTGTTTAGTGACAGGCCCGTTAACATTGAGAGTTACTTGTTTGTAGATATTAGTTCGCCTTACACATTGACTGTATTCTTCTTTATTCTCATACAATTTGGGTTGACCAAAATGTTTTCTCAACTTCTTGCTGAGTTTCGTGATAGCTGAACTGTTTTGTTCATTGTGCTCAGTAATAGGTTTCAATATATTATCAAATGTTTTTATCAATCTGTGATTTTGGGGCAAGGATTTGAACAGTTCTTTGACCAAATTTTTATGGAGCCATTTGCAATGGACGTATAATAACGGTACAATTTCTTCTCTGAGATGTTTTCTCTTTCTTGATCCGGATGTCACGAAGATTCCTGAAGAAGCTAGCCTAACGAATCGACTTCGCCAATTCAAGAGCTGCATAATTTTACAGCATGTTTGATCGTCTAATTGTTTGCGACACTCTTTTATAGCTCCAGTTATGATGTCATCTATGTTTTTCAGGTATGTTTGACAGTGCTTCAAGATAGGATATTCCACGAAATCGTCCGTCAAGTTTCCAGCTAGGACCACTTTGGAATAATCTAATACTGAGAAGTCCTCCACGGGCAAGGTTGTACCAGTCAATAGTTTCAATAATTCAGAGAAAAGGAAAGCTAATTCTGAATTAGACGCCCTTATATCCCCATCATCTAGTTTGTATGATTCGGGGTAAAATCTTTTGTAACTATCCATTATGCAGTCATGTTTTCGTATCAGATCAAATATGTTTTCATTCATATTTTCAGTAAAAATGTTCCATTGAGTCCTGTTGTCTTTTAAGCTATCTTTAATAACATTATAGCATAACTGAAGCAGATTATGGGGGCATGTCGTGTAAGCGTTGATAACACTTATAAAAGCGTGCAAATAGTTCTTGGATTCAGGATTTGTAAGAGACTCTTGTGTCGCCAGGAAAGCTATTTTTCTAGCTAATTCTAATTCCGAATTGGAACATAAGCCTTTGACTGTCAAAGTATGCGTTGTATCTCCTGAGTTGTCATTCTGATTTTCAAACTCTTTAACTTCTTTTTCTAACACTCTCAACATACCATTTTTCATTTCTGCCAGAGATATGTTAGGGTTGGTAAAGTCAGCACTGCATCTAGGCTTTATGTAGATATCTGAGAAGCTATTGATTAGGGCTGTACTTTGAGAGATACCCCTCACGACTTGTTGGCATGTCAAATGAGCTGCTTGAAGGAGATGTGATATCGTTGGACGTTCTAAGCCTGCAAAATAAATACGCTTATTAAACCTGCACTTAGTTCAGTGTAAATTAAGTATTGAATGAAAAAGAAACGTACCTTGGACATATGACGTCATCGTCTCGTGTAACTTTACGCAGAGCGTGTGATACTTGCAGGGTAATCCACAAGAGGAAAGTAATGCCTTCAAATCCATACTAGATACTGTATCAGATAAATTAGAATTCCAGTCGTCAGGCCTCAGCAAGAATATTTCAACACCTCTATTTCTCATTGCCCTTGATATTTCCCCATACTTCGGGTCCATAGTGAAGAACACCCTAAAGTTTGGATGTGGACTGATTTCACTCATGTCTCCCCTTTCAGGAACACTCAATACCCCATTTGGCTCTAATAAGCCGTTCAATCTATCCAGAACAGCTGCTGATGTTAGATTAACGTTGTCAAGGAGTAGCCAGGAACCTTCGATCATAGTTTTCACGAGCAGAGAATCCACCCATTCAAATTTACCACCTGCATTTACAGATGTAGCTTTTGATACTCTTGTGTCTAACTTCTTTAGACTTATTTGCGTTTCAAGAATCTTGGTGGCTATTGGGCTAAACGATTCGTTGTATATGACCAAGTTTTCACAGTGACTAGTCAAGAACTGTATTCTATCGTTGAACTTTTTCAAATCATTTGAATCTGATATCAGATTTTTGTACCCGTGCAATCGTGTGAGAAGCGTATTGTTTTGTTGTTCCTTCCTTTTCTTGGACACCCACACATTTCTTACAGTTTGCATAGTTAAGGTTTCGATTTGGTCATAAAGATTCTCCAAATGTCTATTGTAATCGACTTGTTCAAAACCACCTAACAGATCGGATACATCCATAGCGGAAGTTACCGGTACAACCTGTAGTTCGTTACCTGTTAAGTCTGCCAGAGCTTGAATTATACTGCTTTTGCCAGTAGCCGTGGGACCAACAAGAATTGAAAGCCAATTCATTTTAATACTTTGTGCCAATGCCTTTAAAGTCGGGAGTTGATTTCTGAGGATCAATAGATTAGACTCTGCCGCACGACGATTTTTGAAATCTTTTTCAGAGTGTCTCTGTAATCGAACATCACCGACTGTTATTTCTTTATCATTGATTTCAAATTGTGGAGTGCTTGCACTTCTTGGGTATTTGGGGCTGAAGAACTCGTCATATGTTCTGATCATCCTATCTTTATCCTCAGCCGTTCGCATTCTATTAACGTACAACATGTCCACAAATTTCCCAGGCGAGGGGCCGTTTTCATCATATTGGTCTTGAATTATTGCTTCACACCACCTCTGTATGTCTCTCAAATTCATTTCCCAAGGTGCCCCTCTATGCGCCCAAGACTGAATTTCAGTGATCTCGTGAGCAATTTTACAGTTGAAATAAACAATCCTGTGTAATATATCTTTAGGTATGCTTGGATACTGAGACTCAACGATGTAGATCAGATCTTCTTTGGTTAAAACATCAATATATACTTGAGTAAATCTATTCAAGAATGATACAGGAAGGCCTCTGCGTGCGCCTCCTTGTTTTAAGGGATTCTGGCAAGCAAAAAGTTTGGTTTCTTGTTTAACTTTAAAGGTTTTTCCTAATTCAGGTATAAAGACCTCTCCTCTGTAATCTAAACACGCGTTAAGTCCTTCTAGAACAGGCTGAGGGGCCAAATTTAATTCGTCTAAAAGTATCCAATCACCATTTTGAAGAGCATTTAGGAAAGCACCTTCCTTGAAAGTGAATGAACCATCTTCGGCTGGCAAGTCTGTACCAAAAAGATCGGTTATATCCTGAAAAATATTAACTTGATTAGTTATTATGAAATCGTAAAGGTTTATTATATAATATTGTTATCAATTTACTTACAGTTTGGTCACTCAAATTGATGCGAACAACTTTATGACCCGAAGATTTCGCTAAAGCTGTGACTAAGCTTGTCTTTCCAACGCCAGGGTTTCCTTCCAAAAGTATCGCTTTGTTCAACTGCATACCACGAAGTAACCTCAATGTGTTTGAGCCAGTAGTTGGAGCAGTGAATGTAAACCTTTGCTCCACTTCTTCAGCAATGTTTTGACTGGGTCGAATGTCTATGTAAAAGTTTTCAATTCCAAACTTTGTGTTGTCAATATCAGCCGTGAAAGCTTTCCTGTTGCTCAACATTTCTCTCAGGTTATCTGTATATTCGTTACCGACCGTTTTAATTTGGTCTAGTAAGACGTTGATAGCATTAGCACGCAGCACGGCCAATGTTCCATGGTCGATGTGACCAGTTAGTGCTGTGCCGAAACAGTCCAAGAAGGTCATACACGCGCCGTGTACGTAAGCTTCTGGAGTATCAAGAAGTCCTTTTGTAACAGTTGTATTTATAAACTGAACCCATGCCAGTAAATCACGTATACTGAAGGGGAATTTGTTCGTCACCTCTGAATTTCTCAACCAATTTGTGAAGTCTAAAATAGAAGAACCGATTCCAGAACTTCCATCTTCTTGATTTCCTAATGATATGCCTTTACTAACGCTCTTCTCTAAGACCTTCAATAGATCTTCACGCGATGTGACGCTATCACACCATATTTCGGTAAATCTGTTTCGTAAAGCAGGGGAAAGTTCTTTTTTACCAAAATCACCACCGGGATTCATAGTTCCAATAAAGTGGAAGTTACTAGCTGCTGTTATAACAACAATGTCGGAGTTGTCTTCCATACCTCTCTCGGCTAAAACCAGCTGCCTTTCCGGCTCTAAAAGAGAATTCAGTCTTTCTAACACGCTGTCATCTGCTAAGGATATTTCATCCGCTAGGAACATGTCACCCGATTCCATGGCTTTAATAAGTGGTCCATCCACCCATTCGAATAGTTTTCCATCGTTTTTGTATTGGCGAACTGGCCTGAGTCCTCCAAGAAAGTCTGAACTCTCTGTGTGCATATGACAGTTGACTGATAGCAGCTGCCTCTGTTTTAATGCTGCAAGTACTTGACATATTGTAGTCTTGCCGCAACCTGTTTCTCCCACGAGAAGTACGGGTTCATTGAACGTGAACGCCTTAGCTATTAAAACTGCTAGTCTTCTCATATTGTATGTCCAAACCACGTGGGAAAACTCTTCAAATTGGTTGTTTATAATGACCTCTAGGATATGTTTGGTCACTGCTGAAGTAGCCTGATGCAGAGAGAATAAGTTATCTGGACTGACTTTTCGCTTTATGTGCTTTTCAATTACTTCTTCTATGATACTTCGTTCATCTGTTTGTCGAACTTTACCCGCCAATATAAGATAACCTTCGTCGGCAATGTGCTGATCCCAATCGTAGAACTTGTCGTCTGTGAGAGCCTCTTTTGATGCATGTTTGTATCTCTGACCCCATCTGAACAAATCTCTCAACGTAATAAAGCCGTCTTTCCCTTGTACAGCAGCAGAGCCACGTCTTCTAATTTGCAAGTCTGCCATCACATTTATCATTTTCTTACTGTATGCAGGCGGAACATGACATCTTTGGTGTAGAATTGTCTCTAACTCGTTCTTTGGTATTTCATCAAAATGAAGCTCTACGAATCTGTTTCGGAATGCTCGCGACAACATTTTACGGCCTCCGTACAAGCCTGGAGGATTTTGAGTGGCGAATAGCATAAAGTTGGGATCTGCTTTCACTACTTGTTGAGTCTCTGGTATAAAGAGTTCCCTATTGTCATCGAGCACTCTGTTCAAAGCTTCCAAAACGTCGCTTGGAGCCAAATTCAACTCATCGAGGATGATCCAGTAACCTTTCCTCATCGCCTCTACGAGAACGCCTTCCTTGAAGACCAGTTTGCCACTAGCGTCTGTAGCATATGAACCGATGTATTCCTGAAGATCAGTGTGTTCGTGATTGTTTATTCTCACGCAGTAGTTTCCAGATGCCTTTGCAATGTAGGTAATGAGAGATGTTTTACCTACTGAAGTGTCACCTTGTAGTAGGACAGGTAAGCGGCCTAAAGATATAATTCTAGCTATATCTCGTAAGTTCTTTCGGACAGTTGGCGTAAGGATGTAACCTTCTGGGATATTTATGTCTAACTTTCCTTGTGGAATCCAGTGTCCCTCGAAAAGAAGATAGTTCTGTCCGTGTACGTGAGGCTCGGGGATTAATTGGTTGAGAACTGATTTTATGTTCTTCTTGCCTATGACGGCCTTAGCAATCATGGCTTCTACAACGGGGTGAGAAGAACTGTCGAGCTGTGTTAGGAATGACAAACAGAAAGCTTCGTATAGCGATCTAGCAACTGTCCCACATTTGGCTTTAGCTGCAGCCGTCAATGCCCTACATAATGTTCTGAGGGAATAGTGTGGTGTATTGCCAGAGCCATCCACAAGACTCAATTTTGCTTCTTTTCTAATACTCGCGTAGAATGTGAAAATTGCTTCCAAAATAACACCACTCAGGTTCATGTGGTACAGATAGTCTCCAATGAGAAGCATCAAGTCATTGCGTTCCGTTAGCTCATCAATAAAGAACTCCGTAAAACGATTTCTTAGACCTACAGGTAAATCTTTCTTCCCTACATCGGTAGCGGGGTTCATACAGGCAAAGAGAGTAAAATCTGGATGTCTTTTTATGGGAACCTTATCACCTTTCTCTAATAAGTCTATGCTCTCGTTTTTGTCTTCTAATAATCCTGCTAGGCATTCCAATATTTCCGCTGATGCCAAGTTAATTTCGTCCAACAGAACCCAATGACCTTCCTGCATGGCTTTGACTAGGGAACCTTCAATGAATGCAAAAGTTAATCTTGACGCTGATTTAACCTGTTGCTCTAATTTTACCAATCTGTGTCCAAACGCCAGCCATTGGCGCAACTTTTTGTCTTTCTTTTCGGCTGTAAGTCTGTTCAACGCGGACTTATGACTTTGCTTCATTAGCGCTAAAAGCGCATTCCAATTCTCGGTCGAATAACATGTCTCTATATGGCCCAAGAATTTCTTGTTCTTTTCTACATTGTAGAAACGTTTGAAGAGCTCTTCAAACTCGTGTCTTATTGGTTTAATCACATATTTTAAGTCTACGGGTTTATAACCACCGAGTAGGTCAGCCGAATCTGATTGCTGATTCATATTGATAACTATGAGCTTGTGTCCAGTTTGTCTCGCTAAGTACTGGACGGATGATGTTTTTCCTGTCCCAGTTTCGCCGACTAGAAGTACTGGCTCATTTGACGTCACACAGCATGCTATCCTTTCAAGAAGACTGGCAGATTGTCTCGTAAAAGAAAATACAACTTGCTTATTATCGAAATCAATAGATTCCAAGCTTTTTTCCACTCTAGGCACCTTCGCCCTGCCGACTTCTAAAGCCGTTGGACTCAAAGACACGTTAGGCTTGTAATGTTTGCAATAAAACTCAGATTTGGTTTCAACTATGCCCAAACATGTACCAACTTGCTTTGCTAGTTGTAATCTGTGTTCTGGCGATGACACTGAACACGTAAATATATCAAGGGCATCTTGAAGGACTTTTAATGCAGCTTCTGGACTAGACACGTTAAACCCTACAACAGATCTTGAGCACCATTTCATTAGGTCCCTAGTTGAAATCAATCTTGACCCCCGAATAATGTTTATACTGGTTTCTTTGTCCGTTTCTGTGGATTGTAACGAAGTGTCGTGACTTCCCACAGAGAACATCATGAATACTTCAAGCATTCTATGACAAATTGTACTGAGGCTAGGATATAGCTTTTGTATGATCTCTGAAAGTTCGGATCGGGAGAGAGGCTCGACATTTATTTGCGTTAAATGCTTTTGAAGCAATGTGCTTGAATTGGACATTTTCTTTTGGAAGCCGTAGTTTGTTGTGAGAGTCCTAAAACAAAAATGTATAATATAATTTATAGATAAAAGATAAGGTCAAACTTGATCAAAGTCAAACACTTTCTATTTCTAGGAAATAATCAGGATAAATTTACCTTTGTGTAACGAATAGTTGGAAGCCAGGTGTAACAGGAAGTGAATCTCTATATCCTGGCACACAGAGTGTGTTTCTTTCAAGGAGAGAACTTAGTGTCGATGCCACATCTAGGGCGGCACAATCTATGTCTTCAAGTAGGAGCCAGTGACCATTTTGAACAGCCTAAAAATTTTCATTACATACATACATAAGATTACATTATTCTAGAGCAAATTGACTAAAAAAATTGTGCACCTTAATACTTTATTATAAAGCTAAATATTGAATGCATTTTATTCCTATATAGTCTTACACAACGCTTGCTACAAGCTGCGCAAATATAATACAAAACTTGAATACTGATTAAACGTAAATTCATAGACATACAATAAGTCAAGTAAAGACGATTCTAGTATATAAAAATACATAATATTATGCATTTTTGGCTTTAGTGACTTTGTTAAAATTTTGTTAATTTTTTTTTTTTTTGACATTTTGTACTGGTATTATATAGCCACTAGCACTTATAGCAAATTGTTTGGAAGCGGGAGTGGATTAAATTTGTTTTTAGCATTCTTAAATTAAAGCTTAAATTCGAATGGGGTGGCTGCGGCTCGATCCAGCCGCTTGAGAGTCTAAGGGTTAATATATAACAGGACAGTTTCTTTGTATTTTTTATTTCCACTTTTGGCCTCAGATTGATCTGGCCTAAAAGCGTTTAAAATTCCTCCCTATATAAATTCTAGACAAGTTAATTTAAATTTATTTTACCTCAGTCAATACTCCCGGTCGCCATACAAACTCTCCTGGCACATCAGTACATTGATGTCCTCCGAGCAACATCCTGGAATCAGTCTGGTCTCCGAGTTGGACCTTCTTGAATGCTACACCTTTACGGCCAGTTATAGCTGCCAAATGTTCAACTAAAGAAGTCTTTCCTGAACCTACTGGCCCCATTAGGGATAGGGCTTGGCCTGAAAGATAAAATTAAACTGAGCTATAACACATAAAATAAAATTAGTTTTATTTCAGGCCTCAAGCCCAGATGTAGTTAATAATTACTTCTGATAATTGTTAGTAACATAAATGAAATTAAACCCAAAGATTACAATGTTTCCGCTACATCAGCAAAAGCTTGCTACAATTCTTAAATAGGGGGCCATCCCATTTGCTGCATATCGTGGCTAGGATGGTGTTGGTGCTCACACATATTCTGTTGAGCAGCGATGCCACCTTCTTACGCATGCAGGCCTGAAATCTGTCTGTATGGGCCTCAGTAAACATGCAGGACGCACTACAGAACCGTGGGAGCCCCAAAATACTAATTACTTTAAAACTTGCATATAGCCTATGCAACTAGACAGATCTTATCATTCACAATATTAGCTGATCTGTTGCATCAATCAAAGCAATTGTTTTTATGAGTAACACTAATTTTAATTCCATCAGTTATAGAAAAGTTGACAAACAACATTTTACAGCCAATCTCCAGGCCAACTTGTAATGTTGATTAATTCTAGACTCTAGAAGTGTAGTTAGGGTACTTTTTTTCTACTGGAAAATGAATACAATGGGATTCATAATAATTTAGGAAGACTATAGGTAGATTTGGTTTATTTCAAAGATACTTCTCTTGGGAAGATGTACATATTTATAGATGCATACTGACCTGAAGCCACAGCCAAAGCCAAACTCCTCAAATTATCAACAGTACTTTTCACTGGTACTAGATTCCCGTCTTGTACATTACTCTTATCATACATTGGTAACAATATACCATCTATGTTGACCACACTGTCTTTATTCACATCACCTTTAATTATTTCCACCATTGTGTGGACAGTGTCCTTTCTATGAGATGTCAAACTCTTCAGAGTGTCTTGTTCAGTGATTTCCAAGTTTTGGGAAAGGATTTTTGATTGAGCCTCTGTCATGTTGGTGAGGATAGCCATGCATTCTTTGGTCATCCTGTAATGATACATAATATAAGAATTAAATAAACTTGTCATGAGCTAATTGCACATATAAATCTATTATATAAAATTGTGACTGTATGATGTTGGAGTCACAATACCTTCCTTCCCTCCTCTCTTGATCAATCTTTCTTGTCAACTCACACATCCATGGAATTTATAGTGCTGTGACAGCAAAACAAAGCATTAACTCGTTCGTAGCTTTGTGAAAAGCGATGGTGAAAAGGTACATAGGTACTGACATTGAGTAGGAATGAAATGAGTTATAAATAACAATATTTTCTTTAAGATTTTCAATAGGTAAACTTTATGAACAAAGAAATCTTACCATCTTATTTCCGAATTAGCATTGCCACTGAAATTAGTAACAAACTTGGTCCAGTCCCATTTAGTAGACAGTTCATTAGGCAACTGTGTAAGTAGTTTGTAGCAGCACTGAACTATCTGTTTGTCAGTGATTTTATGCCGATAGTCAAGCAGTCTCCGTTTCTTTGGAGCCACATTGTAAGAGTCCTCATGGTGGATGAATACTTCAAATGGAGGGACTTTGTTGATGTCGAAATACTTGAGGGCATATCTGTAAATGTTAAAAATTAATCAGTTAACCTAAAAAAACATTTAGATCACATTACCTCTATTATGAGAAGCCTTGTAGATCAACAAAACCCCTAAACCAAGGACTGTCTTGACTGATTTTGGTACTTGTAATATCTGAACCTATAATGTTGTTAATCTTCTACCATTTGATGTGCTCTTTGAACATAGTCTAGAGGGCGAAATCGCTGTGGATTAGCGCGAATTTGCTTGCACGCGGATAGACATACAAGGCGCCCATACCTACTATAATCACGTTATCTCAACTCACGCACCAAATATTATTTTTTATATAATATTCACTTGATCTATGTATGTGCAAGTGAATATGTGTGAGTTAGCCCTTTTTGGATAAGGTGTCCCTTGCTGTCTTCTGCAGAATTACTCAACGTAAATAATAAAAATACTTACTGCAATACATCAGGGTGATCACTCAGCTCAGCCAATATAACTGAATACTCCAAATGGCTTATTTTCTCTGCATCACTGCATATGTCATAATTTTTATTTGAGAATACTGGTTTCAAAGGAATCTTTGCTGAGACAAGTGCCAGCAATATGTTCGACAAATACTTCTGAAATAGCTTTGCATCTTCCACATTTAGAATGAATTCTGATAGCTTTTGAACTATGTCTTGTATGCCTTTTGATGATTTCTGTAAAAATACAAAACATGTCATTATGAAATAGAAAAAAGTTGTCTAATAATAATTTGGTTCTAAGATAAACTCTACCTATTAGATTTGTTTGCTTAGTTTCTTATTTAGTTTGACCAAACTATCTGCCAATAATGTTAGTAACATATATCACAAATGGTAATGTGTGTAAACTGCCCACCCATCAACATTCTGATGACGGAAAAATCAGATGTCTGAAGTATGTAAATTATTATAATATGATAAGCTGCACTGGTTTTTAATTTAACAGATTTAGATTGGATTTGTGGTTTTCTTTAGGGAGCTTTCCAGGCGCCTAATAGTAGCAACCAATGACCAAAAAGCTGGCCAACGTATAAGTTTGTCCATTCAGAGGTAATGTAGCCAGCTTTGTAGGTACACTTCCTGCAGGTCATGACCTCAATGACGTTTTTTATTTATAAGTAGGTTTTAAAATTGTATGATTGTTTAATATTATTATAGTTAGAGAACTAGTGAAATTAAATAAAAGATTGGATTTCGATCTGATGTGGAAACACACTTAGTGCCTTCCTCCATCAGTGGTGGTCCTCATATCTGAGGGTCATGACCTCCTCCATCCATGACTTTCTTCCTCACAATGTTACGCCGTCTTGTCCTATCTGGTCAGACCAACACATCAGGCTTCAGCCACGAGGTCTTTTTCCTTCCACTTTGCCAGTGATTACAAGTTTTTCGAGATTATCACCATCTTTACTGGCAATGTGGCCTAAGCACTCTAAAATTTGCTTCAGGCAGATTGTGGAGAGCCTTGTTTTTATCTTGAGTTTGGACAGTGGTGCCTTAAATGACTATTGAAATAGTTTAATACTTTGTAGACTTAACCTTCAGTTTCAGTAAATATATGCAAATAGTATGTATCATCACATTGTAATTTGAAACTGCAGTGATGATGTCATAATTTATGAAAATAGGTACCTATAATCTGGAGGTAGTATGACTTTTCTGCGATATAGATGTTTAATAATAATTATTGTGAAAGATTTTTTGATGAAACAGAATAACTCGATAGCCACGAAATGTAGTTAGGTAGTACGACTTTAAATAGGGCTCCAAATTAAACAGATACATTTACCCGAGAGTGTTATTGTGTAAATACAAATTTAATGGGTAAATTATAAGATATAAGACATTGTTTACAAGTCTTATTAGACTCACCGTGAGGTCGCGGCAAGTAGTCTTTAAATCCGATGCCTGCGTCTCCCGCCCTATATGTTTAAGGGCCTCCTGAATATTAAGCACAGACATTTTTCTAATCCATGTGTACAGAAAGCGAATTATTCATTAAAAGACTTCGGTTTTTTAGGAAAACTAAACACCGGCCTCGTGTTGGTGGAATGTAAAAAACGAAAAACGTGTGGTTGACATTGACATTTATAATTAACTGTTGACTTTGATTGAAACTAACTATTGACAGTTTTTTTTCCGAGTTAATAGAAATTCCATTTTTCTTTTTATTTTGGATTTTGGATAGAATTTGAGATCCTATTATAAGACAAAATTTGAACAGCCCGGATTAAACCGGCTATAGTCGAATATTGTATGTGAAAAACCTATAAATCATCAATTTGGACACAAAATATATACAAAACTTTTGCATCCCATCGCTTCAATGTGGCAAATATCACAACCCTATAAATAAAGAAGCCACCTCATCGCTAAGTTGTAAATATTTGTCACTTGTGACTGACTGTCAACTGTCACTTTCAAAATGGCAAATATTTAACTTGACACTGGCAAAACACGAAAGTGGAGACCATAATTTAATATCCCGTGAACATTCACGAATTTTACTCGACACTGGCAAAATGCACATGTTGCCATATTATTAAAAAAAAAAAAAAAAAATGGCAAATAGCATTGTCAAAAGTCAAAATATTTATTATTTATTATGGCGGCATAATGAAAAATTGAAAAAGTAAACTACAATAGCGTGTTTGGGCCTTTTCTATATAATTAACTACTTTATCCTTGTTATTTTTTTGTTCAAAACAGTAAATGACCATTGATACAATGCAGTGATTTTATCGCAATGGATAATTCACAAAGTTCGGATTGCTTTCCTGAGAGCGCAGATGCCTCGTTCATAAGTTCATTGCCTGTATCCTTTTTATAAAATTATCAAGCAGAAATAGTGTTTTCTTCAAATGTTATAATGCACAATATCATTCCAATAGACAGAGTAACGGCGTGCGAAGTCCTTTTTTTATCTCACAAGCTGTATACCTAATAATATATTAAAAGAAAGTGTAAATGATTGACTTGACTGACTGTTCTAAAAATATACAGGTAAACCACTTGATGGGACGGTTATAATTTACTGTATACTCCAAAGATGTAACTATGACTTATGACATAGAGCTAAGGTAAGAAAGGATATTGTTACATGAGTATAGCTTTGATAATAAACTAGTTGTAGACAAATTACTATTTTTTCTTAACTCAACACAAATAGAAGGACACAGATTCCCATGAATCTTTGGTGACTAAAACAAAGCAGGCATTCAATAAAGTTGGGACAGAAATTGATAAACCAACGTTTTCCTCGTACTTTGCTGTGCTTTTGGAGGATTGTTACCATTCTATAAAACAAGTAAGATTTTATTCATTACTTCTTAAGCCACGTCTCCAGCTCCTGTTTTGGTTCAAACATTCAACATGAGCATGAATACATCCACAAAAATCTCGCTGATTTTGACTTCTTGTTTGTTCCAAATATGTATTTTTTCCTTTCCTTATCTGATGAAGAGCACATACAACAAAACATAATATCAATATTCATCAAAAGCGCCGAGATTTTTTTTGGATGTTGTCATGCTCATGTTGAATGTTTAAACCAAAACAGGAGCTAGAGTTGTTTTCGTATGTACTCAAAAACTCTTGTCTAGCAGTGGGCCTATATGAACTGACAATGGTGATAATGGATTTGTGTGTGTTTGTTACCACTTCTAAATGGCCTAAATAGCTGTATGTACTGATCAAGCTGAAATTTAGTCCATACCTTTATACATGTTCATACCATTTTGTAGCTTAGATGCTGGAATAACTTTACATTAAATATTTATAGAATACCAGCTTTGCCTGCTGACAAGTATGTTTTAACCAATTCTGTACATTCAGTTACTGTTCCGGTGTGATAACAAACATGCACAAAAACAAACCTTTAATCTTTATAATATTTGTGTTATTATTTAACAATCTATTATAAATCATTTCAGGGGTTGGAGCTAATATCAAACCTCGTGACAGAAGCAGATGTCCATGTAGATAAATTGACAGAATATCTAAATGATGCTGTATCATTACTGCAAATGTTCTCGGACTTCATAAAAACTGTTACGGAATCAACGCCCATGTCATGTTGTTCTATGAAATCATTTCCTACAACCACTGGGAATATTATTATTGTTGTGTTTGTTCATTGTAAAGAGAGGTAAGTTAAAGAGATTTGTAGGTTTTTAAATTACTTAGAATTAGTGGATGTTCTGAGGGCATTAATTTTTTTGATTATTTTTAAAACTCATTGTTACTTAATAAACTAATATAATACATGTTGCTGCACCTAGAGTGAGCAATAATTACACTTTTTTAGAATAGAATAGAATGATACTTTATTGCATACCAAAATACAAGAAATAGTTATGAACATTAATATGACTAACATAAAACTAGAGGTAAACAATCGGTGGTCTTATCGCATAAAGCAATTTCTTACAGACAACCTGGTTGGAAGGGAATTTATGGTAAAATATAGCGGCGGCGTGCAACAATGACTTCGGATATTCATTACTATTGTAATAATTTTTAATCAGAAATATAAAATTTCCTCAGCTTGTTTTATTTAAAATATTTTAATTTATTTCATTTTAATTATTATAGGTAAGCCTTTGACCACCATCTCGCGTGATGTTAAGAGACAATGTGGCCTCAGGTGGTAACAGACTAAACCTAGAAGGCGGGATAAATCCCTGGCTTCACTAAACATCATGCCGAAACACGGTCACGGTTTGTCCAATGGGTTGTCAGCCATGACCGAAGCCACTAGTACTTGGCATTCAGAGTGAGCTATCACTGTCAGAGTTGTCAGAATTGTCAACCACAATTAATATGTTGTGTAGCCAACCTATATGTTACTATATGTACCTGTGTGTGTGACGACCTCTGTGGCGCGGTGGGCTAATACCCGGCTGCAACGCAGAAGGTTGCGGGTTCAATTCCCGTATGGGACAAATGTTTGTGTGATCCACAGATATTTGTTTCTGATCTGGGTGGTTTTTGAATATCTATTATAAGTATGTATTTACAAAAGAAAAGTATAAAAGTATTATATCCATTATCCTAACCACCATAATAACAAGCATTAAGTTGCTTAGTTTGGGGTTAGGTGGCGCTGTGTGAAACGTCTTGAAATATTTATTTATTTATGTTTCAGTCTCAAGTCGCCAAAACCACCATGACTAAAATGGTTTTAACCTTTTGAACGCCACGGCACAAACGCATTTTCGTGCCCTGTGCGCCAAGGCACAATTTAAAAAAAAAATCCTACGAAAGAACTAGTGTTGCCAAGAGTCGATAAATATATTTATTTCACTTTATTAAGACTGGGTTTTTTGTCGTCTATAGACGTCGTTGGCGTACAGGACCCGCAAGTACTTGTCAAGTATAGGTGACTTTGGCGGTCAAAAGGTTAATCTTATGTAATAATAACTACCTAATTAAATTTCCAGTGAATCTCTGTATGGAGTCCATTTGAACAGTGTGGAGAAACAGTTAAAGGATTTATTTAGGAACTGCCATGAGTTGCAGCTCACCTACCTCATGATTTTGGAGAAACATTTCATATTTGATCTAGCTGATAAGGCAGAGAGGGATGTTTTAGTTGAAGGTAAGAACAAAGTGTTAGTGTGGCATATCCCGAAAGATAATTTGAAATTGTATAATTATAACTGTATAATCAATGATACAAATATGTCGTTTTAAATTTTTAATTATTATTCTATTATATTATTATGTTTATAATTTCAATAATTATATATTATCGTCATCTAAATGTTATTATTACCATACAATATCTAATAATAACATTTAGAGTACTCTATTAGACTATTGTTTTAAATTTATGTAATTATCTTTAATTATTGTAATTAGCCTAGTGCTGTTTTAATTAAAGTAAAATAAATAAATGTCTATGACTAGTTTACGCTGGCGTCCCCCGCTTGGCAAAATGCTTTCTTAGCGAAGGTCGACGTCATAAAATCTATCTGTGTTCAAAATTTCAACCCAATCCGTCCAGTGGTTTAGGCTGTGCATTGTGCATTGATGGATCAGTCAGTTAGTCACTCTTTCCTTTTATATATTTAGATTACGATATTATTGGAACGAAGTTTTGGAACGAAGTTTTGGAACGAAGTTCCTTATCGCGCGTTGGGAATTGTGAAAGGGGACTAGACGGAAAAAATTCGACACTTTTTGCTATCCACTCAAACGTCCCGACCGCTATAGCGGCCCGAAAAAAAGTTGAGTTAAACGTTACAGCCGCTACAGCGGTCTTAGTGACTTACTACTTTAAAGGGGGGGGAGGGGGGGAGATATTTTTGTTGAGTTTTGATTTCGGGACGATTATTTTTGTTGAGTGTATACAGGTTTTTTGTAAATATATAATAAATCGTGTAAATCGTGGGAACTTCGTTCCATCCGTGTGTCCCTTGACACCTCTCAAGTTTTTTTTACTTACCACCCATTTATAGAATGGTGCATAATAGATATTATTATAAAAAATTCGAATAAAACAAAAAACACTTTTGAGGAGAAATGGTGCGATGATTTAACCTTTTGACCGCCAAAGTCACCTTTACTTGACAAGTACTTGCGGGTCCTGTACGCCAACGACGTCTATAGACGACAAAAAACCCAGTCTTAATAAAGTGAAATAAAAATATTTATCGACTTTTGGCAACACTAGTTCTTTCGTAGGTATTTTTTTTTAAATTGTGCCTTGGCGCACAGGGCACGAAAATGCGTTTGTGCCGTGGCGTTCAAAAGGTTAAATTAATTTTGTAGAAAACAAGGCTCAACAATGATTCAATAATTTTATTCATATAAAATTTTAATAATATCTATCAAGCCTATCCGTGTGTCAGTGATGAATTCTTACAACATTAGTCTTGAAATTAAAATTATAATGCTTATTAAAGAAAACTGAATAGAGTTGATATGAAACTTGATGTCTTGTTTGACTAGAAGATACTTTTTAAATAGCACTAAATTACATTGTATATCCACTTAATATTTTTTTATTAATTTCAGCATTAGAAATAAACCTAAGAATAGGTGAAATAGTACAATCATTAGATGTGAAAACGATGGCAGAGCAATGGAAAGCTTTCACAATGATATGTGAGAAATATAACAAAGTGTTATCAGATACTAACATAATTACCAACTGTACTGACACTGACATACTTTGCACGTTAATAAGGAACAACTTGAAAACTGCTTTAGAGGTAACAATTGTCATTATTTTATTTTATTTTTTACCAGCGGTTTTACACGATGTACTGTAGCCTATGCGTTATTCCAGGGTCTAAGCTACCTGTATACCAAATTTCAGCTCAATCGTTCCACCCGTTTAGGTGTTAAGAAGTAAAAAACAAACACACACACTTTTTATATTAGTGTGATATGTTAGCCTATGACAACAATTTCGAATGTTAAGCGACGAACTGACCGAAATAGTAGCACACTTAACCTAGAAGACGGGATAAATCGCTTCAATAATTTACAGACCCCATTATAGGAGGAGCCAACGCAACGTGTTGGAAAAATAATTTATTTGAAGCATGCCAACATAATGTACACCTTAACTAACAGTTACAAACATTTTTCTAAATAATAAATGCTAAGTGTCATTACATTTATAGGCACAGAGGGCCTATTGGCTATCGCAAAACGACATGTAAAACACTAGAATCCATAGACAAAATTGCGTACATTACGTATTTAAACCTCCTCATTAATATGAGTAAAGTTACAAAAGCAGCAATGTACATTGAAGTTGCCATCAATCGTAGTGGGTGAGAATTAGCCAATAGCCCCTTAGATCCCATTGAATGTAATGATAATGAGGATGTAGAATGTATTTTGTGTGTGTGATATTTTTCCAGAAAAATCAAGAAGACAAAATAACCATAAGATCTGTAAAAGTGGCAAGTTTCACCATAAAGATATTATCAAAAACTTGTACGATATTCAGGCACGCGACGAAACGGGATCATGCCAATGTTGTTGATTTATTACTATTTATTTTCACGTAAGTAGACTTCAGAATACCAGAATTTCTAGAAATAATTTTCTTTCGGGACTTTCGGTTCGGTTTTTTCCTGTAAGTTTATTTCTAACTAGCACTCTTCTAAGGCTGCTTGTTTATGTCTGCTGTCACAAAGAAGATGCGTGAATACCGCCTAGTTGTATAAATGGATTTACCTGTGCAGTTGTCCTGTATGGGAAAACCCACATAACCTTCCAGGGTATGCGTTTATCTAGGCGTTAACAAAAAAATGCCTATCTTACTTAGAGATAATCATGGTACAGACAAGAATTTTAGAAATCGACTCTGTAACTATTGAGTTTATTCATTTTTAGCTAAGCCCAGCAATTTTAACGGCTGAAAAGTAGCCAAGTTGTTTCAGGGTCACACATTATATTGCTATACTAGCTTCTGCTCGCGGCCGTGCCCCCGTTTCAAAATGCTTTCTTAGCGGAGGTCTACGTCATAAAACCTATCTGTATTCCAAATTTCAACGGAATCTGTTCAATGGTTAGAAAAATTGTATAGATATGGTATACGGGGACCTGCTTACAGCTGGATTCAAACATACTTATGTAACAGGACTCAGTGTGTAAAAGTCTCAAAGCTTGATGTAAAAACTAAAACTGTTGAAAACTCTTGCTCTCCTTATCTCCCAAATAATTTTGGAGTGCCACAAGGCAGCATCCTGGGTCCGCTACTATTCTTATTATAAATGATTTCTATATATAAATGATTTACCAAATGTAATTAATCAAAAATGTATTTTGTTTGCTGATGACACGACAATTGTGATAGAAGGAAAAGACCAAGAAATGTATGAACAAGATATAAATAGCTCTATTGTAAACACTATTCAATGGCTCTCGGCAAATAATTTAAAAGTAAATGTAGATAAAACTAAAATCTTGCAAATGTACACAAAAAACAGTTTGAAATCTGCCTTAAATATAAGTTATGAAGGTACAGCCATTGAAGAAGTGACTACAATAAAATTTTTAGGACTCTTTCTTGATAGCATGTGCTCATGGAAACAGCATGTCGAGTATGTCTGCTCCCGTCTAAATAGCTTTGTTTATCCATTAAGACGAATTGCACAAACTGTATCAAAGAAAGAAGCGATCACGGCATATTATGGATTTGTAAACTCTATATTAAGATATGGAATCGTAATATGGGGTAAATGTGCCCATATTGATCAATGTTTTATAATACAAAAAAGTTGTATACGTGCAATATTTGGCTTAAAACAAATAGACTCCTGTAGACCATTCTTTAGAACTTTTAAAATCCTAACTGTAACTTCTTTATATATTCTAGATGTGTGTCTATTTGTATATAATAATCCCATCAAAAACATAAATGTGAAAAGAGAGCCAAGTTCAATATTACGATGTATGTACTCATAGTTACCTATGATTCGGTAGTTGACTTCAACGACAAAAGAAGTGAGATCTAAATAGGTGCCAAGTTCAATGGTCAGTCCTGAAAAATATTTACAACAACATAAAATATTTTATTACAACTTAAAAGATTATTTCTTCTTATCACTTAGAATTAATATTATTTTGAAGCCTAAAGACTGACTTGGCCAGTTCTCATAATATACTAGGTAGGTACTCTCTTAACTTTAGCTTGATCACTATTAAACGCACTTAATGCTAATTAGTGCGCCACCGTCTTATATCGTGTAAATTAGTCCCATCCGTCCATTATTTGTCTGGAAGAAATCGCTCTTTAACGATAAGACCGCCACTTGTACGTCACGTGTAATTTTTAATTTTAATTATGTACTTATGTATTTTCTGTAACATTATGTGGTGTACAATAAAGTATCTATTGCCTTATCTTAATGATACTTCGTCGTATGTTACCCATGAGAACTAGCCAAGTCAAACTTTGGGCTTCAAAATAATATTAATTCTAAGTGATAAGAAGAAATAATCTTTTAAGTTGTAATAAAATATTTTATGTTGTTGTAAATATTTTTCAGGACTGACCATTGAACTTGGCACCTATTTAGATCTCACTTCTTTTGTCGTTGAAGTCAACTACCGAATCATAGGTAACTATGAGTACATACATCGTAATATTGAACTTGGCTCTCTTTTCACATTTATGTTTTTGATGGGATATCATTGCTTTTTGTACAGTACTTTTTAGTATGTAATAGGTTTAAGACACCCAGTCATAATAAGATTAATACCAAATGATTATTTTATTGCACCTCCCCCCACCCCACTGCTCCATGGCACGGTCGTCGCACCGCGGCCCGTGAGCCTCGCCGTGCTTCGATATACCTATACCTATAATTAATTTAGTACTTATTTATGTATAGCATTTATGTGCACTATTGATTTGAATATTGTACTTAGGGTGTCCCGTAAAAGTATTTTTTGGATTTTGAAAACGCAACACCTCTCGAAAGTTGCGTAATTTTACGCAGATTAAGAAAATATATTTTTTTTTATTTTTGAAAAATAATTTTCAGGCCTCTACCGTTCGTTAAAGTTTTGAAAATTTAACATTTTTTCATAATTTTTTTCCGATATTGAAACAATAAAATATTATTATTTTTCTAGTTTTAGATATAGAAAATGTTCGATATTATAATTTGAAAGCAAATTTATCTTCATGAAAATCGTGTTTTATTTCTGAAAAAATCCGCAAGTACCCGCAAATTTCAACGTTTTTTGGAACTTCCTCTGATTGGCTCTTGGGCCTTAATTTACACAACTAAATATTTTTTGTTGTATGTTTTAATGAATATAATGTGTTAATAGAAGATTTATAGCTAATTTTGCAGTATAAACGCCTTTTTGGTTATATTAAGCTCGAGTCGAAGTTAAACTACATGTGGTGTATTGTGGCCAAAACTAGAACTCTATTATCGGCTAAAAACTATTATTGACTTCATTAATTGTATTTTATTTAATCATAATCCACGTAAAATTTAAGTGGGTATGATATTACTACATTTCAGACCTTTTAAATTCAGGAATATACGCAATTGATTATTGATTTTTTACATTTGACCAAAATATGGGGAAATTTTTACAATAGGGTGCTTCGTATGCTTCATTTAGTATTTTCATCATTTAATTTTTGCCTCGATGTTGTACTTCAGTTCCTATGTGATTGTCAATCTGGAAATAAGTGCCTGCGAGGTGGTTATCTTCTGCTAATCGTACTCTTAATCTAACAGAACATTGACAATTGCTTGTCAAGTACGTGGTTAAAGTCTACGTCCTATATGCCTCCGATTTGGTTTCTTATTAAACAAAATACAGTTTATAAAGACAAAAATGAAGACGGCTAATCATTACATTTATTATTGTGATTAGTTACTATCAATTTTAACCTGAAAAAAATGTTATTAGTTGTCGAAAGAAACGCTCTCATGAAAACTTCTCGTCAATATGTTATGTATTAATAGGCACTACTTTTAGGATTTGGCCTTTTGAAAAGGAATGAGAAATTGAAAGAAGTATATTTAAGACACTCAATATGAACTTATTTTCTAGAGAAAATATCAAAATTATTATAAGGGATGAGTGCTAGCCTAGAGCATAGTGGGTTCTGCGTCATCTTTCTATTGACGGCCTTTAAACCATGATTAAATAATAAAAGTGAGCAAAATTGAGTAACCGTGACATACACTATCTGTGGATATGTATATTTAGCTGATATCTAATTCCTTACAAAGTGTAACAACAGTAATTCGAGTGGTTATTTTTTTAGAACCAAATTGTAATCTGGAGCAAAAATTATAATTTTTTGACACAAAATCAAGTACAAATTATCAATGATAATAAATTTATAATGGAATTTGTGTTATGCAGTTTATTTTTCTGTAGTTTGTTAAATACATTTAAATAAAAAAATATCTTTTAACATTGATTTTGAGTTAATTTAAAATATTGAGACCAGGACCATAAAATCGGCAATTCTCTAAACTTCAAAGCGAGGTAGAGCCCTCAAGATGACAAAAAAATACATATTTTTTAGATTATTCATAATATGTGTAAAATTACGCAACTTTTGATTCCTATTGCGTTAGCGTAGCTCCAAAAAAAAATTTCCCCATACATCGACGGGACACCCTATTGTACCTAATCAATTGATTTTTAAACAATACTAGTTACTGATAAAATTACCTATATTCACCTAGCTATCTTATACCTACCGCCTACCTGGATGGAAATTTAACTTTTTAGATCATCTGGAACTGGATTAGAATTTCGATCAAAAGAAACCTAAGCCGACAAGACTTGTTATGACGACGACTTGGCGGGGGCACTGCCGTCCCCCAGATACCGCCACATACCTATAATATTATGACTATACGTTACAGGTACGTAGGTATCTAAAATGTTTACACCAACTAGCACCTAAGGCGATATACATACATTATTTTTATTGTAAACAATGTTAATATTATTACCTCTATGTTACTGAGCCGCCTTGTGCTGGTGAGTCGATATATTGATAGGTATTTACATAGGATATACAATTGTTACGTAGGTACCAGGAACCTATTTTTATTAGTGACTAGCTGTGCCTAGCTGTTTTACCCGCTATACAGTTTGGTACAATAGTGTATATTATGTTATTCCAGGGGTCTAAGCTATATTTTTTATTATACCAAATTTAAAGTCAATCGGCCCACCCGTTTAGGTGTGAAAAAGTAAAAAACATATATCCATACGTACAGTAGGTATAAAGTTTGTATTTATATTTATAATTATATTAGTAGGAATAGTGGACTCGCGCGCACTTCGTAGTATCTAACAGAAAATAGCCGCCTACACAAAAATTATAGCAACATGCAACATGTATTGCTTTATGCGTTCCTAGGCGTCACAAACTTTAATATTCTAGATTTTTTAAAAATTAATAATAATTTAAAATGATAAAAAATACTAGTTTCTGATTTTTCCCTTTGTTACTACGACATTACCTATCGGGATGCCAAATTTCAGCTTTCTAGGTCATCCGGAACTGGGATATTACTTTTGATCTATCCCTCAGTATGTATTAACTTCACCGATTACTGGATGTTTATATCTAAATAACCGTTTGAGCTGTGTTACTGGAATTTGGAACAGAGATATAGTTCGTATATTTAAGTATATGTGCCAAATTTGACTTGTCTATGTGTAATAGTTTTTGTATAACGAGGGTGTAAAAAGTCGTCAAAACGCGCTTTGGACGGTTCGTGTAATATAACACACGGCGCGGTCGCCAGTTCCTTTGCTTGAACTTGGCTTGACTCGCTGCCGCGTGTCTAGATAGAGACATTTTTCAGCAAGCCAGCTCAATTAAAGTAAATTTACGTTCCCAATATAAGAATAATTTAATTAAACCTCCAACTAGACTTGCATTGACTTCTAATAATTGTTTTATTATGTGTATAAAAGTTTATAACAAAATTCCAAATCATTTTAGGGAATCGAATTTAACACTAAATGTGTTTAAATATAAATTGACGCAATGGTTGGCGGAGAAATGTTTTTATAGCATAAATGAATTTTTTGAATACAAAATATAAATAGTCATGCATACTCCATACAATGTAACTAAAGGCATTAATTATTCTTAGCTATAAGTCATTATTGTATTATTCATACGTCTGGAAAAGACAGGTTTCGGCAGAACAATGCATTACATTAAGATCTGATATTATGTACCTGAAATCTATTAATAAACAAATTCTTATTCTTATTCTATTCTTATTCTGTGCGTTGATAGATCAGTCAGTCAATCAGTCACTTTTTCCTTTTATTTTTTTTCTATTTATTTTTTATGTAGCAGTGCACGAAACTTAGTATTATGTAAACAAACACAATTTGAATATAAAGCAAGACCTGTATTTCAATAGTCGTCGAACTATATTATAATGTTCACTCAGACACAAAAAAAAGACATTAAATAAATTAAAAGAAAAAATAGATCCACGTCCCGTAAAACGTGACCTATCAGCAATTATTATTTTTAAAACATCTAATATCTCATAGAGTAGATAAGTATCTTGCATTTTTTCTATTTCACGTGCCATATCATGTGCTTGTATTGTATATTATTTTTGTTCCGGAATTTTGGAATTTACGAAATATGATCTCTGTGTCGCCGCAATATAAACGATTATGATAATATTATAAGTATTATTATGTTAATGGCGACGTATAATAAGGTAATACATAATACTATATTATAAATGTGAAATTAACAATATGTGTATATATAACGGCTTCATGACTGAACCGATTGCTGAAATTTGGTAATTTGTTATTCAGGAGTATAGCTAGCTAAATGTAAGGGCTACTCGATGCTTTTATTACTTCGGATTCCAGAATACGATTTCTTCTTTGATATTTACAATAGAGATATTAAATGTATTCCAAGGGAAAAAAAAGTTAGGGCAAAATTTGTGTCAAGCCAAACTTTATATTAGTCTCTTGTAAAGTGGGGATTTTATAGATGTAATTTTGTTCTACGGACATGATCGGATACGGTTGGTGTTCTACAGACTTTCAGACTTGATAGGTCGATAAAAGAAATAAACTATATTTCTTGCAAGTAAAACCACTGGGCATAACTAAATATATACAAATAAGTAGTTTATTATGGACATAAGAAATTAGTTATACATTTCTATTTCAGACTACATTTCTAACAAGGCCATTATACAGTAGGCTTTATTTTAAAAGTATTTTCCAGAACACATCACCTTGAGTCGTCGGCTGAGAAGTCTATAGCGAATCTCTTACACACAAATGTGCTGACACCTATAGAATGCTTGCTTAAGGAACTATTGTCTGATGACATATTCGTTAAAGTAAGTTAATTATCATCTTAATAAAACTAATAACTGTTTTTTATGAAGTGTTTACGTTAACATTGTCTATGGAGTTTAAAGCAAAAACGTCAAAAATATCAGTAAATGAGCTAGGTATTCACTTAACATATTGACTTGTGGAAAACAACACGATTTTGAGGTCGAAACTGATGCACAAAAACGTTGTGTTTTGTCAATCTGATTCTACCATACAAAAGTACTAAAAAACGTCACCGCAGCCAAAATGTTAAAATCTCGCCCATTGTGCAACTGTATCGGTTATAATGAAATTATGACTGTGTTCCTACTTCCGACACGATGTTTCCTGAAGCTAGGAAGGGATTCATACCATTTTGTTTAGTCTGGTACAATCTTCGGCGGCATCGTCGCATAATATTTCACATCTTAGAACAGTGACCGGGTTACCGGGGGTAGACTTCCTTTGTAGGAGGTCGACTAGGTGGGTACCCCAACAGTGCCAGTTATTCTACCGCCTGAGCAGTGATGTGCAAACATTACTGTGCTTCGGTAGGAGGGCACTGTAGCTAGTGAAATTACTGGGCTGAAGAGTCTTAACATCTTATGACTCTCAAGTAAGAAGCGTTGGCGCAGTGCACTGGGTAGCACTGTACTAATTATGGGCAGCATTATCTCTTACCATCAGGAGAGCGTCTTGCTCGTCTTCTTACTTCGTTGTATAAAAAAAAGTGAGTATATAGTTCGTAGGCATTTTTATATACCTGGGAGATACGGGAGGCCATCACCAGATTTTTGGATAAAAATATAAGGCATAATAACCTTGGCCGGGTCAGCTAGTATCAATAAAATTCTTAAAATATATCCTACTGCGTCAAAGTCTTAGGTCATTGCTGGTCAATGTCCTCTAATTAGTAAAGCCCACATAATACGAGTATGGCGACATGGTGTCAACCAGCTCATTTAAATAAAACAATAGTAGGTATATTTTGGTGCGTGAGTACTTAATTGGCGACACTAAAGTCCAAATTCCCCCAAAGCACGTGAGATCTGTTATCTGATGTTTGAAATCAATCTGATCATCCATTAATTGATACTTATTGATTGATAATTATATTATTATTTTTTATTAATGATTATTGATTTTTATTCTGATTATTTTACAATAATAGTTTACACGAAATACATGACATGGTTTTAGAATATTTATGTATTTCTCTCCTTAATTTTAAGCAGAACTGAAACGAACTGCGCTGTTTACTGAACTTGTGAAGTCTCTCCCTTTCTTATTGTTTCCATTTCAGGATTTTTATACCTACATAGGTTAAACCTAGGGCGTTCTCGCCTCTCCAAAACCCTACTCAAATTGCTGCTTTCCGGATGATATGCAATTTTAAAGTCAAAATTCTAAAAAAATGTACTGTTTTTCATAATCTTAGGTTAAATGTACCTCTCAAGTACAGCCGACAGCCCCCTGCCTCCTGTTCAAAATCCTAGACGCGCCACTGCTTAAATCTGATTATTTTGCTTTTATGTCAAGAAAAATAAATTCTTGTCCAAACAAAGATCCTGGTAACAGCGCCAATTTGTCCAAACAATGCCAATTTCCTCTTTATCTAATGTCACATTAAAGTTAGTCTTTCTATTTTCTGTTTCAGAACTTAGCCAATCGTGATTTGGAATCAATAAAACATGAAGACGCTTTGCTAGGATACATACTGACACTGACTTCGGCAATCAAATGCTTATGTGCTTCAAGTGTGAAGAAAACTAAAGCGAGAGCGCAATTAATTCACTGCATTTACAAAGTTTTACCGTATTGTAAGTAAAATGGTATTTTAAATCCCTTCCCAATACATACATTTCTTGAATTGTGGAAGTGGTATTGCCCGAAAAGAAAACCCTGGCAGTAGTTGAGAAAATGCTCAATGCTTAGTAGATGAAGAATATAGCTTATGTATATTATAGAATCTGAGCTACCTTATACCAAACATACCGGTCCAATAAAACAAACCATATCAGTCCAATCTAGAAATGTAATTAGGGTAACCTGTTCTGTTAGAGTATGGATTTCAAATATTATTTTCTTTTACAATACCTATCAAGCGTAACAAAGGTCATATGTACTAGCTGACCTTGTATTATTTGAAAACCAATACATTAAATGACATTATAATAACCTGAAAAACAACAAAAGAAAAGTCAAACTTGGCTAGTTTGCTTATGGGCTGACTAGTAATCCCATAAAAATACCTATTGATTTCCGTTTGTTGAAATCTGGTTTTTTATCAGTTATATGAATCGTTTGTTATTGTCAAAGTTCAATCCTACACGCATTGAAAACCAGTTTGGAAAAGTGACGCTGATAACTTGGAAGATAAAATTAAAATTGATGATTTTAAAATTGTCATTATCAACCGCTCCATATAATCGGATATTAATATAAAGAGCTATTAAGACATTAAGCTGATCACTCTGCACAAAAATCTGACGCGCTCGATCTTTTTTCTAATCTGACGGGCCACTCTCATCGAACTCCCCTATATCAAGAGTTCATATTTTGTAGGGGTACATTTCAGGGTGCAAGCTTTCTCCTCTCTATATGAATTAAAAAATTTCCTGTTCGTCTTCCACTATTAAGAGATTACATTATACAAATTTACTTTTTAATTTTGCGTGGGGGGGCAAAAACGACGGGGTGTTATATATTTGACGTGTCTGTGTGTGTGTGTGTGTGTCTGTCTGTGGCATCGTAGCTTCCGAACGGATGAACGGATTTTGATCTAGTTTTTTTTTGTTTGAAAGTAGAGTTAGTCGAGAGTGTAGCTAGTGAAATTACTGGGCTAAAGAGTCTTAACATCTTATGACTCTTGGGTAGGAAGCGTTGGTGCAGTGCTCCTTGAATTTCACATCATTGTGAAATTCTAAGTAGCACTGTACTGATTATGGGCAGCGTTATCTCTTAACATCAGGAGAGCGTCTTGCTTGTCTTCTACTTCATCACGTAAAAAAAATATAGCTATGTTTGGTGAAAATTTATCCAAGATGGCCGCCGCTACAAAATGGCGGGTTATTTTTTTCTTCTACAACCCCCTCAATATGGGTATCAAATTAAAGGGCTTAACTAGTAGAATACAACGCATTATATTAAATTTAAAATCGAAGATGGCTGCCACCACAAAATCGTGAATTACATATTGCGTTTTTTTTTAAATTTTTTTATTTTATTCACTTGTTACCCACGTCTATATTATATTTAAGGTCACGGCTGGATAAACCAGGACATCAGACTGAAGTCCGACCCTCAACAATCAGAAAGTCACGGTGTATTCGAACACTTGCTCATACACAGCGCGGCCCTCGCCTTCACTCTCAACAATGACGAGTTCAACCTCTTGGAGAAGAGCATGGCTGAAGCTGTACTTGGCACTGACTGCTGTAGCGCGCTGTTCTCTACTGATTTGTGGATTATTATGGCGAGGTAATAAGTAGCATCATGACCTATACAATTCAATTAAATAATAAAAAAGACCAAAAGTTATTAAAAAAAATACTTAAAACTGAACTTTATTAAGGTCTGCGCTCAGGCCATGGCTCAGACCATGAGATCAGCGACGGATGGAACAACCTGGCAGAGTGTCACTCGAAGAGTGATGGCAAATCCAGCAGACTAGACACGATTTTCACTTCGTGAAGAAAACGACTAAGAAGAAGATATTAAGGTCTACAATAGGTGACCTTATCGCTTAGAGCGATATCTTCCAACCAACCAACTTTGCATGAAGTGTTACAATATGTGCATATTAATACTAGCTTTACTCAGCGGCTTTACCTGCTGAAAGCCTGTGAATGTTATTCCAGAGTTTAGCCACCTTATACCAAATCACAGCTGTTTAGACGTAAAGAGGTAACGAATACATACTCCATACTTTGGTATTCACAATATTTGCAGAATATATTATAGGCTATATAATATTTGTGTATTATCATACACCTTTCTAAGAACCTTGTATATCTTTCTAAGCCTTGTTTTACTGAAATTTAGGTTTGTCAACTTACTAACAAAACCCTCTTACGTAACACTTGTTCAAAACCATACCTACAATAAAAAAATAATTTCTTCGATCAAATAACTAAGTGAATAGCTAATAACCCTACCACGTGTATTAAAGCATGTTAAACCGGTTGTTTAAGTGCGGTGACACCGCAATCATCGTCAATTAAGAGAGCGCATTCTCATCCTATTGTCTTCGATGACACGTCATTCGAATTTTTCCACTTTTACCTTATAAATTATAGATAATATTTATTGATCTTAATGCAAGAATATTTACGTATTTACCTACCAGCAGTTTTAGCCGCTGAAAAGTAGTAGTAACTTATATTATGTTTATTCCAGGGTCCTATCCTACATACCAAATTACAGCTCTAAAATTTATATGGATATTTATCGATTTTATACAAGAATATTTACGAGACAAAAATACGGTACCTACCAGCAGTTTTAGCCGCTGAAAAGTAGTAGTCTAAATATATAAAAGGAAAGAGTGACTGATTGACTGATCTATCAACGCACAGCCTAAATCACTGGACGGATTGGGTTGAAATTTGGAACACAGATAGGTTTTATAACGTAGACCTCCGCTAATTGGGGGACTGGATGCCAAGGCTCTGCCGATTCCCAGTCCTCCGTCACTAAGACGATGCGGGAGTGCCGCCGGCTCGTTTTAGTGAGTAAACCGTGCAGCCGTCCTGCACGGGAGTCCCACATAACCCTCCCATTCCCTCGATGGGAAGGGTATGCGTAATGCATTTTTTCCCGGCGAAAACAAAAAAAAAAAAAAGACCTCCGCTAATAAAGGACTTTGCCACGCGGGCAAAGCTGCGAGCGTAAGCTAGAAACTTAAATGTGTCATTCCAGGGTCTAATAAGATATCTACATACCAAATTTCAGCCCAATCTAAAACAAATATTCGTTACAGACACTTCAGTTCACAACTACTCTTCAATCAATTAATATGGCTGTGCACTATGTACAAGAAATTAGAAACACACAAGATGTTCCAGAGATCTCCACAAAGGATCCACTTGAGCAGTGTCATAGGCAGACTGTTTGAAATGATGAACAATGAAGACAAAATGAAGATTTGCAAACAATACAGGATACATGATGACGATAATATTTCACTGTGGACGGCTTTAGATGTGAATAACTTGCCGGATGAAATGAGATTCCCTGCTGAAGATGCTGTGTTTGAGAAGCTCAACTATCAGTTTGATTCCTTCAATTGTAGCAAAAGTCAAGAGGATATATGCAAATTGGTAAGATATTATTCTATTTATTTATGACTAGTAACACCCCGCAGTGTTACCCGCGAAAAAAAATATTTTATCCCATGGCGTGGGATGAAAATGGCATTAAACCTACCTATCCTATATACTAAAGATTTGCCAAATTTCATCGAAATGAGACAGATTATATAATACGCATTCGCATTTGTAGTATATAAGTGTGGATTCTTTTCAAACGATAGTTGCTTCAAAAAACCAAACCATTTTAAAATTGCACCTATCATTGAAACAAAATGTTCCTTATGTCTGTAGGATTGACCTACAATTGAATAGCGGTCGTGTTTACATCTTAAGTATGGATAAGTACACTTCCGATTTTCGAATCCACCGATAGTCCGGTAAGTTGTAAAGTAGTGACAGGTATAATAAGACTCTAAAGTATAACAGTGATAATCCACTAGAATTTAGATCGGTGGTATTAAGGTGAAATAACACAATTTTGTAACATTTTGTAATGCCTTATTCCAGATCAAATTAATCAACCTCTCAGCAACATGTTCATTCAATAACATCAAAGGAATAGAAGATTTCCTCGTGCAAGCGTGGTTGAAGACATGTCCCAAACATTTTACTCTTCAAGATACAAACAAAAGTACAATCTGGTTTTACCATTACTTGGAGTCATTGGTGTCTCTCACAGATGCGACATGGCTTCAATTTTGCGAAAAAAGTACCAATTTGATCAAGGTAATTAGCATATCTATATCATGAAGTAGACACGATCGGTCACTGAAAATCTCCTTAATCCTTTTTATACCTAGCGGCTACCCTTTAAACGCTTTGCTGTACATCTGAATAGGCAGAATCCGTGTTATGATGGTCCGCCATCGAGAGAATTAGAGTAAAGAACATTTTGTATGCTAGCTTACGCACTAAATATTCAGATTTCTGTTCGTCATCGAACGTACCTAGCCATAGTAGTATTTGTAGGAAAACTACTATGAATATTTTCGATTCGTTATCCCTCTGTCATTAGGCGGATTCGGATCAGAGTAGTATTGTTTTCACTTGTAAATTTTTGTTGCCATTTGTCTAGCGTCTTCTATTATTATTGTATCCTTCTCTAGAACCTGTCACTGTCTTACCCTACAAAATATTGACAGACTTTCTGAACAAAAACCAACATAACGTCGCGTGATGTTTAAATATAGCCTATAAATATACACAGAGTGGCACGTGTATACAGTTTATTCATATTTAAATGATTATTTCAGGTGTTTCACGTTATTTCGAGCCTCGTCCAACAATGCGGTATTGATATAAAGCTGTTATTAACAAACTTGTTGTGTAAACTCGCTTCGACGGACATCTGCAGCAGTCAACTTCTAAACAATTTCACTGAAACATTTTCATGTGTAGTGCGTGACTCTATCGTTCGTAACAAGTTGCTCATACTGTTAATGAAATACAAAAACGATAGAAATATAGACAGAATCATTTGCAACATAGAAGATCACTGGTTTCAAGAGAGATGGAACAACATCAGAAGTGGGAAATACAGTAACGATTCCAAAGAAGAGTTGAAAGCTATGGATTACCAATACAACCATAAGTGCTTAGAAAACAGGATTATCGAACTCAGCGGCTCCAGTTACGTATCTAATCTGAAGAAAGCTGATAGCAATAACTTCGATTTCGGCGACGATTTGGACAATTTGTTCGATAACGACAGTGCCGCTGAACCGGTTTCTAAAAAGGTTAAATTCAACGTGAACGAAGTCGAATCTATCATTGAAAAACTAGAGACTCAAGTGTATCACCTGTGTAAAGTGAAAGAGAACTTTACACCAAATTGTAAAAGCAGAATACAGGATGTGTGTAATAAATTAAGAAATATAATTGATTGATATCTAAAATTGCCTTTCTTGTTATGAAAAATAACTGGATTTGGAACAAGTCTGTAGCGTTATGAAATGGCTCATAAAATTACAATAAAATGTTAATCTTTGCAAATTACTATTAATTAGCTACTATTGATGTTAATTGACCTATTGTTATTCAAAATTGCTTTGAGAACATGATATAAGAACAAAATACCTGCAACTATTTTACAAAGTATACTTGTAAATGGACCAGGATTTTGTAGTGGTATGCGCAGTGGCGAAATAAAACAGGACATTTCACATTTATATTTATTGTTGTGTTAAGAAAATCTATACAAATAAGTGAAATACAATATAATAATAATATAATCATAACCATACTTATAAGCCGGTTTACACTGCCGCATCACTAAACAAAGATAAATATGTAAATCCGAAACACTCGGACATCAAAGAAGATTACGAGGAGATCGAGTGAAGTGACTGACAGCAGTGTACGAACAGCTGAACAATTAAAAATAGATTAAATTGATACTCGGAGGTAATAAGACCTTAGTACACTTGTTAAACAGTATCAACTTACATCAGTCGCTCGTGATATATTCAACACATTGCATCGCCAAACACTTACACTTGTACATTACTGCAAACCATTTAGTTGTGTAACACAGCAACAATTACTAAATAATATCTAGCTACAATGTATACCTAACACTCATTCTTATGTCTTACACTAAGCATCTTATTGATCTCTTTCCGTTATTGTGATGGCGCCCTTATAAAACATAATTTGGCTAAAATTAATTCAAATATAATAATAACATTACCACGGAGGATAATTGCCAACATAGCGAATACAATAAGCAAAAAGCCTACAAAAGCATTATTTATACAGCTAATACCTAATTAATATAAAATAAATTAACATAAAAAGTAAATACGGGTGAGTAAATAATTATTGGAATTATCTTACAGAGAATAAGATCAAAACACATTTCGTATTAGTAATACTTATCTGACATAAAGAGTCTTGAACGCTCAATTACAAAAAGTCCAAAATGTGAGGTAAAATCTATACAAGTTTAGTGCAATATCCACAGTGCGTTTTGACGCAATTCAATAACCAGTATTTGAACTCCGTATTATTCGTGTAAAAATAAAAATGTAGTCTTAGTTTTAAGATATTCTTCCTTGTGGAATAACGGAGAGCAATCACTCGTTATTAAATTGCCTATTTCGTGACGTACAAAATGTAATTTTGTTCAGGCACCTTACAAGTAGTAATCCCAAAATTTTAAATTTATTTTGTGCGTTACAATTTCGTTTGTTATAGTGTTCTGAATGTCTATTTGTGATCATTAAGTTGGAATGATAAGAGTCAACGGACAAATTCTGCAGCGTACTTTTAAATCAATACCAACACTATATATCACTCTTTAAACTACTTCTTGTTCTATATACAAGTTTAAAAAATAGATAAAACAATATACATTTCCCACAAAGTAGTTCAAGTGTTGCACATTGAGTAAATAATATCTTTGTTACAAGCTTAAAATATATACTACTTCTCATTTGTTTAAATGTTCTGAGGATGTGAAATATAATCTTTCGTAACATTCGTTAATTCAAGCACCGGGTTTTGTAAATTATAGATATTGCACATAATAATGTGATATCGGCCCAAAGTATCATTATTATTATAGTTTCTACAACAGTACACTAACTTAATCACTAATTTAGGGATACAAAAGTTAGCAAGTTCAAAAATACTTATTTACTTAGGCCAACCTATCTTACAAAGTAAAGTTAAATACATCGTTTGTGTCGTAGATACATGTGGATTATAGCGGCATCAAACTTTCACTTAAACTAAAATGTATTGGCACTAAATCATAATCAGTTTGAGAGTCGAATCAAAGTACTAATATTGAGCACGAGAGTAGGTTAGTTTAAAGGTTAAAAAATAAATTAATACGCGAGAAAAAATCCTAATTCGTATTATGGAATATAAATAATATGACTCGCATTCATTAACTTTCTTATCAGATATCTATCGCGGTAATTAAATAAAATTCTAAGTTCTAAATACCCTCAGAACAGTTAATAATGTATATAAATTCAGTTCTTTATTAGGATTATTTGGCATCTATCACCAACATCGTTAATCTACATTTAAACATGGTATACGAAGGTGAAAATACCTAATCGGTTATTGCGCCTCTTTTAACTTAAATCCTTAAGAGTAATGCTTAGCGCATGCTAATTTAAATCCCTGCCGAGCCTAAAGTTCCTCCGTTAGACGCACACACCTGCACAGCGCCGGCCCGAGCCGGCACACTCTGCACCATAGCGCCACTTGCGGTCCGACACATTCAACCAATCCCTACTGTGTTTATACACGAAATAGCCTCATACCTCAAATTGTCTTCCATTTGTTTCAAGTGGAATTTGTATTCTGCGATACGACTACTGAGTTCGGTGTATCCCATGCGTTACAACTCATTTTAAAATCGGCAGCAAAGCGTACATATTTTTATTTGATTGCAAGAGAACATTACTCGACAGAAAGCTATCGGTGACGGAACCCGATGGAATTAAAGAAAGCGCGATGCGAAAATCATACCACGATAATGTCATTCAAACTGATAAACTAAAGGCGCTATTCATTCACAAATTCTCTCACATCGACTATAAGATACACTAACAACGGTCATAATATCAATAGTATGGAGGATATTAATAAGTCGAGAAAACTGTAAAAGTTAACCTTACATACGCTAAATATAACATTTAGAAAAATTGTAGAACAGTCTAACTAAACTTATTCTGATCGAAGTAACGTCATTATTTTACGTCGATGTTAAAATTCATAACCGTACATACTATCTTCGCCTTGCAAAAATAAAATTATGACCATAATATGATGTGTATAACCCCGAGATACTAGAGTTCTATTGGAGTGAAACTCCTCTAAATTGGGAATGTGTAACTCTTCGGGAGCGCCTACGTTAAAACATTATGAAATATGGGTATCTGCGAAATTGATGACAATAAGTGCATTCGATAACATTATCGGATGCCGATACCTTACGTCTATAAAGAGAACCTTAATTTTAAGGTACTTATTACTATGAAAAAATCGGGCCGCTCGCCCACTATGCTATCGGGTATAACATTAGGGGTAAACGATTATATAGTCTAGCAGGACTAGCATGGTACTGGGATATAATATTTACCCCGGAAATTGTTTCTTACACAAATCTCAAAATCTGTTTACTTATTCTCATTTACGTTACCCATGCTAGCCCTGCATAGCCGGATTTCGAATACAGAGTGAAACAAGCGACACCCCAACCGGCAATTTCATAATCTAAACGTTTCGTCATTTCGTATGAACTTCAAAAGCGTCTACAGCGGACGGTTCGCGGTTCCAACGAATTCGATACAAAATACGTCACAACGCTCCCACTAGAAGTATCAAAATCTATTATAATAATATGCATGACATAACAACGAATCATATCGCAGACGAGTTGAGCGCTGGAGGAAGGAAAAAGTAAAGCACGTGAATACTTATCACGTTATAAAATAGATCAAACAAAAACTATTCAATGAAAACAGTCACACAAGGATTTCCTCCAGCGTTCATTATCATCTGATGTATTTTTCCAGTAGTTCTAGGATGCGCAATGATTCTTACTACAGGACTTGGTGTTGAAACTAAATGACTGCAATCAGTCATTGACTTCTGTGACAGATTCCATCTGTCTTTCTTGCACTTTTCTCATGTCAGTTGCGCATCCTATCCCAGTTGCGCAGGCGCCGATAAACAGCGATACAAACATTTTCAACTTATGGTCTGCTTTTGTCAATCGAGTCAATGCTACAATGTTACGACAATACGCGTATAACGATGTCTAAGTAATACTGTCCTTCAGTAAATGAAGATCAGTAAAGTAATCATTCAGCCATTACAGAGTGTTTAGATCAGTGGTACAGTATCGACACTTACAATATCCTACAGCAGAGCCTGTATTGGTTAATTTACACTGACGATATTTACTATGAACCAACAACAGTAAAATGTTAATAATGAAACTGTAAAGTTTAAAGAAGTCTTAAATTTGTCGTAGAATAAATACACTAGGTTATGCGACAAAATAACGAAACAGTATACACTTTAATTTTGTCGGTTTAACCGAATACAGCCTCTGCTCGTACAATACAATCTTTGAGGCAACGATGTGACAACACATGCGAATACTGAACAAGCTTGCCAGAGAATTTATTGGTTATCGCGTACTGGTGTGTACTAATAAATAACCAACAAAAATAAAACGTACTAAAACTCAAGAGAGCGGTAAGGTAAAATGTTTTTTTTTTACTTTATCAACAGACGTCTTTTAATTTAAGAACATTTTATGTTTGTCGTTAAATAGTGACGAAACTAGTGCGCGATAGCCATTAGGCTCTCTTAGATTGTAGTCCAACGCCTGTTTAAACTGAGGTAAAAAAGATCTCGACAAACGAGTGATCCTATAATAATTATGGTTACGTTGTTTTCTTTAGAGATACGAAACCTTAAAGAAGGAAATGATTTCGGAAACTACCGTGAGTGTTATCCATTTGTCAACTTCGGGTACTGCAGGCGTGAACTCCTGATGAAGCACATCGTAATGTAATTGTTCAAACGATTAGCTAGAGTCACTGTCATCGAAATCGATGAGGAGGACTATAATTTTCCGAAACCGTGGTTGAGACATCTCAACGAATAATTCCGTGAGTACAGTCAAAGGCAAATGTTCCATGTGGAGTAGAAATGTTGTTTTATGTGGTGTCATGTAGGTTATTAGTTCAACGTCGGGTATTGAAGGCGTGAACTCCTGATGAAGGGTAATTGTCCGAAACCGTGGTTGCCATATCTCAATGAATCATCACGTGAGTACAGTCAAAGGCAGTCATGTTCCATGTGGAGTAGAAGTGTCGTGTAGATGATTAGTTCGGAGGCAGTGGCGGTATAGGTGCGAGTTAAGTCGCTCGGTAGTGTCTGGGCGCGTGTTGGCAAGCGCGCGCGTGGCCCAGATGCGGCACCTGCGCCAGAGTCGTGGAGTGCGACAGCGGGTGCGGGTGCATCTGTAGATACTGCAGCGACGTGCTGTTGTGCAGCATCACCTCCGGCGGCATGTGGTAGATACCCCCCGTCTACAACAATAGTACACTGTTATAATAAATAATTATATTTAGGTCACTGGGGGGCCGATCCGAACGTGGGCTGATGATGATGATTAGGTTTATACTCCCACTGAACAGGTTACCTGCGACTATACCCTTAACAGGACACGTATTTTTTTCTTTGTAAATTAGATAAAAAACGTGTGATATGCAACACACTAAAATTGCTACATTTTGTACCGGTTAGTGACGTCACACGTCCGGCCTATTTGTATATTTCAAATTTTTTGACCCTGTCGGGATGTTAACAAGGTCGAAATTTAAATATAATAATAATTTGTCCGTAATTTATAGCAGACTTTTCGTAGTCCTTTATAATTGCAAAGTTTTGAAATGACTTATGAAGTGAAAGTTAAAAACGCGCACTTCAATCGGAAATGTGATGGTTCAGTGAGTGCTAAAAACTAGCTCATTACAAAATCAACAAAACCGTTTAGCGTTTTGTTCACAATGGCCTCGTGTCATTCGATGGAAAGCTGTGACGTCATTCGTGTGTTTACTTAGAAAATATCCGTTCGCTAGGTGGTTGAAATTACAAACAGGGAAATTAGACTTTACTTTTACTGAAAAAATACGGAATTGACTGTATCCTTTCACATGAGAATAAGAATTTGCAGAAAGAAGTCTATATTATGACGTTTACCATCACTAACCAAATCAAAATTATTTTCATATAACCCTGTAATACCTAGGAACCTAGCTAACCCTGTAATATTCAGTTATAGCCCTCCGCCTCTCATATTATCTCCTTTTTCTGTTTTGTTTTTCTTTTTGTAAGGGACCGCCCACCGGTTGTCTGTATCAAGGAATGACTTTTAATTGGAAACACCATTCGGTTGTCAGTATCACCACTGGTATTTGATAGACGTTTGCTCCACTAGTGGCGATGCCGACTCGCCGCGGTGTTTGATGATTCCAGAGGATCAAGGGGAACAGTGAGTGTGAATACTTACAAAGTTGTTAAGATGATGGTGGTGCGTGTGTCGGTGGGGCGGCAGGGAGGGCCGGGCTCAGAACAGCGCCGCCTCCTTGTACTCGGAGTTCTCCATCGTGAAGAAGTCCTCCAGCTTCCACTGCAGCGTCTCGAAGGTGGGCCGCTTGAGCGGGTCCTTGTTCCAGCACTCGAGCATGATGTCGTACAAGCCGGGCGGACAGTTCTGCGGGCTCGGCATGCGGTAACCGTGCTCCACTTGATGGAGTACCTCCGCGTTTGTCATGCCTGGGAAAGGACGTGCCATTTAGTACACAAGTTTTTACCCGATTGCGCTAGGGGGGGTGGTTTTCGAAAGTATGTATTACGTATGTATGTATAACTGTTTGCTCTGCAGCCTAAACGGCTTAATAGATTCTAGTTAAGATATTCGTAACTTAAACGTTTTAAAACAGATATCTTTAAATTTCCAAGCGAATCTTCAGATTGCTTTTAATGCCATACAACAAGAAGACGGAAGAAAGAGAATGTATGATAAATATTTCAGAGTTGAGCAGAGAATAGAAAAACTTGAATCCATGGAAAAATAAAAGTAAAGACCCACTGATCAACAAAAAACATTCATGTAAAATTCGGTTCAATTCACAGCACAAACTGCAAAATAATACACAATATTGAGTTCTATTTAATCGCTTTAGCTTTGCTCCACTATAATATACTCGTACTAGATGTTGAGCGCACAGTAAATATTAAGGCGAACATTCAATTAATTGAATAAACAAGTCAATTAAACCAATTGGAGACAACTAAGAGAATAAAGTATTTCCAATTCCAAACGAAAACATACGAAACAATGTACATTGTACATGGTAGCATTGAAAGAGGAACAAGTAAGTTTTAAAAGCCGAGTCGGTCAATATTTGCAGTGAGTCAAGGTTCGGTGAACTGACCTCAGACAAACGTATATCAGATAGCTATACAAATAAGCACTGGATAACTGGAAAACTTGAATAATGTAAAACGGACAGTCCCGCATTTAAATACCAAATGTATGAGTCCCAGTCACTTATTGACTACCATAAAACCTGAAGGGCCCTAGATATGCGCCAATCACTGTGGATAACGCAAAAAAAAAAGTATTTACTAAGATGACAGTCGTATAGAAACGAACGATTAACATCCCAGTATTTTTTTAGCGATTAGCGCTGGATTAAAGCTGCAGGTCACTTAAGTGATTAAGTCATCAAGGTTAAATCTCAGAACAGTCGATGTAGACAAATGTACCCGCAAATTTTCCTTAACTGTTAACGGTAGAAAAGCTTATTGAATGAATCAAAGCAAAAGGTTAGTTGTATTTGATGCAGTACATTTTGTAGCATCAGCTATTTTAAAACAAAAGTTAAGTATAATAATATTTTGTTATTGAAATTTATACTCAAGTTTCTCATCAGAGTAAATACTCTCGCTGTAATATTAATTAAAACAACGAAGGATATAAAAACTGGGTCATCTGGTAATAAAATTTATCCTCGGAGCTCTATTTAAAATAATGGGTGTCGTTAATTATAAAAATAGATCTTGATCCACTTACTCGTATAATATAAATGTCATTGATAAAATGATTGGTTTTAACCAAAACCTTTCTTTAGAAAGTTAGAAAAAAGATGTGGTTATCAAATCGAACGCAGAAGTATCCCAATATTTTATAGGGTGAGACGTTATACACACCATTCACTCCTACAAGTCTAGGATGTCAGAATTAAAAATACACTAAGCGGCAAACAGTTACCACGTTCGAAATAGGTGACTATCAAGATCTGTTAAAAAAATATCAATATAATACCTCCTAAAAAAGTCTATTAATATTTTGTAGAGCGAGATGTTAGTTACCAGTCACAACTACAAGAATAATTACCTGGATAAGGTATTCGTCCATATGTGACGAGTTCAGTGAGAAGAATTCCAAAGGACCAAACGTCGGATTTGATGGAGAATTTGCTGTAATTAGCCGCCTCGGGCGCCGTCCATTTTATCGGGAACCTCGCACCCACTCTCGCCTCGTATTCGTCTTCCTGTAGATAGAAAAAAAATTAATAGTATGTATATGTATGTAGAAAATATTTCTAAAAATCCTTATTCGGGGATATATAAAAGAAAAAGTTGAGGAACTTAGGTAAAAAAACTAAATGGTTGGTGTGTATGTCGCATGACTTCACGGCGTACAAAATTTCAGAACAAGGTGTGAGATAACACGTCCTCAGCTAAAAACTTATAAACGTTATATCTAAGCCATTTTTAATTTGAATCATAAACCAAATAATATTTCTATTTTTTTTTTAATGACTAGAAAATTTGCTTTTTATGACCTTGTCGACATCCCCATTCTGTTGCTGCTTATACTTTGTGCATGAAACGCGATACTTGTATGAACGAATATTCGCCAATATTTCTTTTTTTCATTAAATACTCAAGGTTAGACCAATTAAATTTGTAGCATTTAGAAAGCGATTTTTATTACCTACATTATTACGTAGTGCTGTGATCTAAGATAGATAATAGGTACTATATTAGGTGCGTGTAAATTGATAAATATATATTTTTAATTTAAATAATTCTAGCATAAAAAGTTTTATGCAATAAATTCGGCAGCTATTACGTTGAAAATATCTATATACCTACGTCAGGCCCATGACACTCGGTACAATTGTCCACCAGTAATTACCTACTACTACTACATTGAACACGTTACGTGCGTATACTCATCATAGTGTGTGTAAACTACGTAGGGTTGCTACGAAACTCACTTTGCAGCAAGTGGTACGTGTTAAATCGACTAGATGGCGCTTTTTGCAATATCCGACAGGGTCCATAAATTATAATTATTAGCTACGTAATGTTATTTTTAGTTTTTAAATATTTAATTTGTGGAATATGAATACACTTAGGACCTATTTGAATACATTTAGGGCTGTAAATACATTTAGGACCCATTTAGAATCTAAAAAAACTTCAAAATTTTGTTGGAATAACTGATTGGTAATATCATTCTTACACCGAACGATAAAACCCAATTTATAATGTAATGTTATATCTTAAAATTAAAAATTATTATATACGCGCTATTGATTACTCCCAACTGCCAACCCTGTGCATGTAGCCAACTCGTAGACCACTTGGCGGGGAGGAAAAAAAATTGACGGGGGGAGGTGAGTGTCGCTTCTTTACGTAGTAATAGCACGGTAAAGAGATATACAGTAGTTTGACTCCATAGAAACGGGCGGAAAATGGAAGTGAATAGATGTCGGTAGATGTGGGTAGAAGTGGGTATATAATCCAGAAGCGGGTGCCACGCAGCGACGAGCGGACGTCGCGATAGTTTTTTGCAAGTATTTAGTGTTATTTACGTTATTTACTTTTGACGTATGTATACATAATATAATAAATTATATAAAAATGGCAAAAAAATAGCATACTACCTAGTCAGGTCATAAGTATTGTCACACAGTAAAAACTTTTCTTTTAGAATGCTGGCCACAAAAAAGTTTATTGAATTCGAATTTCGAATTGTTCATGAAAATAAAAATGTATACTTTTTAGAATTTTACTCATTTTTAAATATGGAGTGGACGCTTAAAGAAGACCGTGTTGCAGTTATTGCGTTGCATCGTTGCGGTTACGCGCCAATTCAAATTTTTGACATACTGAAAAATTTGAATATAACCAAAAGATTCGTTTATCGTACCATCAAACGATACAATGAAGACTCTAGTGTAGATGACAGGTCAAGAAGTGGTCGCCCTCGGTCTGTTAGGACTCCAGCAGTGATAAAAGCTGTGAAGGCGCGAATTCAAAGAAATCCCAAACGTAAGCAGAAACTGTTGGCCCTTCAGATGGGGTTAAGCAGAACCACGGTGAAAAGGGTGTTAAATGAAGACTTAGGGCTTCGGGCATATCGAAGAAAAACAGGACATCGTTTAAATGCTCGTTTAATGGACCTGAGACTGAAGAGATGCCGCGCTTTGTTGAAGCGGTACGCGAGAAAAAAATATCGAGAAATTCTTTTTTCGGATGAAAAAATTTTTACCGTAGAAGAGAGCTACAACAAACAAAATGATAAGGTGTACGCACACAGTAGTGAAGAAGCGAGCAACCGTATTCCGCGTGTCCAACGAGGTTATTTTCCATCCTCGCTCATGGTATGGTTGGGAGTTTCTTATTGGGGCTTAACAGAGGTACATTTTTGTGAGAAAGGTGTAAAAACGAATGCAGTTGTGTATCAAAATACAGTCCTGACGAACCTTGTGGAACCTGTTTCTCATACCATGTTCAATAACAGGCACTGGGTATTCCAACAAGATTCGGCGCCAGCTCATAGAGCGAAGAGCACACAAGACTGGCTGGCGGCGCGTGAAATCGACTTCATCCGGCACGAAGACTGGCCCTCCTCCAGTCCAGATTTGAGTCCGTTAGATTACAAGATATGGCAACACTTGGAGGAAAAGGCGTGCTCAAAGCCTCATCCCAATTTGGAGTCACTCAAGACATCCTTGATTAAGGCAGCAGCCGATATTGACATGGACCTCGTTCGTGCTGCGATAGACGACTGGCCGCGCAGATTGAAGGCCTGTATTCAAAATCACGGAGGTCATTTTGAATAAACTTTATTGTCATAAGAATCTATGTTTTGTTAAGTTCATTTTGGTATATAAATGGTTACATAATAAATAAACTTGTTCCAATAATTTTATATTAAACATGTGACAGAATTTATGACCTGACTAGGTATATTATGCTGTTTTTGGTAGCTTGAACTTATCATTGAACTTATCAGGAAATCCAGAAATAACATTATTAACCCCCGACGCAAAATCGACGGGGTGTTATAAGTTTGACGTGTCTGTCTGTCTGTCTCTGTGTGTGTGTGTGTCTGTCTGTGGCACCGTAGCTCCCGAACGGATGAACGGATTTTGATTTAGTTTTTTTTGTTTGAAAGTAAGGTTAGTCGAGAGTGTTCTCAGACATGTTTGGTGGAAATCGGTCCAAGATGGCCGCCGCTACAAAATGGCGGATTACTTTTTTCTTCCGCGACCCCCTCAATATGGGTATCAAATGAAAGGGCTTAACTAGTAGAATACAACCCATTATATAAAATTAAAAATCCAAGATGGCCGCCACCACAAAATGAAGAATTGCGTATTGCGTTGGGGGTTTTTTAAATTTTTAATTTAATTCACTTGTTTATCAAGCAACATGGAAAGGTAATAAAATTAAAAGGGTCAGTTAGTTAAAAAGGGGAGGAGGAGGGGGAAGGGGAGGAGGGGAAGGGGGTAGGAGGGGTGGGGGAAGGGGAGGAGGGGGGAAGGAGGGGAGGGGAAGGGGAAGATGGGGAAGGAGGGGAGGGGGAAGGGGAGGGGGGAAGGAGGGGAGGGGAAGGGGAGGAGGGGGAAGGGAAGGAGAAGAGGAGGAAGGGGAGGAGGGGGAAGGGGAAGGAGGGGAGGGGAGGAGGGGAAGGGGAGGAGGTTGTCTTGTCTCTTGTCTTATCTCTTGTCTTGTCTCTTGTCTTGTCTCTTGTCTTGTCTCTTGTCTTGTCTTGTCTCTTGTCTTGTCTTGGGTTTTAATATACGCCGCCACGACATGATAGGTAAGTAGGTAGTACGTAGGTAGCTCAAGTAAGTAGATGATATGAAACAGGTAGGTACCTACTGTATGCGGGCAGCGGCTGCCCGGCAGCCCTATGACTTGCGCATGTACCGCGCGACTGTAGGTATTTATGTTCAAAAATCACGCTCAGTCAAACTACTGTATATCTCTTTACCGTGGTAATAGTATCTATTCTTTGCCTACGTCGAGGTGGTTTATTCACCTTATTATAATACCTTTTGTATACTACATAATATTATGCACAACAGTAGGTACCCCGGTTTATAAAACTACCGTATAAAGTTTTGTTTTTAAACTCATAAGAGGGATTTATCCTTCGTGTAAAACATACCCAACTTTATAGGGCAGTTTCATAAACTACTACTATATTACTCTGGATGAGGCGCTGCTGATTCCCAGTCCTCCGTCACAAAGATGATGCGGGAGTGCCGCCGAGTTGTTTTAGTGGGTATACCCGTGCAGTCGTCCTGCACAGGGAGTCCCACATAACCCTCCCATACCCCCACTGGGAGGGTATGCGTAAAGCATTTTTCTCGGTGTTAACAAAAAAATCTACTATAAGTATATTACTTCAACGTGGCACGTGTATGTATGTGTGAATTTTCTTAAAATGAAAAGCAATATTTAATTCCATAAGGGCCCAATGACTAAAATTAGTGGGGGACTTTAGTGCAAAACCTGTTTTTTTCTTGCAGAAGCATGAAACTTGGCACATTGATTCCTTATGTCAAAATAAGCTGATTTCGATCGGTAGCCTAATGGAAGGGGCCCTCTGGTAGCGGGGAGGGGGGGTGGAGGGTGCGCTCCACCCGGCTTAGTTTTAAAAATTCTGGAAGACCACGCATAGCTAATACGTCAAGTTTGGTATCAATTTCGGATAAATCGAGGACGTAGATTTCATTTCTAGTATAAAAAAATGACATTTGTGATGATTTGTTTAACAAAAAAATAAAAAATTAGAATTACGTAACTTCGTTTTTATTGTTCAAATTACTGTAAATTCAAAAATACTAGTTTTTTTAATAAACAAAAAATATGTTAATAAAGTCTAGTTTATGTAGATTAAAAAATATATAATTTTATATTACTTTTCTTTATAACAAACCGCATAAAAAAATCTTTTGCTGTCCCGGGCCGCAATTTTCTTTTAACCGCCATGAAAAGGGTTGTTAGTAAAAAACTTACTATTTCATGCTGAAGTTTAAAACTTGCCACAATTACAATTCCTTACGTTAAAATAAGCCGTTTAGAATCAGTAGCTGTCGGTAACCAGCCTTCTGACAGCGGGGAGGGGGGGTGAAAGGGGCGCACCACCCAGCTTCACTTAAAAAAATCTGGAAGACCACGTATAGCTAATACGTCATGTTTGGTATCGATTTCGAATAAATCAAGAACGTAGATTTCATTTCTGATAATAAAAAACGCATTTTATGGGTTTTTAACCAAATTATAACACAAAATTAGTTCTTAGTTTTTTTTATTTAGAGGCACTTAAATTCTAAATTATAGTAATATTTTGTGATAAACATAAATATTTTTTAAAAGTTTATTTCAAGTAGATTAAATGAAATAGAACTTTTATATTTTTTTTATAAACATTTACTCGTACAATTTTTTTTAAGACACTAGAGTCGCTATTTTCTTCTCACCGCTGCGCTGCGTTGTAAACCCCAATCAACTGTAAAATACGACTATGTACATTCATTTAACATGTTATTGATATAAGAACTTGATATTGTCAAACATAAAATTCAGAAAAATCCTATGGCACATCATAATTTACTCTCCCTGAGACAAACTTTTGAAAAATAGGTGCGATAAAACGCGATCAAATCGCGGAACGGAAACTGCTAAACATTGTTAAGAATCAAACTGTTTCAACAAATTGTTATCTAGCAAAATTATAAATACTCCAGGCTTAAAGCTTTTTTATATCAGTATGTTACATTCCAAGACTGATTCTTCCAAAGATAATATTGTTATTATAGCTCATTACATTTTAAGACCGTCTTCATGCAGTTTTGCATCAATCTCAGCAATCCGCCCTTTATTTATATATTAAATCAGTTTCGTGCATAATATACTGGCCACCAAAACGGTGTTAGATGAATAAGGTGTCCCTTTGTTTGCTTATTGCTTCTAAAACCAAGCAGGAGGCTGGAAAATAGCAAGACTCGTATCCTTAGACTAGCATAAAAGTACCGCACACAAACTTAACTCTACCTATATGGTTTTGATATGATGTTTTGCGGTCAATGAAACTGCAGATCAAGCAGTAATTACTACTCGACAATCAATAACTATGTAGGAAACACCTTATCACAAAAAAAACACTATTTGGAAAATATACTTCTACTTCCATGATATGTCTGTATACCAGCATTTGTTACACTCATTTTACAAGGAACTTTGTTTGAGAGAGGCTAGGCATAATTTCTTGGTTAAGTCTAACCCATCCTCTCTTTTGGTTTAGGAAGCAAGAAGCAGACCATTCCTTCGTCTGAAAACCTTTCAGTTGTCAGAATATTGTGCATGGGACTGATTAAATAAATAAATGCAAGGCTTATCATAATTCGTCATAAAATGTTTTGAACTATATTATTATTATATTATATATGGAGCATCCGTCTTGGAAAACAATATAACGATATAAATAAGCTGTAGGTAGGTGCCAGTAGTATTTATAATTTTGCCACATTACATTTAATTGAAAAATAGATGCATAACTTTGGTTAACCGTTTATTATTAAAGAGATACGACTTTCGGGCCTATTTTTTAAAAGTTTGTCTCAGGGAGAGTAAATTATGATGTGCCATAGGATTTTTCTGAATTTTATGTTTGACAATATCAAGTTCTTATATCAATAACATGTTAAATGAATGTACATAGTCGTATTTTACAGTTGATTGGGGTTTACAACGCAGCGCAGCGGTGAGAAGAAAATAGCGACTCTAGTGTCTTAAAAAAAATTGTACGAGTAAATGTTTATAAAAAAAATATAAAAGTTCTATTTTATTTAATCTACTTGAAATAAACTTTTAAAAAATATTTATGTTTATCACAAAATATTACTATAATTTAGAATTTAAGTGCCTCTAAATAAAAAAAACTAAGAACTAATTTTGTGTTATAATTTGGTTAAAAACCCATAAAATGCGTTTTTTATTATCAGAAATGGAATCTACGTTCTTGATTTATTCGAAATCGATACCAAACATGACGTATTAGCTATACTTGGTCTTCCAGATTTTTTTAAGTGAAGCTGGGTGGTGCGCCCCTTTCACCCCCCCTCCCCGCTGTCAGAAGGCTGGTTACCGACAGCTACTGATTCTAAACGGCTTATTTTAACGTAAGGAATTGTAATTGTGGCAAGTTTTAAACTTCAGCATGAAATAGTAAGTTTTTTACTAACAACCCTTTTCATGGCGGTTAAAAGAAAATTGCGGCCCGGGACAGCAAAAGATTTTTTTATGCGGTTTGTTATTAAGAAAAGTAATATAAAATTATATATTTTTTAATCTACATAAACTAGACTTTATTAACATATTTTTTGTTTATTAAAAAAACTAGTATTTTTGAATTTACAGTAATTTGAACAATAAAAACGAAGTTACGTAATTCTAATTTTTAATTTTTTTGTTAAACAAATCATCACAAATGTCATTTTTTTATTCCAGAAATGAAATCTACGTCCTCGATTTATCCGAAATTGATACCAAACTTGACGTATTAGCTATGCGTGGTCTCCCAGAATTTTTAAAAAGAAGCCGGGTGGAGCGCCCCTTCCAACCCCCCTCCTCGCTGCCAGAGGGGGTGCTACCGAGGGCTACCGATCGAAATCAGCCTATTTTTACATTAGAAATCAATGTGCCAAGTTTCATGCTTCTGCATGAAAAAAACAGGTTTGACCCATTTTTGTCGCTTAGTGACTCCACTAAATATGCAGTGTAGCCTTCAATAAATAAACTGCAAGAGTTGTTGATAAACGATGTTATTTTAATAAAAGCGATCACCCAGCACCGTTATCTTTGCAACAAATGATGCGTGCAAATGAAACGTTTTTGCATTGCTATTACGTAAAATGAGCGTGTCTTTTATTTATTTGCGAGTTTCGGTTGATTGAAAACGGTGATTCATGGGCTTTGAAATTTGGGATGCCTTTTATATGCAGGAAGTTTTTTTACGAAGTCTTAGTAGGTGCCTACATATAATATGTTGTGTACCTATAAACATTGTTAAGTTTTTTTTATTCTCCATTTACCTAATCCTTGTAAACACAAAACATTTTTTTGAGAATAAAAGCATTCCCTTTCAAGCAAAACCGAATTTTCTTAATACAATAAACACCGGAGTTATGAGGTAACGAATTAAATAATACAGTTAACTCGAGATCGTCCTTCTTTATATTGTTTGAAAAGTATATTAAATTAGATCCATATAAGAGTATGAGATAATAATTAAATGTACATAAATAACAATTGTTATTTTCCATTCCATATTTGTATTAAGTATTGTGATAAAGTATAAAAAAGTCCCTGTGACCGCAACCTAGAATTTTCCTTCAAGGCTAGACGTATTGCATAAATCTCTTGATGGATAATGTATGGAATCTGTAATAATGTTACGGGTTGCAATATGACATAATAACTGCTTATTGAATTTATTAATTATCACACCACACAATATACTAAATATATTAGATTAGATGCCGCGAATTCCCATTTTTTGCCTAGTTTTCGTGTCTAGTTTTAGTAGAGCAATTCTTCATCATACACACAAGCAGACAGCCCGTTTGCTGAGCTAACCGCGCATCATCATCGCTTAAAGATGTCTGCAACACCAGAGGGCCTATTGGCTAATTCTCACCCACTACGATTGATGGCAACTTCAATGTACATTGCTGCTTTTGTTACTTTACTCATATTCTCGTATTAATAAGGAGGTATAAGCACGTAATGTACGCAATTTTGTCTATGGATTCTAGTGTTTTAAATGTCGTTTTGCGATAGCCAATAGGCCCTCTGAGCTATTGCTGACGTGGTGTCGGTCAATGTAGACGTATTATCGTTCAAACAGGTGCCTTCTTGGCTTTACAAATCATCGTAAGGGAACACGGCAACTTGGTGACTAGCCTGCCACCACTAACCAGTTGAGGAAAATTCCCGTTTCTAGGCTTCCGTATTTGGGTTTAGTCTATCACCATCTAAGGGTGCATGTCGGTTCAGGGGTCATCAGGTCAAGAGAGACATGAGATATATCGTAAATAAAAAAGGCAAAGAAAAATGACACGCTAGTTTTCATACTAGCCAATAATAAAAATGCAGCATCATCAACCACGACCACTCTGTCAAGAGTGAACGACTAAGGAGGAGGAGTTTTCATACAGATTGAGATTTGGGACTCGCGGCATCTATCTGAATACATATTATTTGTTGCCCGAACACAGTTGCATAATATTCCCCTTAATTTCACACAAATAGCATTTATAACTGAAATTGATGGGTCTTTGTTATATTGGAAATGCAGTCACGTGACACCACATCAATGTGTTGAGTCAGAAGAAAGCCGCAAACTGTCGCCACAGAATGCTTGTGGTCGAGTTCAATTTACTGTTCGTACTGTATTTACTTATCTTTTTAACATACCTTTAAAAGAGGCAACGCAGCCCTTTTTAACTGACGTTTGACACTAATCTTAATAGCAAATAGTACGAGAATTATTAAAATATATTTGAAAAAGCAATTATCTTCTTTTTTTGTCCACACTAGGAGTTTTCACGGTTTCGTACCTCTAAAGAAAAAAACCGAAACCCTTATAGGCTCATTTTTCTACCAGACAACTATCCTCACGCTTATGGCCTTTTCACATAATAATTTTTAATACAGTTGATTCAAGTTATTAACTCACTACAGTTTAAGGCCTTAGACCATGAAAAAACTGAAATCTAGTAGAAGACATACCTACATTCCTTTATGATTACACTGAAAATCGATAAAAAAATGTTTCTTACCTTTATAAGCCTAGCAAGACCGAAGTCAGCAATCTTGACGATATTAGTGTCAGCCACTAGAACATTCCTCGCGGCCAAGTCGCGGTGGATGTAGTTCTGAGACTCGAGGTAGGCCATGCCGGCTGCTATCTGAGCCGCCATGTCGATCAGCTGGGGTAGCTTCAGACCACGACCTTTGCCTGGAACAAAACAATATGTTAGTGTCATATTCACTGACTAGTACGTTTGGCAAGAGCGTATAAGAGTCTTATTTCTATTGTCACCCTTTTTGACAACTCTCTATGAATACAAACTGGGAAAAGCTGCAAATCTCTTTGCAATGACAATGGGATTAGCCAGAGTAGCCTCTTGCTAAACCCCAGACTACTCTTGCATGGAAGATTAGAGTTGATTAGTCTTGACAGATGGCGTCGTGTGCTAATAATGCAAGCCACTAAGCAAATTAAGTTACAATTTGGCACAGAGTTTGATGTTGTGATGTAACTATGCTAACAAAAGATGATTTAATGAGGGCAAGTGGCGAAGAGAACTGTGGAGATCTAGACTCAGTTTGGGCCAACGAGTCACAGTAAAAAGTATTATATACCTCTAATATTTCACTGCCAAAGAAATACATAGGCAGGGCATTGGCAATTTTATTAATGTCCAGATATCCTTCTGTTCTGAGGTATGGTAAAAGAAGCTTTCTTCTTATATAATTCCTAGTTCTAAACTCTAACTTACTCGTAAGTTAGTAAAATGGTACGCGTCTGACGCCTTTTCTATCTAGCTTGCACCTAAAATATCATGGTATATTGCTTCTAATATACAAATGTATGTCGATATCGTAACATGCAGTAATCGTCTAGCGCTAACTTATTGCTGGAAACGTCACCACGTTTCTCCGCACCGATTACAAATTTTATGAGAAATTGAGGAAAGGAAGAATTTACATCGAATACTCGTACATAACGCTTTGTATGGACTATGGACCTGTTCACAGAAGTTTAAATTATATTTGCCTTATAACATTTATAGTTCTGCCGGAAAATATATGTAAATCTACATTATTTGTAATGAGATTGGTATTAAAGAACAATGTTTTCCGTAAACCGTACAATCGTATTTTTCATGGGGGCTGCTGGTTTTTGCGTTTATCGTAATCAATTTTCCTGTACAATAAAAGTAAAATTTTCCAGAAAAAGCAAGCAAGTGCAGTCTGCATTTTGGTGCACGTTATAATTTCTATTACATTCCAATTTATTGAAATGATATTTTTATACTAAATAGGCTCTACGTTTGACCACATACCACGTAAGATGCCTGGAATGGTACCTATTTACTCGATACCTATGAATTTACTCGAGCCTCGAAGATTTCCAAGTTGATACAACTGGGGAATCTTCAAGGCTCGGGAAACACGGATGACGGCATTTTACCTCGTGAAAGCACGTTTAAAAATGGAAACAAGTCGTTTATTCGTAAATGCTATGAACTTTCTGATTGACAACAGACAGGTAGTGCAAGCGCAAGCATGGGGGAAAACTCGCGGAAATTAATCTACTTCATAAGGAAATTATATTCTGATATTAAAACAGTAAATTTTAGGTTCATACCCTGTTAGCTATAAAGACACATTTTAATGTTGATTACTAGTTGGCCAACCATAATATAGGGGAATTAGCATATTTAATATTTATTGGGAAATTGGTAAGGTTACGGGAAAACCTGAACATTATGTACTGTATAATAGTTAACGGAATAATAAAAAGTGCAGTAAAAATATGAAACTACAGAGAGGAGAGATAAGATTATGCACGTTTATAATATTATTATTTTGATTTATTTTCCTCAAAGGATAGATATACAAATTGTACATTTACGATGATTTTCAGAAGTAATCCATTAAAAGTTAACTATTAAAAAAATATTAAACCGATTTCAAGATCTTTTTCAATAATTATAATAAGCGTATGCAGAGAACATAATAATATATACCTATCTATTATGAAAAAAATCGAAGAATTTTAAATCTCTCCTTTTTTCGGTCAACATAGCTAAATAAATACTACTAATATAAATAACTGTTCAGTATACCTACAGCTATAATATATCCTGGTATTATCTAGTATCCATTTAGAATAAAAAAAATATAAGAAAAGGAAAAATGTGGTAATATAATATTATGTAGGTATTAAATAACCTTACCTTGTAAATAGTCAAGTAGAGATCCGTGCTTCATCAGTTCTGTGATTATGTAAATCGGCTCTTCCAAGGTGCAAACAGCGTACAGCTGAATCAACTTGCTGTGTCTTAGCTTCTTCATGATTTGTGCTTCAGCCAGGAAGTCCTTGGGGTCCATGGTCCCTGACTTGAGCGTCTTCACTGCGACCGGCGTAGTGTTGTTCCAAAGCCCCTCCCATACTTCCCCGAACTGGCCGTGACCCAGTTTCCTCACAAACTTCAAGGATGTACGGTCGATCTCCCATTGGTCTCGCGTTCGGTGAGACAGACCTTCGGTAACTGGTTTCTCGATCTGTCAAAGGAACAATAAATAACCCGTTATGATCCAATTTGGGTTCACAGTTATGGCAATTTGGATTTTGTATTCGAGAAGAAACAATGGCTCGTAAAAATATTTTATAGAAAAGTAATTTCTTGTTAAAATAGCAGTTGGATAATTCAATGTATGATTTTGATGAAGATTTTGACCCAGTTAAAAATGGGTTCGTGTCAAATTCATTTCTCCCTAAAACAGCAGGAATTTTTTTTATATATTTTTTACTTGGCAAGCAAGGTATGGGTGTCATGGGTATTTTCGTGGATATTTTCCTATTCAATGAGCGCTTTTTATCATAACAAGCGCATAATTTGTGCAACTAACCTCGCCGTAGTAATTAGCGCATGAAATAATGCCGACTTTCAGGAAAATAACTAATAAAGATTGCGCCGAGGCGAGTTTCATATTCAATGATCTATTATATTCAAGTACCCCTGTATTTATTTCTAATCTTGATTGAGTTAATTTCTATGAAATCAGGTGCTAGGCTCGAACAACTGAATAACAGTCTTAGCTGAGTTATATTTCTTTCAATGTTGTGAGTTTATTTTATACTTATCTAGGTTTTAAATAAAATTTTGTATCGCAAATCTTGTTGACCTATCTGAAATCGAATGAAAGGTAGCCAACATTACATAATATTATGGGCTACTGCTAGTCTGCACAGCCAAATTGTTTACTTTATATAGTTGGATAAATAGGTCAAAAACATGCCAAAGACTGTGGGAAATGGAAACAGGAAGGCTTTTACCCTTTAGCGCTATCTTATAGAGGTTTATAATGAAATAACAATTAGTACATACTTTATTAAATGAAAATGGTTGTAAGTACTTAAATAATGAATAAGTTCAGGTTAGACGGAGAGGCAGGCGTCGTCAGTTAGCTCGGTCACTAGTCACTAGCTGTCAAGTATGTAAACATGATAATCACTGGATTAATTTTTAATTCACACTGCGTAAGATGTAACCCGACACCGCGGTCGGTGACCAGTGACCACGACGGTCGGAGCAGTGGTGTGGTCGTCACGCTTGTCGACCGAGGTTTATACAATGCTCACATGAATTCATTGTCATTTACATTTTTTTTATTTACATTAGAGCTAAAATCAAAGTTTGTCCTGATGACATTATAAAAATTTGATTTTCAAGATACATTTAACAAACTTTTATTAAAATTGCAATGCAATATTTAAAATGCAAAGTATGATCTCCAGAAAATCTTCAAAGTCAATTCAATAATTATTACTCTTTCTTTAAAACAACAAGTCAATTTAAGTACTTAAGTTTTAGTTCAGGCAGTTAAAGTCGATCAATTCAGGTTAAAGTCGATCAATTCAGCTAGAAGTATACAGAAAAGTTATATAAAAGATAAACGAGGCAAACTCGACCCTCGTTCGAACATTACAATCGCAGAAGTTAGGTAGTAAATTTTCATAAATATCAAAGTAACGTCTCGCGGTACGTGTCTGAAAAGTATTGTTCCTAGTTATTGTCAAACAAAATATGCAAATAAATAACGCGGAAAAGTCAGAATCACAGCAGAGTTGATTTGAAAAGCAAACTGCAATGTGACGCGTCGATTTACCCAAGGTAAGATAAATTTTGAATGCCTAGTAATGTACATTGCTCATGGATCAGCTGAGAGTTTGTTATTTAAATGTTACGCGTGTAACACTAACTATTTAGATAACGAGGTAACGCAAGGTTTATTGCGGAAAAACTGACCTCATATGAGCTTCTACATTATAAATACGTCGATTATTACTTGCGTACTTCCCGAGTACACAACAATGAACTATTATAATATCCTCAGTGATATTGTTCAAGACTAAAAATTATTTAAAAAAAAACTTAATTAAAAAACTAAACGTGGCTTAGCGAAGTCATTACATTTTTATTATGCAACCGAAAGACCTTGCTTATATGCTTCCCATTATTATCCATCCCTCAATCGCCCACAGCTGGTACAGGCAGGCCATCTAAAAACGTAAACAGCAATCTTTTCGACCGATCTGAAATTATCCATTTGGATGACCATATCGCATACTTGATTTCCAAAATGTACGCTGCGTAGACGTACATTTACTTAAGTTTTTTGGAAGTTACATTCAAAAGTGTCTTTTAATACCAACTACCAACACCTCTTTATCACATTGGTATAAATTGGCAATGCTCATTGTAAAGTTTATGGGCTAACCAAAGTGGCTAGTCATAAGTCATCGCATCGTGTGCGTCCACATTGTGTCAATAATTATTGTTATACAATCACTGAATCTTTGTTTACATACTAGTAAATAATAAATAATATGTAATACATCGCTATGACGGTGAGGTGAAATCCTATCTCAGACTCGCCTACATTTTGAAGGACTCTACTTGAGTTCTGCAGTACAGGAAACAATACTCTGGGTGAAAACTAAATAAACATGAGCAACACGTTTTATTTCTCATTCATAGTCGTCGCTTGAAAGGTGTCTCGAGGCCTGTCTGGTCACACTGACAGACTAAAAGCAGACGCTTTGGCACAATTTTATTAAATTAATTAAATAAATATGTCTATGCCACGGAAGACCCCCCCCAACAGAGCTAAGATGGGTCAATTTAAATTATTTTAAATGCAAGTAAAACTCTACTATACGACTGTGACATTAAGTACAGACATAATATAATGACATTTCCCGCATCATCATCGTTATCATCATGTGAATTTGAGCTCTGATGATGATGACGGTACGTTGCCAGTTGCCTGGGTAATTAAGACTCTGTTTCCTCTCCTTTTGAAGAGTCCCATTTTAAAGTTCCGAACTGTGAACGGAAACACCACAGACGGAAAAGCTAATATCATTTATTTTAAATAAAATATTTAATTATTGATCTAACCACTTAGGCAAGTGTTAATTAAAATAGAAGATTTGCCGTTTATAAATGTCATAGTTTCGTACATTTACCTCAGTCTCACAGTCGGGACAGTAAAGAACCTTATAACGTTGCATAAAAAGGTAGATTTTGAAAGATGCGTATAAGTTCACGAGTAGACAGGGCGATGCAATCGTAACCGCTGTAACCGCATTCTCGTTGGGAAATAGTGAGTGTAAATAAACGTAAAGAAACAATGAAATCTAACAAAATGTGCGATGTAACAGTAATTTGATTGAGCCGAGGCGTGTAGAGATGTGCGATAGCCGGATTCAAATCATCTGGACCTTGCAAATTCTTCTTCTTGATTTTCATATTATCTGCTTTGTCCAATGTAGTTTTCGGAAGCCTTTCGGAAGAAGAACAAAAGATCCAAAACTATGCGATATGAAAAGGGGCAGTTAGGGCATTCTAGGTGTTTTGATGAGACAGCTCCATTCATCAAAAAGATGATGAATGGAGCTGTCTCATCAAAAATGTTATGGAATACTTTTGGGTCATCGAATACGGTCTTTTTGCTTAGACAGGATAAAATTGTAGATTTAGTACTGTCCAAAAAATGGCACATCTCCTACCATTCTTCTAAATAAATGACCACCTATCATCTAAACAAGTGGGTACATGGACAATAGGCCGCAAACCGTTGCATAACATTTCATACTAAACGTAGGTGTTAAATAAACATACGCGCCAACATTATTGATCATGAACTGTTACATCTCGACGTAGACAAATGACGAGAAACAAGTACTCCTGTGTACCTAACATAATATGAATACATATTTATGAATTTGGGATTCACAAGTATGCTCATACAAATGTTAATTAACATATACAAAACCAGATTTATTTCATTAAAATTCTGAATTAGAGGTATGCAGCATTGATAGCCTCCTCATTATGTGTTCAGCTGCCGGCTTTTGTCGATGACATTAAAACTAGAGATGCACCGAATATTCGGTTACTATCCGGTATCCGGCTTATCCGGCCCTTTTTTACTATCCGGCCGGATACCGGATAGTAATGTACTATCCGGCCGGATACCGGATAGTAAACTTGGTAGATTTTATAAATGGAATCTAAATAAAGACACAGTTGTAATAAAAAAATGACACACTAGGTAAATGTTAATTAATACAAAACCACTAAGTATCACACAATAACACCAACTTATTTTATTATCTAAAAATACGCGAACGTTCACTACGAAACAAGTCAAAACCTGCACGGCGCGCGGGCGGCGTGGCGGTACGCGACACGCACCTACGAAACTCAAAACTCAAAATGTAGGTATCACACCGCCGGCCGAATATTCGGCGGCCGGATACCGAATATTCGGCTGGTGGTCAGGCCGAATATCCGGTATCCGGTATCCGGCCAAACAACTATTCGTTGCATCTCTAATTAAAACCATTTGTTAAGTTTGTGTACTTACCTAATTACAATGTCAGGATGATGTATTAGGTTAGGTTCTATAAATAACAGCGGGTTTGTGTATAATGCAGCCTTTGAAGCGCCACATGGCTTAAAGTTCATGATTTCATCCTTGAACTTCGTTAAATGTTCATGTACGAGTGGCATTATATTATTATGATGTTAGTTGAACAAGGTCGCCAAGGTGTTTTTGTACGGTTCCGGAAACCTTTAGCATCTGCATTTTATTTTTCTACTTCTTGATTTATCCCAGCTTATCTGATAATCTTTCCCCACTTTACTTGACCTAAAAAAGCACAGCCTTTTGCACCATGAACCATGTATCAGCGCACGACACAATGGATACTGATAGATGCCACAAGTTTGGCCTACTTTGGGTGTACGAAACTAAATAGCACATTTATCTCGGCTGTATTTCTACTGCCGAGAGTAATATAATACATATTCTTATGTATTTTTTATACAAAAAATGGCTACGCATGCTTAACTTTCCTGTTTTACTGAAAATTGACATAAGAAATAGTTTAAACAGACCATTAGTAATATGTTACTAATAACTCATAGTAAATTGGAAAAAGGACAAAGAAATTGACACGCCTTTTTCACACAAAATGACGCACGGCATCTATGCTTATAAATTTTTCAAGTTTGAACCATGTAAATAGTAAAAAGTGGAAAGACTGTCACCAGGTCAATTTGGAAAACGTGCTACATTCAGAGGTTCCACGGGTTTACGTCTCCAGGTTAGATAGCGGTCGAACGCGGTCAATTTTATTACAGACTTTACAGATCAAGTACATAAAAATAAATCTTAAATTATCATTTGATAGTTGTACTTAACGATTACCGCTAGTATGATAAGACTGTAATGTTTCTATTTTATGTTTGACTCTACAATACAATACTAAACATAATATATCATAATATAATCGTCATATTGTACAAAACCAACTGCATTTGTTTGTAGAGTCACTAGTTCAAAACTATTGTGCAAAAGATTTTTTTATAAAAGAGGAAATGTGATTGAACTGAAACAATATCGACGGCGGAACAAACTCATTAATATAATTTAAACAAAATGACAACAGTGACAATGTAAGGTTTAATTGTAACAAACAATAGGGGTCGTAATTTTGCAATGACTGGTTCTACGTCATAATACCTAATACTTTCGTAGCAGATAGTTTGAAAAATAAATATTGTTCACTCCGTTTCTATGCATTCCACAATTTTCTCAAAACATAAAAAGAAAGCGTGAATGCTTGACTGATTTATAAACAAACATCCCAAACAGCAAAACGTATTGGGTCGAAATTTGGAACTCAGATTGGATGTTTTAGGACAACTCACTCGGACAGGATTACGCCACACGGGCCCAGCCGTGAGCTTACAGTTAGTCTAAAATATTTGCCCTTCCATCAAGCCATATTACGATTTACGATACTGAAGTGTTCGTAAGCGATATTTCAGCCATTTTTGGCCTTAGGGTCATCTTCAACTAAATTGTTGGCATTGTTGGCTGATAAAATTCTTCATTGAGAGACGAAAGGTAGAGTCCTTAATATGTTAAACTAGCTGACCCGCGCGCACTTCGTAGCGCGTGACAGTAAATTTTTCATATATTAATGAATTTGATACAGACCATTTAATTCGATTTCCAATTCCACGGAAAAGAGGGATTCAATTCACGGGTTTTCTGCGATTTAATGGGCGTAGAATTAGTAAAGGCTGGCAAACCTTGCCAATATGTAACTACGATCGAATCACCTACTATTCAAAATGTCTATTGGACGTTTCGCCTACGTTCATAATAACTATTGGTTGAAATCAATATTGGACGATTCGCCTACGGTTAACTCAGCTACGGTCGATTGAGCTATGGTTGATTAAACTATTGGACGATTTGCCTATTTTTGACCGAACTAACGGACCGTTCACGTATTTTTAGACCACGTTTCCGGCTGCTAGTCAGGTATGACAGCTAAAAAATACTTGTTTATAGTACAGAATTCAGAAACGTGTTGTTTTTATTATGCCACTTTGCCATGATGAGGTAGATGAAAGAAGATGCCAAAATGCCTGAAGATGCCATGACACAGGATAAATAATTCAGTAATAAGAAAAATATCTGGCGCTTCGCCGGCCGCTGCCGCGGCACGCTCGCTTCGCTCGCTCGGCTCGCGCATTGTGGTCACTGTTCAAACCTAACCTAACCAACAGATTTCGGTTTGCCCTGAATACTGTACTAAAAACACGCGTAGCAAAGAATTTATAAACCGTAGGTGAGTCGTCCATAGTTGAATTAACCAATATATCAAATGAACATTGGCCGAATCGCCCATTAGTTCACATGCCCATAGTTTAATCAACCGCAGGCGAGTTGCACTGTAAGCGAGTCGTCCAATATGTGAAATGAACTTATGCGAATCGACCGTAGTTATATCGACCGTAGTTGAAACGACCGTAGGTATTATGAAACGTAACCCGTCCATGCGGGCAAAGCCATGAGAATAAGCTAGTGACTGATGTATCTGTATAACGTACAGCCTCAACCGCTAGATGGATTGGGTTGAAATTTGGAACATAAAAAGGTTTCATGACGTAGACCACTGCTAAGAAAGGATTTTGCCGAGCGGGCAAAGCCGCGAGCATAAGCTAGTAAATAATATTATGAAACATTTTTTGTGAATAATACTTAGATTTCAGAGACGTCCTGGGATAAGTCCCAGAACTATCGTTATACCTATACCACAGTACAAATTAGAACGGCAATAAATTACCACTTACACATATAGTACATCAAGATTAAATACAGTAAACAAAAATATATCAAATTATCATTTAAATCAGAAAAACTAATAAAAATACGGAATAATAACAGCTTGATTCCGTACAGTTACTCTTGACTTTTTTCCGCGTCATTTAATGGTGATCTCTTTACCGTGGGTAGACTTCCTCTGCAGGAGATCGGCTAGTACCCCAACAGTGTCAGTTATTCTGCCGCCTGAACAGTGATGTGCAGACATTACTGTGCTTCGGTAGGAGGGCACTGTGGCTAGTGAAATTACTGGGCTGAAGAATCTTAACATTTTATGACTCAGCAGTGCACCCAGAATTTAACCTTCGTTAAATCCCAGCGTTATCTCTTACCATCAGGAGAGCATCAATTCAATTCAATTCAATTCATTTATTTAACCATAAATATAACATGAGCGTTATAAAAGGCAAGTCATTTGTATTACATACATTTTGTCTTAAATATAATTAAATTTTTAACATAATATATTATTATTTTAATTAGTATTTTAGAGATTGAACATTTCATCAGACCAGGTTTTAGACATGTATTCATTAAGAGAGTAGAAAGGATGTATTTCAAAAAAGTATTTTATTTTGCATTTGAACTCTAACATAGGTAGTCTAGTAATTTGAATAGGTAATTTGTTGTACATATCTAATTTTATATTGAAACACTGTTTATATACTTTATTTAATCTTGTAAAAGGTACTATGAGCCTCTCCCTATTTCTAGTAGGAATTGGTTGTTTATCTTGTCTTTTTCGTAGTTGATCCTTCTGGGAATGTACTTCAAGAAGTGAGTTGTAAATGAAGAGAGACACAACTGTCATAATTCTACACATTTTAAAGTACTCCTTGGCCGACTGACGCCTGTGTAACCCATTTAAAATTCTAATAGACCTTTTTTGACTAATTAAGACTTTTTCAATTAATGATGCATTGCCCCAAATTGTAACAGCGTAACTTATTATTGAATGGCAATAAGCATAGTATACCGACATTAACGTTTTTTTATCAATAACTGATTTGAGTTTTAGTAAGGCATAGTTTGCACTGGCTAGTTTCTTTACAATTTTGTTAATATGGTCTTGATGGTTAATGGTGTAGTCTAAGTTGTATCCCAAAAATGTAGTTCTTTGAATATTATCTTTAGTTGCTTCTACTTTTTTATCTCTTTTTGTTTTGTAGTTAATAATCACGCTTTTATCGTCATTGAGTAATATACCATTTACTGTGAACCATTGTTTTAGTATATTTAAAATATCTTTTACTTTTTTATGGACTATTTCTTCTTTTTTATCTTTGACGCCTACATGTGTGTCGTCCGCAAATAATGTTATAACAGCCCAGTCTGGTAGACAATTTGCCAAATCATTTACAAATATTAAAAACAAAATAGGTCCTAATATGGAGCCCTGAGGCACCCCGATTGTATTACTTTCCTTTTTTGATAGTGTATTATTGATTTTTACTACTTGTTTCCTATTCCTAAGATATGAGTTTAACATTTCTAATTCTTTTCCATTAAATCCATAATATTTTAGTTTTTGTATTAATATGTCATGTCGCAGACAATCGAAAGCCTTAGACAAGTCGCAGAAAATACTAGAGCATTTCTGCGACTCGTCCATTGCAGCTAATATATAGTATATTACTTTGCGTATTGCCATTTCCGTAGATTTACCACTTCTAAACCCATATTGTGCCTGAGTAAACAATTCATTTCTTTCAAAATAAGATGTGATTCTGTTTTTAATTGCAGTTTCTAATATTTTGGATAGAGTTGGCAGAATACATATGGGTCTATAGTTACTAATGTCCTGTGTGTTACCTTTTTTATGTAATGGTACAACTTTACCTATTTTAAGTGACTCTGGAAAAACCCCTTGATTAATACATTCATTAAATACTTCTAATATTATATTGAAAAATTCTACATTTGATAAAATTAACTCTTTAATCGTTTTATTGTCCATTTCGTAGATGTCTTTAGAAGTTTTACTCTTTAATGCTTTAACAATTTTTCTTAATTCTATACTAGTCATTGGCTCAAATTTTATTATTTTATCAGGTTTTTTTACATTTTTAAGATATTCATTACATATTTCCGTATTAGCGTTTATATTAGTAGTTATTTGTTTGGCTATAGTTACAAAAAAGTTGTTGAAAATATTTGCTATTTCAAATTCATTAGTGACTACACTGCCGTCATTGTTTTTGATATGTTGTAACTGAGATTTACTCTTTTGACTATGTTTATTCGTGGCCTCATTTATAATTTTCCAAGATTCTTTTACTCTATTATTTGATTTAGATATTCGTTTTGCATAACTGAGTTTTTTAGCTGTAGCTAAAACTTTTCTAAAACATTTTTTGTAATTTATTATTCGGCGTTTTCTAATACTACATGGATCAAACTGTTGTAAGATTTTTAATTTTTCTAAATTATTTTTTGAGACAATAATCCCCTTTGTAACATTTATTGAAGATTTATTCCTCTGAATACACATCTTTTTTAGTGGAAATGCTGTATTATAACAATATTGAATATGTTCCATTAAAATGTTCATTCTCTCGTTTGCATTCTGAGTTTTGTACAGTTTTTCCTTAATAACCTGTAGATCCTTTACAAACAGAAAGTGAAAATATTTTTTGTTATAATGTGATGTTTTTCTGATGTAAACTATATTGTCATGATCTTTATTATTAGAATTTATTATTTTACTATTTGTGATATATTGTAATAAGATTGCATTATGATCAGAAAGTCTAACATCTAAAACACAAGATTTATGTGGGTTAGTTCTATTATCATTGTTTACAATAAAGTTGTCTATACAAGTTGAACTCTTCCCCACAGTTCTAGTTGGTTCATTCAAAAGTAAATTACATTTATATTCATTAACAATATTTAAGAATTTCACTACTTTTGCATTGGGTTTCATTACATTTAAGTTGAAATCACCGGCTACAACAATATTTTTTTCAGATCTACAAGTATTATTTAAAATTTTTATAATTACATCTTCAAATATGGCAAAATCATAATCCGGTCTATACAGACATACAATTACTAATTTATGTCGTCTTATTTCTATAGCTGCTACTTCGCAGTTCATTTCAAAACTCAGTCTATTTATGTCATGTCTAATTTTTACTTCTAAGTCATTTTTAACAAATATAGCGGTTCCTCCATGACCAAAAAGTTTTCTTACATAGTATGTTGCAAGCGAATAGCCCTCAATAGACATTACATTTATAGAAGCCTCATTAGCCCACGTTTCCGACAAACACAGCACATCACAGTTTGTTGTTTGGGTAAAAAGTTCTAACTCCAATAATTTATTATTTATGCTTTGAATATTTATATGTACTATATTTAACCTATTGCTGTTATCTGTTGTGTTGTCTGAAAAATTGTGTTACATTTTTCTTGTTTCTCTATTGTCTGGCCACTGCATTCAATAAAATTTAGTGTAGAGGCTCTGCGGAAAGATTTTGTCATATGTATTATCTCTTCCCGCAGATATGTCTTCCTATACATCCTGCTTACTGTATTTAAGTCTATAAAACTGGAATTTTTACTCAGCCTTACAAGGCGACAAATTTCCTCATTGGTTCTGTAAATATATTCATTGTTTATTCTATTATATACTAAACTTCCTATTGCTATGTTAAATTTTCTGGTGTGGTCACTCACAATATTCTTCAGTTTTTTAATATATTCTGACATTTTGTTTTTATTCCCATCACATTGACTGATTAAAATAAGAGCTAAGTCATTATTGCTTAATTTTTTTGTTTTTTCTTTAAAATTCTCTAAAATTGTACTGCTGTCCGCTCCGGGTTTACAATAATTGAAAACTTCTGTTGCTTCGCTACTGTCCATAACTGAGTTTGCTAAACCTCTTCCAATATTATCTGAAAATATCATAATCTTCTTCGATGCTATATTTATTATCCTATTCATTTTGCTTTCACATGTATTTTTTTCAAGCCCCTCAATAGTTTGACTTTTTGTTGTTCCTTTTCTGGTTTGTTCGACTAAATTTATTTGATCATATCTTTGAACTTTTTCCTGTAGATGTATGTTTTCTTTTTGTAACTTTTCAAGACGTTTTGATAATTTCATTAATTTTCTATTTAGTGTTCGTATTTTCTTGTGCAGTTTACTGCATTTATTTTTGATCGAAGCTTTCTGTTTTTTAGCTGTTCTTGTGTCCTTGTCACTTTTGTGTTTCCTTGTAACATAATCAGTTTTCAAAGAATTTGTCATAACTTTGTAAGATTCATTTTCTTTCCTTAAATTAATATTGTCTAGACTTAGGTTGCTTATTTCCTGATTGGCTCTGATTACATTTTGCCTTAATTCCTCGTTTTGAATTTCTAAGTCAATGATGCGTGAGTTATTACATAACAACGACACATCCTGTACACTCCTCATAGATTCATCCTGTATATATGAGCAATTTTGAGCACTATTTTGTAGTAATGTAGATATCTCTAATTCTGACATAGAATGACGTCGCTGTTGTCTAAATGTGATATTTGTAGTACTCATATCCATATTAATGTGTAATGTTCAACTTTGATTTTTGGCACTTTTATGTAAGTTTTGACAGTCTGATCAGCTTGTAGACACTAATTTACACAGTTTTGCGGAGTTTTATTTGAAAACAATAATAGTTCAAAGCGTATTTTGTTGGATTGATTTGAATTTTGTTTCTTCAATTTCACTTTTAACTTATAGGTTATGTTGTAAGTAATTGTCAATTAATACACTTTCCAACACTAGATTCTATTGTTTTATCACTGTTTAGGAGGATATTTCGCTTTTTACATTATGACAGTGCAAGATTTGTTGTGATTTTTCTCATTTTTCCGAGTTTTATAAGTCGGTTTTTTGATTTTTGTTTTTTATAGTTTTCATTGTTCTAGTTTACTGTATAACACTGTCACTCGTTAATCACTGTTTTTATAACAATTTTTCATTAGTTTTGTTACTAAATCTTGGTTTATTATAATTTAAAAATTAATTTAAGGAGCTGACTTATGTCGTACCGCGGGCAGTGTTGCCAGTCTCCATCTTGCTCATCTTCTTACATCGTTGTATAAAAAAAACTAAAATGAAATTTTCTGAAATGAAACTATCATATACCTACGTACTCAAACTATTTATTATAATATATCTATCAAATTTCACCTTTCAGCTCCATCATCAGACTTCAGATCACTTCCATGTCATAAAATTATTGCATTGTCATCCGATTCCCGGTATGCAAAATTTCTGCTCAATCGAGAACTGTGACTGATAGGTAGAGTGCTTTTCACAAAAGGAGTTCTTTTTGCGGGGCGCCACTATCGCAAATTTTAAAAGTTAGCATATTAAATAACTTTAGAATCTTCAATGTATCCTTCTGCAATCTTGTTACACTTCTAGCCACCATGGCGTTTAAGAACTGTAATATCAGCGCCTGAGTCAGCTAAGAGTGTTGCTGACGTCCGCCTCAGGCAATGCCCAGTGTAAAGATGGGAGTCCGGAAGCTGAAGAAATTTAGCAATCGTTTTTGGCATATCACCGATTTTATTGATGCCTATGGGCTGTTTTTTACTTTTTCCATTATCATAATGTAAGAAAAATCTTGAAGTTTTTGTATTAGCGGGTCGTAATGCCATATACTTGTCCACCACATTCACATATTCTTCACTAATGACGAATGATCTGTCGATTTTAGTCTTTGTATTCAATAATTTTACTAATATTAATTTGTCCGAATGCTTTTCAACGTCGTTTACCTTAAGATTCAACAATTCATTTGAGCGGCACGCACCATTTATGCCAATAATTAATACAACCTGTAAAAAATAACAATAATTTAGTTTACTTATTTTTAGATAGGTACAGTTAGATAGGTTTTCTTTGAAATAAATTAGCTTTTGTATCAATTTACTTACTTTTAAAGCGAGGTATTTACTGTCTGGGGGTAGTTCCCGTTCGTACACACCTCCATCGTTCACACTGTTATCGAACGGGAAAAGGTCAAAAAAGATGTTTCGCTCGGTCACAGTGTGTCCGATCGCTACTTTTTTTCCCAGCCGTTCACATCGTCGTTAACAGTGTTAACGATCGGGAATAAAAAGTTTCGATTGTTCGCAGTGTGGACGAACGCTACTATTTATTCCCACTCGTACCTAAATCACACCTGAACTAACTTTTATTTAAAAAGTTCTTCTAGTTGAATCGCGCGCACTTCGTGGCGCATAAAACAGTCAAATAATGCCTACATTTATTGTTTTATTTATTTTGTTAGTTATACCTAATTTGGTACCACTGCATTTCAAATCTGTAATATCTTCGAAAGTATTCATTCAAATCTTTCTTTTGATATAGAAAAGGGCCATATTTTTCTATATCAAAAGAATTTATACTAGATACATAATATAAAATCGCTTCGTTTATAGCGAGCGTATCAATCTTTAAGAGAGAAAAGGGTGCACCAAATTCATCACTTTATGAATTGACTGTCACGCGTTACGAAGTGCGCGCGGGTCAGCTAGTATAATAATATATAATATTATGTATTAAGAAACAATGTTATTCAGATTATTGAATTAAAATTGGTTGCTTGTGTTGCTTTTACGGCAAGTAAGTACGGCGATACCGCGCCAGTAATAATAAGGCATAGTTTCGCATACCACCCCAACCGCATATCCTAGTGCATTATCTACAATGACCTTGAATTAGCCAATCAGAGAGCATTGCAAGTGTGACGCCGCGCCGGTTACCATACCTGTGGGAACCTGTTAAAAAGGACAGTACGTCACGATTTACGCAATAGCCATGATGGAACAGCGCGCGAGTAGTTTGAGTGGAGAAGTAACATTAGTTTAAATCAAATCAAATAATTTATTTGCGTATAAGGGTACAATATGGTTGGTAATATAAATAACATTATGATCGCCTTATTCTGCCTTTCGGCGTGCAACATTCTTCTTAAAATTATTACAGGTATATCTAAAACCATTGACATTATAATTATTAATTACATAACAAGTGAATTAAATTAAAAATTTTTGATGGCGGCCATCTTGGATTTTAAATTTTATATAGTGGGCTGTATTCTACTCGTTAAGCCCTTTCATTTAATACCCATATCGATGGGGTCGTGGAAGAAAAAAGTAATTTGCCATTTTGTAGCGGCGGCCATCTTGGATCGATTTCCACCAAACATAGCTAAGAACACTTTCGACTAACTCTACGTTAAAAAAAAAACTAAATCAAAATTTGTTCATCCTTTTGGGAGCTACGATGCCACAGACAGACACACACACACACACACACACACACACACACACACACATAGACAGACAGACACGTCAAACTTATAACACCCAGTCGTTTTTGCGTCGGGGGTTAAAAAGAAAACACGGGACAATTTTGTTACATGGTGGTCACCAATATTATAAAAGGAGAGCACATAAAAGTGACCCTGGTTACTATATAGTATCAAAATACTCGCCAAAACAAATCAAATAAGCCCAAACTCGATGGGGTTGCGTCGATTAATTACGGAGCTGTTTATTATAATAGAATATCAAAGTACCCACTTAGGTACAAACTACCGTTAAAAATATCAATAATATCTCTCATTGGTACCTTTATTTTTTTTGCATCTTGACTAGATACAAAAATTTATACAACTGAGTTAATGCCGTTTATTTACAAAGATGAATTTAAATACTCACGAATCGTTTAGTGTACAAAAGCACTCGTCAACACTGTGACCGAGCGAAACATCTTTTTTGATCTATTCCCGATCGTCAACAGTGTTTACGACCGGGTATAACTGATCGGGAACGTTTCGAAAAAAAGTAGCGACCGTACACACTGTGACCGAGCGGAACATATTTTATGATCTCTTCCCGTTCGGTAACAGTGTGAACGATGGGGGTGTGTACGATCGGGAACTACCCCTGTCTGGTGCTTCATTCAGAAATTTTTCTATTTCAAGGTCACGTTTCGTTTTCAAGACAGCTTTTATCATAGAAAAAATGCTCCATAATGTACTGGATTTTCTTGTTTTAGATAGTTCCATGAAATATGATAGTATCACGGTCTCGGAATATGTTTTTGCATTTTTTGAGAGGCGCCAATCATTGAAGGATTCGTACGCCTTTACATATTTCACTTTAGATTTTTCAGGCAAATAGCTGAACTCGGCATTCGAAACTTGTTCTTTCAACTTTTTTGGCGTAAGACAACTACCTTCATCACTGGGGTCACTCATTTCTTTGTAATTAAACAGACTATTAGATCACAAATAGAAATTTGCAAAAGTTTACAACTTAAGTTGAAAATATTTAGTTGAATCTTTACCAAGAGGTTTAGAACCAAATGGAAAATGTGTTGTGAACACCACTGTCGCAAGAAAAATGACAACTATAAGTGCCATCTCACTTACCTCATACAAAAGAGAGAGACAAAGATGGCATTTATCGATGACGTCACAACGCATTCTCCATTTGACTGTAAACTCTAAACTTCTACATCCCGCCATTTTGTATTTTTTTATTTTTATTAAAAGAGTTGCGTTCGAAATTTGTGTGTGTGACATATTTATGAAAAACAAATTGTAATAATATTAAAAAAAAAAAAACTCACTTACGACTTATTATTCTATAATAGTATTTTATTTAAAATATTATTGAAAAAATACAATTTATAAAGTTAAAATTCAATAAATAACATTAAAAATTATGTGCATCTCAGTTAAATAAAAATTGTACACAAATAAGTTTCAGAACACACCAACTTCTTCATAGCCAATAAAATTGTGTTCGAAATTCAAATCACTTTGCCTCTCTACTCTCTAGAGAGCAAAAACGGCTTTTGCTCACTGAAATCGATGACCAAAGACACTATTTTCGTGCGAGAGTGGTGAAAAATTATTTATGGCATGAAGTCCAGAATTTATCGAAAAAATGTAATTTAGTTCCGCAAAATTCCGCGGGACCTCATTCGTGAGAAGGACTCTACCACTGAGGTGTATACCTAAAATCATAGGCGGATCCAGGATTTGGTTTTGGGGGGGGGGGGGGGGGCAAGGTGCAGACGGGCAAAAATATTATAATTTTTATTACGAAAAGTGTATGTTTAGCTCGCTCTGAGCGGTTAGGAAGTTTAAACATCCATTACAATAAGTGCGCGAGCAGCTAGCTGCGAGCGCCGAAAAAAAAATTTTATTTCAGAAATATGTGCGAAATTCGTAACTCTACAATGCTTCTGGGGGTACCTTGGCCCCCTGCCCCCCCCCCCCCTAAAGCTTAAACATCCTTTATAATATGTGCGCGAGCAGCTTGCTTAATGACTCGGGGGGGGGGGGGGGCGGCTTGGCCCCTTGCCCCCCCCTCCCTAAATCCGCCTATGATTATCTATAACACAGATAAAAGGTTCTATAATAATCATTGCAAAATTTAACTAACATTATAAACGTGACAGTTTGTGTCTGGATGTATGCCTAAATGCAGGTGGTTCACCACTGCGTGCCCGCCTATGCGACAGCAATAGTTTCTCCTAATGTTGTTCACTACGGCTTTTACAGCCCAAAACTGCACATCCTACCATTTCACTACCACTATGAGTACACATAAACCATTAATTATTCCCTGAAAGCACTTAAAATCTTAAAAAATAAAAGATAATGATGGTATATTTGTCACAAAGAAATCATTTGAACCATAGTTTGAACTTGTGACAAACAAATAAACCAGCCACGCTGAAAGGGACGGAAGAAAAATAGGTTCTCCTTTTTCTTCACATAGAATTTTCCCTATTGCCGTCACGCTCACACATAATATGGGTACTTCTAGTTGTATTAGTTCTTAGCCTAAATGGGTGTGAACAGATTTTATGTCTGTGTGTCTCCGGATAACCAGTGATTTTTACAAAAGATCCCCCTAGATGGAGCGCCACAATCGCGTGATTTTAAGTTAAAATATCTACAGATTTTTAACAATTCATAATTTCTCATATTTAATTTCTCAATTAAATAGGTACATAATATTTAATTAATCTAACAAATAAAAAATATATAATAAATGAAGTATTCACAGTAATTATAAATCTATTATTTAGTTCCGCTAGGTTACGCGGGACTTCTTTTCTAAAACTGTTTGCAGAATAAACGATATTTCTTTTTCTTAGGACATTAGTTCCATTATTTTCCGTGGCGCTAGCTTGTATGAAAAATAATTTACTTTTACAATGAACTGTAAATGAATTTTTCTATTTATCTTCAGATGATTTTACATGTTTTAGAAATTAAAAATAAGCAGCAAAAAGATATTTATTACTGATATTTACACGCATCATGCGCACATTAGATTATTTTCCGCTGGCGCTGATTCATTTGAGAAATAAGTTACATTTACTAATTTAAATGAATTCTAATTTGTTTGGCTACTATATAGCATCAAAGTACTCGTCAAGACGAATCAAATGAGCCCAAACTCGATGGGGTTTTTTCTTTTAATCACGGAGTTCCTATGGCCACCTTCCAGCTCCGTTTCGGACCCTGGTTACTATATAGTATCAAAGTACTCGTCAAGACGAATCAAATGAGCCCAAACTCGATGAGGTTTTGTCTTTTGATTACGCGGTTCCTATGACTACCTTTCTTGTTTATTAGCATTTTATATGCGAATCTTTAGATTGATATAACTCTTTTATTTATGAACCGATTTGACTAAAACCAAGACTAAGGTTCAAGTAGAGAAAACTGCAAGGTATTAGTGAAAATTTTATTCAAATCGGTGGTGTTGTTTAACCACACCAGTGACACAAACTATTTACAAATTTAGCCCAAATTAAACTAAAGGTCAACCACAAGTTTACAGCCATACCGATAGATGGCGTCTGTAGCGTTTTTGGCACTATTTTTTTTTGAATTGAATTTACTTTATATTCTATTACTTTTATTTCGAATTTTTGATGTAAATTAGGGGCGATGTGTCTGATATAAATGATTATTATTTATTTTATTATTTTATTTTACGTTTCCCTAGGAAAAATTGACAAAATGTTTTACGAATTAGATCGCGCAAGCGACTTTTTCGCGTCGTTTTGTTCATATGCGTATTTTCACAGTTCACCTTAGTAAAGGATCACAATGAATGGGGAGAAATTTCCATTCTTATTATATGTATGGATTGACTTGCAAAAGTGCTCTAATGAATAAATGAATTTTAAGTTTGAGTTTGATTGTGAACTATTCGAGATAGTGCAGTGTTCGAAACCATAGTTCAGAATAACTTATAACACAAATTATATATATCTACATTGTTGCCCCAAGTGTCTAATGATAAAATTTCAGTATAGAGAATACTATGAAAACATAAACAAATATCGTAAGGTTACATTTAATATTCGTTGTGGCCATCACAGAACAAAAAGGTATTAAACATACCTAGAAGGTTACATTACAGACAAAGGTACAGGTTTAATTTTATGTTAAACGACGCGATTATGGAACCCTATTAGTAGTATTATCTTCACTTAGATGATAATACTGTTTTTCATTCGTAAACAAAGTCATGGAAGCGATACCACTTGTCCCTGCCATAATTTGTATTATTAAATTTCTGTATATATATTTTGTTAATAATAACAATAATATTAATGTTGTTTTCTTTGTATGGTAGTCAATAGAGAATTAAACTATCAATTTTTTTTTATTTGGACACCCTACTTGATTTCGACTGGACCTCGAGCCTGATTACGTATCCTGTGTGTTCTTCTAAGTTTTGAGCAGCAGTTTTTTTGCAATAATTTCAGTGTTTATCTCGTGAGAGAGCAAGCAACAATCATACACACTCACACACATACTATTATCTTTATAATATTAGCAGAATACAAACGACTTATCATGAATAACATTTATCGGAATCACAGTCAGCACAGTCGAAATAATTAAAAGATTTAAATTAACTAACGAAACGAAAACAATTCAATAAACTTTGTATGTACACGTGATTATAACTAAAAGTATTCCACAATTTATGACCAATCAGATAACAATCTGTACAAAAATATAAGTGGCATCAGTCACCAGCGCCATGCCAATCATCGTTAGGCTTATTTCGAACATAAAGCACAAAGAGTGTTGTGAAGCGCAATAAGAATTTTTGAATATTCATAAGGAGCCATTGTCGTCGCGTGGTGAAAAATATCACGGAGACAAAAGTTTCTCGTTTACGTACATCTACAATATCGATTAACACTATCGCCGTTGTTCATTCGGTAATTTGACATCTTAAGGATAAAGATATAAAGTATATGTCACTTCCTTGACGGCGTCGCATTGAATAAGGATTTTGTGATTTTAAGAAAGATCTAGATAGTTCGATTGACCAGCCGTAATAAAATATTAAATAAATATTGTTTGTTTTGTGAATTAACTAAAAAATAGCTGAGTTATAAGGCTTTATAAGTTTTTGTGTGGGAACGCGCTACGTTACACCTCGCTCTGAAATGTTGCACGCTGTGACATCGTAAGTCGTGGCCCGACTTTAGTGCATTTTATCTCAGATATTTGTTATTAAATCCACAAAGCAAAATATATGAGTACAATATCTATTTAATCTACTTGACCGATAAATTTATATTTTTTATATACTTATTAAAGCATTTTACAATATAACATAAGTATTATTTATGACATGTCGTAACACATCACCCATTGTAAAACATTATTGAATAATCACGTAATGTATTGTCATGTGCAAAGAATCCACAAGATTGTGTCCAATCACATTACGATGAATATTTATTTATCAAACAATTTATTAAACTAGAAATTACATATACACGAGCTGCTAGGATAACAGTAACAATAAGTATCATTTACCAGCCATAATAAATTTAATTTAATGCGACGTGATAAATTTAAACATAACCATTAATACGAGAAGACATAATTAACGGTGAGAAGACAATAAGTTTAAAAATTTGCTTCCGCGAACGCCCAAGAACAATAAATTGAAACGTGGCGTGGTAGAAAGAACTTCGAGTTAAATGTTTAAACGTTTTGACAGTACGATAACGCCCTTTGTCCAGGAAAGGAGGAAAAGGAGTCCTTCGGTGAATATAAAGTATCCTCGGGCTCCGTCGGTTCAATGGCTGGTAATATTTCTCACGCGGCGTACAAAAGGTTCGTCGTCGAAAACCATTCGTTTTATTGCCTTGCGATATTGAATTTTGCAATTTATGCCGCCACGTAATAATAATATAACACTATTCACGTGTTTCCATAGATTTTTAGTTTACATAATGTCTTTCTTAGCCTTTGAACGCAGTAATACCTAACGTTGACCACATATACAAGTTAACAAGCATTTATAAGTCAAATATTTCGTTCAGTCATGAGTATTTAGTAAGCAGGTTAATTATTTCTTATAGTCATTTCAGAGAAGGTCGGGAAAAATCGGGACACCCCTAGGTTAAGCGTGATTCATTATAAATTGTCGTTATGACTAAGACTAGTTAAGTATGGCAAATGGCAATGAAAATGTCACTTAAACTACAGGCTTTCCGGTCAATAGTTTGGCCGGTTTCTTAATCAGAATAAAAAGAGATCTGACTACATACTGATATTCGATTTAATGTTTTGAAAAAATCTGAAGTTTATGCAGTAGCCAAAGGTTACGGTTACTGCCCAGCAATACAGGTAACTTGAGATCATTAAAAAAAAATGCGAACTCTTTACCAAAGCAAGCGGTACGCAGAAAGTCTGTTATTGCTCTGCGGTCCTAAGAATACAGAAAGATGATTTACGATTGGATATATTATAAGTTAGCAACAAAACATCGACGCAACTTGGGTACAGAATACGAAATCTTCATGTAGTAAGTTATAATGTGATCTATGACTGGAGACTTAATGAACAAACGAAAGCAACTTGGAACACTACAGAACACAGATTTTACATGTAGGAGTTATAATTTGACTAACCTGCACGCATGGTTTGCTGAGTGAGACGCAGAGTCCATCGGCATCCTTGCTGTAGTGCTCGACGAGCTCCTGTAAGGTACGGAAGGTGGTGCGCCGCGCAATGAAGAATCCACCTTCATCCAGTTGCCTGATCCGGTAGTGTTTCACTGTGTCGCCATCTCGCACTGCGGACAAACATTTACATTTAAGGAATTTTTAACTAAAAGGAAGTTCTGTTTTATCTGTACCAGCGATTTCGTAATCAGCAACCTGCGATTCTCTAGCGTGCACGTACCCTGACTCAAGGTTTTTGTAGTGGGTAAACCCCACCGCGTCTTCTATCAGGCAAGAGAGTCCCCACATTTCGACCCCGACGCGAGTGGCATGCTAAAGCTTTTTTCCAGGGCTAAAAATAAACCTACCTCGCAAATAAAAACTTGTATACTATATATTATGATTTAGGTGTAAAGAAGTAAAAAACACACGTAAATAAACACACAAACTTTCGTATTCAAACTTTCGATAGATTCAATAAAATTTTAAAGTGATGTTTTATGGTAGGTATGTAATTTAATTAATTGCTACATATTTTTAGGTACTTAAAGAATTAAAAAAAAATATACATATCGCAAAATGTTGCCCAAACAGCATTTATCATTACGACGTAAGAATGTGATAATGGCACTTGGCACAACTCGTTTTAAATTAAAGAACTAGTCGTAATTGGAATAAATCCCATCTGGAACCAAATAAGACGTAGATAATGATTTACACGACATGTTGATAATAAACTATAAACCATTTTAAAATGTCAGCTGGCTAAGTAACAAAATGTTCCTAATGTCAATAGGAACGACCTGCAAATTAATCGTGGCCAAACTAGTACCTATCTGTCATCGATTAATAAATGCTTTTACATTAGGCAATAAACAGTAACCAGATATGCATAGAAAGAACTCTTTGAATTTATTACTTTTAAAATAGCGTGCAGCCAAAATACCAAGAATCAAGGATGAAAGTAATACGCGGAAGCTGTGAGTTTGAAGATACTGTATCACTTGTGAAAGACAATCACAAGAAATTTATATAATTTTAAAGTATAAGTTATGGCATTAAAAATGAATTAATGTAATTTTAATACAAGCTGCATTATAACAAAATTCACATCACATAAAAGTCCATTAAAAATTACAAAAATGCCTGCTTAATACGAATTTCGATTAGAGCAAATCAAAAAAGCCCGTAAGTCTCATGCAGCAGTTTTTAGGGAATTTTACATGGTTTTACAATTCAGTCAAGTTTTATATAAGCTTTTAAAGGCCTATTTGTATAAAAAACACTTTACTTAAATTTTGAGATATTTCTATTAAATAGTCCATAAATATTAACTCAATATCCAGTGTTCAACGCATCATAAATGCAAATCTGCGTACGAGCATAATTAATGACTGAGCCGTTCCGAGAACCGTCAACGTCAACTTTTGACAGTTGTTAGATTTTGTGTTGATGGAGGTAAATGGAACTGACAAGCGTAATTACAGTGCATTCATTTGTAGGTCAAGCTGTATGCATACAATATCGCAGATGGCTATTTTGATTCTAACATACTTGTAGCTTTTATGCATGCGCTTAGGAATTCTGAGGTTGATCCTACCAATAACAAATAATATCATTGGGAATGTGTGGAGATGTGCATGTTTGGATGTGTTAGCTACCTTTTCATGTCTTAACTTATTGAGTAGAAATTTAGTGTTTAAGTAACTTCGACCCCGAAATACATATTAAGCTACAAGTGCATAACAAATTGTCTAATTCATTGAACGAGTTGTGTACAAGTTTACAGAAAAAAAACTGTAAGGTTATATTTGAGGACTATACATACTTTATGGTCTATTTTGAGGAGATTGCATACTAAAAAACTTAAGAGGTGTTCCTCCGTAGCGCCATTAATTCGGGGTCGAAGCACTCATCCACAATGCCTCAGTAATCCTTACTAAAATTATGGTATACCCACACATGGTTATTATGTGCCAAAAATAGAGGTAATTTGTAGAGTTAGCGCCTGAACCGCCATTACATAGTTTCTAGAGCGAGCTCTAAGATAAGTGCTGTACGTGATGTTTTTGAATATATTGGCGTGACTGTAAAATATCAGCCAGGTGTGACGCATGGATGTTTCTCAAGATTGTTCCGTGAGTTTCAATACAACATATCTATTTTAAATAAAAATAATTCACTTATCTCAAACGGATTCTTGAAAACTTACAATACAAAGTGATTATTGTAATACAGAGACTGAGTTCCATACAACTAGTGGTGGTTTTTAAAATAAACTTAATCGAATAAGAACACACTCATAAACTAGTTCCAACGAATTCATTTCCTTGAGCAGGTCGTACCATCTCATGTGGTCTCATATGCAATAAACATATACCTACGTCACTAGTTTTTGACTTTATTGTAACAGGAAAAGTTTATGGAAACTTTTTGGCTAGACATTAGTATGTATTGAGGGCGTCAATGTGGTCTCTACTGTTGTTTAGTATAATAAAAATATGTGCAATTTTGTTTACTAAGCAAGGTTAAAAAGTTAATAAAATAATGGATAAGACAAGGAGAAGATTAATAAGTTGATTTAAAGGATATTTCAGCGTATTTAGTTCACCCGTTTAGGCGTGACACGTGAACAAGTGTAACCAAAATTAAATTCAAAACTTTCGCCTTTGTATTATAAGTGTAATATTGCAATTCAACAAAAAAAACATTATTGATGCACGAACAATTATTTACAATTCTTGTTTTCAAGGATAACCTAATAAAATGTACAGAATTTTTAGGATAAATCATATTTCATAGTAATTATAACATTATAAATGGTCATAGTAAATGCATAAAATATTGTATAATTGTAATTGATTGATAAGTCTTCCCGGAAACGATTTTACCAATTAGCGATATTGAAAACGCTTGTTCACAAATTGAATAGTCGTGTTTTTGATAAATATAAACTTGATGGATTATAAATTATTATTTATTGCATTTTAAGCTCAATTATTTTTAATACAAAAACAATTTTAAAGTAGTAACTATGGAGTTAAGTCTGAATAGGTACCATAAGTGTGCCTGACTATTTGAAGCCCAATTTAAGAATAATTGAAGGAGTAAAAATAAAATCATAAAAACTATCCAGTAACAGATTAAAATTCGCCAATACAAATAGGACAACTAAATTATATTTATTTTTAATTATTAAATTGCAAGACGCACTGAAAACGCCTGGAGGAGCTATTGGTCCATGAAAGATCTTTTCAAGGGCAAACTTCCTCTCACTCTTAAGAGAAAACTCATGGACGTGTGCATTCTCCCCATCCTTACCTACGGTGCTCAGACTTGGTCTTTGACTGATCGTCAAAAATCCACTCTCGGGGTTTGTCAGCGAGCAATGGAGCGCAGTATCTTGGGGCTTAAATTGTCAGACCGAGTTAGAAACAGTGAACTGCGCTCCAGAACTCAAATTGCTGATGTCGGTCAAAAAGCTGCCAGCTTGAAATGGACCTGGGCAGGTCACATCTGCCGCATGTCGGACGAGCTATGGGCCAAGCGTACCACTCAGTGGATGCCCAGCACCGTTAAACGACGCCGCGGCAGACCCAGGCGGAGATGGCGAGACGAACTGGACTCCTTTTGTCCCAATTGGCAAATCACGGCCCTTGCACGTGAGGAATGGAAGGAGGGAAGGGAGGCCTTTGCCCTGCAGTGGGACGACAATGGCTAAAATAAATAAATAAATAAATTATATTTATGACCTATAATGAAAACAATGAATGAAAAAATTGGCCTAAACCATTACAAAATAATGTCTATGTTCCAAGGAATGTCGATTTTGCTTTCTTTTAAACTTTATACATATTGTGTGTACCAGTCAGTTATTCAGTACCAATTTAGAGTTAGATGGGTACTGTATATTATGTGTAGTCCATCAATAAATGCAAGAGAGAAGGATACGACATTATGGTAATAAAAACTGTAAAACTCCACTGGATTCATATAAAAAACTTTGGAATGTAATTATTACAGGTGTAATATTCCACAATGATATTATAACTAAGGATTTTTCCAAGAAAATTAAAGAAATTTTACCCTACAGAGTATAATAAATCAATTAATTGAAGTGTTTATATCATTAAAGTCTACATAATGCATAAGTGACGTAGAAAAACTATGAACATAATAAATATTTCAACGCACCATCTCCAGGAAAACTTAAATGATCTAAATTTAAAATACACTGAAAATGCAATCTGCACTTTCAGTCTAATTAACATCGATGTCTGAAAAAGATAGGGATTTACTATTTTTCGATACAAAATAACCCTCATGCCCTATTTATTTTTAAATACGAATGTATCTTGAATCTCGACATATGCGTGAGTGAATTTGCAGAGAATTATTTTCATTATGTAAATATAGGTACTCAATATTATTCAATTCAAAAGATAATATATTTTAGTTCCTACTCCTTTTAGTTATCCTGTGGTTTCACAGTTAAATTTCTCGAGCAGTTAGCGCTAGCTGTTAATATACTCGTCAAACAGTACCTACCTACTCAGTCTTCAGCTAGTTTTCATTGAATTCACAAACAATACTAATAAGTAGATATTACTGCGTGTTTGTCCAGCGTTTGTTCCCACGACTCGCCTGGTAGAATTAGAAAAACTAGGACCGGTTTATGAGAGATCGAATCTTTAATCGTTACTATGTATGCGTTTGAACTTGAACATATTTTCTTGCACTTAGTTCGACGTGCAGGTGAATCATTGGCATGTTATTTTACTAGTTATTAGTTATTTTATTGTATTATCTATGCGCCAGTCCTATTAATAGAGACAGTGCTTAATGAATAAACAGTACAGGAAATTATCCTATGTGTAAATGAAATAGTAAGTGCTGGGAACAAAAAACATTTTAAATTTTTGACGCCGATTAAGCGCGACCCCCGTTACTCGTTGGGCCTTGACTGTGGAATTTCACAAGTTCGAAATTGCAATTGAGAACATAATTCATACTTATGACAAGGGTCCGTTAGTCCGTTCCCGATGCTCACCTGATAAGGAGAAGTCGTTGTGACGGCTCTCAGAGTCGCGGATAAGAAAAGCGCCGTGCTCGTTCTCGGGGAGCAGCAATTTCTTCTCCGCTTCGATTCGTTTTATTTTGCGGAAATACCATCTGTAACAACACACAAAACCTGTTATTATATCACATTTAATCATAATTCGAACAGAAATCATATGGAGGATCGTGAGACCGGTCGGTTATAAGTTGTAAATCAAATAACGGTTTCAGATTCGTTTTGTTCAAACGTCAGAATGTTAAATTCATGACCATAAAAGATGGAATTAATTAAAAAAGCTATCATGCGTTAAACATTAAGGTAGAGAATACCTAATAAGAATTTGGAGAATTTTTTTATACGGAAAAACGGCACTTTATATTTGATCCTAACATTTCAGGGTAGCTTCTAAATATTACGTATATCTACCTAAAAAACTATGTGAAACTCTAGATTTTGTTCTCGGAACAGAATAAATGATTTTGTAGACACATTTTATCGCCTACAATTTTTGATCAAAACCCAAAGAAATATTATTTCTTATTATTAACCTTTAAAGAATTACAAAACCACCTATATTATACAGTACCTATATTCTATATAGATAACTTCCATTCAACAAATAGGTTTCACAGAAAACATGAATCAACAATCAACAGATAAATACAAGACACTCAGTATTCATTTGACGTATATTATGAACTATGTTAAACGTCGCTTCGACTTCAGTTTAAATGTCTAGCCCATTAGTATTGTGCAGCTGTTGTACTAGACCCTGCATGAACTCTGAATCGTTTAATATTTTATTTGTCACCACATCCGTTTGCAACTTTACCTACCAATGCATTGTCAAAACCGTAAACCGACCTATCTGCGTTGTTTTGTAGAACAACGTTACACATCTGAAAAATCTCTACTTTACAGGATAGCGATTTGAACTTGGCATACATTTTTCTCAAACTACTTTGACCCTGGAATACACATAACATGTTTTGTTCCTGCGACAACAGCAATGTATAAAAGTTAAACTTCAAAGTAAAGTAGGTAGCTATGGATTTTTCACATTTTGTATTCTATGCCAAAAATCCTTATTTTTCAGCCAAAGCGTGGCAAATAAGCAGACGGCCCGCTTGATGTAGGGGGGGTTACCTCAGCCTATACTTGCAATTCTGCAACATCAGGGGTTTTACCAACATGTTGCCAATTCTTCAAGACTCTACCCGTTCACCCGTGAAAGGGCTCCAAGTTTCTTCATTCATTTCTAAGTGTGAAATGGACGATAAAAATATTAACTTTGATTGCACCTCAACATTGATAATGTCTGTCAATATTGATAATAATCGTTCGTGCCGATAAAACAACGATCAGATGCTGATTATCATAAAGTAATTACGCTTTAGTTTATTCAAGACATCTGAATCTCGGAAAACCCCATGTAATTATTTTGAACTATGTGCATAATTTAATCTAGTCACTGAATTCTTTGTAATAGTTTACACTATATAAAATTTTTATTTTGATCGAAGAAATGTTATATCATTGGGAAAAACATAAACATGTTACCTATTATTATAATCTAATCCATTCTTAGATATTAACGTGTTTTACAAATTATGGTCGGATCATTTTGAAAGCGTTTAGAAACAACGAAAATTGAGCAATTCAAAGGCCGAATCTCGACACGACCCAGTTGTGATCTTGCAACAACTGAAATATTATTATATATTCAAATCGACACTAAATTACATTTTCGCTAGGATGTTTTTATCATAAAAGCCATCGCCAAATTAAAACGAGAGCTTATCTTAATGACCATACAAGATAGATATTCATTATTAATAATTTAAGTCAATGTAGAAGAGGATAACGTTATTAGTTATTGCTATAGAGCAATGTCATAAGGATCGTAAAAAGGGACATGTATCTTCGCTTAGAGAAACTATGAACGCCTTCAGAGAGACCTCGTCACGTGCTGAGGGCATCGCTAGGGTCATAGATCTGCTGCTAGCAGATAGCAATGAAGGTCCAGACGTGGAAAACGCAGACGGAATAGGTTTCACACTTGCATTTTTATGACATGGTAATGTAACACGGATTGGAAAAACGATAAGGAAAGTTGATCAACCATTCAATTGGAGCATGGAAGGTTGTTCGTAAGTTCAAAGGTAGTTATTGCTTTATTAATATACGAGTAACAAGATAATACGCGTAGCATTAACAATAACCATTCATGTGTCACGAAACTGATGGCCAGATTGAAGCCAGTTAATATCTCACAAGCAGTTACGAAGTAAGCAGTTGACAGTTAGATCGCAACAAGCAGTTAGATCGACCTTGACCTCCTTACTTACACCCGCCGGAGAGAAATCGTCATCTGAATCACTGATACATAATGCATTAGCAAATATTAAGAAGCTAAGCACACCAGCATCAGCTGATGGCGGCCAAAAAGTTTAATAGGTAAGTGTGCAATACAAATTTTGTTGTATCGTTTATTAGTTTACTTTCTATTCCATAATCATCATTAGTCTTTAATGGCCCACTGTCAGGGCATGTGCTTTTCTTGGCTTATGGCAATTTTGTCCATAGCCTTTTCCATTCAGCTCTATCCTGCATCATCCTATTTAGAAACATTATCGTCTTTTTAATTAAGGCATAAGGCATGCTTCCTCCAGATTTGCGAAATTACATAAATCTTAGTTTAGATAATTTAATTTAACCTTTATTTATTTTTATTTCACCTTTTTCTCTGGTGGTCTTTTTCTAGGTCTTACTGGTAAACTAGTAAGATTTTTAAACATTAGACCACCAGTCAATAAATAAATGTTGTATTCTCTATATTTATTTAACAATGTTTCGATTGCGGATGTCTGAAAGTTCAAACAAGACTAGTCAATATTTAATTGTCTAGACTTAGGAGAAACATTTAGTAAAAGTGATACAGTCGCGAAGTGATAGGTGCAATTTCCGTTGTAATATGCTGATAGTGTATTTTTATGAGAAATTTTGAATTCTAGTGACTTCTCATGAAGACCACGACTGTGTCGGCCAGAACGAAACATAAGAGAGGAATGATTCTAAACTTATGTAATGTGTCATAGGAACTAATTTAATTATGTTACTCGCACATGCATATTGAAATGCGGATGTCAGATAAGAAGAATATGGGATAAGTAACGGAAATGCCAGAACTTTGATTTAATTTAGTACAATTGCATAACACAAAGTTATAAAAATTATAAGTATAGAAATATGAAAAACTTTAAACCTATATTATAAGGTTACAAAGAATACAATGAAAATAGTAATATGAATACAAATAAACAACGCAAATTCTATGAATCATTGATGCGATGTGGATTAAATTAATATATTAATGTAGATTGTACTAAGCGTTAATAATATTATGCAAGCAAATTAATGCAATGCTTGCTGATCTATAAAATAAGGTAAAGCCCTTTGACATCTAGAAGATAACGGGTAATGAAGAATTAATTACAAGACTTTCGCTAAGAGAATTTTATAACAACGAGTTAGCGAAGACGCGGCGGTCATCGACCTTTGGAAGCCGATGCAGCCTCTATTTTTTGCTAAGCGAGTCGAGTCTGGCTCCGGATTGCTAGGCTAGATGGGTTATCTAATTATAGGGTCTCCTTTCTCGCGATTCGCGATGGACAGCTAGAGCTTAGCTTTGAAGCCATTATACTAGTTTTTCAGTGACGATATCGTTTGCACGCACTGGTTTATTTTTAGAATCCTGAATAGGAACTTAAGCATTTAGATACACATTAGCAGGATTGTTTATTGGCTAACTTATTAATGTTAACTTATATTGGTATTCAGGATTTTTCATTGGATTTAATTCCTCAAAAACTAAATTGTAAGTTACATACGTGTTGTTAATATCTAAATATCTACTACAGCCTTTAAAGAAAATAATATTATCCTGGAGATACCTACACGCTAATTAAACTCTAAACAAAAGTAGCATCTCTACAATTGCTAGACTGATTTAGCCAATAGCCAAAAAGCGGGTACGATAACCTTTAAAAATCCCTTAATAATAAAATCCCTTAATTTTTTATTTTATATTTATGTGTATAATTTTTCATGTAGGTATGTACTTTTGGAACTGATAATAAATATATTTTTATCTTTATCTTTAATTACAATAAAAAGACGAGAAAATTACTGTTTGACAAATAAGAAAAGATAGATAAGTGAGCCAGTGCCACCAGTGTTTAGCAATGTGCTCCATAATCGGATGTGCGTGTAGTTGACAAGTAAATTGGATTTAATCGTTCATCTGCCATAGTACATGTTGACTCATCAAGCATTTATTAACAGAAGTAGATAGGTATACCTATATTACTATAATAATCAATTGATTGATTAGCCGTCTTCCTTACGATCTTAGCCCCAAATATGATAGTGTCACCTAGTAGATACATTACTTGTATATTTTACCAAACTACATAAATAAGCCTTAACCTATGGGAAAAACAGCAATTTCAGAGAGGTCAAACTCTACACAAGCATACGATAATATGTGTTTTTGATTCACACCAATTTTCAGAAACTTTGAAACGGTCCAAAAACCTCATTTCATGGTTTGTTTTTCTAAACGGTATATTCGCAAAATGGGTTTAACCGTTATTCTGACAAGTGACAGATAAGGATTACTTACAACCTACAGTCATACAAACGCAACGCCAGTAGAATATCAAAACAACTTCTGATTCAGCAGGATTACCGCAGAAGATACTAAGTTGACATGTTTATGTCTTTCATTATTGTGTAATTTTAATCCGAGCTAAGAAGCTAGGACCAATTTGACTTAAAAACAGTTAATTTAAACTTGTTAATTGTGTCGGAAAAACACTGCTTTATCTATTTGGATCCCGATGCAAAGAAGGTAGGTGCGTCATAAAATTTTGAATGAATTTTGTACTTTAACGTTATCTAGAAGTAGATATTCCAAAAGACCAAGGTATTTTCCGCAGATAACAACTCCATAGTACAAAGCCAATAAACAACACCTCCCATTAAAAATATAGTAGGAAATTAATTCAAGATAACATTTGGCAATCTGAAATCGTACTAAAAACTATTAGCGAAGGCGACAATGAATCGTTAAATATTATTGCCCCCTGTTATACAGAAAAGGGTGTGATGATGCGAATCATAAAGCAAGAAGTGAGTAGTGCGAATCGGTCATCGAATAAAGTTTCAGCTTATGAATAGTAAACATTAGATTATAATCAATTGTATCGTTCAAACTTATTGTGATTGATTTCAATTAAGTAAACTAGCGACGTATAGGTACCCAAAGCCCCCTTGCTTCTCTTGATCTAATCCAACACTAGCTCCATTATTATTAGTCAATGAAATCCGGTAAACATTGTAATAGTAGACCGAAACCTAATGCGTATTGTTACAATAATATCAAATGCTACTGTTGCCGATGTTAGATATTATTGTACAGCGAAAACATCCGCAAGAGAGGAATAATTACCGCCGGGGACCGACGTGGCTTTGGTGCGGTTAAAGCGAGCGTAAAAAAATCAAAAAGAAATCATAAAAAAACCTGTTGTATTGTTCTTTCGCAAGGGTCGCTACATGAAACTGTGTGATAAGGACAAACTGCCATCGATTTTCAAACACGTGTATAACAAAGTATAACAAATTCCCGTTTGTATAACAAAGAATCATTTGAATTGCAAAAATAATTGTTTTATACTAAGAATTTAACTCTTCAACGTTTCACAGCTGTTAGCAATATATTATAAACTACATAATACATCATTTGACTAGAAAGTGAAGTTGCAAGTTATAGATAAAAAAGAACCTACCTAATTTTTATTAATGCTACGGAGCTTAATAGACGTCACGAAACGGAACCTAAGACGTTCGACAGTGAAAGTGAGAATAGTGGGTAATTGATGTTATTTAAGTAATTTAATCTATTTTAGTTCGATAAGCACCTCGACGAATATAGAAAAAAACGTTTTGATTTTGTAAATTAATATGCAACAGTTGAAAGGTACACGACCTAATAGGGTGATTGGCAAGTCAATAAATTAATGAGGAAAAATACATTTACTTGTCATTCCAAATGCGTCCTCTTTCAGATTCGAAGGTCGAATCTGTATGCATGGTTTGCCGCAAACATAGCTGTTGGGGTGGCATTACTTTACTCCTCACCAATTTGTATCATAGTCATCAACAGCGCGTGATGAATCCACAATAACACTTGTCAAACAGTTATAAGGTTTAACAAAAGACATAAGTAGACACTTAATATATATCCAGACACCTACGCATTTTGCACTTAATTTCACATCACAAAAATATTTACACACAAATTTTATATTATCTTTATTACGCCGTCTTGTACAATGAATATCAATGCACAGAATGTTTTAGATATCTGTTAAACTCCCTTATCTAGGAAATCAGATTGATCGGCCTCATTATTCCATTTGCTTAAAGATAATCTATTTTTTATCTAATTATCAAAGCAAAGCCATTTTTATGACACCTTTTTGTGATATGAGGTATAATTTATCAGTATCTAAGTAGAACTTTGTGAATGAAATTGGACGACGACAAGAGTTTGGGCGTTTTCCGTGGTCAGAAACTTTAACGCCAACTAAGTTTACCAGTAATGCAAAATGGTAGCATAGTAAGGACCTTGATTTCTAAACTTTGTGCAATGCCCGACAGGGTCCATACTGTTACTATATTTATTTTTTTAACATCTTTAGTTTAAACACTTATGTATGGAACGCAATAAATAAATAAATAAATGATTAGTATTCACGCCAAAATGTTCATTATTTGTGACTAGATTTTATGTTTAATTAAATTATAAATGATTTTGACAGCTCATAGGTAAGCCAGCCAATCGATGAGAAAATGTAAGAAATCGTAAAACAAGCAAATATTTAGCTGTGAATGCGTTTGTTTCTTCCCAAGAACGTGTGGGTGCTCATTCGGTACAATAGTAATGTTGATGAATTACAAACACAACATTTGTGTTTTCAGAACTGTTGCCGATACTAAACACAAAACACAAAATATGGTTAACTTAACAGTACTTGTAAAAAAATCTCAAAGGGGGAAATTTCTTATCTTTATTGATGAGCTAGAAGCAGCATTACAATGAAAAGTTTGTAGATACATTTTGTTATCGTTTTCATCTAAAATCTACAGTAATACTAAAATAATCCTTTTGCAACAATCGAGAATTGATTCCAGTGCTTTCCGAGATTAATATTAGGCGCTTAAAATCTAAATTGCAAATAAGGCGCCTAAGTGACCCCGATCAAATGATTTTGCAAGAAAAATAAATAATGAGAAGAATCTACTGAATATTCATTGAAATTATTCTATGTCATTAAATACTAAATCCTCATGAAGCCAAAGGAATTATTGCACATTTAGACTGTCACAAGAGTCGCTACAATCAATACTAAATCAATGCAATAATAAAATTAAATAAATGTCAATTAATCTAGTGATAATAATTATATAGGTGCATAATAACAATAAGTCAACGCTAATCTACGAAATACTAAGACGGATTAAGATTAAAACACTCTCTTCAGTTTGACCGATAATAGAAAGCAGGTGTTAAATATTTGTTATTAATTGAACAAAGACCATTCAATCAAAGTAGGTTAGTATGTTGTTATAATGTATGGATGTGTGATCTATTTATTCACGAAGGGAACTCAGGAAGCACATTTTGGTGAACAAAGGTACGTCAAAAATTCAAATCACAATTATTGCTTCCGATCAATCGAGTGTTTCGTGAGCGTCACCTTCACGGTTCACTTCCTGAGGCGGCTTCCAATTGCCGAAGTGTGGAGAGGAAGACAGCGACCACCGGTGCACCGACCGACCGCGCAACCGTAGCCTTGGACGCGAGCTCCCTGCATTCTAATCAGACCGGCCTTGCGGAAGCGCGTGCCTCGGACCCGATCTCGTAACACAGACCCTTATCAATAATACCCCACTAAAGTTTACAAGTCTAAACTGATCTATATTAGCTCACGTACATACATCGATTACACAGTGTTAACTCTAAAGGCGCGGCGCTGGTGCTCCACGTAAGGAAATGCAAAGCTTCTCGTCTATTTGCCAGCCAATTATATGCAGGGTTAACAGGACAAAAAGTATTTAACTTGCAACATAGGATCACGACCATCTTTTCCGGTAGCAAACGAGACTAACATACGTGTAGTTTGAGCCTCGAAAGAAATACCGTGTAAGTTAACATAAATCATTGGAAATGATTAGCACAAAGCTGTGGTCCGCCGCGAGCCACAAGTCAGGCAGTAACCAGTTCCACTCGCTGGACAAGTTGACTTCGTTAAGTAGACCGATGAAGTTGCATAGGTATGCATCGAGCATGACAGTTGAAATAATTATGAGAATTTGAAATTAGAAGACATTCTGTTAAAAATTATATCAAAACCTAATATTTTACAATATTAATTAGTAGATTTATTATAATACTCACGGCATGGAAATAAGCTTCATGTAGTTGTCAGCAGGTATTGGCTCAAACTTATTATTTATGTGTGTCCCTGACAATCTTCGAGCAGTTCTCATCCAGCTGCCCCTTTGTCTTCTAAAACCTTTTTCATTCTTCAATAACTGAATGTGACGTTTGACAATGTCGTGCCATTTCCATTTCACGGTTGCTGGAGAATCGCTTGCAGCGTCTTCTTTACATATTTGTAAACAGTCACTGAACCTTCTCATATTTTGAAGATATAATTCGTTCGATTTTGGTGGAAGACTTTTCCTTCGTTCGTCAGCAATAATCATGTCATGTGCATTTTGTTCAGCTATCCATTTTGATATAAAATCATTTTTATCACAGTCTTGCGAAATCACTGGCTCTTCTTTGGGCGGAGGTGGTATCCAATCAAGACTTACCCACTGACTAGATTTAGGTTTCGATTTGAAAATGACATCAATTTCGTCATCACAATCAGATGAAGCTAAGGAACAGACAGAGGTTTTCTTTCGATGGAAACGAGAGTGAATGGACCTGCATGCAGGTGATGATTCAGGACTGATACCACCATCCGTAATTTCCTCTTTTTTAACTTCCTGTAAACTCTTTATACAGTCTATATTAACATAAGAGTTTTCGGAGCATGAGGAGTCAAGACTAAACCTTGGAGTATTTCTTCGAGAAATTCTGGATCTAATATTTATTTCTTCATTCGAAATTTCATGTACTCCACCGCCTGTTTCACGTTCATTCGTTAGCGAGATTCTTCGTTCATTCGATATATCGTTTTCCATTTCTATTATTTTTGCCATGCTAGGAAAATTAAAATCCTTTTCGGATTCAATAATTTTAGTGCGTTTATGGGGACTTTCTTTGTCATTTTCATTGTTTATTACAGTTGAAACCGAATTATCTTCATTTAATTCAATTATCCTGGTAATTCTCTGCGGCAATTCACTTTCAGCCTCTACAGATCCGACGGGTGAGGGTGGTGGAGATTTGTCATTTTCAAGTTCGATGACCCTAGTTATCCGTTGAAGAGATTCCTTATCTGAATAAGTACTTATAGTTTTTGATTCGAGATCGTCTAAATCTATTATCCTTGTGATTCTTTGTGGCAGGCTGTCACATAATTTAATAATGTCTTTTTCACTCCCTGCATCTTCGGATTCCTTGATTTCTAATATTTCACTAGAGCTGAGGAATGAGGAATTACAATCTAATTCTTTTAAATATTTTTTGGTCGATGCAGGAATATCGCATTCGTCTAATATAATCTTTTCTTCCCGTGAATTACTTCGACTTTTCGCTTTTTGTAACGCACTTTCAGTTAAGAACACACAGGGAACTTCTACTTGCATCGACATTTTCCGTCTTCTGGAGGAATTTTCTTTTTCTTGATTAATATCATTATCTACATTTTCATTATCTTCGGATATAGCAGTGTTGGGCAGAACTATGGGAGTCCCGGCCACCATGCGCAAGAAGTCCGTGACGGCGGCGATGTGGGCTCCAGTCACAGCCCCTTGTAATTTCACGCCGGAAACTTGATGTGGCACTAATTGATTATCGCGAATACACCAAACTACGGGCAAAGCCCCCTCTGACACCATGTTCAAGTCTTATCAATTTTCTTAAATTTTATTTTATAGTTCTAATTAAAAAACGTTTATTTATTTTTTTATGTCACAGCGCGTCGCGACGGTGCCTCAGCTCAATGAAGCATTTCCGGACTGCGTTCTACACTTCGATAAGAAAAAAGTTTAAAGTAATCGTTTACGTTAGTTTGTTGTTGAGACGGAGGCATATCGCGGACGGGAGGTACGGACGGTAACTCGCGGTGCGGTGCGGTGCGGAGCGCAACGTGCGTGCGCGTCCGGCGGAGGTCGCGAGAGATAAGGCGGTGAGAGTCACACGCGCACCATCGCAGACCACTGCGCTCAGCCGCGCGCCCCGCCACGATACCACTCACCTTCGATCATACATCAATTTTCATCCGATGCACCACGGGCGGATTATGTAACGGTATGACCCATTTAAATTTTGCGAGTATTTTTATCGAATCAAATATATCTTCGTTGTATCGTTGTCTTAATGACCAAAATACGCTGAGGCATTAATTTTAGTTTTACCGTGTCCAACTTCTCGTAAACAAAACAAATTATAATTAAAAATGAATAATATTTACATTTTAATACTGTTAAAATAAAGCTATACATATTAATAAATAACTTTAGTCGTCTAGACCGAAACTGATGCCAATTGTTACTTGTCTTGCAATCTTCAATTTATTTGCATAAAATATGCCAACACTGGAATTCAAATAGGTTCGTTGCAGTGACGTAACCAATACGAGAAAGAAAATTAGTAAAACATCCGTCGATCGCGGACGTCGTTAATAGTCATTATCAACGATTTAGATTCTTGGTGATTAATAACTTATTACTGAATTCTGATATTTTGGCGCGGTCGAATTCGCGATGATGATGTATGCCAAGACGTATCGTTAGCAGCGAACTACTGTCCCTATATAAAACTACGGACGGAGATGAGAACTAATTTAAAGCAAATTCCAAACTTGGTATTAAATATCTCGTTGCATTATATGCAATGCAATTGTTCAGCAGTGTTATAGGTTTTCCTTCCACTTCTCTGTCACAACATGTTTCTAACGTTTAGTGGCACAGTGAGCACCTTAAGTCGTTTTCGTAGATGCAGCTCTAGCGTGGGATGTGAGTTAAGAATCGTAAGTCACCCTATGTGATGTGGGGTCATCCCGTCAAGAACAGTTAGCCAGCTTTGTACTGGCCCTATTCGTGTCAGGCAGGACAGTCCATCACTTCGCCGACTCGCTCGACCGATGCAATATCGCATGCGCCTTTGTGACGACTGAATACTGGGTTAACATTCTCTGCAATACCCCAAAGTCACTGTAACTAATGGTCTACATTGTAGTTGCTATGGACGAACAGACTTTATAAATAGCAGTTATTTTTTTTGACTTATGGGACTATAAATTGATTATGTGGCAATGATAATCGTGTATAATTTGTGGACAATGTCAAAAATATCACAAAGATATTGACAGTTCCTGACGCCATTGATTATTGATGCAAAAATCTTGATGATCATAATCAATGAACCACCCCCACCAATACCAGGTACACATGTCTTAAAAATATTTGTAGGTTGTATTGTGTTAGCCATTGCCACAGATAAATTATGAAATTTGAGGTTTTTATTTCATAAAAAAAAGACTATACGAGATTTCGACATATACATAGGAATTAAATTGCGGGCAAGCGAAATTACTGGGTTATTACCCTGCTTACATATAGGTACCTGAACTTGTAACTCAACAATCGCAATGGGACAGTTAGGTAAGGCGCCGTCGCATTTTGCGATGCGCCACTCGTATCTGGGACGGGCGAATCAAGTATTAATTACCCATACGATGCCTAATGAGCCCTTTATGTGATGATCACTCCGCATTGATCAATTACAATTTTGTACTGTATAATATTAAAATATAAATGAGCAGAGAGCGGACGGACAACCGCTAGATACTAAGAATAAAACGTAAAAATGGGCATTGCATTAAAATTAAAATACAATGTAAAGAAGGGATCGTAATTTATTAGTAATTGAGTGCGTTTGACAGGATGTTGCAATATATATTTGCAACAAAACCGATGATCGTAAATTAAACGGGTATGCACTTAGATATTACAAAAGTGGATAAGTTAAAAGCAGGCGCTGTGACACATGTTTTATGGAAAGTAGTTATTAATATTTTAAACAAACAGGAAACCAGTATAGATACTATAAATAGAAAGCAAGAAGTAATCCCAGCCAAAACAAGAAATAGAGAGAATTAGAAACTCTTTCTCTCAAAAAGGTAGAGCAAGTAGAACAGTGGGCAGCAGAGCAGAGGGCGAGGACTGAGGACAAGACTAAAAAGGAAAAAATAGATGTGGAAATCTATATTTGGCTGATATTTTAAGTCACCTATAGGTATAGTTTGTAAAAAAAGAGCTGCGGATTTTGAAAATAAATAAAATAAACTTACGAGTGTAAAACTTCTTTTCTAAAAAAAACAACTCAAATAAGAACCTCCTTAAGTTAAATTCATTTAACATTGACAAGAAACATTAATGCGTTGATGACGTAAAGACGCGACCTCAGATATCAATAACCAAACATTCAAATCAGTTTCGAAGAATCGCTTTCAGTTTGGGAAATTCCATCAACTTGCAGGAAAAAGATTTGGTTATAACGATGTTGCACAGAGCGTAACGGTCATTAGATAACAATAATATATTTCTTATGGAACGGAAGTAGCAAGTGTTGTCTCTATTATTAAGCGAATATCAACATCAAATTTGCGTAAATGTAGGCGTATAAATTTCCTAGGAAATTTATAAACTTACGAATCTTGTTATATTCCGGTGACATATAATATACAGTATTAGGTACATTAAACGATTAGATTAAATTTATTTGCAATACTCTTGAAAATTAGTAGAGCCTATCTTTGAACTTGGAACCCATCTTCTCAAAGACAGCCTCTAGCTATCATGTATGCAAACTGATGTTGATATATTATGTGTATTAAAAAACATGCTCCGATTAGTACTAAATGCCCTGGCTATGTGTTTTAAAAAAGAGAAATAAGACAAAAAATCCCAGTTATATTTAAGTTTGGAAATATAAAATTCGTTCCCGATATTCAAAAGCAAAGATGCATTTTAGATAAAAATCTTATAGTTACTTAGCTCTCAGCACGGTTAAATGTTTACTTTCGAAATCTAGGACTCACGTATGCAAGGCAAAAGCTTGCATGTAGAACTTATTCTATGTACCCACTAGAACGCAATAAATATTTGCTTTGCCTGCATATTAAATATTCAAATATTTACTCTTGCTTTTTAAAAGTAAATCGAGAATATTAGCTGGAATATTTTAACACTTATCGGAATCGATGCGTAGGTAGAACCTTCAGCTTTACTGAGAATCCTTCCTCATGTTTATAGCTTAGTTAACATTTCATATTTTAAAGGATTATGTTTTTTACCTCGATATAGCTCAACCATAGTTGGAATTCCAAAATTGTTTTTGATGCTTTAAATGGTATATTGGAAGTAAGTTGAGGATATGCTACTTTTCAATTACTTTAAAAGTTTTCAAATCAAATCAACAGATTTTTTTGAGAACTCTCCTTTGTAGGACGGAACGGGAGGGTTATGAGACCCTGACCTGTAATTAAAATGTTTAATTATTTACATTTAGAGTAAAAAATCAAAACAATGACATACTTATTCTTTTATTTGTTTTTAGCTAGTGTCGTACCGTTGCAACACAAAAGCCTCTCTTTTCTCAATTCCTCATAAGCTTAGAATAGAGGAATTTGGTCACGCATATCCTTAACTTTTTAATAACTAAAGCCCTTTTCTTACGCAGTGTGAAGTACAGTAACGTTACGTAGCCTTAATTGAAGTCCTCGCCATGGCAGGGCGGATTAACGCGTGTGATACATCAAACGTATGGTCAGCAATGTCGGCCACCGATAGCACAGTTCGAGGAAGCAAGCGGTCGCAGACGCCACCAACCGGCGCCAGCGCACGGCGCCTCTCCGACCAATTCGAGACGCAACATTTTTTCTCTCGACATCATAAAATAATCAGCCGTACCAGTTTCCGTCACATAAATAAAACAAGTATGATAACGCTACCGTTTGATTACAACATTGTGTTCATGTTTTTTTAGATATAGATAAACAAGCAATCAACCCGCGTAATGATGAGCGGTAACCGTCGTCTATCTCTCAACACCTATGGTATTGAAAACGTCATGTCATGTTAAAAAACTCATGAATCCCGGGCTTTCTACGAACATAATATTATTAGGTGTGGTTAATTTTTTTACCTTATTAAGTTATGACTACAAATGACGGCCTTGTCTAATTTAAAAGAATAGGTGACGCAGATCGCCTTGTATTTTCTAAGACACCAGTATCGAGCATGCGTCGTTTACACCTGAGTAACTGTGACGTTTATCTTTGTCTGATACAGTAGGGTCAAAGTGGGTAAATGTAAACACTTTTGAAAAAAATTGGAGGTAGTAGTACTTTCATCATCTTGTTAAAAAATTGTGACGACTTATTAAACTATTTCTTTTTTCTAGGGACTCAGAGTGAAGCAACATGCGAAGTAATATATAACAAACCCTTCTAGCACATTTATTTTGTTTTTTATTACAAGTTTACATTTACCCCAACGCAAAATTTCAAAAACTACCATTTTGGGGTAATTGTAAACACGCAATTCTTAACTGTTACTACATAGCACAGAAAAGAAGATTATTTAGTGCAAGGTTTGACCTCTCTAATGAGTATATTATAGTAAAAAGCCCTTATCTATGACAGGAGGTAAATTATTTATATTGGGGCAAATGTGAACATAATGATATTTTCTTACATAATTATAACAAATAAAAGGAGGTAAATGTAAACAGTCTCTGTAAGTACATCAATAACTCAATAACTCTTGATAACATTAAGAAATACTACTACTGAACAAATTATAAACAAAATATACTACTACTGGACATAAATATGTACTAAAACTCTTAATTTCATCTTATGCTAACTTAAACCTGATCTTAGTTGCATGAATTCACTTTGTTATTCATAATCTCTTCACTCTCCTTATCAGTTTTTTCATTTATTCTCTGAAGCATTTTCCCTTTTTTCATCTTGATGCAAGTTAGAGATTTTATTTTCTCTTGAAATATTTTTTCCTACTCAGAATTTATTATAACCGTAGTAGAAAATACATAAAACTCGCAGGCTTCTTGAAATGCATTTTTTTTATGAATCATATCATCTATATCTTCCGGAGAGTAACGTAGTAGTTTTTTCTTTCATACATTTGCCCTCTGCATATAACTTTAGCCTTGCAATGAAATGTTTACAATCACCCCCTCATTAACATTAAACATATTGAAAGAAAAAAGTATTGTGTTTCCAATTACCTCACTCGTTTACATTTACCCCAAATTATGTTTACATTTTACCCTAGGCACAAATTATTGAGGTAATTGTAAACGCAGATTTAAAAAATTGCGGATATCATATAGAGAGAAAACAACACCTAAAACGTGCCACTTAATTCAATTTCATCCCTCTAGCTAATAAAAATTATAGCTTACCTCAACAGTTTTCGTACTAAAGTTAGTATTGTACACCACTTGAAAAGTGTATTTTAATGGATTTTGCCGAAAAATAATAAACACACCAAAATAATATTTTTTGACATCTAACACTTAAATATTGAATTGCATTTCTTAGATAAAATACTATTAATGTATTCTGATGCACTCAGAATCCTGTAAAAGCAAAAATGACGAAATTATGGCCAGCGTTACCATTTACCTCTGTTTACATTTACCCACTTTGACCCTAATTAATTATATCTATTTATGGAACTATTAAAGTCGATCTAATCAGACTATAATAAAGTAGGTACCTATTAGGTATACGAAAACGTATAAGAAAATACGTTTTTTCAAAGCATGCAAACCAAAAAGACGCTCTCAACACTCAATGTAAGCTATAACGTCACCCGTCACAGTTGCAGTACATAATTCGAAATTCAAAAACTTTAAAAATTCAAATATCGCCAAGTCGGCTACTACACTTACTTAGTCCACGAACTTACTATAAACGGTAAACCGTTGCAGTGCTTGGTATAAAAATAAAGATCATGCACAACAAAGGGATGGAAAATTTCGACAATAATGACAGTGTAATTAGCACTAATGTGCAATTTAATTTGCCTGTCGTAATCATCGCGAAGGTACGTCAATCTGCAGATTACGGTTTAAGAGCGTTCTAGACGCAGGCGTAGAAAGTTGCTTGCGGCGCGACTGGATGGCGCCCGCGCATGTCCTGCGATCCGCATTCTCCCTTCCATGATTTAAAATAAAACCAAAAAAATATATAAAAGCGACCATCGTAAAATACACTGTATCTTGGAGCAACGACTTTAGAAAATTACATAGAGAAAAGACAGTCGTGCTCTCGAGATTATAATAGTTGAGACGAATATTTCACTCGAAGCAAGGACAGTACGAGTTGAAGGTGACTGGAAACGTTGAAACAATAATGAAGATTTTTCCTAAAAGCGCAAACAAATGAAACTGTGGGAAATCCACGATCTGTATAATAATTACTAACAAAAAATGCAAGACAATGATATGACGCAAAGGCATGACAATGATTTGGAAAGAACAGATGCGGGTGTTTTATATTCTATGCTTCGTATTAAAAAAATGGTTGTAATCGAGACATGGTCAATGAGTACAAGTCTTCTACGTAATAAAAGTACCCTTATTTATTAAAATGTGTAAGATTTAGTAAAGGGTTCCTTTTGTCCTTCTATATTAATTAAACATAATTAGACAAGTGAAGACGAACTTTCTTTCCAATTTTCTTTCCAGAAACGCGATTGAGATAAAAAAAAAGGTTAAAACTCTACTAATATTTTACGTTCCACTAAAGAAGTATAATGAATGAAATTAAAAACACAAAGGGATTTCCCAATGAAAGAGTTAACTTGAAGAGTACAGAAGCCTTAACCTAAATAGAGTAGAATGATTACAAAGGAATGTCACGACACCAAGCTGCAGAAGTTGTTTAGATAATGACGGTGTAAACAATCGCCTCTGCGGTCGAAGCGAATAATCTACATAGATTACAACAATGAACAGTTGAAAAGATTCCGAATTTTAAAGACTATTTACATAGACTCTAGATTGCGATCAATTAAAAACGCGCAACTATATAAAACGGGGTCTCTGAAAATCAAGGAATCTTAATTGTATTACATATTATTGGAATTTTGATTTTAGAAGTTCTTTTGTAGCGAATTTTAACATAGTTCACAGAACAAGGCATATTGCTTTTAAATTTAAATCCAACTCTACATGCAGACAGTAGAAAACATCGACTTTATAAAAATCAACATATTTTTATGTGAGTTCCAGTCTATGATCCAAAGTTTAGTAAAGCTGGTATGAATTTAGTATGGAGTTTCGTTACTGTTTGCTCTGTGACGGAGCGGAGATGCGTTTCGGGTCGACGAACGACCTAGCTCGTCGCGAGGCAGTTTCCTCGACTCCGAGTCCGGAACCGCCCTCGTTCCGTCTGCCAGACGTGTTCCTTTCAGGATCCTTTAATTAGAGTTTTTTATACTGAATAAACTTATTATGACTAGTGCAGTCATAAGTCATAAGCTTATTTCAGTCTATCTGTGATCGAACGCGCTGATGCTGTCTAGGATGTAGCACGTGCAATCATCACATTGTTAAGCGTGGGATAGTTTAAAGTTAATTCTAAAATCTCTATTATGTTAATAAGGCCAATAACGCCAATGTTCGTGATAAATTAATTCTTCAACCTGTACCTAACAAGGTTTAATAATATCTTTGATGAAATCCTTTTGAAATTCATTAAGTTGTTTTGACATTGTAAATTGTAAGTTTAGAAAATGAAATCGAATCGTTAAAAGCATTTAAAAATTCATTGATAATTATAATTTAATCAATCAGACAGTGAGAATATCTGTATTTATTATAATAAGATGACAAAATATTTCGCATTCCACATCTTGATGACGGCAATTTGCACGAGAACGAGTTTTTAACAGTATTATGAATATTCACGTTATATATGAAACTGCAATTCTGAAACCGGACATGTTGATCTTTTAACAAACCTTCATCAAACAATTAATCATTATTATCTTTTAAACTTTTATCCCATAGATAAATTAAATATATTATGAAGTCCAAGAACTGGTAGTAAGATCACCTGTCTAAAGGCATTTTGTCATCGCCTGCAGACTGCAGCAAATGGAATCTTGTTATACTGGAGGACTAAGTATGCCCATTCATTGCTCAACAAGAAGATGAAAGATGAATAAACATTCACTATAAATATAATATACTATGTGGCTTATAGATTATTACATTAATCAATAAGATTTATGATTACATAATAAAAAAAACATTTGAAAATCAAAACTGCCAACAATTCTAAATGATCTGTCAACCAAGATTATATTCTCAAAGATAAACATCAGTTACCTACTTATAACCGACGTAAGCGTCGAATTAGTCACGCAAAATTAGCATTATCTAACATTTTTGACATGCCACATCTATTTACTTATAACGTCCTTCTAATGAGCAAAATAATATGTAATTACGTTTGAATTTGAACTATCATTTCGCGGTATGCGTACCAGTTTTGGTGACAGTAGAACTCTCACTTGATGTTGTCGTATCGCATCTCGTGTGCAGAACACATTACCGATTAATTGGCAGCGGCAAAAAATATCATTTTCGCTTCATGTGACGTACAAATACGTTTCTAATCATATAAAAATCTGGGTCAACGGAAATTTACGACGAGAGCGATTTACTGAAAGCCTTTTACATCACAATCCATCGACACCTGGTAGTACCAGGATCTAATCTGCGAGACTTGTATCACATATCACATCCGTTAATTGACGGGGTTTCTTTCATATAACTCGTATCAAATTGGCAGTTATGAATTCACTTTTAGAAATTAATTTGCAATGCAATGTCACCTTCGGATTGATTTCAATTTGAAATTAAAATTACGCTTCAATATATGTGACATTATATTATAACAAAGTTGTAGACTTAAGACGGAGATAATAAAGTAGGTGTAGTAAAGGCCGTTCCTCATGGATAGTATTTCCTGTAATGAAACGTTCAAGATTAGATTTAAGCAACGCACTCTACTGAGTGCACTATATTGTACTCAATACTCAATACAGTAGTAATACGAATACGTGCTGCATTACTGACAGCATTGTGACATAAACCAAGATTAGATATATATAAATATTCCATTAATTTCATGTATTAGGTATAGTAGTTCTTTCTCAACGATTACTACATGTATACAATTTTAATTTAAACATTTTAAATGCTAGATTTTGGTCACCCACTGATGTAATACTAGAACCTTAACTCTTACATTACATACAAATTGACCCCGGTGAGGAACCGCCTTAACATTCGTGTAATGACTAATGACAACTTTTGAGCCGAGAACAAGAGAAAGTCTTTGAAAATCACATACGCGGCAAAAACATTGCATTTGAAATGATCAATAATATAATCAACGTGGGCGACTGACACGGTGCGGTGCAGTGATAATTGAAAGTGCCATCACATGCAAGCACTCTGTACCGAATAGAATGTGTGTCGAGATGTTTTCACGGTCTCGGCGGTCTAAAGATTCGACCATGACATGAGCGCGTGTGGGTGCGTGGCTTGTTTAAACCATCTCCATTAATCTAGCCAATAGCCACAACGCATAAAGTCCAATTCTCAACAACTTACTTCATAATATTTCCTAGCTGGGTATGTCTGAGGGGATGTTTCTACACTGGACATATTCCCAGAACAGCAATTTGTCTACACGCAACGCATATTGCAGAAGTAATTACACGAGAACTGAAGGCGTTGAAATAGCTAACAGTTTCTGTTCCAATTTGTGTTAATAGCTTATATGTAGGTTCTAGCGTATTTCTAAGCGGTCTGAGGGAGTTAGTTACCTTTGGCACGCACAGGACATTACACAGTAGTCAAATGCAAGGGAAACATTTTCCGACCATTCCGTAATCTGCCCATTGCCCATTTCAGTTTCGTCATATCTGTGCACTTTCTAAAGAAACAGCAAAGCAACAAGTAATAAGCGTCAGGTAAGACGGTCCATGGCTTCCAGTGGAAACATGCGATAATAAGGTATAATTGCTCACCACCTCTGTGCCTATATTTAGCTGCAAACACTCTGGAACTAGCTGCGCATGCGACTAGTGCAATTACGTAAAGCGGTTGAGCCATTTCTAATCTAAAAATAATCGTAGGCTTTACAGTCATCGGCGCCACTGGGATCGTACGAGAAAGTAAACACAATTATTTTTCATTCCAACAAAGTTCAATTCCTGGTAATATAATGTTCAGTCCAAGTGAAGGTACTGGTAATGTGGAAATGGGAAGTTATTTCTGACACTTCTGGCTCCAAGTATTAAACACGTAATTTATTACAGTTTAGATCATAAATATGACCATAAGTTGCTTACTCATTTACACAATCATTAATGTTTTAGTAGTCTTAATGATGATGGGTTAATCAATTAACAATAGGTAAGTGGTCAATATACGTCAATATTTGAGGTTTTTAAGTTACGGACTTCACGTACCAACAGCACTTCATTCTCAAACACATGCAGCCGCAGCCATGTCAAGTTTTGGTGAATTTAAGGACATTGATTATATTATAATATAATTAATATCAGTTAATTTACCTCAAGACAGTCTTGCCATAGTTATGAGTTATCAGATCCAACATCTGATAATATTAATTTAAAATGTCATCGCCAATATACAAGTAGAACTTGGTAGAGATAATTGTTAGGAGCAAAGCAGTATATCCGTGACATGAACTAATACATCATTGGCGCCAGTCGCCAGGCTCTGGTTAATGGTCGGTCTGTGCGTGCTGCGCGAATTTTCCCCACGGCACCGGCCATTAGGGAAGCTATCATTAACGTGGCGACAACGCTGATCATTACGGACGATCTGATCAGCAACACTCAACATTTCAAAGCGCAAGTAGAAATTTAAATTGAATTCCACGAAACTATGGATGCGAGAATACGTCTCTATTGCTCATCTCAGGTTCTATTGAATTATTTGTGCATCAGCCACCGCGTCAAAAATTACTCTGACAAACATATGACGCGACTCATCGTCTGCATTGACCTTAATTGCGCTAGAGATCTGGGTCACTGCTCTCTCTAAATCAAACGAGAGAGCCCTAGAACCCTACTTATCTACACAAACAGTAGGATGATCTGCCCTTCACGTGATACGACCGCCAGTTGCGTGCCTTATGCAATACAGTCAATGACCTCTATGCTGTGTATCAATTGATAGGATCATTTGAAGAGGGACTTGTTAATTTACAGTGCTGTTACTTCGTAACTAACAAACTTTCCTAAAAGTTGTTGTTATTTCTCATTACTCGCATGATGTAAGATGCTCATCCATCTCCATCACTCTTGACGCTCACTTGAACTGATTGAAAATTCATTGAAAGATTTTATAACTATCGTTGGAATCGGTGACATGCTCGATGCGTTTACGGTAAAGAGTGTCCCAGACAGAGACACGTCTGAGCGAATGTATCCATTTAAAACCACAATTTATGTGAGTGAGTGTAGGTTTACAGCGTCGTGTGAGGGACGGGAGCAGCCCGCTGCCGCCAGGCCGGTGAACTCAAGCGCATCCTGTCTCCGATGTGGGTGATGTCGGCCAAACATCTCTTTACTAGGAAATGTGGGTTTTTAGAAGTAGTTAGTGGCACGTCCTGGGTCACACATCATCTCGGCCCGCTCGTTTAGACGTTAAATTTTCCGTGCCGAGGAATCCTAAATACCGACCGCCAACTAAGGTAAGCTTTGCCTTGTTCCGACCGACCACACAGTAAAATAAAGCACAGGTAGGTAGTAGGTACGTACTTAGTTAGCTATTTCAAAATTTCGTATCAATGTTTACATTAAGTACACACTGCAAATATGCGCATCAAATTATCATAATATACGGGTAATAAACTTAACATTTACCCACATGACATTTGTACTACTGCATTACGAGGACATTGAATCTAGAAATTTCTATATTTAAAGGACCTAAATAGGTAAGCAAATTATGCAAAGTAATAATAGCTCTCTATCATCCGAGATAAGTAATTTTGCAGCAAAAATGGTGAGCTATTTGTCATTAACTCGGCGCCTGCGCTGTCTTTGATTGTGTAAACGGTACAGGTAAAATCTGCTTATTGATAAATTGGATGGTCGATCAGAATGCAGTGTCGTATGTCGCTTGACGTCGCTACGTGGTCGCGCGATTCACCGAAGCGGTTAACTTCCTGTAGCTTAGGCATGCGCCATGAATAAACACCATCTTCACATTTACCGACATAAATTCATAACTACGGCATTATGTCAAACTTGTACATTAACATTGGGATAGTTTTTGATCAATCATACATTAATACAATTTCTGGAATTTATCTGCTCTCCAGCAATGCTTAGCCAACAAAATATTTGTGTTGGCAGCCTCGTTGGTTTTATCCAAGTCATCAAGCTTACCGTTAAGCAAGCTGCAACTAAGGAATGGCTATTAGTTGTCCGACGGTCGGTAGCGGCGTGACGTTCACAATTCACACAGAGCTCTTCCGTTTTATTTGCCGTACAATTTGCTTATTTGTGCAGGAACCCTGTAGGCTCATCGCTTTTAGTTGAACTTCATTAAGTAGTGTTTGTACAAATAGCTCAGCTTCAGGCTCACTGATAGCTTTGAATATTACATCGGCCATCATAGGTTTGGTATTATAAAATCGGACCTGTGCGAACAACTAAAACAGAACATTCACTGAACATCGTATCGGAACACAGTCTTAATGACCCCTGATGGCTTCTCTATAATGTTTTGTCCAGTGGGTGGTAACTAGCCACAGCCGAAGCCAACCTCAACCAGTATTATATAGCGAGCAGCGAGTGGAAAAAGAAGGAAGCGCTTGGAAGTTGGAAGACGCTCAGGCAGTTCCTCTTCTAATTTTATTCCGCGTCCAGTGTCATTGTAAGTTAGAGGATATATTACCCCAGTCGTTATGTCCCGGTGGCACGAGCTCCTTTAGATAATTGAACAGTGTTTGTGGGTGCAGTTGACCCCGTTTGTGTGGGGCAGCGTGCGAGAGTTCGTGCGGAACGCGATGCAGTTTTAATTACCGAGGTCGTCTTACTACTTACTGCTTTAATTGTTATTGAAGTCAAAAGATACGAATTGTCGCATTTAGTTACTTTTAAATTGATAAACAAGAACAGGTTTTTCTGAGTTAAGATTAGGGACTCTACCCGGTAGTTTTGTAAAAATTTTAAGAAATGATGTGATCATCTTTTTTAGATTCTTATCTATATTACACCAGTGATGAAAATACATGACTATCTCTACTAAATTCAATTGTAGTAGGTACCTATCTAGTATACATTATAATAGGACGAATTGCATGAATGCAAAAGGCCTAATAAAACAAATAGGTAGGTAATAGGGATGTTGACAAGGTCTAAACATTTAACAATCTAATTACCTACTCCATTTAAATAATAAAAAATATTACATACGTTTATGAATAAAATAAGAGATGGCTGAAATATTACGCCTCAAAAATTTTAGAAGGGGACGCGCTATTTTTGGACTCATCCCTACTTTGCTAATTGAGGTCATGGGAACCAGAGTGGGAACTGACATTTTTCGATATTGATTTCTGAAAAAAGCTTTATTATTTGAAATTAGTAGGTCCCTATTTTTATTTTTATTTACTAGGTACTGAAAACTATTGTATGAGTAGTTAAGCCACTATAGCTCTCATTCCCTCAATACTTTTCAATAAAACACGAAATATAATTATTATGTGTATCTCTAGTGACATATTTGAATGATATTAATTAGACCAAATTCCAGATAAAAAGTGGTTCTGTGCTCTGGTAAAAAATAAGCAATTTAATATTTGAATACATTACCTATATTATAATTTAGTTAGGATCTCTATATAAGTACAATATACCTAGTTATCAACAGTGATTGATGTTCGCCCTTCACGAGTGACTACTTCTAAAGGGGTATCGGATGGAGTGGAACGAGCTCTGACAACAAACAAAGGTTTTGTGTAGAATCCACAATATAGACAGCCAAGGTTATGGTTACGCGCGAGCATAAAATGTGCGATATGAGAATGTTAACGTAGAGAATGAGATCCTCCAATTTTGCATTTAAAAAGATCGTAACGTTTAGTGGGTGAGTGTGTATTTTAAGCCTAGAGAGAGATCTCTTGTATTTGTACTAATATCAAAGAATAATTTGAGTGGAATCACAAAACATTTTTTGAGGAAGTTACTTTTATATACAGGTCTGTGTTACCTAAGTGATTTTGTGCTATAATATTTTATGACTTGCTCAGGTTGGAGCAGAGAAATTACTGGACGTGAGTGAATCCGTATTTCATATGAAAAGCACAGCGTTTTGTTGAATGTAGGCCAGTGAGTTGTGTCGAAGTTCTAAGACCTTTAAGACTCTAATTTCTCAATTCTTTAAAACTCAAATGACAACTCGTAAAATACGAAGACAAGGTCTGGGAAGATGTCTGTTACTAATTTGATCAATATGTTGCCACAGGTAGTGTCGTCATTGGCCTAAGATCGATCCTGCATTATACAAAGCATAGGGTAGCTATACTACGTAATTGGCCAAATTATAGGTGAACATCGAGCGAAGGTACTCTTGACCATTTACTTGCATAAGAAACGTACCTACTCATAGGCAGAATTATGGCAAGTGTTTTGTTTCTGATTGGATTCTTGTTTCTTGGGGTCAAACAGTTACCTCATGAATAAATTAGACGAAAAGCTCTTAGTCAATCCTCGTAATAGTAAACATTTGTGTCGATTATGTAAGGAGAAATGATTAACGGCGGAATAAATTGTTAAGCAGACGTCTGTATCGGCGCCAAATATTTTGAATAAAGATATCTTATGTCGGAAGCGCACTGACAAACTTCCTTATTTATTTACTCCGTTGCCGAAATTAATCACAGCTTTGGTCAGGTGTGATCCATCAAGTTGGGTTGTTGTGTCAATGAAGTACCTGTACTACTTACTTTCGCTTGCAAATTTTCTAGTATGAGCGTCGAGCGTAAAAACCCACTTGCGCAACAGTAGTAAACATTCGTAATTATTATCGTAACAGAGTTAATCTTGATACAAGGTGTTATAAAAACAGTGCTGAGGGCATAACTTTGAGCCCAACTACCCGGCGAACGGAATAAAATACCAACAAGATAAAAAATCAAGGTTCACAAAAAATAATATACATATGAAACTCATATTATCATCTGATCAGTCAGATTTGTGAAGTAGAATTTTAATTCGAATTTTTAAATTATTTTTACAAGGTGTTCCCTGCTATGTAGAGATAGATTGGCCTTAAATTACTCGTAACATAAATTGGCATCTTAAGGGGTAGAGTAAAGTCACAGATAACTATGGCATAATATGGTTTGTTATCCGTGGGTAGAGATAATTTTTCCTAACACCATGTATAAAGACGAATCACAGGGCTAGATGGAGTTTGGTGTCGTGTGTGAAAGCCACAACAATGGACTCATGAAATATAGCCAATGGACAGGCAATAAATCTATTTTATTAATCTTAATCACTAGTGCCAGTAGCACTAGCACTAATCAACAATATTTCTTTTAAACCTTATATTTAGGTATGTAATTAATATAGGTAATATAGGTACCTGAATAAATGAGACGGGAAATTGCTAAGGAAAATTACGGAGCCCACGAGATAAGGTAGATAGCGAATTAGGAAAAATAATGCTAACCATTTGGTAGTTCGGTCACGTATCTGCCTTATACGAAGATCTAATGGGGAATGATCGAGGAGCTAAAGAGGCGCAATGGGACAAGCAACCGACAAAAGTTACAAAAGGTATGTTGTTAGTATGGCTTCCATTGGTAGTCCAACTTCCCAGCGCCAGTGGCGTTTATACGTTTAACCGAAGCAACTTTTTAAAAGTTTGAACGGTTCATAATTCGACGGAATCGTTTTTCTTTACGTATATTCAGTGGCGGATTTGCCCTAAGGCCCAGTAGGCCCGGGCCTAGGGCGGCCAATCGTGACAAAAAAATCACTGATGACAAGAAATAACTAAAAGTACGTAAATATTTTAAAGGCTTCAAGGGGCCATGGGTTTTTCTCGGCGGCTCTGCTCTATAATAAGAATATTTATTTTCTCACCGCTCAGAACACATCTTTTGTAGCCTGAAATATAAAATTTTCTCGGCACTCGCAGCTAGCTGTTCGCGCAATTATAAATAGAATATTATGTATTTTGCTCACCACTCAGAACGAGCTCATTGCACACAGTACCGGTGTTAGGGTGGGGCGCGGTTTGGCGACCGCCCAGGGCGCCACAGGCTCTATAATGGGGCGCCCGTGGCGCCCAATTATTATAGAGCCGAAAAAAAAACTAAAAAAAAAAAAAAAAAAAAAACAATATTCTCGGAAAAATCGGTCGGTCTGAAAAATTCAATATTCTCGGTGCTCGTACAAGCTGCTCGCGCTTTTATAAGAACATTTAGTTTCTTTGCCACTCGAAGGAAGATAAACGCACATCATTCGTGCTGAAAAATTCAAAATTTTCTCGGCGCTCGCAGCGAGCTGCTCGCGCTTTTATAAATGAGAAAATTTACTTTCTTTGCCATTCGAAGCAAGATAAACGCACATCATTCGTGCTGAAAAATTCAAATTTTTTTCGGCGCTCGCAGCGAGTTACTCGCGCTTTTATAAATAAGGACATTTAGTTTCTTTGCCACTCGAAGCTAGCTAAACGCACATCATTCGTGCTGTAAAATATCTAAATTTTCTCGGCGCTCGCAGCGAGCTTCTCGCGCTTTTATAAATAAGAATACTTATTTAGTTTCTTTGCCGCTCGGAGCAAGCTAAACGCACAACATTCGTGCTGAGAAATTCAAAATTTTCTCGGCGCTCGCAGCGAGCTGCTCGCGCTTTTATAAATGAGAACATTTACTTTCTTTGCCACTCGAAGCAAGCTTAACGCACATCATTCGTGCTGAAAAATTCAAAATTTTCTCGGCGCTCGCGCTTTTATAAATAAGGACATTTAGTTTCTTTGCCACTCGAAGCAAGCTAAACGCACATCATTCGTGTTGAACAAATCTAAATATTCGCGGCGCTCGCAGCGAGCTGCTCGCGCTTTTATAAATAAGAATACTTATTTAGTTTCTTTGCCGCTAGGAGCAAGCTAAACGCACATCATTCGTGCTGAAAAATTCAAAAAAAAGCTGGAAAGGTGGAATTTTTTCTAGATACGCCCATGATTTTGCCCATCGGAATCGGCCCAGAAAAAAATCCTGGAATTTTTTCCTTTTTAGTATGGGTTTGAATTGCTTTTTAGGGGGCGCCGTAGAAATCTCGCCCAGGGCGCTGGTAATGTTAAAACCGGCTCTAATTGCACATCTTTTGTAGTCTGAAACGTAAAATTTTCTCGGCGCTCGCAGCAAGCTGCTCGCGCATTACAAGGTTTTTAAAATTTTATTCTATTCGGAACGAGTTTAACACACACGTTCTTGTCAGAGATATAACATTTCCTATTTTAGAGATTCAAATTGTAGGTAAACGTTGAAATGTACAAACCTACCTTGTTCACAAGAAAAAAAACTCTGGATCCGCCACTTTTTAAGGAGTAAGTAGGAGTAGACATGTTATATACGACGTAGGTGCAGGTATTACATGGACTGGGGCCTAGGGCGGCTTAGACTGTAAATCCGCCACTGCGTATATTATTATGTATTTTGGTAGTTGCCACAAGTTACAAAGGCTGACGCCCTTGGTGGATTAGGTACCTACTAATGTACCTACCTATATGACTGCAGAAAACTAAAATGAAAGTTGAAATAAACCAAGGAGAAATATAAAGGAATTATAAAGGATTTTGATATAAATATATCGACTTTGGTGTCATTAATACATATTGGCTCAAACAATTCTGAGTCCTAAATTAAAAAAATTTTTAAAAAAAACCTTAAAAACCATACGACTCGAATAAAAGAATACATATGTAGATTAATGTTAACTCTACACTATACTTACTACACTACTTTTAACTATACACAGATCAAATTACCTATATAATTGCAGTAAAAATTTAATTCAAACCACACACATACACACACACATATTATGTATTATGATAAAAAAAAAACTTGTGAACACTCATATACTACCTGTAACTACCTATTTATAATTGATACATATTCACATTGTTCACCTTCAAAAGACTACCCTTCACCTACACTTAAAAATAAATGTAATTTAAAATGTTGAATACAGGTTCGCCCAATATTAAAATGCCCCTCTTTGGCCATAAAAAATATTGCTGATGTATACTAGAACGGCGTGCACTTTAAAATTGGACTATCTTCCAACACAATTGAAAGTGGTAATGCACTGTATGAAAATTGTTGAGTGCAGCATGTCATTATTGATTTCTATAATATTTAGTGGCATTTATTGTAATAATGGTTAGCAATTATGCACTATGAGATAATTGATATTTGTTTTAAGTTACATGTACCTATTATTGTAATTATAATATTATATAATTCATTTTGCCGTGAACATTTATTTATTGAGATGGGAAGAAGGTCTAACACCAAAGGCCAAGGTCAATTAAACAAATAGGTATGTTGTATCTTTGTGCTTCGCCAGATGCTAAGGGTGATTTGACGCCCTAGCTTTACAAGTCAAGTAAGAAGCTTCGCTCTTGGCTCTACATGAGATCTTGATAACTATGTATTTAAATTTAACAGTAGGTGCGAGCGGTATGGTCTCTTCTTAGTAAAATTTAAGATGAAAATGTTTTTCTGAGAATGGTATTGTTCAAAATAAATGAGACATCACTGAAATAGCTGTGTCCAGTGGTTTTACATGGTGAAAATTAGCCTATTATGTTACTCCGAAAAATTCTGTGTTCAATTATAATATCAATACATTTTGCCTAGCTACAGTTATATGAATAACATGGGGGTGAATCATACTTTATTCTCACAGGAAAAATAATATTATCATTATTTATGTAGATTGTAATTATTTCCTCCTGTCTTTTACCTAATTAATACAATGATTTATAATTTTAATGGTGTGAAGTATTATAATCGACCGAGCGAAGCGAGGTCTTAGAGTCGAAAGCCGCGAAATGCCAGCGTTTGGACCAGTTTAACGCTTGACCTCTGGTGCTTAAGTTTGGTTGACGTTTACTTGAAAACGGTTAATCCAAATTGAATGAAATTTTACACACAAGTTAAGAAGGTTAATTGGATAATTTTAGTGAAAAAATTAGCTAAATAGGTTCCAGGGTTGCAGAGATATAAGTGACTTAAAGTCTTTACGATAGGTCTGACGATTATTTCAAAACTGGAGCGCTGATAATTTTTTTTCTAACATATACACATTTTTTATAAGCGACACAAATATATTAGCCAAAGTGTATGTTTGTATGTATGTTTGTTACGCGATAACTGGAAAACCAATGGTCCAATCTGCATGAAACTTTGCAAACGCGTAATATAAATCCATAGAATTTTTAAGTTCGAACATGAGCCAAATCGGTCGAAGGGTTCAAGAGTTAAAGAGATTGCTTTATTACAATGAAACCGATGATCCAGTCTTGATAAAACTTTTTAAACAGGTAGTACAAACTAAAAGAATTCTCACGTCCAAAAATAAGCCAAATCGGTGCAAGGGTTGTTGAGTTATAGAGAATACAAGATTACAATGTTTATCGATTATAATATTATGAGAACTGCAGGGATATTCAGTTATCCGTCAGGGAACCGAACCAAAGACCGAATTGTGAAAAATCGATACGACGTAATACGTCATTTCATACATTTTTGATAATTCGGTCCTAGGTTCGGTTCCCTAACGGATAATTGAATAGCCATGTTGACTTACACAAAATATTATGAATTTAAATGATCGTGCGGGTGGTGCAGGATATTATGTTCAAATTTATTAATCAAACTTAAACCCATTTTTTTTATTCAAATAGTAGTCCTGTCAATGAGTGCCCAAAAGAGGCATGTGGATCGAAAAGTCGAAAGCAGAAAAACTAACTTAGGAACTTTGTTTAGAGTATTCAGGTGATAAACATACTAAAAGTCCCCACCCCTCAGAGGTGAGACCGAGGGGTGGGGGGGGCGAAGAAGGTCCCATTTTTAGGTTTTTTGCCTAAATGTCAAAAACTGGGCGTTGTACGATATTTTGTTGTACCTACTTCATTTAAAAAAATCCTACAACTTTGGCTTTAACACTTTTTATCTATATCCAATCGTTGTCCAGCTATGAGCTTCCTTTTCCGAGGACTAAAGGCTACAGTGCTTCACTTTTGAAAGTAAATTTTACAATTGTTTAGATCTAAGTATTTTAAGACTCTACTGCTCGTTCGAAAAGCATTTCTATGAGAAGAACGAGCAAGAAACTTACTGGGATTGTTATTTATGTGTTTATCACATGACATTAAAACCATCATTCACTCTAACATCTGCAAACATCCCTAACGCTCTGTAGTATCGAAACAGCGCCAAAAGCATCCTGAAAGCGTTGTTGTACTGGATCCGTTTTTTGTAACGTTGTTGTTTGGAAAGTTCATCCACAAGTCTTTTGTTTAAAAAAATAATTAATATTAGGCCTACGTTTGATCACATCCCACCTGATGGAAAGTGCAAATGTGATCGACGAGTTGCACGTATAAAAAGTCTGATAATGCCTTGAACAAGGACACTTTGTCTTTCTCAGTAGCTGTAGATACATCTTGAAAACCTGCGAGCCTAGATGTTACGCGTGACTGTCATAGCTCTGCGTTCTCGCTCCAAGTCTAAGTCATCATCGGCTGCTACGACAAAAATGTTATAGAATTAGCTACAATATCAATATTATAATAACTGTTGTAAATTTGCTGTATAACACAAGTAAAGCTAGATATATTTTTCCAATTTCTATTCTTCAAATGTCCACTACATCGGCAACTTCTTCGTAAACAAGTGCTACTAACTATGAAGATTTTGTGAGATTTTTTGTAAAAACTATAGTAATATTTATTATTTTATTCTATTATTTTCTGCAAGTGAACCCTTCATACCCACACACATAACCTTTCATATTTTATTATTATTGAAATTTTGATCACAACAATAAAATAGTCACAGAGATAAAGATTTTTTAATGTATATCCGTTACTTATTTTTCCTTTCCTTTTACGAATATTATAGGTTAAAGTTTCCATACATTTATATTTCGTAGATACTTATAATTTTTACCCATGTACATATATATACCTATTTTGAGGGATATTGGGTCTGCGAGGTCCCAGTTCGCGGCGAACTACTAGTTTAGCTGTTGTAGCTAGTTAATATTATAAATATAAAATACAGTAACCCTTTATTTCAAAACGATGATACATAGAAATGTTACACAATTAGTATTTTGATTTTTAATTGAATCCAAGCAGACATAGAGTCATAGTTATCGCTCAAGACATATTATACAGAAAGTGCAAATATTTTTACGTATCTGAAGTTAATTGTTTGCAGTAAGAGCACATGCCTATTTCATGTGAGGAAAATTGGACAAACAATTTGTACTTCACTTCTGTTCTTGCATTATATATTCTTTTTAACACATTGGCTGCAGGGGCGTTTTATTGAACTATCCCAGGTGCCTGATATTAATTTTTTATGGAAAAACCTTTGACAAAACACACCATTTGTGTCACTTGAGTTGCGACCTCAAAAACACAGCTGTTGTGTTTTCAGCAGTCAATGTCTTAAGTATGTACCTAGTAGGTACCTACCTTTGTAAGGATTTTTATTATTTAAAATCTATAAATTTTGTCATATTATTAATATGGCAATAATCAACATGGATCAAAATTCCTTCCAATCAGGTGGTCTGTAATTGGTTGCTTTATGCAATAAGACCGCCAATAATTTACCTTTAGTTACAAATATATTTATATTTAGAACTATTTCATGTAACTTTGCATGCAATAAAAAGCTACTTCAAATTTAAAAACCTTTCCAGCATCTTAACTCATAATCAGCTAGATTTCTTACATTGGGAAACCCGCAGTCTAAAATAAAATAACTAGTCTATAAATGTAGTACAGACTGTAGACATATTAGCAGTGTAAGTGCTATGAGCATTCCAATATTGCTTTCACTTTTAGCCGTTGAAACTTAACTTGCTTTCTTGTAACAATTGTTACTTTTAATTTTCCATCAGATGTGTTGTTTTGGATTTGATCCATACAGGACAGAAAAGTACAAGAGGGTGGAGGTTTTTGCCCAGCAGTGGGCTTAGAAGTGCTGAAATGTCCTGATGTGTGATGTCACACATCAGGACTTTTAAGTAGGTATTAAGGCTATAATATACCTAACTATTTTTAAGTTTTTAATATACCTATTATTTTCCAAATAAGCCCTACTCTTCATAATAAAATGTATTCGTCCAAGAGTTGGTTGCCTGGACTGAGCGATAACGCTGCCCATTGTGAGCCAATATGTTAATGTGATTTAAGTTATAATAATTTAAGTATGTTTTGTTGAATTGGACACAAAAAAGAGTAATTCTATTCTAAGGATTGGGAACAGGTAGTTTATTACAAGCTTTATATTACTTTCACCTGTCTGTTGTCTGTCTGTCTGTCTGTCTGTAATCAAATCTTGCAAGTTTAATTTGACCCACTTCCCGGTTTCCAATTGAGCTGAAAATTTGCATGCGTGTGTAAATCGGATGACAATGCAATATTTTTATGACATCGAGCTGATCTGATGATGGAGCTGGAAGGTGGCCATAGGAACTCCGTCATAAAACAACGCTACCCCATCGAGTTTGGGCTCATTTGATTCGTCTTGACGAGTACTTTATGATACAAGACTATAATAATAATTAAAGCTTGTTTTTAAAAAGTATTTTTAATTTTTTTTATATTTCTGTTTGGTTTAATAAACTATGTGAAAATATTACCTGTGTTAATTGTCTTAACTGACCACCAGTTCGGCTTCCGAAGCGAACACTCAACCATAGAGCAGGTCCACAGAGTATGCAGGACAATCAGGAAATCATTTGAGTTAAAGGAATACTGCTCAGCAGCTTTCCTTGATATAAAGCAGGCCTTCGATAAAGTATGGCACAAGGGACTTTTATGCAAAATAAAATCCCTACTACCCCACACATTGTACGGAATCTTAAACTCATATATCTCGAACAGAATATTCCAAGTAAGAGAGGGCGAATCAACATCAGGGTTTCATGAAATAGCCGCAGGGGTACCCCAGGGCTCCGTACTTGGACCTGTCTTATATACACTTTTCACATCTGACCTGCCACAAAGCTCAGATACAACGATCGTCACCTTTGCAGACGATACCGCCCTACTCGCCTCTAATAAATGTCCAATTGAGGCATCTAAGACACTACAGAAAGGCCTTGATGAGGTGGAGAAGTGGCAAGACAAGTGGAGAATTGCTGCTAATGTCACCAAATCAACCCATATCACTTTCACCCTCCGTAAAGAAGACTGTGCACCTGTCACTCTGAACGGTGTGCAACTGCCACATGAAAACACAGTGAGATACTTGGGTATGCACTTGGACCGGAGACTCACATGGCAGAAACACATAAAAACAAAAAGAGACGAGATCAACTTAAAATGCAAAGGTCTCTGTTGGTTCATCATCATCATCATCATCATCTCAGCCATTGGACGTCCACTGCTGAACATAGGCCTCCCCTTTGGACTTCCATATGTACCGGTTGGAAGCGACCTGCATCCAGCGTCTTCCGGCGACCTTTATAAGGTCGTCTGTCCACCTTGTGGGTGGACGTCCTACGCTTCGTTTGCTAGTCCGTGGTCTCCACTCGAGCACTTTTCGACCCCATCGGCCATCCGCTCTACGCGCTATGTGGCCTGCCCATTGCCACTTCAGCTTGCTAATCCGCCGGGCTATGTCGGTGACTTTAGTTCGTCTACGGATTTCTTCATTTCTGATTCGATCTCGTAGAGAAACCCCGAGCATAGCCCTTTCCATAGCACGCTGGGCGACTTTGAGCTTCGAGATGAGGCCAATGGTGAAGGACCACGTTTCGGTGCCGTAAGTCATCACTGGTAACACACATTGATCAAAAACTTTCGTCTTGAGGCACTGAGGTATATCGGACGAAAAGACATTGCGTAGTTTCCCGAATGCTGCCCAACCGAGTTGGATTCGGCGGTTGACCTCTTTCTCGAAGTTGGACCTACCTAATTGGACTACTTGTCCTAGATAAATATACGAGTCCACAACTTCGAGTACCGATCCTTCAACAGATATTGGGGTGGGCACAACATTGGCATTTGACATAAGCTTCGTCTTGTCCATGTTCATTTTTAAGCCCACCCGTTGTGAAGCTCGGTTGAGGTCATCGAGCATCATGCTGAGTTCCTCCATCGACTTTGCCATGACTACGATGTCGTCGGCAAACCGAAGGTGAGTGATGTATTCGCCGTTGATATTGATGCCAAGTCCTTGCCATTCCAGGAGCTTGAAGGTGTCTTCCATTACGGCAGTAAACAGCTTCGGAGAGATAACGTCTCCCTGTCTTACGCCTCTTCTTAATGGAATCGCCTTCGTGCTCTGCTCCTGTACTCGGACTGACATAGTGGCGTTCTTATACAAGCACTTCAACACTTCAATGTACCGATAGTCAATATGGCATCGCTGAAGTGACTCGAGCACCGCCCATGTTTCCACCGAATCAAAGGCTTTTTCATAGTCCACAAACGCTAAGCATAATGGCAAATTATACTCCTCGGTCTTCTGTATAACTTGCCGCAGCGTATGAATGTGGTCTATGGTACTAAAGCCTTTTCGGAAACCGGCTTGTTCGGGAGGCTGGAAGTCATCAAGTCTGTGTTCGAGACGGTTCGTGATGACCCTTGAAAACAGCTTATAAACATGGCTCAGAAGCGTAATGGGCCTATAGTTCTTCAATAGGCTGTTATCACCTTTTTTGAAGAACAGCACCACCTCGCCTCTGTTCCACGTCTCAGGCGTTTTGCCCTCGGACAAGACGGAATTAAAAAGTTTCTGGAGGACTTTAAGTACCGGTGTTCCACCCGCTCTCAGAAGCTCTGAAGTGATTCCGTCTTCGCCCGGCGCCTTGTTGTTCTTAAGCTGCTTCAGGGCCATCCTAATCTCGTAAAGACTGATGTCCGGGATATCTTCGGTATAGTGTCGGGACAGTTTGGCTCTTGGATCTCCTACCAAGCTGTCAACGGGCTTTGCGACCGAAGTGTAAAGCTGTCCATAAAACCTCTCAATCTCCCCTAAAACTTCTGCTTTGGTCGACGCTATGCTGCCATCTTCCCGTTTCAGCTTCGTCAGCTGGCTTTGCCCAATAGACTTGTCCTTTGCGAACACTTTGGAGCCTTGGTTTCGCTCAATTGTCTCCTTAACACGGTTAGTGTTAAAGAGACGTAGATCATGACGCGTGATCTCTGTTGGTTGATGGGCAGAAACTCAAAGCTCGCAATCGACAACAAACTTCTCATTTACAAAACTATGATAAAGCCAATCTGGACATATGGAATACAATTGTGGGGCGCTGCCAGCTCGAGCAATATAATACTGATACAAAGGATGCAGAACAGTATACTAAGACAGATATCGAATGCACCATGGTTCCTCAAAACAACAGAGCTTCATGAAATTCTCGATATACCAATGATTAGACAAGAAATTGCTTCAAATTCCGAAAAATATAAAGCAAGACTACAAAACCATCCAAACAAACTTGCAGGCCAACTTACAATCCCAGAAATAATTCGCCGGCTTAAAAAGACGCGAGATATATTTGACCAGGATAGTCAGCAAACAGAATGACTACACATGTGAAAGGGCTGTATCCCGCTGGGGTAGCACTTACTCGATAACGACCGCCACCGCATCTGCTTATAGCCAATAAGGCTGATCGCAAGATATGATTACAGAAAAAAAAAAAAAAAAAAAAATTGTCTTAACAATATTATTAAGATAATGTGTGATAATTTCCCATACTTTGAATTAAAAACATGTTTAGTGGATATAAAAATCCTATTCTTATGCAATGTTTTAGTTACCTACAGTTTTGTGTATTTTACCGCTGAAAATAAATGATGTTATTATTAAATATACTTTTAGTGTTGTTTGTTAGTTAGAGGGTCTTAGTGGAGGGAGACAGTCTATGCCAACCCCAACGGGAACCAGGAGTGATAATATAATAGATGTATGCAAAAATGGTCTCCTGATAATAAAGATAAAAAGAAAAATAAGATTTATATCCTTTCATATTAGAAGTAAGTTCATATATTGAGTAAAAGTAATTTAACATTACAGAAATAGACTAATTTATTCCATGAAAAACTTTGTTATTTGTTTCTGACAAAGATTTAGTATTAAATAAAAAAAACATAATTAAATCCATCATTTGGAATACTGGCACATAATTATAAATAATTCTGATACAATTATATAATGCTTGCTTAATTTACTGTTAAGATGTAATCAATCTGAACAGAATTAATTAAGGTCCCAAGGAAGCAGCATCTACATTTTTCCACAATGTCATTGAATAATACCTACATATATTACCTATACTATTTATACTAATAATAATAAAACTAATAAATAAATATTTCAGGACATTTCACACAACGCCACCTAACCCCAAACTAAGCAACTTAATGCTTGTGTGATGGTGGTTAGGATAACGGATATAATACTTATATACTTTTCTTTTGTAAATACATACTTATAATAGATACAGAAAGCCACCCAGACCAGAAACAAATACCTGTGGATCACACAAACATTTGTCCCATGCGGGAATCGAACCCGCAACCTTCTGCATTACAGACAGTATTAGCCCACCACGCCACAAAGGTCGTCAAATACTAACTTAGAGGTAATAATATTCCACAAACTTTACACAAAGGCTTGTATAAATTTACTTACTTCGTTGCGCCTAATAGAATATTATCAGTGTTTCTATAATATATTATGCATATAAACCTTCCTCTTGAATCACTCATCACACTATCTATATATATATTTTTTTTATGTGATGAAGTAGAAGACTTGCAAGACGCTCTCCTGATGTTAAGAGATAACGCTGCCCATAATCAGTACAGTGCTACTTAGGATTTCACAATGATGTGAAATTCTAGGAGCACTGCACCAACGCTTCTCATTCAAGAGTCATAAGATGTTAAGACTCTTAGCCCAGTAATTTCACTAGCTACAGTGCCCTCCTACCGGAGCACAGTAATGTTTGCTATTTATGAAAACTGCATCAAAATCGTAGTTTTAAAGATACAGACTGACACGGGAAGCAACAATTTTATGCTATGTAGTGATTAACAGGACAAACGCTAGTCGGCTACATTCTATGTAGGCTTCCGTACTACTGGCACTTAAATATTAACTGCTTTATCATTCAGTGACAATATCTCTGAACCTTTACTATTATAGTTTTTTTCAAATGGTGAAAACATACCTATTGCCTGATTTTTTCAGTGCTTGAAAGCCAGTAGTTCAGATTTTAGATGGGGGGCTCTAAAAGAAGTTTTAACTTGAATATCATTCAAACGAAAAACAAGTTACTTGGCAACCTCAATAGTTTTAAAATGCTTATTCAATGGTACCCAAGTTTTAACATAACATTACTAATTATAATATCTATTCACATAGAATATATCGACCTCTGTGGAGCGGTGGGCTAACACCCGCCTGCAACGCAGAAGGTTGGGGGTTCGATTCCCGCATGAGACAAATGTTTGTGTGATCCACAGGTATTTGTTTCTGGTCTGGGTGGTTTTACAATATCTATTATAAGTATGTATTTACAAAAGAAAAAGTATATAAGTATTAGGTATATCCGTTATCCTAACCACCATATTACAAGCATTAAGTTGCTTAGTTTGGGGTTAGGTGGCACTGTGTGAAACGTCCTGAAATATTTATTTATTATTTATATTATAATATCTATTCATATAGAATAAGGTGTGGTCCTGAAATGTGCAAATAAAATCCAGCTGCAAGGGAAGTTATTCATGCCTATCATTTTGTCCTCATTGGGTAATTTCAATTTCCGTGGTTCTCATATAATATATAAATAATTATACAAAGGTAGGTATATGGTATTAAGGAATTAAATTAATTGTATCATGTACCTATACCTAAATGATCGAGAATACATTGCAGAATATATACCTAACTAGCTACACCCAACGGTTTTACCTGCTGTACTATAGCCTATGTGTTATTCCAGGGTCAAAGCTATCTCAGCAAATTTCAGCTCAATTGGTCCTCCTGTTTAGGTGTGAAAGAGTAACAAACATAGGAACCTACATCCAGACATGCAGACATCCTGACATCCATACATTCTTACAAACTTTCACGTTTTTAATATTAGTAAGATATGTTCACTAAAATGATGCTTTTTAATGTAAAATTAAAATAATCTAAATACTAGGAGACTAGGAAGGTGCCTCTCATATTTGCATTTTTAAATTCTTTGTCTACCACTCTTCATATTATGTGTTACTAGTTATACTCGCGGCTTTGCCCGCATGGCAAAATCCTTTCTTAGCGGAGGTCTACGTCATAAAACCTATCTGTGTTCCAAATTTCAACACAATCCGTCCAGCGGTTTAGGCTGTGCGTTGATAGATCAGTCAGTCAATCAGTCACTCTTTCCTTTTATATATTATTTAGATTAAAATATAAAAAAATCTTCACCAAAATGATGAAAATACACTACAACCGAAGATTAAAGATACACTTAAATAAAGCTTAAGAGTGCCCCTGCACTTTACGACTTAGATCTTTGTTTATCCCTAATCCCTATTAATAGCCCAGGTTTTTATATTTAACAGCAACTAATGTTGTAACAAGATCAGCAGTTCCATAGTTACAGGAGGTAGGTACCTACATCTTCACAGTAAAATTGCTAGTTTAATTGTAGTGAATAGCTTATTGTGTATGTGAAAGATTTTCAGGAGATTATCAGTGTCAATAATTGACTTGTTCATCATTTCTTATGGCAAATTCATGTTACATTATGTTTAATGATTACATTCATGAAACATAATGTAACATGAAGTAATATAGGTGCCTAATTGGTTGATTTATATGTAAATGTGCCCAACAAACAATACAATGAATGTCTAAGTAAATACATCATATCCTGTTCTACCGGTTAACTCACGTAAAGGAAAAGAAATCGCAGGAACCGACCGCCACTGGCCCCTGAAACGATTGCATAAATAAAGACTTGATTACTCACGGCTCGGCTTCGATGGATTGCAGGCGTGCGACATAATTAGACGGAATGTAACCCTCTTGTTTCGTTTTCTTGCTCCTCGCCAGCCACCAGTCACCTTGCGTATCGTTAATGATCTCCAAGTGCTCCCCCTTTCTAAAACTAAGGTCCTCGTCTGTCCTCGCATCGTAATCGTACAGGGCTACAAATATTCGGGTGGGAGACACCTCGTTTGTGTCAGTGCCTTGATTTACCGACGCCCCTCGCGGATCAGGAGGAGGCGTCGGTACTGGCGATTGGAAAGGCCTGGGCTCCTCTTCGTGAGCATTAGCCCTTTCATTTTTGTTAGAATCCTTCTCCCCTGTACTACTAAAGCAGTTGCCCATTTTCTCTTTACAAGGTGAGCCTGGTACCACTAGTTTTCTGTCAAATCACACACTTGCATGAACGCAAACTATTGTCCAGAGTCTTATCATCTATAATCATTGTATTTTTCACATTAAAGTCAATAATTAAAACTGAATAGATAGGTTTCAACGTAAACAAAGATTGAAAAATCCCGTACAGACATCACTGTAGTCGGCCATTTTGATGCGGCATAGACAACAAGAACGATGAAAATATTTTGACAAATGTCAAATCCTGTCATAGACTATCGTAAAAGGAGTTTTTGGCGGCAAGCCTTGATCATATCATTAGCTCTACGTCTTTTGCTTAATAATCGTGTAAAATTTGATTGTTAGCGTGTAATAATGGTGGAATATTGCGTGTTAAGTGTTTTTGAATGTGCACAGATGTAGGCAAGTGATATGGTGCTGAAATATGAATTTTGGTGCCCCCTCCAAAACTCCTCCGAACTTTCAGTAAAATTCCACCCATTTTACTGGAAGACTCACGTGACTAGACGAGCTATTAAGCTCACTCTGACTCTGACCTGACTAACTAACTTATTACTTAAAAAATAACATTTAACTTGACACTGGCAAAACACGAAAGTGGAGACCATAATTTAATATCCCGTGAACATTCACGAATTTTACTCGACACTGGCAAAATACACATGTTGCCATATTATTAAAAAGAAAAAAAAAAAACTATCGTAAAATGAAAAAAAAAAAAGATTTCCACGAGAGACCAACAAGTTTTTATATTCAAGGGAAACACTCAAATTAATTTTATTTATTTTATATTCACTGCTTCATCGGCCTGAGACTGTTTCACACATTATATTCACATTTTATAGCACTGCGAGTTTGCAGCGGTACCATAGTAAGACATTTTTAACATCATTAGGTACTATATAAATTCTTTCTATTTATCAAATTGTTTAATTCGTTCATTGGCAAATGTATGTTCATTGGCAGTATATAGAAGCAGTAGACGTTAAGAAAAACAATCTTTCAATTTATTAAAGTGACATCTATTGGTGTTATCAAGAACTTTTAAAGAGACGACGATTACGAGAGAGATTTTGTTTAGCGCACGTTAAAATTTATAAAGTTTTCAGTGACGATAAAAGTTCTAATTAATTATTTAGAGGGCGCTATTTTCCACTATTCATATAATTTTTAAAGCAGAGAGATTAATAACATATTTAAAAATTAAATTCTATACGACTGTAAATAATATTTACATTTATTATGTGTATTGTATTCTTATTTCTAATAGATATACATTTTAATGTAGATATGTCACCGGAATATAACAAGATTCGTAAGTTTATAAATTTCCTTGGAAAGAAAAGGATATTATATTATAGGGTTTCTTAGGGGAGGTTTTTGTAGTATTCTAAACGGGGGATAAATTGTATTATTGTACGCCCACATTTTCACAAATTTATCAATTTGTGACGTCTCTTGGTAAATTTATAAAATACCGGATTATGCAATCGTAAGGTTCTAAATGTTTCGACCAATCGAAATATACCAATCCTGTCATTTTCCGGTAACATTATTACATTATACCTATTTGTTTATTGTTTATACATAGTTTCCGAATGTAAGTAAGGTCAAAAGTTTTTACATATGAGTTCTAGCTTCGAGGTGGAGGTAGAGCTATGAGGTAGAGCGGTAGGATCAATAATATTATTCTTACTGGAGGACTTTGTCTGCTCCAAACTATTGCCACGTACTCTTGCCAAGAAGTCTTACCGCGAAGGTGCAGACGGGCAAAAATATTATAATTTTTACTACGTAAAGTGTGTATTTAGCTCGCTCTGAACAGTTAGAAAGTTCAGATATCCTTAATAATAAGTGCACGAGCAGGTTGCTGTGAGCGCCGAGAAAAAAATTATAATCTTGACCATGAAATATGTGCAAAATTCGTAACTCTACAATGCTTCTGGGGGGGGGCCTTGGCCTTGGGGAGGGAGCAGGGGCTCCCTCCCCCTAAATCCGCCTATGTGGTTGTAAAACTAGATTCTAAAAGTATCTATTAAATTTATTTTAGTTAAAATTCTACATCAAATAGTGCTATGTACACAACCTAATTAATTTTTAGGCTCGATGCCAACATAAATATTACTCTTGCGACGTGGCGCCACCTAACTCAATCGCTCGTTGAATTTTTAAATAAAAAATAAAGTTTTACGCATCAAATCATTAAAAATTATTTGGATTTTAGTTTTCGTTGGCAAAAAATCGTTGCTTAATACATAACATAACAGAATCGTGTTTGAAATCTAATTGTAGATTAACTAGTGGAACCGCGAGCACTTTGTCGCGCTTAATAAAAAAATTATAGTAAAATAATTATGGCCCCCTTTTTTCCACACTTGGTTGAATTTTCAAAAATCTTTTCTTAGCGGATGTCTACGCCTTAAAACCTACGTGTATGCCAAATTTCAACTCAATCCGTCCAGCGGTTTGGGCTGTACGTTGATAGATCAGTCAGTCACTCTTTCCTTTGATATATTTAGATAACATGTAAGGTAGGTAGGTACTGCAATAGCGCTCTATGCCTCAGATCAGTAGTATTTTCCGTGCTCGATGTCAATGGCACGAAGAAAGGAAATATGTATAGTAAGTGTATATAGTAAGTGTGTGTGTGTAGTTGTGGTGGTGGTAGTATAGTAGTATTGTATGGTAGGAATAGTACTACCTACCTATTTCTAATTCGTAACATAGCAGTACCTACTTTATGAGAAGTAGCGTATAGTGGGGGACTTTAGTGCAAAACCTGTTTTTTTCTTGCAGAAGCATGAAACTTGGCACATTGATTCCTTATGTCAAAATAAGCTGATTTCGATCGGTAGCCTAATGGAAGGGGCCCTCTGGTAGCGGGGAGGGGGGGGTGGAGGGTGCGCTCCACCCGGCTTAGTTTTAAAAATTCTGGAAGACCACGCATAGCTAATACGTCAAGTTTGGTATCAATTTCGGATAAATCGAGGACGAAGATTTCATTTCTAGTATAAAAAAATGACATTTGTGATGATTTGTTTAACAAACAAATTAAAAATTAGAATTACGTAACTTCGTTTTTATTGTTCAAATTACTGTAAATTCAAAAATACTAGTTTTTTTAATAAACAAAAAATATGTTAATAAAGTCTAGTTTATGTAGATTAAAAAATATATATATTTATATTACTTTTCTTAATAACAAACCGCATAAAAAAATCTTTTGCTGTCCCGGGCCGCAATTTTCTTTTAACCGCCATGAAAAGGGTTGTTGGTAAAAACTTACTATTTTATGCTGAAGTTTAAAACTTGCCACAATAACAATTCCTTACGTTAAAATAAGCCGTTTAGAATCAGTAGCCGTCGGTAACCAGCCTTCTGACAGCGGGGAGGGGGGGTGAAAGGGGCGCACCACCCAGCTTCACTTAAAAAAATCTGGAAGACCACGTATAGCTAATACGTCATGTTTGGTATCGATTTCGAATAAATAAAGAACGTAGATTTCATTTCTGATAATAAAAAACGCATTTTATGGGTTTTTAACCAAATTATAACAAAAAATTAGTTCTTAGTTTTTTTTATTTAGAGGCACTTTAATTCTAAATTATAGTAATATTTTGTGATAAACATAAATATTTTTTAAAAGTTTATTTCAAGTAGATTAAATAAAATAGAACTTTTATATTTTTTTTATAAACATTTACTCGTACAATTTTTTTAAGACACTCTAGTCGCTATTTTCTTCTCACCGCTGCGCTGCGTTGTAAACCCCAATCAACTGTAAAATACGACTATGTACATTCATTTAACATGTTATTGATATAAGAACTTGATATTGTCAAACATAAAATTCAGAAAAATCCTATGGCACATCATAATTTACTCTCCCTGAGACAAACTTTTGAAAAATAGGTGCGATAAAACGCGATCAAATCGCGGAACGGAAACTGCTAAATATTGTTAAGAATCAAACTGTTTCAACAAATTGTTATCTAGCAAAATTATAAATACTCCAGGCTTAAAGCTTTTTTATATCAGTATGTTACATTCCAAGACTGATTCTTCCAAAGATAATATTGTTATTATAGCTCATTAGATTTTAAGACCGTCTTCATGCAGTTTTGGATCAATCTCAGCAATCCGCCCTTTATTTATATATTAAATCAGTTTCGTGCATAATATACTGGCCACCAAAACGGTGTTAGATGAATAAGGTGTCCCTTTGTTTGCTTATTGCTTCTAAAACCAAGCAGGAGGCTGGAAAATAGCAAGACTCGTATCCTTCGACTAGCATAAAAGTACCGCACACAAACTTAACTCTACCTATATGGTTTTGATATGATGTTTTGCGGTCAATGAAACTGCAGATCAAGCAGTAATTACTACTCGACAATCAATAACTATGTAGGAAACACCTTCTCACAAAAAAAAACACTATTTGGAAAATATACTTCTACTTCCATGATATGTCTGTATACCAGCATTTGTTACACTCATTTTACAACGAACTTTGTTTGAGAGAGGCTAGGCATAATTTCTTGGTTAAGTCTAACCCATCCTCTCTTTTGGTTTAGAAAGCAAGAAGCAGACCATTCCTTTGTCTGAAAACCTTTCAGTTGTCAGAATATTGTGCATGGGACTGATTAAATAAATAAATGCAAGGCTTATCATAATTCGTCATAAAATGTTTTGAACTATATTATTATTATATTATATACTAGCTGACCCGCGCGCACTTCGTTGCGCGTGAGAGTCAATTAATAAAGCGAATTTGGTGCTGCTATGTTCACTATGATAGTATTTCCATCCCCGTGACTTTGTAAGCGTAAAATGAGGCATGGCTATATATTATTTGCTCCCGCTGTGGGTAGCGAAGAATATCGGGTTGGGTATTTCTATGCAGTTTTGTTCGCTACCGTAGAAACCAATCCTATGTCCTTTCCCAGAGGTCAAATTATCTCAGTTGAGCGGTAGTTTATCGCCTTCATAAATTTTCACGCCTCTTTTCAGGAATTAAAACTATTTGTGGTCCTTTCCCGGTAACTCTTTAACTTATCTCTACTGTAATGTACCTCAGCTAAATTATTATACGTTACTAATTTCTCACACCATCCTTCCCGCGACTCAAATCAATTCCATGGTTCCTGAATTCCCATTAAATCTCTGATCCTCCTTCCCCCTCCTTTAATACTTAGTCTCCTTAAAGTTAATTTCTGACATAAAAAAACTATTCATTAACAGAACTTAACAAAATATCAGCTCATTTTCGGTTCAGCGGTTACTAATTTCCATGCAAACGTTTTTGTGAAAAAATTCCTGTTCTGGTGAGAATTTCACAAAATCCCTTCTTATCGGTCGCCTACGTTACATAAAGAATACGTTGTCCAAATTTTAGCGAAGAAGCGGTTACCTTTCCTACACAAACTGGATCCCTCTTTCCTCCCCTCAAAGGTTGATTTCTGGGATAAAAAGTATCCCATATCTTTTTTTAAGACTTAATCTACCTTTGTATCAAATTTAAGCGCAATAGGGTCAGCGGTTCTAAATTTCCCATTAATTTCTGTCAAAATAAATATTTAATGTTCCTAAACACAACTCAAACCATGATTTTACAAAATTTCGATTCAATCGGTTTAGTTGTTACGGATTTGCATACAATTGTTTTTTGTAAATAAATCCCGTTCCAGTGGGAATTTAGCAAAAGCCCTTCTCGTGAGTCGCCAAAACCACCTAAAAACACGCTATCCAAATTTCAGCTCAAATAAAGAAGCGGTTAACGATTTCTTACGCAAACTTGCACCCCCCCCCCCCTTTCCTCCTCTTTAATGTAGATTTCTGGGATAAAAAGTATCCCATTTTTAGGACTCAATCAACCTCTGCACTAAATTAATTTAAGCTGAATAGGGTCAGCGCAGCGGTTCTAAATTTCCCATACAAACTTTGACCCCCCCTTATAAGTTAATTTCTGATATAAAAACTATTAAAAATTTCCTTAACAAAACTCAAACCATCATTTTACAAATTTTCAGCTTAATTGGTTTAGCGGTTACGGATTTGCACACAAAAGTTTTTTGGGAATAATTCCCGTTCCTGTAAGAATTTCACAAAATCCCTTTTTATCGGTCGTCTTAGTTTATGTAACTAAGAACACGCTGTCCAAATTTCAGCAAAAACAAAGAAGCGGCTAACGATTTTTTACACAAACTTGCACCCCCCTTTTTTCCCTTAAAAGTTGATTTCTGGGAAAATAGTATTGCATATCATTTTTTAGGATTAGATCTACCGCTGTACCAAATTTAAGCTCAATAGGGTCAGCGGTTCTAAATTTCCCATACAAACTTTGACCCCCCCTTTACCCCCCTTAAAAGTTAATTTCTGACATAAAAACTATTCAATGTTCCTAAACACACTTCAGACAATCGTTTTACAAAATATCAGCTCAATCAGTTCAGCGGTTACAGATTTGGATACAAACGTTTTTTAGAATTAATTCCCGTTCCCGTGGAAATTTTGCAAAATCCCTTTTTATCGGTCATCTACGTTACATAAAAAATACGCTGTTCAAATTTGAGCTTTAAAAGATGGCCGGTTACTGATTTTCTACTCAAACTTCTACCCCCCCTCCCCCCCCCCCCTCTTCCCCCTTCAAGGTTGATTTCTGGGATAAAAAGTATCCCATATCATTTTTTAGGACTCAATCTCCCACTGTACCAAATTTCAGCTCAATGGGGTCAGCGGTTTTAAATTTTCCATACAAATTTCGACCCCCCTTTACCCCCCCTTAAAAGTTAATTTTCGTCAAAAAAAAATTAATGTTCCTAAACACGATCTAAACAAACGTTTTACAAAATTTCAGCTCAATCGGTTCAGCGGTTACGGATTTGCATACAAACATTTTTCGGGAATAATTCCCGTTCCCGGAGGAATTTTGCAAAAATCCCTTTTTATAGGTCGCCTTCGTTACCTAAAGAACACGCTGGTTTAAATTTCAGCTTAAACAAAGAAGCGGTTACCGATTTCCTATTCTAACTTTGACCTCCTTTATCCCGCCTTAGAGGTTGATTTTTGGAATAAAAAGTATACCATACAATTTTTTAGGACTCAATCTACCTCTGTACCAAATTTCAGCTCAATAGGGTCAGCGGTTTTAAATTTTCCATACAAATTTCGACCCCCCTTTACCCCCCCTTAAATGTTAATTTTCGTCAAAAAAAAAAATTAATGTTCCTAAACACAATCTAAACAATCGTTTTACAAAATTTCAGCTTAATCGGTTCAGCGGTTACGGATTTGCATACAAACGTTTTTCGGGAATAATTCCCGTTCCCGGAAGAATTTTGCAAAAATCCCTTTTTATACGTCGCCTTCGTTACCTAAAGAACACGCTGGTTTAAATTTCAGCTTAAACAAAGAAGCGGTTACCGATTTCCTATTCTAACTGTGACCTCCTTTATCCCGCCTTAGAGGTTGATTTTTGGAATAAAAAGTATACCATTCAATTTTTTAGGGCTCAATCTATCTCTGTACCAAATTTCAGCTCAATAGGGTCAGCGGTTCTAAATTTTCCATACAAACTTCGACCCCCCTTTACCCCCCTTAAAAGTAAATTTCTGACAAAAAAACTATTTGATGTTTCTAATCACAATTCCAACTATCGTTTTACAAAATTTCGGCTTAATCGGTTCAGCGGTTACGGATTTGCATACATTCGTTTTTCGGGAATAATTCCTGTTCCTGAGGGAATTTTAAAAAATCGCTTCTTATTGCACGATGAAATCTTCTTACGAATACGCTGTCCAAATTTCAGCTCAATCCGTCCAGCCGTTTGGGCTGTGCGTTGATAGAACAAAAGTGTACGAACGATTTTATATAATAGATAAGTAAATCTTTAGATAGATATAACTCTTTTATTTAAAAACCGATTTAAATAAAACCAATACTATTTACAAATTAGAGAAATTTGCAACGTTTTAGCGAAAACTGCATACAATTCGGTTGTGCCGTTTTATCACACATAAGTAATAACCTTTTTACAAATTAAGCCTAATAAAACTACTCTGGTAAATTTTCGTTTATGGCCACATCGATAGATGGCGTATTTTTAGTTTGTCGCACTTTTTGCTTTTTGATTTTTTTGAATTGAATTTACTTTATATTCTATTACTTTTACTTCGAAATTTTGATGTAAATTAGGGGCGATGTGTCCGATATAAATGATTATTATTTATTTTATTATTTTATTTTACGTTTCCCTAGGAAAAATTGACAAAATGTTTTACGATCTAGATCGCGCAAGCGACTTTTTCGCGTCGTTTTGTTCATATGCGTATTTTCACAGTTCACCTTAGTAAAGGATCACAATGAATGGGGAGAAATTTCCATTCTTATTATATGTATGGATATGGATATGGATGGATATGGATATGGACATGGATATGGATGGATATGGATATGGATGGAGCATCCGTCTTGGAAATAATATAACGATATAAATAAGCTGTAGGTAGGTGCCAGTAGTATTTATAATTTTGCCACATTACATTTAATTGAAAAATAGATGCATAACTTTGGTTAACCGTTTATTATTAAAGAGATACGACTTTCGGGCCTATTTTTTAAAAGTTTGTCTCAGGGAGAGTAAATTATGATGTGCCATAGGATTTTTCTGAATTTTATGTTTGACAATATCAAGTTCTTATATCAATAACATGTTAAATGAATGTACATAGTCGTATTTTACAGTTGATTGGGGTTTACAACGCAGCGCAGCGGTGAGAAGAAAATAGCGACTAGAGTGTCTTAAAAAAATTGTACGAGTAAATGTTTATAAAAAAAATATAAAAGTTCTATTTTATTTAATCTACTTGAAATAAACTTTTAAAAAATATTTATGTTTATCACAAAATATTACTATAATTTAGAATTAAAGTGCCTCTAAATAAAAAAAACTAAGAACTAATTTTGTGTTATAATTTGGTTAAAAACCCATAAAATGCGTTTTTTATTATCAGAAATGAAATCTACGTTCTTTATTTATTTGAAATCGATACCAAACATGACGTATTAGCTATACGTGGTCTTCCAGATTTTTTTAAGTGAAGCTGGGTGGTGCGCCCCTTTCACCCCCCCCCCCCCCCCCCCTCCCGCTGTCAGAAGGCTGGTTACCGACAGCTACTGATTCTAAACGGCTTATTTTAACGTAAGGAATTGTTATTGTGGCAAGTTTTAAACTTCAGCATGAAATAGTAAGTTTTTTACTAACAACCCTTTTCATGGCGGTTAAAAGAAAATTGCGGCCCGGGACAGCAAAAGATTTTTTTATGCGGTTTGTTATTAAGAAAAGTAATATAAAATTATATATTTTTTAATCTACATAAACTAGACTTTATTAACATATTTTTTGTTTATTAAAAAAACTAGTATTTTTGAATTTACAGTAAATTGAACAATAAAAACGAAGTTACGTAATTCTAATTTTTAATTTTTTTGTTAAACAAATCATCACAAATGTCATTTTTTTATTCCAGAAATGAAATCTACGTCCTCGATTTATCCGAAATTGATACCAAACTTGACCTATTAGCTATGTGTGGTCTCCCAGAATTTTTAAAATGAAGCCGGGTGGAGCGCCCCTTCCAACCCCCCTCCTCGCTGCCAGAGGGGGTGCTACCGAGGGCTACCGATCGAAATCAGCCTATTTTTACATTAGAAATCAATGTGCCAAGTTTCATGCTTCTGCATGAAAAAAACAGGTTTGACCCATTTTTGTCGCTTAGTGACTCCACTAGTAGGTGTGCTTACTAAGAAGGGATTTTGCGAAATTCCTACGAGAACGGGCATGATTGCAATATTAAGTTTGTATGGGAATCGGTAATATTAAGATGAATAAATATGCGTTAGTTAGGTAAAGTCCGTAGTATCCGTAGGATGCGTCTGTAGGATTATAAACTCGACGTAATAACGCAGGCCAATTACATTTTAAAAGTGTCTTGAAAGGTAGGCAACGGTCCAGCGGTACCCCTGGTATTGCAGGTTATCTTCAGGTGGGCCGTCTGCTTGTTTGTCACCTATTACATAAAAAAAAACTTATGTACATTATACCTATCTTGGTTGTAAGAAGTTTGTAGCATAAGGCATGTATTAAATGTATACGAATGCATAATGTATTATATTATATACCTATATTTACATAAATACTTATAATAATACATTTTTTCAGATAAGTTTGTATCTTGTAATACCTTTTCCAACAACGATAGGCTTTTACGCGCGCTTGTTCGTCATAATACTTATTGACTATATGTATACTCGCGTCATAATAAATATATTACATTAAATATGTAACACAGATCAGAAGATAATATGTAATTACAAGTTCTTGCACCAAATCGCACTCCACTCTTACAGTCAACTTTTCCATGCAAAGGTTGGTTCCCTAGAAGAGATCGCTCACAGAGATAAGGCCGCCCATTGTGGACCAAGTTGTGTTTCAGTGCTATTATTAAGTAAAACTGTAATTTTCTTTGGTTACAATAAAGAGTATTATATACATAGGCGGATTTACAGAGGGAGCCAGGGGGTCAAGGCCCCCCCCAAGAAGCATTGTAGAGTTCCGAATTTTGCACATATTTCTTGGTCAAGATTATAATTTTTTTCTTGGCGCTCGCAGCAAGCTTCTCGCGCACTTACTACTAAGGATATTTAAACTATCTAACTGTTCAGAGCGAGCTAAACACACACTTTTCGTAGTAAAAATTATAATACAAAAAAAAAATATTTTTGCCCGTCTGGACCTTGGCCCCCCAGGACCAAATCCTGGATCCGCCCTTGATTATATATTCTATATCATTCATCATACTCGTAATCAGTATGATACATTGACATTTTACGTAAGTACCTCTGTCTAGTTCAAAACATAGAAATACACTAATACACACAATGGGGCAAAATGGGATAGCAGATGCGGATGCCCCACCCTGCCCTATGTACCTAGTATATACCTATATATCGTATGTAGCACCATACGTGAAACGAACATTTCAGTCAGAATTTTACGAGTATAATATAATAATAATTCTACATTTTAAATTGTCTACTAAGTAGGTACTTAGTTCAAAAATCAAAGATGGTTTAAACCTCTACAAAATATCGAGCGCAAATTTTTTTTTTTACTCTTTCACGGCTAAACGGGTGGACCGATTGAGCTGAAATTTGGTATAGAGACAGCTTAGACCCTGGAATCTGGAATAACACAGTACAGCGGTAAAACTGCTGGGGGCATCTAGTCTCTATATAGAGTATCTAGTATCTACTATCCTAATCATTAATGTTCGCAAAACAATACCATGTTTAACCGACTTCAAATACGGAGGTTATCAATCCTATATTTCGGTATGTGTAAATACCAGGTATATTATCTACTTATATTTGCGAGATATTTACACGGAAAATCTTTTAAGACTTCAAATAAATATTCAGAATTGTATATTTGCACATCTGTATGTACTTGTGTAATGTACATAATTATTGTGTTTGTCTTGTGTTAATTTTTCCCAGACTACGACGAGTTAGTTCTATGATGATTGCGACTACGCACCATAGGGCAAGTTTTATCAAAATCAGTTCAGTAGTTTAAAATATGAATTCATACGTCCGTTTCGCATTCACTTATTGAGAGCGGGCTTAAATTCAGTATAAACTTTTTAACCAACTTCAAGAAAGGAGAAGTTTCTTAATTCGACTATATTTTTATGTTTGTTTCCTCAGAACTTTCGACTGGGTTAACCGATATTGATGATTCTTTTTTTATTGAAATTTCAGCTCCTGTGCTCCCGTATAGTTATAGTCCCATTTCAATTTGTTCAAGTTCTGACAATGGCATCCATGAAAAAACCACAATAAACTTGTGTGTGTGTGTGTGTGTTTCTTCTTCTGTGCTTCGGTAAAAGGGCACTGTAGCTAGTGAAATTACTGGGCTGAAGAGTCTTAACATCTTATGACTCTTGAGTAAGAAGCGTTAGCGCAGTGCACCCAGAATTTTACCTATGTTTAATCTTGGGTAGCACTGTACTAATTATTGGCAGGGTATTCTCTTACCATCAGGAGAGCGTCTTGCTCGTCTTCTTACTTCATAATTGTATATAAAAAAACGATTATTTTTTGTTAAATTTATATAACCTGACTCTATAATATTGTATGGATGTCTAAAGTGCAAGCACTAAGATGTCAAATGACAATGTTGGCTAGTTTGTATGTAAATGTATTGGTAGAGTTCAAGTAGGAAATATGCGTCATAATAATTCATAATACGAGTAGTTATTACGAAGAAAATTTTCGCAGATGGATTATAATAATTACTTAGTTAGGTTTTTTTGTACTTATACATGTCACGGCTAAATCCCGAAGTACGGTAGTCTTCTTTTTAACAAATGTTTTGTTTACACCTATTAATATTAACTAACAGCGTTTGGCTACACCTAGGCTTAGCCGGCTAAACCTTTGTGTTGCCGCACTTCGGGATTTAGCCGCAACATATGCACTCGTACTTTTAACTTAAGTATAATAACTTATATTATTGTTAACTTTTCTTTAGGTCCCAATAAAAAAAAGTACTACATTAGTTTCTTAAAATAAAACCAACCATTACACACACATTTACATTTTAAGACCAACCATTTTTCGAAATCGCTTAAAATGGGATGTTTTCCCGATAGCTTTCAACCACATTATCATAGCAACGGGCAACGGCTTTCGTACTTACGACGAAACCTTTTAATTTGGTATATCGAAGTAATAAGTGACCTAATACACAACTAGGTACCTCTACCACTAGATAAGTTTACCGAACAACCAGCCTGTATTCTATTGAACCGATTAGAGATAAACATTCAGTTGAGAGTTGTGTGAACAAGCGACTAGCAACAGGCTTGCCATTGCCAGTACACTCGCAAACGCTGCCCGTACGGCCGACAGAGCCACTGTAAAAAAAATAAAATCGCTATAGTTTTCCACGCGCTAATCCGTACGCAAATCAAATTAAAAAGTTTACTTTGATAACAGCTACCGGATACCGAGTCTATGTAATTATTAAATATTAATTTTATCACGCGCGTAAACATAGAAATTTGGCGGTTCGAATGTGTTACTCGTAGTTTTGTAAACAAACAGAAATCTGGAAGAAAAATAATGTTTGGCGTGATCAAACCCTGCCTTGTGCTTACACTGAATAAATAAACTTCACGTCGAATATTAATAAACTATGAAGTGAGTATTACGTGTTTACTTTTACGATCATTACTGTATGTTTATTTATTTTAACAAGTACTTTCAAATAGAAAATACTAAGACGTAACTTAAAGGCAGTTTTCAGTTTAGCATTTACTTAATTAACATTTTAGCATCTATCAATTATGCTAAAGCACGTAGTTTTTATTTAGCGCTTAAATCACTTTTTCTAAGAAATTCTACGAAACGATAGCATTAACGGTTCATTAATAATGTTATTTATATTCGAAAGATTAAAAAACACTGCTCTACTGGACAGATTTTTAATGGACATGGGAAAAATGATTTTCAGTGTGACGTCATCGTATTGGATATTATACACCGAATAATGGAATTCGATGACGATAACAATACCGCGTCGTCATTTTTACGAATCAATAAAAATGTAACTAATATTAGGAAACGCCACAAAAAAGTCATATTTAAAATTAAATTAAAGTACTATAATTTTATATTTATTTTGCATGTCTATTAATTCTCAAAAGTCAGCAGCTATCTCATCTTTACTATAAAAATACATATATACGTACGATTTATATACCTTACAAGAGGCACTAAGGAATAAGACTAAAGTGCAAAGTACATTCATTAGAATAAGTACATCACGCAGTGACTGTAAGTTGTAAGCAATTTTAATATTCATACGATTAATTAATGCCTATTGTCTCGTCAGGTGTTCAAAACAAATCGTGTTACATGAACTTTCTCATCAGAATACTTTTCAATCGGATGACTTATGGGAGAGCCAAATCAAGGGGCGAAAATCCATGTAATCACTATAAATATACTTAGATTAAACTTTTTTAAATCTTGTCAAGTCGAAAAGGTTTAAGTGCCTATAATATTTTTTTTTATAACTGTAATTATCGCTTGGGCATATTGGACCAAATCAGGAAGTGAGCAGAGATCATCAGAGATGTGCAAGATCTGTCATGGGTCTCAGTGAGATCTTACGGAATACTTACGGGATAATACGGAATTATTTGACTGATAGCATGACATAGGGCTTTTTATTATTTAATTTACGACCTTTCACGATTTTTTTTATTGTTTTTTTTTTTTGGTGTTATGTGCAAAATTGTAACATTTTTAACAACCGAAAAAGGTTTACTATACAGAGATCGGAAGTCGTTTTTTTTCGTATGTTTACCGATTGCCGATAACTTAGAGTCGGCTCGAACTTAGAGCCGATTTTGAAAATTCTTTCGTTTCAAAGGGTATAAATATAAGTATCTATCTTTCAGATAGTCTCATTAAAATTTGGTCGAAATAGACCGATACCTATTTATTTTTTCTTTCTTTCTTTCTTTCTTTGTATAAAATTATGACTGCGTCTTTCTCACGCTTATTAAAAGCGGGCTAGAAGTCATTTTTTATATTATATATTTTCTACTTAGAAGTGTGCTCGTATGCGTCAAAATCACGTTTTATTCTTTTTCTTTTTAAAAAAAATTGAATAATGTCACTATTAACTTAAGAATTGCTCAGGTGTTCAAACAAAAACTAGTTTATTTTCCCGAAAGCCGGTATTTGGACGTCAAATCCATCGTTTGCATAAAATTGAAACCTTATGCAAAATCTTAACAATAAAACTGTCGTATAAATATCAAAATAGTCTTAAATACTGAACACCTGTTCTTTTAAACAAAACATATAACTACCTAATACCTACATCCACGGGTTTTAAATAGATATACCGTGATAATATCCTTGTATAAATTTCCATAAGAATAAGATTAATAATATACTTAGGTAGGTCAAACGCCTGTTAAGTCCAATGGAAAAAAGTAAAAAAATATAATTATCATATAACCGCTTAGGCTACACGTACTTTTCCGCTTAAAATCACTGTGCCGCAATCTGTTTAACTGCAATTTTGTTTTTAATTCATAAAGTATTTTACAACGAGGAAATATCCAGGTATTTTATGAATTAAAAACTTTTTTTCCTTATATTCTGTCCTGTTTACTTATTTAATTTTTTCTTCGTCAATAAGTAGGTCCATAATATAAACATTGTATTTTATCAAAAGGTACGATAATATGTCAATATGAGGAAAAGGCAAACTGTTTAACAATATACGAGTACATAATATTAAGTATAGAGGTAATTCGATTTTTTATACATTTTAATATTTTCGATTAGGTATATTTTTCATGATTAGGTCTCAAATAGTGATAACTAGGTACATAATACGCATAATCCATAATATTATTTTAATGCAAGGTTAAAAAAACATTGTTATATTTGGATAAGTATTATGAAGTAAGTACTTACCTACTTCAAACCTGCTATCGTAGATTTTGATCCGTGTCCTTTAAATATTATAATGCTTTCAACGCAAATTTTGTATTAAAAATTATGAATAATTCAGCACCTCGGATAGCTCGATTTGCGATTTACTAGATCCGACGTCGCATTTGTTGTAAAAATGAATTTCATTAGGTTTTTAGTCACGACAGAGTGCTCACGATTTTTATATCCCGTCAATTTATTTTTATCCAAAAGAACGATGAGGGAATACGCAAAGAGGGTTGACCTGGTCGAAGGTTCAAATGGTGGGAATGTTCCATGGAGTATTGACGATAATAAGGAGAACGAAACTTTAAACGATGGCGACCGATTGCGGGGATTAATGAAATGCGAGTACTAAATAGGTAGATCAGAGAAATAAAAAGTAGGATGAGATCTGGAGACATCTAAGACCTAACCGTTACGATATTGCGTACCAACGTAGGTACACTAGAATATTCTATTTTGTTCAATTATAATTATTTGAGGTTCGGAAGACGAAAAATCCTCAATAAATCACCATAGAGACCGTAGTGACGATCGAGCGAATCTGCTAAAATAACCACAGTGATGCAAAACTATGTTTTCCTTTCCCTGCTTAGTTGTCTAGAAGAGAACGCTATTTGTGACAAGAGCGTCAATTTTAACGCTTTTTAAATTTTGAAATGTATTGATTTCTGACATTTCGCGTGTTCTTAACCGATTAAATAAGCCAAAAAATGGTAGCAGATGAATTAATAGTATCTATTTAAAAAAAAAACTATGGTGTTTAGTTTTTTCATTTTATTCTACGCATTTTCTCAATATTTTCTCCACAAAAAATAGTTACAGAATATAATTTACTACGTGCGTATATTGTGTTTGAAACGAACATTTATCTCTGCTATCAATCTTCTCGTGGATGTTGGATGAATTGGCATTTCTCGGTATTTTTTCACTGAAGCCCATATTTTACTCAGGTTAAGAAGTTCATTCACAATATGATGGATGGCCCATAACTTTCCCTGAAACACTGTTACACCTAGCCAAATTATAATAATTCTACGAGGTACGTCTACTAATAATTCTACGTGAGGATATATTTTGTGTTTTTACTTTTTTAGTATTGTACTCGTGTTTTAGGTAATTTTGTATTTATGTTATTTACACTAGAGTAGGTAAATAGGCGTTTCAGCGGCCTGTTATGGAAAATAATAAAATATCGAATATCGATGTAGAGCAGACACAAAGACATTTTCAGATTCAGTAAATATCTGTATTAGGCATGAAAATACTGGTGACTGATTACTATTTCAAATTTCAATTTAATTTTAAAACGCAGATCCTTTTTGAATACGCTAAGGATTTTTGCAGGACATGCAAAAATCCTTAGCGTATTTTAAAAGTAATTTAGTATTGAGCCGACTTTTTGTGTAAGTATAGATATATTTCAGACGAATTGTGTAGAACCGATGAATGTTATCGAATGTACTGCAACTCTATGTCTTATGTGGATTGTTTTTTTTTTGAAATCTTGTGTATAAAGGTTATATTTAGTTCTCTCTAAATGATTAGAGTATTTAACTCAATAATGGATACATATTAAAATTATTAAATGGTGATACGTATTTTACGCCATATCTGATGTGTTGCGATTTCCGATACCATTCACATTCACTTAACTTTAGAAATAAGGGAGTTCACGAAAGAAACAAAGCCTGTAATTCAAAGGTTACATTGTGGAAACAATCAACGGACCATATAAAATGGGTTTCTTGTTTATCTTGATCCCCATAAGTCGTAAACATTTTGTTGCGCAAGTTATTGTCGACGCTTTATGTTGGAAACATCTGTTGTTGGGCATGACTTGTGAATAACTTTACGCCAATTTGCTCCATAGCTTTTGCCCTTCTCAAATAGGAAATGTACAATAGAAATGCTGTACGTTTGATTGATAAAGGTGCGGAAAATCGTGCTTGCTTTTACAAGTCCAGAAAAGTAGAAAGTGAACAAAAATTCGCTTAAAAAGGAGTAAAAAAATTAACAAACTTCAATTCTCTCTTAGAAACCGAAGGCGAGACGCATATTTCTATTTAAGAAGAAGAAGAAGAAAGAAGAAAAAACATTTATTGCCAATCATAACATAAACCACAACAGTTTAAGTGTACAATTTTTTGAGAAAAAAAATTAGTAATAATCATAATAAAATATAAGGGTTCCTTGTTGACTACGGAACCCTAAAAACATAACAATTTACAGAAATACACAGATATTGGCAAAAGGGACAGCCTCAGCGTATAACTACGTAACGCAGAGTTAGCGTAGTTGCTGGTTTTCAGGTTGCCCCCTTGCTCGAACTAAGATGGTTCGTCGAGTAGTTAGTCATAGCGGGTGTATACAAAAATCGTTTTCTGAGCTCATCTTTGTAAACAAACGGCATAAACTCACTTGTATTTACTTCGGCTTCGTGCCAACGTTTCTGAGCTTATAAAAAAAATTTATATATAAATATTTGACGCATATTCTGAACGTATCAAACTACTGAACCGATTTTGATGAAACTAACTATAAGCATATGTACCTACATACATAAGACTTGTCTTTGACTAAATAAGTGCCCATAGCAATGACAAAAAAATCCGATCAGTAACTTTTTTGAAGTCGGTTAAAGCGCCGTTGTCGTGTTTTACTCGTGTAAAAGACATACGAGAGCTAAAAAAAATTAGAAATAAAAAAAAAAAACATGTTTAAACCCTTCGAATCCTTAAACTTTTAAAACATAAAAGTTAATAAGGTATTTTTCAACAAATAATACCTCGGGGTGCAGTTCTTTAGTCATTATTTCCCATAGAAAACTCGTAAAACAAACTAAAAAGTCTTTATATTATAATAAATGCTAATGAAACAGGTTCAGCTACCGAAATTGAGTATTTTCATTAGACAGCGAGTGGAGATTTATTTTAATAGCCTGTATTTATTGCTTAATCTCTCGCACCTGAAACAAAACTAGCCGAGAGCTTGAGCAGAGAGCTATATCTCAGTGGATAAAGATCCCATTCATTATAATTTAACAAGACATTTTGGAGAGCTTTACATTTGCCCGGATAATTGTTGAGTTGTAAATTTTAGATTTACTAAATATTACATGCTAGTACAACACAATTACAGTTTTTAAAATAAATTTACATATAAGTAAGTTTATTTAGAAATATAAAAAGTATTGGTATGCGACGCGAAATATGTGATATGTAGCGCTGCTTTTACGAGAATGATAATAATTATATATTAATCCCTCTGGATCATAATATTACGTATTTAATTCTGCAATTATGATTTTTATGAGAAAAACAAACTAACAACACTACAGCTACTACAGCAGTTAAGAACACTTTTATTAACCACAGATCGGCCACCAGCCAATCTATAGAAAATCCAAGTGCTCCAAACCAGTGTCAGATGGCAGAGTGCCCAGAATGCTGGCAGCATTGCCACGTTGAATGGCAGTAGGCAATACTTATACGTTGGGCCAAATATACCCCATTTTTACGAGCATTTATAAGTTCACCACCATTATAGCCCTGTATTCTGTACACATAATACCTACGGATAAAACGAAGAGGTAGCGTATCATAATATTGACCGAGCGAAGCGAAGAGTTTGAGTCAAGATGGAAATATAGCGCAAGTTTTTGTATGCTTTTCGATTACTTGAGAACTTTCTCATAACAATGCAGATTTATGCTATTTTCCTATTGAATATCGATCGATTCAAAAACTTGTACCATTAAAATAATACTATAGAACACTATTGTAACGTTACACAGTCTAGCCGCAGATCGCGCAGGATTAGTAATAATTTGGATGCCTAAGTTTGCTGATGATTGTTCAAAATATTATAGTCAGTTCTTCTTCAAACTTTAACTGTTATAGGCCGATCTGTCCCACTGACCTTGTTAATTATTTAGTTACACAAAGCAGCTGGGTAAACAATACACCTCTCAGATATCACTAAAATTAAAAATAGTTTATAGTTTGAGAGATGGCAGAGCGGGCAAGCCCAAGCAGACGTTTTCTCGCTTACTGATCCAGTCTGTCTTTCTGTCCTATTTACTTTAAAGGCTTCTGGACCATTCAAATAATGAATTATATAAAAAGTTATTTCTATGAATTTCTAGCTATTATTATTTTGTACTGTTTGGGCTTAGTGACCCGTAAAAATTAGCCTATTTTTTATCTAAGCTGTACCTACAAACTCATTTCAGCTTAATCGGTACAGCCTTTTAGGCGTGAAGAGGCAACACACCAACATCCATACATTCGCATTTGTAACACAGAAAAATATATGTAATACTAGTTTGTAAATATAAACTGCCTATAACCATGTGGGTTTTATTCCAAATAAACTGTGTTATTTTTGTGATGTCTTTGTTTTTATTGGGCGGGATCACAGCGACAGGTAACACAATAATAGTTTAGTTATGGAAAATACGTTAAGTGGAAAATGTCACTCGATTTATTTGAGGAGCTAACAGATTTATACGTATACAGACGAGTTTTAGAGCTGGTTGACGTATCACTCCCAGATTTTAATTCAGTCATAAACATAATTATGTATTTTGTACACATTTGGTACCTATGTAAAGATATCGAGTCATAATGTTGTATAGAAGAACTCGTACGAAACGGCTCGACCAATTTTCGTATTGTTTTGTGGATAGTTAGTAGGATTGAGAATAGTTCGTAAAGTATTTTTCAACATACACAGACAACGTTGCACAAGTTAGGTAGTACTTAGTCATTATTTTTAGCTAAATTAATCCAACTTCATCTTATCTATAAAATTAAGAGTTTTAAACACATCTTAACTTTCAATTTAAGCATCTTTAAATTATTGTCATGCATTTTCAGTTACCTACTACAACAATATTTACATGTAAACTGACTTTTCCATTAAACTATAGGTGCCTATGTACCTTGTATAGATTAATGAGTAGTGAAATGATAAATGAATATTCAAAGCTATGGCGCCGGCCGGCCGAACCGCAGGACCTCGTCACTTCTATCAATATCAAACACATTTACATACATATTTATTAATTCATACATAATTTTATCTTTACACTTTATTGTGAACGGTCAACCTTGTCCCCGGAGCAAGGACAAAGTTTAGACTACATAACATTAGAATAATTAGAAAAATCTGGTTAGAAATCTCAATTATGGATTGATTTAAGAGGAAACTCAGAGATAAGAGGCAAATAAAGCTTCTATGGACGCTCATGCTGGTAGACACGCTTGATTTCGATGCAACTAGCAATCGAAAACATAAATATAATTTGTACGCAACTTATATACACACGGTACTATGGCAAGTCATCATCATCATCAGCCTATGTTCGTCCACTGCTGGACATAGGCCTCCCCCATGGCACGCCACTCAACTCGGTCCTCCGTTTTTCTTCTCCACCCACCCCCAGCGACCCTCCGAATATCATCGCCCCATCTCGCCCATGGGCGCCCTACATTACGTTTACCGAGACGTGGTCTCCACTCGAGAACTCGTCTACCCCAACGGTTATCGGTTCTACGGCAAATGTGACCAGCCCATTGCCACTTCAGTTTGCTAATCCTTTCTGCTATGTCGGTAACTCTGGTTCTCTGTCGGATCACCTCATTTCTGATGCGATCCTTCAGAGAGACACCGAGCATAGCCCGCTCCATAGCTCGCTGAGCAACTTTAAACTTATGGACTAGTCTCACCGTAAGTGTCCACGTTTCTGCGCCGTACGTCATGACAGGTAGGACGCATTAGTTGAAGACCTTAGTCTTCAAACACTGCGGTATGGGTGACGAAAAGATTCGACGAAGTTTACCAAATGCAGCCCATCCCAACTGAATCCTCCGATTGGCCTCCCTCTCAAAGTTGTTTCTACCCAACTGCACTGTTTGCCCAAGGTATACATACTCCTGAACAACTTCGAGAGGCAGTCCATTTACGAGAATCGGTTCCGGAACGACCCGATCATTGAACATCACTTTGGTCTTGTCTATGTTCATCCGGAGTCCGACTCGTTGGGAAGAGTCAGCTAGGCTGGTTAGCATTTGCTGTAAGTCTTGCAGCGTTTCCGCCATGATGACGATGTCGTCCGCAAATCTCAAGTGAGAAATGTACTCGCCATTGATGTTAATGCCATGTCTCGTCCAGTCCAGTGTCTTAAACACATCCTCTAGAGCGTTGGAGAACAATTTGGGGGAAATAACGTCCCCTTGCCTCACACCTCGTTTCAAAGGGATATGTTTAGTCTGCTGGTTCTGGACTTGCACAGTCATTGTGGCGGCATCGTACAGACTTTTCAGCACTTGGATATATCGCCAATCGACTTGACATCGCTGCAGAGACTCCAAAACAGACCAGGTTTCGATGGAGTCAAAGGCTTTCTCATAGTCTACAAAAGCTAGACACAGGGGCTGATTATACTCTTCGGTCTTCTGTATAATCTGCCGCACCGTGTGGATGTGGTCTATGGTGCCATAACCTGATCGGAACCCGGCCTGTTCCGGTGGCTGGAACTCGTCGAATCTACGTGCGAGACGATTTGTGATAACCCTTGAGAAAAGCTTATAGACGTGGCTCAAAAGCGAAATAGGTCTGTAGTTCTTCAAAAGAGTTTTGTCTCCTTTTTTGAAAAACATCACTACTACGCCTTTGCTCCACGCCTTTGGAGTTCTCCCTGTGAAGAGGACGGAATTGAATATTCGCTGGAGCTCTCTCAATACAGGTACACCTGCAGCCTTCAAGAGCTCCGAGGTAATTCCATCCTCACCAGGGGCTTTTCCATTTTTAAGCTGTCCAAGGGCCATCGCCACCTCGTCTACGCTGATATCCGGGAGTTCTTCGGTATAGTGACGTGTTAGAGTGGCTCTTGAATCATCATTGCGGGTATCAGACTGAGGCGCGTGCGAGGCATACAGCTGGCAATAAAAATCTTCCACTTCTGCAAGAATCTCTGACTGAGAGGTGATGACGTTTCCACCTGATGTTGTCAACTTCGTCAGATGGCTCCTCCCCAATTTTTGCACAAAGACCTTTGTCCCCCGGTTCTGCTCGATCGCTTCCTGTATGGCGCGTGTATTGGAGCTCCGGAGGTCACGTCTTACTGCCTTGGAGATTGTTTTGTTGAGAGCTCGTCTCTCCGACGAAGATGACGGTGGGTCTTCCCGTCTCTCCTTCATCAGCTGCAAGGATTCCTGAGAAAGCTTGGACTTACTGCCTGTGCGTTTTTTCTCGCTCAATTTAGCGCCTTCTTCCCGCAAGATTTCCACCACTCTGTTGAGGTCCTGATCTACGTCATCGTCAATTGTGGTTTCCAAGGCTGCAAATCGGTTCTCCAGTTTGATCTGGAAATTGGTGGTTTGATATGGCAAGTCGAGTTCAAATTATTCATAAATTTTGGGTTACTTTCGTAATCGATCGTTTCCACAAGTACAAGCTAGGAATAAAACTTAGACATATTGAGTAAATGTTATTTGACGTAAGTAGCAGATGTAAAAATTTTGGGTACAATTCACAGTCAGCGAATAGATGCTATTACTACGTACGTGTATCAGTGTGGCATTCTTTATCAGGACACTAACGTGTATCATAAGGCACGTTTAACTGTGGGTCTTGGATATTGCCTTAAAGAAACAAAGTGTTGGAGGCCTTGTAAGAATACTAAACCGTCTGGAAATCTTTTCTCAAACTCGAGTCTTTGCAACGGCGTAATATGGTTTCAGTTCTAAAAAGTGTTGAATTGCGCTGTTTGTTCCTATGATTGGTAATATAAAAAAATAAATCGAATAAAGACATGTTTTGTTGCTATGGGTGTGTGAATAAATCGTTTATTGACGTTCAAAAGTAATGATATTGGCTCCATTGAACTCGTATCGTAACAAGCTTAACTCAATATAAAAGACTGTTCCCAAGTAACAAGTTGAGAGCCAGTGACATTTTCCTTATTTACTTTCTAGAATTTTTGAGAAATTTTTCATCATAATTCCAGCGCTATATTTCGACTGGAAAATAATTTAATCACGGGCGAAAACGTCTATTTATTTATAGATAAAAGCGGTAGAATGTTGGCGCCATTGTTGATAAAATATTGTAACCAAATGGCTGAACGTTTGAAAAATGTAACATCGCTTGTGGAGCCGATTGGTCGCCGCTCTCCTGCTGATAGAGTATCGACACACTATTTTGTTTTGCTTGTGATTTATAGTTTACGGAGAATATTTATTCAAAACTGATATAGTGTGCGATGTAATTTACTAGCTGCACTCGAGTTTTACCGTGAAAAACTTTGACGGTTAGTTTGATGTTTAGGAATTTGTGTTAACTATGATTATGGTCACTTTTGGTATTTATTTATTAGCCATTGTTAATCGCAAGGTTGCCGAAGGAACTGCAAACCACAACAATCATTATACATAATCATGTGATTAATGTTTATGGACGTTACATTTTTTTATTGATCTATATTCTATATACATGTGCTTACATAATATTGATAGCAACAGTCCTTATTTAGTTTAAAAGAACATCAGAACCAAAACAGTACAACTCTCTGTAACAACGAGGGGACAGTGAAGCTTTAAACTTAAAAAGTACTTTAAAAGAAACAAAATCGTAGTTGCAGAAATGCGGAGCTGCTATAAAGCTACCTACACTTTAATTATGGAATCTATTCTGAGCTCGCGGCAATGCAATTGCATTATAACTGCTTTCGCTATCACGAATCAACCGCTGTAATTGTAGTTTCAGAACTACCCACATACTAACTGTCGAAACCAATTTACCCATGAAGCGAACAAATGGCGATCGATTTAATGATAGAGAAATAGTAGTAATTAAAATAATGTACGAAGAAACCACAAAATGTGAGCAAAATAGTTTCGTATGTGTAGTTCATCGTCGATACAATGAAGCAATGGACAGTATTTGAGAAACACGCTGCAATTCTAACAACATTGTCGAGGAAAACGTGAATTCAGTTTCAGTAGCAAAGCGTGTAGCCATCCTGTACAAGTACACTACAAGTATTATAAACATTCAACAGCGTTTTTTTAAAGCGGCAACTACATGGGGAGCGCTCTTTAAGGTTTTTAAATTTCGCCTGTACATGTCTATAAGACAAACAATAGGATTCTGATATCTATGGGAGCGTCCTGAAATTTAAGAGTTGTCGAACTCTACCTAAGTAAATTGTTTTTTTTTTTATTTAGGACATGAAATTACGATACTCACAAGACATTAATACACACTATCTAATATTTTTGTAATTCTCATACAAATAATAATATATTTATGAATTATCAAGAAAACTTTTAACATTTTCATTTATTTATATTATCATTTTATGTTTTAGGTCTGAACATTACCAACGATGAAAACGTCGCAGTTCACTTCAAGATCACATCAAACGGGCCATCACGTTGATTGCGGCAAGTGATGAACAAAGCCCATTCAAGATGCTTGCGGACAATGTCACTCACTACAACGACTCTACATCGAATGGAACATACGAACTGTTCGAGGAACCCAGCTTCATATCAGTACTAAAACATCGAGGGTCTAACTACAGCACCAACATAGAAGAGGTTCTGAAAGTTCTGGAAGATTGGAGGAGTAAATATAACATATCGGTGTTGAAGGAATGCGAGAGATCCGAATATTGCTCGGGAGAATTCCGCGATCTGATCCTGGCGTACAATAGCATTCATGTCTACGTCAGTTTGTTGGTAAGGAGTCTGTTATTGACAGTGAGATGCAAACGATTTCTATACGCCCACTGAAAAGTACACTGAAAAGCCTCCTACTTATTTTTGTCCGGTCTCACAAGAAGTACGAGTTTATGTACAGTTAGTCGAAATCTAGTCGAGGTTTTTAGATTTTTTATGTCGGCTTATCGGTATTAGCTGAAGGCACCCGTACCGATTTGGATAATACTTTTTTGTTTGAAAGGGTGGCCTTATAATTTAATATAATTAATAAAAAATACCGAAATCTGTCGAGCGGTCACTCGCTTACCTAAACGGAGCTTTAAGCTCTTTTGAGTGACCGCTAGTTAGTTCGTTACATTTTTTATGGATGCAATTGTATTTTGGTCCACTTTGATTTGAAGTGAAAACGTGACATCCACATACAAAATGACTAAGATTTTGTATGTGGATGACGTAAAGACGTTCTTATAATTATAAAATTATGTATTAGTGGAACTTTTCTCCATACAGATCTGTGTATTCGGAAGCTTGGCAAATGCACTAAACGTAGCGGTGCTGACTCGGCGAGATCTATCTGCGGCGCCTATAAACAGATTGCTGAAGTGGCTCGCAGTGGCTGATGTCTTCGTCATGATGGAGTACGTGCCCTTCGCCATCTACAGATACTTGGTAATTTACTATGTTACTTTTATACAACGAACCTAGGGTTTTACAAAGGGAAAATTCTGGATGCACTGCGCCAACGCTTCTTACTTGAGAGTCATAAGATGTTAACTGACTCTTTAGCCCAGTAGTTTTACTAGCTACAGTGTCCTTCTACCGAAGCACAGTAATGTTTGCAAATCACTGCTCAGGCGGTAGAATAACTGGCACTGTTGGGGTACCCACCTAGACGACCTCCTGCAAAGTTTGTCTACCCCCGGTAAACCTAAAAAGTGTTACACAAACATACATATTATAATCGCGCCTGGTTCCCGCTGAGGTAGGCAGAGACTATTTCCCTCCATTTGGTACGATCCTGACTTTTTTTTTATGTGATAAAGTAGAAGACGAGCAAGACGCTCTCCTGATGTTAAGAGATAACGCTGCCCATAATCAGTACAGTGCTACTTAGGATTTCACAATTATGTGAAATTCTAGGAGCACTGCACCAACGGTTCTTACTCAAGAGTCATAAGATGTTAAGACTCTTTAGCCCAGTAATTTCACTAGCTACAGTGCCCTCCTACCGGAGCAAAGTAATGTTTGCACATCACTGCTCAGGCGGTAGAATAACTGGCACTGTTGGGGTACCCACCTAGTCGACCTCCTGCAAAGGAAGTCTACCCCCGGTGAAGTGACACCTATTTCGCTTCCTCAACTTTCAACACATTCTTCATACACGCTCGACGGTTCTTTGTGCTCTTGCCTTGTCCTTGTGTTATCAGTTATCTGTTAGTTAATGGTGTTGATAATTTAATAGTGGTAGAATGTATTAAATGAACATCATCTCATTTCTTTATAATTACAATAATAAGTCAATTTTATTAGGTACCTTCGTCAATCAATGATACTCGTAGATGGGATTATCGATTCACAGATTCCACTTAACCAACTCGCGTTCAAACAATAGCTACTGTGTAATATATATAATTTTAAAAGTAGATTTATACTCATAATATGTATATGAGAACGTCTATAATATGCCGATAATATACTTCTAAGTTTAAGCTTCTGAACCGATTAAAATAAAATTTGGTATAGAGACAGTTTACATAGGATATTTTTATTCCAATTTTGATCTTAATGACAAAATCTTTTTTATCACGGGGAAACCCGCAAAGCGTAACTAGTGGATATATAATTCATAGAAAATGACCAGGCGACATTAGCTAGAAGTAGAAGGAGAGACAGAGAAGAATGACAGAACTAAAGGCAGGCCACCAAGGAATATAATAGGCCCATCAGTTGGTAATAGAGATGATGATTATATATGTACATAGATCAGAAGCTTCCAACCCAATCGATCAAGATTCTTCGATCTGGCCCAAACAACTAAAACCCATGACCTGGTTGCGGTTTTTCATTTTATTTGTACCGTGGTTTGTTACTCACTGACCTAGTAACTGTCTTTTTACCAGAGCATATTTGTCTCTGTGTTTACTTTTAATTAGGTTAGGCCTCATGTAGGTCAAGCAAATTAATCATTCTCCATTGAACGTGAAACATAAGAAAGATTAATGCATTACTTGAAACCTGGATGACTTTTATGCATGGGCCATGGGTAAAAATGTAATGGGCGCGGTAATATTTTCCCTTTGAATAAAAGATAAGGTTTAAAGGAACAATATAAAAAATAAATCAAAGGATATCGTGACTGACTGACTGACTGATTGATTGATTTGTCAACACGCACACATTTCTGTGCTTGGATAGGAGGGCACTGTAGCTAGTAAAATTACTGCGCTGAAAAGTCTTAACATTTTATGATTCTCAAGTAAGAAGCGTTGGCGTAGTGCACCCAGAATTTTACCTTTTGTAAAATCCTGGGTAGCTCTGCTAATTATAGGCAGCGTTATCTCTTACCATCAGGAGAGCGTCTTGCTCGTCTTCTTACTTCGTTGTATGAAATAAAAAAAAACGTAGCCTAAACAGCTTGGTTGAAGTTTAGAATAAAGATAAGTTTTATTCCGCTAAGAAAAAAAAATGTCAGCATAAGCCAGTATTTTATGGGTTGGCGTGGAAACTTGTTCAGAATATCCGATCTTATGGCACACTTTCAATCGCATAAACATATTAATACTAATAGCTCCTTAAATATCTGCACGTTTATATCGAGACAACAGCGAAGCTGTCCGCATAAAGTTTATGAGTAAGACCATGCCACTAAAACGACTCATATCATAGTTTTATGCTCTATAAACAACATCGGTAATGTTCAAACTTCAAACCAACGCACGTAAACTCATGTCAGTTTCAAACGCACCTATAAAAATTTAATTAAATTTCTCTATTTTTCTCACAGTGCCCATCGCTTTAATTTTCTGTGAAAGATTGACCGATTTCGTGGTTTAATTATAACAACGTTGAGATTTTGTTAATGGTTTGTAATTAAAGCTCAATTATTTTTAGAAACTGGTTTAATTTTTCAATGATTGCTGAAAATAAATTTATTTTAAAATTTAAGGAGTAAAAATCTTAACTTTCTTCGGCGACACGCCTACTCGTTTTAAGCTTTATATGTACCTAAGGCTTATAGGAACAAATTAATTGCATCTACCATGATCCACGAAACAAAACGAAGTTTCTCCCACACACTTGCAGGTTGTGGAATGGCCTTCCAAGCGACGTGTTTCCCTCTTCCTTAAACATGGGGCTTTTCAAGAGAAGGATAAAGAAGGTGTTAATGGACCGACAACGCGTCTTAAATACCACTGGTGTTGTAGACGTCCATGGGCGACGGTAACCGCTCACCATCAGGCGAGCCGTTTGCTTGTTTGTCTGTCTCCTACATAAAAAAAAAAAAAAAAAAAATGTTTGGTCTACTATTCAGTTCAGAGCTACGAACATATATTTATTTATTTTTGGTAGTATATATTTATTTTTAAGTCATGCACAAAGACCTAATCAAGATGCCCTACACGGATTACTCTGAAACAAGGTCTTCTTTTTCCAGTTAATATTGCATAGTATTGTTTTGGTTTCAGCTGTTTCCTGGTCAGCAAGAGAGGCCGTATTCCTGGGCACTGTACTTCTTGTTCCACAGTCACTTCACGCAGATCCTTCATACTGCTTCTATACTGCTCACGCTCTCATTGGCTGTTTGGCGATACATTGCTATCAAGTAAGTATCTTTTGAGAGACTGGCGTATGTCAACTTACTTATTATACCTATTGGTGCACCCAAAATCTGGAATTAATTTATAAAATTAAGTCAACTCCTCACTTGGTATATATCGTACTGGAGTTAATTTAAAACTACTTTCTTTTCATTTTTACCTTAATTTGGTAACTTAGTTCGGTTTTAGTAATTTTATTCGGTTTTATTGCTCAGTCGTTAAAAAAAAGGTTCTTAAAATAACACATTTCACACGAATAAGACAAGCACCATTCTTTGCAGTGTCATCTAAGTCTTTAATCTTATAATTTCTGCATACAAACTTCAAAAACTAAATTTAACATTTTCACTGCACGATGCAACAAGAATGCTACATCAAAGTGAATCCGACATCCAACGCAACTTCATGCATCTAGGTCAAAACATCAAATTTCAAAATGTAATTTGCTTGCGCTGAGAGGTCCCTCGATAGAATTAAAAGTATTTTTTATATTTTTTCTTGGACATCTTCGCTGAGGGAAATACTGCAAAGTTTTTGATGTGTAATTTTTAATTAAGTCACTAACTTTTCCGGATCTGGTATAAAAATATTAGCAAAGGTTAACTTCGGAAGACTTTAACCGCTCTACACAGGGGATTATGTACGTTAAAGAATAATAAATTGGTTAAGTATAAAGGGATTTTCGCAACTTTGCGTCTTTAAATATTTTATGATACCAAAAAAACCATTTTATCTCAAAAGCAACAAAATGGAAAATTGTTTATGTAATTATGGGGAAATGGCCTTAATAATTGAGCTATTTAGTTATAGAAGGTCACACATTAGCGTTTAATTTGCGAATACAACATTTAAAAAAATTATATACGTGGAGTGTAAAATACGAGTAGGTATATTATACCTCTAATTACATATAATGCTTAGCGAAAAATATATGCCACCAAAAACATAACTTGTAAAAAATACCAAGTCTCGCAACTGCAGTTCTTCTACCGTAAAAAGTTGTGAGATCCATGTACTACCAAGTCGGTAAAATCTTTTGTGTTTTAAATCAATAGATCGACTTGGCCATCGCATGAAAACACAACAATGTATCTCTCAAGTAATATACCGACATTATAGTGCGATTGCCAAGTCAATCTATTAATTTAAAACACAAAAGATTTTACCGACTTGGTAGTACATGGATCTCACAACTTTTTACGGTAGAAGAACTGCAGTTGCGAGACTTGGTATTTTTTACAAGTTATGTTTTTGGTGGCATCTCACTACTTTTTGTTTTTTTTATTCGTTATAGGTTAGCATTTGCCCACGATATCGCCTGATCTTAAGTGACGACGACCGTAGATGGGAGCAGACTAAACCTAGAAGGCGGGATAATCCCTCCCTGGCTTTATACATTATTACGGCATATATATTATGGCATTATTATTGGGATTTTATGTAATTTTTACCGTTGACTGCAAATGTAACTTTGTAATCCTATACATTTATACGGGATTACAAAGTTATTTATGCAGTTTATGTATCTCGAAAACTAGACCGAAATTGCATGTTTTTTTAGTTTTCCTATGGTTTATACAATAAACTCTAAGTATGTACCAAGTTTGAACCTTCTATGTTTGCTAGAAGTGCCTTAGACTTTTGATGATCGGTCAGTGAGTGAGTGAGTGATTGACAAAATTACAAAACTTTGACTAGTTATAATTTTTAAACGACTAGTTCAAATTGAATGAAATTTGGAATAAATCGTGTTTATACAATGCATACTCGGTTGTTAAAAATTGAAGCTGCTAGTTTTTTCCACAACGAAGTTATAGGGGGTCGAAAATGGTCTGAACTGCTTCCAGAAAAGGATGGTACGGCCGTGCTGCTTTTTTTGCTCGACTTGGCGGGGGCACTGCCGTGCCCCCAGATCTCAGAGCAGTTTTTTTTCTAGTTTGTTTTTTTAGTCAGGAGTGTTTCGCTAAAGGAAATTTCCAGCTGTGTGCATGACATGGTCTAACCATAGTTTGATTCTATAAAAGAGTACAAAACCTATTATAAGATATTGTTTCAGGTATCCTGCATACAGTCCTGCGTTATGCACTGACAGAAGGTGTACGATTGCTATCGCACTAAGTTTCATTCTGCCGCCTATACTCTGCATACCTTCTTACTTTGTAAGTATTAAATATTCTATGTAACGCGTTTTTTCTCTGCTTTAACAAAATAAGCGAATGAAAGGGCTACTATCCACATTTGAAATTCTCTATTGATTTACAATAGTTAATTTGGTATGTGAGTAGAAATACCAAATCGGCTGTTTATCGCAATTTCCCCACGGGATCAAAACTAACGTGGATTAAATCGCGGGGCATAAGTTTCATTTTTTTACTAAACAGGTCTACGTTTGACCGTACCCCACCTGATGGATAGTGCAGATGTGCGGTCGATAATAAATAATGAATCGCGTCAGATACCAAAAATCTCACCTGATGGAAAGTAAAGATGCGGTCGACGATGAATCACATAAGATGATACAAGAAAGGTTTTATTGCTTTTACACTCGTGCTTCAAGATTCCCAAGATGGATCCCTTGGGAAACACTGAACATTTACTAAACTCAAAATATCTGCCAGTAGGTAACATAATTCTAGGATACTGTTTTTATTTATTTAGATGTTACAAATACCCTGACTCAAGTTTGACTTTTCCTAGAGTTCCATTGTGTTGTCGGCGTAATTGTGTTATACCGTCCAGCCACTCTGTCACACCACAGTACATTATCAAAGTAACTTTGAGAAATAATTCTATTATGCCCACGCATCGATTAGGCGACCCTCTACGCGCCCTGTCCGAAGGCCCTTAGGTATTTTTAAAAGTAAAGTTTCACCTAACAAGTACCCACTTTTTACGTAAGTTTGAAAAACATGACTCTTAAGGGAAATATGGAGAGATTTTAGCTATGCCAATTAGGTAGGTGCTTAACTTTGAGGAAAATGCCTAATTATAAAAGTTTGAAAATTTTAAATCTTTTTAATAACAGCTTAATCTGATTTCAATTTAATTAGTTTAACTTTGAAAATAACACCTAATCTTTGTGTATTTTGACTCTTAATTAAGAAATAAACTTATAAAGTCGGAGTAAATTACCAATTTATGAATTAGTCAATTCTGAGTAGAATTTTGATGTTAAGATTATTTTATTGAAAACTAGCTTATGCTCGCGGTTTTACCCGCGTGGCAAAATGTCTTAGCGGAGGTCTACAGCATAAAACCTATCTATGTTTCTAATTTCAACCGAATCATTTCAGGGGTTTGGCCTTTGCGTTGATGGATCAGTCAATAATAGCTATTCTATTTGTGAAATATATATTTCTTCAAAAAGGGGAACACCAATATGTAACCATTAACAATAGGTACCCAATGTATTGTAAAGTATTTCCCAATGTATTCCAAACATTGTTTGAAATATTAAAACCCGCATTACCACGTACACATTGTTCCACGAATGTTTTCAAAATACAGGACAATGTTCTAACATTACCTACCGTTTCTAATTAAGTGGCTCATTATACTCTGCTAATTCGTTTAGATGGTACTGTAGATTTAATTTCACAGGGTTTTTTCAATAAAAGAACTTTTATTGTCCTTTCCCAGTAGCGTGTAATAACAATTAAGGTCGACAATTAAAGCGGTAATACGATTATTATAGTGCTATTAACCTTATTCGATAAAGAGAGTTATAAATGTGTCCAAAATCTGAAATTATCCACCCGAAGTTTTGATGGATGAATACGTTATTACATACGAAAAAAAATAATACAGAAGGCATACACAGACAGAAAATATGAAGTAGAATATCATTACAATTTTTTTGATTCAGACTGCATGCAGTGATCTTAGGCATTTCCTAGTGAATCAAAACAAAATGGAATACGATATTCCAAGTTATAATAATTTAAACTTTTCTAGCAACTCATCAGAACTTAGGAACTTTGTATAGAATTTAATCTCATGGATTCAGTGATACTCAAAAAGTGGACACTTTGACACCAGATCTATTGTAATATTGTAAGAGTTGGACTATACTTTTTTTATTTTTTAACCCCCGACGCAAAAACGACGGGGTGTTATAAGTTTGACGTGTCTGTCTGTCTGTCTGTGTGTGTGTCTGTGGCATCGTAGCTCCCGAACGGATAAACGGATTTTGATTTAGTTTTTTTGTTTAAAAGAAGAGTTAGTCGAGAGTGTTCTTAGCCATGTTTGATGGAAATCGGTTCAAGATGGCCGCCGCTACAAAATGGCGGATTACTTTTTTCTTCCACGACCCCCTCAATATGGTTATCAAATGAAAGGTCTTAACTAGTAAAATACAACTCACTATATAAAATTTAAAAACCAAGATGGCCGCCACCACAAAATGGTGAGTTACGTACTGCGTTGGGGGTTTTTTAAATTTTTATTTTAATTCACTTGTTAATGACGTATTAAGCTTATTCACGGGTTACCATCGAACATTGGCCTAAGCGTCAACCCTACGAGGAAAAATATATTTCAAACAGAAATCTTTCATAGCCGGCCTTCTGTAGTATTTTATTTAGTTGATGGCGTGTGATGTTGAGCTTATCAGAAGCTATCGGTTCGATTGGCCACGATCAGTGACATTCACTCGTATCGATCTGTGACTGCACTTTAATGAGCCGCGGAGTAATCAATCGGGTCAAGTGCCAAAAATTTCATATGAAACTTGATAATATATGTATTTCCCCGTTTTATACAACTCCTGTAGAAAATTGATTTATCTCTTTCGTTCTCTAATCCATTTTGTTTTTATAGAATAGCGCGTTCATTTAAAAAGTAAAGTCGTAATGAAAATAACAGAAAATTTTGGAGCATCTATTACTTCTAAAAACTATACAAAAGGCTGAGGCACAATGTTTTCTTGTAGGGAAAACTCTCTTTCTCACAATGCAATGCCTCTTTCGTTATTTATTATTATTTTTTTTTAATTTTTTTTTTTATAGCAGACTAAACAAGCGTTTGACCGCAATCTCACCTGTTGGTAAGTGACGATGCAGTCGAAGTTGTAGCACGCTTGTTCAGTAAGAACCTATTCACTCTTGATTTGAACAAACCCACGTTATGGCATTCGGGAAACACTGAGAGTGGTAGCGAGTTCCATAACTTCGCCGTTATTCTTGTTAATATTATTTTAGAGCCATTATCGTCCCAGTGCAGGCCAATGAACCCCAATTCCTCTTCCCATTCCTCACCTGCGGGGGCCATGGTTAACCAATAATTAGGACAAAAAACCTTGAAACGTTGTTCTTATCTATTACTTAATCTACTATATAAAAATAAGTCGGGTTTTCCTCCCTGACGCTATAACTCCAGAACGCACGAACCGATTTCCACGGTTTTGCATTCGTTGGAAAGGTCTCGGGCTCCGCGAGGTTTATAGCAAAGAAAATTCAGGAAAAATTTCAAAAGAAATGAAAAAAAAGTAAAAAAAATAAGTTATTCAATTGGAAACCACGCGCGTATTGGGCAAATGTCAACAGCAGGCATTTGTCTTTAAGGTGGTAATGGCCGTGTCGGCGCGGAGGATATTGATACGTTTAATTGCAACCTTATTTCGAATTAATACTGGCAACGTAGTAGCCAATGGCTCTCCATGGATGAATACAAAAAAAAAGCGTGTTCTTGGGCAAATCTACTATATAAAAATAAGTCGGGTTTTCCTCCCTGACGCTATAACTCCAGAACGCACGAACCGATTTCCACGGTTTTGCATTCGTTGGAAAGGTCTCGGGCTCCGCGAGGTTTATAGCAAAGAAAATTCAGGAAAAATTTCAAAAGAAATGAAAAAAAAGTAAAAAAATAAGTTATTCAATTGGAAACCACGCGCGTATTGGGCAAATGTCAACAGCAGGCATTTGTCTTTAAGGTGGTAATGGCCGTGTCGGCGCGGAGGATATTGATAAGTTTTATTGCAACCTTATTTCGAATTAATACTGGCAACGTAGTAGCCAATGGCTCTCCTTGGATGAATACAAAAAAAAAGCGTGTTCTTGGGCAAATTTTTATTAAATTTAAACAGCAGGCATTTGTCTTTAAGGTGGTAAGTTGAACTGTGTAAATTATGTGGATCGTGAATTTGAGGTTAAATAGGGATGTTGACACATGTTACGAATTGATATAAAGTTATGTTTTTCACATAAAAGACAGTATTTAAAAACCTAAAATCACATTTTAAGGATCTATTTACAAGCCAAAATTGAATAAAATCAATTTTAATTTCAAAAAAATTTACTTATTATTACGCGAATGCGAACGCCAATTAGAGCGCGTGACGTCACACCATTGGCTGGACCTTACGCTTCCTATGAAATGTTCCTGATTTCGACACATTTTAATTATTCATAACATAAAAACCACTGAACCGATTTTGATGCAACTTATACTGTGCCCTTAGTTGGTCCATACTTAAACCAAAAATAAAGTCAATGATAAAAATGTCTCTCTGAAAATATAATATTCATTTTGGTTATTGACTTTATTTTTGGTTTAAGTATGCTCCAACTAAGGGCACAGCATAAGTTGCATCAAAATCGGTTTAGTGGTTTTTAAGTTATGAATAATTAAAATTTGTCGAAATCAGGAACATTTCATAGGAAGCGTAAGGACCAGCCAGTGGTATGACGTCACGCGCTGTCAGATGACAGTTCGAAACGTTTTAGGCAGTATTTAAAAAATCATTTTTATTTACGTATTTTTATATTGAAATTTCATATATTTTTGCATAAAAATATGATATACGTTTATGAAATGGGTCTATTCTACTATATAAAAATAAGTCGGGTTTTCCTCCCTGACGCTATAACTCCAGAACGCACGAACCGATTTCCACGGTTTTGCATTCGTTGGAAAGGTCTCGGGCTCCGCGAGGTTTATAGCAAAGAAAATTCAGGAATTTTTCAGGAAACCATTTGGTGGCGAAACGGAGTTCGCCGGGTTTGCTAGTTATAATTAAAAGTATTGGCCTGTTTGGTACATACCTATGTAGGTTTAGGTTCAGGAAAAACACAAAGGGGAAAATTCCAACAAGGGAATTCGCGTAGCACAGCTACTAGACAATAGATAGTGAGTGTAAATACATTATGTGATCAACCCCCATCACAGAAGCCCATGGATCGATGTGTCTCCCGATAAAGGAACTCGGAAAGGACTGAATGACAAATTATCTCCTGAATTGATTTGAGTCCGCCTTATTTCTCTCCTGTGATTGATATACGTTTAGCTATTGCACTTGGACAGTAGAACACATTAGTACTCAGTCAGTCTATTGTATTTACATATTAAATTGGGCCTGCATCACTTGGCTTAATTATAGCCAAGCGTAGCGTATGGGTCTCTGGTACATTGCCATTGTTGGCAGTGTGCTATTGCCTGAAATAAATGGTTTTATTTATTTATAGCGCGATATGTTAAATTCTCATACAAAATAATATTAACAGCTCTTTGTCTTAGAATTTCACACTTCGCTTCGCTCGAACACTTGCTAGATGCAGGAATCGCCGTGTCTCGAGACACGAGATATCCTTTAGTCCGAGCGCGACATATTCTTGGTATTTTGTAATGCGGGCAGAGAAAAACTCCCATATTTATTATTAATTTTTTGGTTTATTATTATACTCCAAGATAACAAGTTACCCTTCTTACACTGTCAGAGTCCAATTACAACTTTAGTTTGCATACCTTCTATTCTTGGATATCTTTTTATTTTTAAAATTTAGTATGAAAAATAGATCTTACCGCTAGTTTTATATAATTTTACTTTACTTTTGTTTCTTAACCACTCACACGTCCGCGCTTGACAGCTGCAAAAGCGTTGAACGTCCGCGTCCGCGATCCAAATCGAATCGCGTCGAGCGCTCACTACTGACACCTACTAAACGTCTATTTTCTAGCAAACTATTGAACCATTTTCTATGAAAAAATAGCATTATATAGTTAAAACTATAGAAAAACAAAATATTGGAAAACTTTGATTCAAATATTAACACAGAGTATATAAAAAAATATCGAACTTGGCAATATGTGTTAATTTTAAGTATTTTTTTGGTTTAAACACTTTTTTACGAAACACTTCTAAATACTTCTTATTTTTACCTGCATATTATAAAACAAGATTATATAAGCTTTGATTTGATACCAAAATATAATAACTTGAAAGTACAGTATAGCACAATAAATCAAAACAAACCACCCATTCGTGTATAAATCTTCAGCGCCTAGAACAAAATCCTGAGAATGGAAGTATTAAATCAATGAATTCAAACTATTTTGTTAGTTGAACTGTTTTTCTAAATTTAAGTTGAATTTTAATAAAACAATAGTTGATTGAAATTAATCATGGAAAAATATTACGGAAACGCGGCATACGCGACAAAAATTTTACATGTCGACTTTAAGACATGTAAAATTGTCCTGATTGTGTTTACTTCCTTAATATCTGTACCAATTCCGAAAGATAGTATCATGATGATCATATTAATATATAATTTTAATAAAATAAGGTGAATTATAAACATTTTAAACGCAGATTTCTCTGGCACGCATGAAAATTTCGAAACTATAATTTCAAAAAATAAATTTTAAATGTTGCCAAGAGCTTAGCTTCAGATTTAATGACCACAGATTTAAAATATTTATTACAAAGCCATTTACAACCATATTTACGCAACTTTTCAGCGTTTTCATAGACAAAAACATGTTTTTAAAGTATTAAGTCTCTAAAGCCGCTGTAGCGGCTGTAACGTTTAACTCAACTTTTTTTCGGACCGCTATAGCGGTCGGGACGTTTGAGTGGATAAACTTATCTCTATCTCTAGAAATGTTAGCAAGGCGCCCTTAAAGCAGATTATCTCAAGTTGATTTACTGTGTATCCTCCGCCTTATGTTCCGGATTCCGTAAAACAATACAATTATCGCTAAGCCAAGGCTATTTCGGATCGCACCTTAAATTAATTGATTTCTACGCTTGTGTGCCACTCAGGTCACGCTACCATTAAATACCCGAAGTAATGAGATTTGACTTGGTACTTTCTTTGCAGGTTTTTACGATACACAAAGACTTCGCATTGGATAAAGACTACTTACCTTCAAGAGTTTACTTCGTGGATTCTGATTTTGATGGGACGTTGTACCAAGTAAACTTCTGGGTTCATGCAGTGTTGATAAAGTTACTGCCATGTCTTATTCTTACCGTAATAAGTGCTTGGTTGATCAAAGCTTTGTACAGAGTGAATACCAAGAAGAAAGCTCTAAAAGGGTACAGCGCTTGTCCTGTAGAAGCGGTTTCCAATGGGAATGGAAATGGGAATGTGTTTACTCGAAAGTCAACGAAAAGATCAAAAGCGGAGCGGCGGACCGACAGGACAACAAAGATGCTAGTGGCGGTACTCCTTCTGTTTCTAATCACTGAATTTCCTCAGGGCATATTAGGTCAGTATAATTACGTTTTGTGGGGATCCCGTTAATCCTTTTTCGTTCAACCCTCGGTAAATTATTCGTTCATTATCTGGGATTACGGAGGGACATATACGTTAGAGGACATACATGTTAAAGCGGGTTATTAGCATATCTGGATGTACTCGTAATTTTTCTTCCAAGGGTTTATTTATAAGAATTTTAATGCCTCGTTTAAATACTTAAAATTAACATTTTTGTAGAATAAATTGTTTCTGTGAAAGCATTCCTAAGCAAAAATAACCGAAGATAAAAATAAGGCTAAACATCTTAAAAACTACAGAACTGATTTATATAAACATGTATTGTGATTTAAGTTGAACTAAATGTAAGCCAACAAAATGGTTAAAATCCGATATTAGTTTAGAAAAATGCGATGATAACAAAGAACATAATATCTATAAAATATGACAATAGTAACATAACCTCTACATTTAAATTTGTCGCAGTTCCAACAATACTGCGTACCTACACTAATCACATACAAATCGATAATAAAAAGGAGTTCTCACACAACAAATTTCCTTCCACCTTCCAGGTCTACTCAGCGGTCTCCTAGGTCGTTGTTTCTTCAAGCGCTGCTACGACCTATTCGGGGAGATGATGGATGCACTTGCCCTACTCAACGGAGCCATAAACTTTGTGCTCTACTGCTCCATGTCTCGTCAGTTTAGGACAACCTTCGGCCACATGATGAGGACTAAATGTGCTAGTCAACACCGAGCTGGGTCGCACACTGAGTTGCAAACTACTTATGTTTAATGTTAAAAAGTGGTTTTATTTAGGGAGCTATCCATCCCATGCGCCTAATATTGGAAGCGAGTGTCCAAAAAACTAATTCGGCTAACGGTTATTTCCCGGTCGTTCACACCCCATCGGTCGCACTGTTACCGAGCGGGAAAAAACGTTTCGCTCGGTCACAGTGTTGACGATCAGTAACACCTCGTCGTCGTCAACATCTTTGTTAAACACCACAGCTAAATATCTAGTACATGTGAGTTGTGAGATATATTATGTTCGAGTGAAAACAAAAAGTAGCGCTCGTCAATCGAGCAAATCGTTTTTAAACGTTTTTTCGTAACAGTGACCGGCGGGGTGTGAGCGGTCGGGAATTACCCGGCAGTTCTTAATTCAAAGACGTAATTCAGCCAAGTTTTTAGGAACCTTACTGGTGTAGTAGGCGGTAATTTAAACACTTTTTTTATTTAGGTAGGTTAATCTAGCGTTTATTATTTTGTATATAATTATAGTATTATATAAAAGATAGGTTGTATTTAAGGTTTTGATGTGATTCAGAAGGAAGAAAGAGAGTTTGGGTTTAGTTTAAATCACCCGATACATCTGTTGGATTTTATTTTGTCTTGTTTCAAATTGTCATAACCATCCAATTAGTATTATATATGAGAAACCATGCATATTATATTTATTTATTTTTTACCTCTTGAGACCTAAAATGGCTGAATCGATTGCGCTGAAATTTGATAACGATTACATATTATATCAAACTAATTGTATTTTTAGTGGAATTTCATATTCTAACGATTACTTTAGGAAATAATAACACTGAAAAGTACATCTTACTGTGAATGTATCAACAAGATGATAATAATAATTTACGTTTTCGTATTTAAAAAGAAAACTAAAAATTTGTGACGTCGTATATAACTAAGTATTTTCAATCATGATCCCATGAGAACCCATAGCGCGACAGGGAACAAAAATTCATTTTCCCTTTTGAGAGCTGTCATCTAAAATAACATGTCCACTGACAAGGGGACCAAAACTGAGACAAAAATAACTTCAAACCATTGGAGAGTATCATGTTTATTGTATAAATGTTTTTACCAGCGTTTTAAACTATTAATTGTGATTTGACTCTAACAGTGTAAGTAGGGTAACCTGTTCTGTTGGAGCATAAACCCCAATTATTTACCAGCATACTACTACTACTACGCCTATGCCTACTAGCCTATGTGTTATTCCAGAGTCTAAGCTATCTCTATACCAAATTTCAGCTCAATCGGTCCACCCGTTTAGGCATGAAGAAGTAACAAACGCACACAGTCACACACTCACAACTTTCGCATTTATAATATTAGTGTGATTATTCAAGGGTTTAAGCGATCTACATACCAATTTTAGCTAAATCGGTCCAGCTGTTTAAGTTTGAGTAACATGTCATCCATAATATAGGTATACTCCTATTTTCGTAGGTTTTGTTAGAAGAATGTAAATAATTAATAGTTGTACCCTTACATAGGTAAATATTTTTTTAATAGAATTAATTATTATAATTATAGTAAGCTAATTATAATCGTTTCACAATACAATTATAGTCAGTAAAATTAAATTATTATAATAATATTATGTAGAATATGATTAGATCTAAGTTAAATAAGATACGGACATCGAATAATCTTAGTAACATAAGAGTTTTAATTAAAAAACAGTTTAACAAGATAAATAAATTATTGTGGAATTATACGTATTTCTTTTTTAAGCTTTCGGTATTTAAAAATAAAAAAATCTAGAGGGTGCTCTATGTAGTGATTGGGGATTGAAAGTTTCAGTTTCAATCGAAGAGCTTAAAAGCTCAATCGTTTCCCAAGCCCCTCAAACACAGACGCTGCGTGGACTTGTCTTGCTGTCAAGTCAACTGTCATCCTAATACATTCACAAAAGTACAAATGTATGGGATGACAGTTCTACTCTTGAAGTTTCGTCGGGATCCCATGTGTCATGCTACGGCCAAAGATCAGGATTTACATCAACGTGGCCACTGATGACACAAAAAATCAGTTTACGGATTTTGATTATTTTATGAAAATACGCGATATATTGATATTTTAGGTCATAAACTAATTGAATATCATTGTATTTTCTCCAATTGCTTTAAAATTTTGGAAAAAAAATGAAGCACATAGGTATCATTATATATCAAAGTTAAGCAGTTTGACAGAGTTTGACAAAAATCTATACCGGCCGCCGGTCACGCTGAAAGGGATGGAAGAAAAATAGGTTCTCCTTATTTTTCACACAGAATTTTCCCTATTCCCATCACACTCATAATATGGCTACTTCTAGTTGTATTACTTCTGTGGCCAAAGATAGATTGCAAACAACGAATAAATAATCAGGTAAATTATATAATCAGTCGGGAAGTGTAATTAGGAATTAATTCTCCAGAAAAAGTGAACAACGAAAATAAAACGTACACTTACAATTTTCGGTAGAGGTACACACATTTTTCGGTAACAAATTTAGATACTTGTAAACATGATTAGTGATATTTGAACATGAACGACCAACGTTCAATTTTCTGCTACTTTATCAAAGTATGTAAACAGAGTGTAGTTTATTTTATTAAAACTTTTTTTATTTTATGTTATAGTCAGGAATATTTCAAACAGAGGTTACCGTTTATTAAGTTAACACAGCTGTCAATATTGCAGTCTTATATTATTTTTTTATATTATGACACACATGTGTGCTTGTCAGCGGTTACCGAACATTTTAGAAACTAAAACAATATAAGTACCCATAAGGACATTGTTTTCGTATTTGTGTTGGTAGAGTTTCACAAATGACAGCTGAGAGCTATCGCCCACCAGAGGATCCTAACAAATGACGTCAATTTGTCTCTGCTTCCCCATGCTTACGATGATCATTTGTATTGGCCATTGAGTGGACCACCATTACCGCAAGGAAATCACCATTTCCGAATTCCTACTGCATACCAAATTTGTACGAAAATAGCTTCAGATTAATGTGATTTTATGGTAAAGAAAAGATAGGTACCTACCACGTTTGTTTTATTCTAAGAAATGCTACAAATATAATAAATGGGAAGATGTGGATGTGTGTTTTTACCGCTTCACTCTTTAAATAATGTATAGATTCAGCTGAAAATTGGTATATAGGTAGTGTAGATCCAAGAATAAAATACAGGTTACTTCTCAGCGGTAAACCCGCTGGGCACAACGTAAAAAATCATAATTAAGGGTTATCTTAATAAATCTAAATATATAAAAGGAAAGAGTGACTGACTGATCTATCAACGTACAGCCTAAATCACTGGACGGATTGGGTTGAAATTTGGAAAACAGGTAGGTTTTATGACGTAGACCTCCGCTAAGAAAGGGTTTTGCCATGCGGACAAAACCGCGAGCAAAAGCTAGTCTAAATATATAAAAGGAAAGAGTGACTGACTGATCTATCAACGCACAGCCTAAACCGCTGAACCGATTCAGTTGAAATTTAGAATACAGATAGGTTTTATGACGTAGACCTCCGCTAAGAAAGGATTTTGTCACGCGGGCAGAGCCGCGAGCATTAGCTAGTATATTATAATATAGTTATCATAATTAGCCTTTCTCATGTTAGCCAAAAATGATGTATGTATGTTGGTACAAAAACCGAATAAAACGTTGTTACTATGCGTGGATATTCTCCAACTTAGGCTCTATCATCACTTACCAAGGGTGAGATTGTGGTCAAAGGTCCTGTCTAGCACTAAGCACACACTTCCTCATTTATAATACTTTGGGCGTACAATATTTAGTATGTGTAGGTAAGTATATCTATGGAAGGGATGTACAGTATTAACATAATGTTTTAGTTATAATTTTTGAATGTGTTTCAGTCAATTGTTATGCAGAACACACGGACCTTCCGTAGGGGCTTACTTTGTTAGAGTTCAACCACAACTAAACTGCAGACCATGGTATAATAGTCGTTAGAAAAATTCTTTGCTTGAATTATAAAATGGTGGATGATGCAATTTATTATTTCATCTGTTGTTTCAAATTTTAGGCAGCTAAAGTAAATAAAATTTTGAGGCGTGAATATTTGCCTAAAGTAAGAAGTCATTGACAAAACTGAATAAAAACCAAAACGCTTCGCTTGACGCTGTGTTTTCTCTTCTTGAAAATAATAAGTAGGTAGGTTTTTATTCTAAATTATTTTGTTATTTTAAATTCTTATTTAACAAACTTAAGGCTTAGGTATAGGATCAGATCATGCAGAATACCTACATACCTAATATACCTATATAACTATAATATAACACATTTTATGTCCTCTCATAAAATTATTATTAGCAGGTACAAATTATATCAGTACCTAACAAGATCAAACTCGTAGTAATGTAAAATTTTCTGGATCAGCGAACCGAATCAATATTAGTATGTAGGTAAGTAGGTACTAAAATTATACTCGCATTATTTGGATTCAAATTCCTGACCCTCTTTGACTTTACGATTTGTCCATTTGTAAGTTTCCCTACTCTTCTGAATGCATAACTCAGCAGAAACCCGTTTACGACAAAAAAGCAAAACCACAGCAGAAAATTTGTGATTCCATGTTTATTTATGTTGAGAACCCTCCTAGTTTCTCTATATGAGAAATCCGTCAGGGTAAAGAAAATGTCCGTAAATAAATGACGTTCTCTTAAGAAATCAGCATCATGAACGAAATTTAGCAGCTGTTTCAGGGCGATAATAGGTACTTACCTATGTAGGCTTATCAAAGAATTCCTTTGTAACACGTTTAAGGCTCATTCTCATGGAATCGATTCTCATCGTCACCTTCATGGCAATTCTTATTTATTGCTTATTTGTAATGTTTATGTATAATATTGTATAGAGCTGGATAACACGAGTAAACTTTTATATAAATGATTTAAATCGTAAGTTTAATTTCGAAGAAAAACAGTTTTGAAATTTTCGATGCCACGAAAGTGATTCCGTCATTATTTTTTTACCAATTTTTCAAGTAAAACCCTTTTAAAAGACTAAATCTATCAAAAATGTACAATGAAACGATATTCTACGTAACAACAAACCTCATTACAGAAGAAATTATGCTTAATTTGAGATATTACTTTATCTTTCACTTTACTTTTTTATTACTCAGAAATTTGGTATGTATGTATTAAAACCCTAACATAACAATTAAGTACTTTTTAGTTGGTAAAAAGGCCCTTTCAAAAGAAAAAAATCACTTTCTTGGCTTAAAAATCACCTTCATGGTTAAAATCGCTATGAAGGTGATGCCACGCTGGTGACGAAAATAACCCTTTTTGGTGAAATTCTGGAAAGTTTAGGTATAATGTATAAAATTAAATACTACATTATTATGTCGCACATTTTAGCGTTTCGAAAAGCTAGCTTTGATTTAAATAACAAAAATACAATGCATACAAATGTTGTCCATGCAAGTGATCGGTACACCCATGAATAAATTGAAACTTAGCAATTTTATTTTTCCCATGGCTCGATAAGTCCTAGATCCTACTTCTACGATTGCAGAACATTGCCATCATTGAAATGACTTGAACTCTGTATTGGATTGTTAATGTTGTGTTTAACAGCAGCCGATAAACGACGCAAATTTAAAGCACCTAAAATCGTGTGACCACCGCATTATGTCATTTTAAATTCAAAATAATAATAAAAGGCTATTTTTAGATTATATACCGTAAAGAATATTTGTTTGCGAAAATTTTGGTATATGTTATAAACAGATACACCGAAATTTGTTAAAGTAGTGCTCAAATGTTTCACTGCAACGGAAAGTGTGACACCATGAGAATACGAAAAATGGCCCCGTTTTTGACCTTTCATGTTAAATTTTAGTATTATTTTTTGCGTCTATTATGACAATCTGTATTTATTTTGTAGCTTAATATATGTTTTATTCACCTATATAAAATTCATGTCTCTTTCTTTAACCGATTAGGAAATATAACCGTGTGACCATCAAATTTGAGCTAAAATGAGAATGAGCCTTAAAATAAGCGTTCTCTTCACTTTTATGTACCTACTAGCTTACGCTCGCGGCTTTGCCTGCATTCCAAAATCCTTTCTTAGCGGAGGTCTACGTCATAAAACCTATATATGTTCCAAATTTCAACCCAATTCGTCCAGTGGTTTAGGCTGTGCGTTGATAGATAAGTCAGTCACTCTTTACTTTTATATATTAAGAAGATGAGGGCGAAAGTAGGTACCTATAGCAAAATATAAAAATAGAGGAACAAATTTCTAAAGAAATAGTCGCTGCTTTTTATCTACCCTAGATCTGGAGACCTAAGAAGTAGGCTTCATTAGCTATAATGATTGTCCAAATACAATTTATTGGTCATAATAAATCACCAACAAACTAGTTCGTGTCAAGAAAAAGTTGATCGAAATAACTATTTTTCTCATGGCAAGCACAACGTTATTATTTGCATCTATTTTTATATTTTAGAAAAAAAAGCAATTCAAACCAAATAAAATATTCAACGACATAAGATTTGATGTTATCTTCTTCATTTAGAAATTTTCCTTAGCAACCTAACCCTTTGTTTAGGAAAACGAAGCGAATCGCGGCAGTATCCTGGGTAAGGTTGGTTAAGGTTGGTTGTTGGTTGGATAACTAACCCAGACAGGATCTCGCATAGAGAAACCTGTTAAACCTATTCCTTACCCTGTTCCTAGTAAAATGTACGGTTAAACTTCGTTATCAAGTAGGTGTGTATCGATATGATCCGATAACAAAACATTCACGCCTCGTGTTCAGGATTGAGAACGTACTCAATATGGTACTCGTATGATTGGAATTCCTAATTACAACTACCGCTTTATCAGGAAACGATCATAGGCGCGACTACTACAGATTCTAGATTAAATTCCAAGGATACACGGATTAAGAACATAAACAATGTGATACTACTGCCTGTAGGTAGATATATATGTTTTAGTATAACAACCTAAACAGTTTTAAAAGCTGATTCCTATTAAGCATCTATTTCTTTTAAATGGGATCCAAATCTTATGAAAAATGTTTAATAATATTAAGGACAAATTATTATTACCTATGTCGTCTAAGTTGAGTTGTTATGAGGCAAAAGGTGCACTCATAAACTGAAAGGTTAGCGTGTTATGGTTTTCAATTTAAATATTCTCAGTTCAAATATTAACAGTATACACAACGCCCACCACTAGAAACCTTATAATATCAAATATAAAGGTACAACGTTAACAGATTCTGCGTAGTCCGTAGGTCTTCTATTTCAAATCGACTAGTTTCAAAAGACGCTCTCATCCATAGGACTCGATAATTCGCGTGGAATACGATCACTCAATAATTCCAATTACTAAAATGTTCAAATAGCGAGTAACAGAATTCAATCTCGTGTCAAAGAATAAGACACGTATCCACACTTATCTTTTTACGTGAAAAAGCTTTTACGCTCTCTTGGCATGTAAGAAATTTTGTTAGAGACCTCTTATATCTGACAATCAATTATAGTTTTCTCGTATCTATTTGAAATGAAAATGTTTGACATTACATAGTAGCTTGAAGTCAAATCACCATTTTTCCATATACATTCGTATTTTCTTTGAAATGAACGGAAATGAACGGCTTTAGCATGTAATTTACGAAGTTTAGCGCTGGAATTCTGAATAGCAATCGTTAAAGGGAGAAATGGAAAACTCTTTGTGTGCTTAGTGCTCACTTTAACATCAGAGCGTTGTGTCGCTGAAGTCATTACTTATTATCATTTGCATGCTAAAAGGAATACTAAGATGATTTCTCTTATCAAATGTAAAGTATCTAATTAGAATAAATAAGAGTATAGGTAAGTAGATTAGTTTTAAATACACTTTTTAGCCAAACATTTACTCCTGTCTATTAATAATTACCTGCAATTTAAGGGTGGCCAAACTGTACAAATCAAATTAAACTTTTTATAATAATAATAATAATAAAAAGTTCTTTATTCAGGTACATAGGTCCCAAGTACAATATTAAACTTAGTATAAAAATTAAAATTAAAATATAATACAATGCAATATAAAGAATTATTGTATGTAGTCATAAATAATATCTTATTTCTTATTGGAGTCCCGATGCATTTTTAACCAATATTTTGTAATCGGACACGTATAGTCGTCACTTATGGCTTGCAGTATAGTGTTGCGAGATGATCGCATCCTCTCCCAGAAAGACGCAATGCGCCCTCTCACAACAGCAAAGAAGTCGGGCACTCGCGCCTCGGCGAACATGCTCGACGCACTGCAGAAGCGCGGATGCTTCATGAGGATGCGGAACGCGTCATTGTACTGCACCCTCATGGTGCTCAGAGATGCTCTGCGAAATTTCACCCACAGCTGGCAGGTGTAAAAACACTGGCAATAAGCCTTAAAAAGTGTTGTTTTTACACCCGCACTGCATTTTGCGAACCTGCGTGCGAGCATGTTACACCGAACCGCGAGTGCCCTTCTCTCCCTTTCTATGTCGTTGTCATCTTTGAGGTCACAGGTTAGAATATGTCCTAGGTATTTAAATTGCTGCACAATCTTTACAGGCACTCCACCAAGATGCACATCAAACACTTTCTCCGGACCCTTTCCTGATTTAAAAACCATCATCTCCGTTTTAGTTACATTATATTTCAGCCCGTGTGATCCTGCATATCGCTCACATACTGACAATAATTTACGGAGCCCACTGATCGAGGGACTGAGAAGCACCATGTCATCAGCGTAACTAATGTTATTTACACATACATTCCCAAGATGGCATCCGATCTTGGTGCCTCTCAGTTCAGCGATCAGGCCATTCACATATAGGTTAAAAAGGTCCGGAGAAGTAAGTCCGCCTTGGCGTACTCCGCAATCTAGCCTATAATCGCTAGAAGTCGCGTCGCCCCATCTTACATTATTAATTTGGTTTCCGTACCAGTACCTCAACAGATGTATAATTTCGTTAGGGACATTTGAGTCGCGCAATTTTCTCCAGAGAATATCATAATTCACTAGATCAAATGCGCGACTTAAGTCCAAAAAACACGCATATACGGACGTGTCACGTCGTGTATAGTGACTGACGGTATGCTTCAAGCTAAGTATCGCCGCGTCTGTTGAAAGACCGGGACGGAAACCAAATTGTGCATCTTCTATATGTATAGTTTTCTGCAGCAACGGTTGTATCAATCTTTCTAAAATCTTGCCTAACACTGTGCCAAGTGAAATGGGCCGATAATTTCCTGCCGAGCTTAGGTCCCCAGTTTTGTTTTTAACCACCGGAACGACAACGGATCTCATTATTGCGTCAGGTAAGTACGAGTATTTCATGCAAAGATTAAAAAATGCACACAATTTGAAGCGTAGTATTTCACCAGCACACATGACATGTTCTATGCTTAAACCATCATGGCCAGGTGACTTGCCACGCTTCATTTGTTTAATGGCTTTGTGTATATCGTCTGGAGTAAATTGTATTGTGGCTGGACCAATCACCAGATTAGGGCCATCCAAAACACGTTCAGCATTATTTGAAATTATCGGCTGCGGCTCAGATTTGAATCGTTTGGCAAACATATCTGCAATGTCAGCTGCGTTTTGTTGGCCGTCCACAGACACAGGCAAGTTCTGTTTATAATTTAAGTTTTTAACTGAATTCCAAAATTTTATAAAGTTTTTGTCTTGTTTGTGAGTCGTTAATATATCTAGTTTAATTGTTTCTTCATTATTTTGACACCAGCGTAATTTATTTTTGAATTTTTTACGGCTATTACACATGTTTTCATAACTTGGCCCTGTGGACGGCTTGCCAGCTAGAGACCAGCATTCAAAATACAACCGAGCCTCTTGATGACTGTCTCGCACATGCATATTCCAGCCTGTGACCCTTTTCTTACGACTAGTGCGACGTGTACTAGCACTATCAATAGCACCTACTTGTAAAACATTTACTATATCATTGTATAATTTATCAATAAAAATAATATGATCAGAAGATTTATCACAGCGTTTGTACGTATCACAGTTGTTACAGTTTAAAATATCATTAATTAAATGCAGCTTAGAATAACAATAATTAAAATATCGATCTATCTGACTAGAATTTCTATTGCCCCATAACACTTTGTTATTGGAGCTAAATACATTTTCATTGTCCACATTCAAATCAGTTGCCGAAATACTATTGATGTTACACACAATACGCATAGGTAAATGATCAGACACATATGTGTCATAAGTGACACTAACGGACACTATAGTGTTCCAGGCGGCTTCAGTCACTACGCAGTGGTCCAACCAGCGTCGTGATCCATGCGCCTCGCTGATGAACGTGTAGCTATCCGAGTCTATTCCCAGGGACAAAACATCCGCGCACAGCAAGCTATGTTCTTCACAGAAATGCATAAGCTCTTGTCCAAAACGAGCAGTAGGGTGGGCATTGAAGTCGCCCAATATATAGACTGCGGATATGTTCAGTTCCTCTATTATCGAATTGATTCTAGCCAAACAGTCTGTGAAATCTGGCAGATTCTCTTCCTTATCTGTAGGTAGATACACGCTGAATACTACTATAGATCGTGAGCCGGTATCAATCTTAATAGCAGCCAGTCGATCACTCCCACATTCGATCACTGTAACGTTACGTAGCTTAGATCTTCTCCACATCAAAGCAATCCCGCCGTAGGGTCTTCCTCTCAGGATGCCCTCCGATGTGTCCACTGATGATTTTGCAAATGAGCAAAAATCATCATCGATTTCATTCACGAAGCCGAGATCGTGGGGCAAGAGCCAGGTTTCCTGCAGCGCGATAATATCAGCGTCGATGCAGAGTTTCCGGATATGTTCTACTTTTTGAAACTTGACTGACTGATTGATCAATATTCAAATACAGATTAACCTGAGTTGAAATTAGATTTCGTAATGTAGACATTCATTAAGAAAGGATTTTGTTAGAGGGGCAAAATGAGAATAAAAGCGAGTATTAAATAAAAAATCATCTTTTAGATTCGTGTAATCGTGATCAAAGCCATTCAAATTAGACCGCCAATTCAACAATCCAGTCAGTGTAAGAGGAGACTCTGGTGCTGACTCCAGGGTAGGTATCGTTGGCGCATCCTTCTCCCCAGGAGACTATACCGACGAGGACGTTGCCATAGTACAGAGGTCCGCCGGAGTCCCCTTGGCAAGCGTCCTTGCCGCCAACATCCAGGATACCAGCACAGATCATGTTCTCCGTGACGATACCAGGGCGAGGACGGTTCAGATACCGCTCGATGCATTCCTCAAGGTTCACTGAGTAGATTGTCACGTCGAGGAGGACTGGAGATGTGGTGCCACCTTGCTGCAAATAATAAAAATACTGTTAATATAGGAGTGCCCACCGAACCGATTTCAAAATAGGTGGTTTTTAATTCGATGTGCATATGGGTCAAGGTGGCGAGTTGATATAGACGCATACCAAGACTTCTAGGCCGAGGAGGAAGAGGAAATAGATACATGGAAAGATTTGGGGAGGTCTTTGCCCAGCAGTGGGACAGCATAGACTATGCGTCATAATAGAAAAATAAGGGGAAAAGTGGATGCGTATCATACAAATTTTAATAAAATTTACGTATTTTAACTTCATTTATGTAAATTCGTAGCACGCCTTCGTACGCACTTAATATAAAGTTTTGTGACACGAAGCATCTTTCAAAAAATACTTTTATCGACCATATTATGCAACTAAAGAGATGACTTACAGTAGTGGTTCCCCATCCTGCGTGCACCACAGGACTGTCGTCAGGGACATTGAACCCTTGTATCGGGATAGCTATCCTGTTGATGACGTCACTGTAAGACAGGAACGTGTCCAGTCGAAGCAGCGCGATGTCTCCGTCCAAGCCCAGGCTGCCATAACTGGGGTGGATGTCCGCTCGGGAAAGGTAGTGGATGACGCCGCCGGTGTTGCGGTAGCTGGTGCCAGCGCGGATGCGACGAAGGCTCAGCAAATCATCGGGACTGGTAATAAAAAGTATATTCAAAATACCTTTGTATTTTTCTATGGTTTGCTATGTAGTTTTTTCTAGTTTGTTACCTATTATTGTATAAAGCAAACAAGTAACTTAGCTTCAATATGCGAAAACTTGTAAATCGTGACTAGAAATTTACATATTTTACCCACTGTAATGTTTTCCGAATAAAATAAAATAAAAAATAATATAAATTTAAACAATAACGGTGAATATGACCACACCACTACTGACCTTTTATTCACTTATTATAAAATATATGATTTAAAAATTAAGATGATTTTTGTTGTTAGTTTAATGGGTGCTGCATTTAAACTGTATAATCTTTTTTAATCCATTGGTTCCCGAACTATTTTACAAGCTTTTATTTACTTTCACCTGTCCGTTGTCTGTCGGTCTGTCTTTAATTTGACCCACTTCCCGGTTTCCGATTGAGCTGAAATTTTGCATGCGTGTAAAAATCAGATGACAATGCAATATTATTATGACATCGAGCTGATCTGATGATGGAGCTGGAAGGTAGCATAGGAACTCCATAATTAAGCAAATCAACCCCTATGAATTTGGGCTCATTTGATTCGTCTTGATGAGTACTTTGGTGCTAGATGATAAAAACTAGCTTTTAAAAAGATTTTTTAAAATTTCACTTGTTTTACTATGTTTCGGGAGCCAGTAGCTTCTCATATATTGAAAACTTACAACTCTTATAGTTAGTTATCACTACGTAGTATAATAAAAGTTACTTTGGTTTGTCTGTCCCTATGTATGCATATATCTTTAAAACTACGCCACGGACTTTGATGCGGTTTTCATTAATAAATAGAATGATTCAAGAGAGAGGTTTATTTGTATAATACATACATGTAGTAGAGAAACACTGATATTCTGTTAAGCGCAACGAATTAGGTTAAGCGCCACGAAGTGCGAGCTGGTCCACTAGTAAACATTATACCTTCCATGTAATTATTCTAAAATATTATAAATATTAAAACAGAATGATCCTCGTTACTATGAAATAATACTATGACATCTGAGCGCTTGGTCGAGGCGACTTGTGACCGAAATGCTGGAGTATATTTGGCCCAACGTATAAGCATTGCCATTCAATGTGGCAATGCTGCCAGCATTCTTGGCACTCTGCCATCTGACAGTGGTTTGGAGCACTTGGATTTTCTGTAGATCGGCTTGTGACCGATCTGTGGTTAGTAAAAGTGTTCTTTACTGCTGTAGTACCTAGCTGTATTTGTTAGTTTGTTTTCATCAATAAAGGCATTTGTTACTATGCCATTATAATATAGAATCCAAATAAATAATATAAGTAGTAAAGAATAAAACGTTGACTCACTTTTCATTGAGGCAGTGAGCGGCAGTGACGAGGTACACGTTGCTGAGGATATTGGCGGCGCAGCTTTGAGACCAGACACCGTTCCTGAACCGCTCTAGTTGGACTATACTCGGATACTTGTCTATAGATGTTATATCGCCGCCGACAATGCGACCGCCACTGGCTGCACCCACTACCGCTGGAAAGTTGAAGATACATACTCGTATAAATATTAATTAAACAAATAGTTCAAGCGCTAGTCGGACTACGTGAAAAGTAGGCTTCCATAGGCAAATGGAATATTAACTTATATAGCCTTAACTTTCATCAACGATATTTTATTTTAAACTAATAAAGCTAAGTGTTCTTTACTGCTGTAGTAGCTATTTATTTATTTATGTGATGAAGTAGAAGACGAGCAAGACGCTCTCCTATGTTAAGAGATAACGGCTGCCCATAATCAGTACAGTGTCACCTAGGATTTCACAATTATGTGAATTCTAGGAGCACTGCACCAACGCTTCTTACTCAAGAGTCATAAGATGTTAAGACTCTTTAGCCCAGTAATTTCACTAGCTACAGTGCCCTCCTACCGGAGCTGTAGTATTGTTAGTTTCTTTTTTTCAATAAAGGCATATGCCATTAAGAAAAAAAAAAAAACTAACTAGATATTCAAATGGATTACTAAATACGTATTCAACGATATCCCACATGATGGGATCAGCCAGAAAAAAAGACGGATCGGAGACTGGAGCCAAACGGACACCTGGGCATGTTCTAGCTTGCTTTTTGTAGTTTTAACCACAAAAAGGTACTTTCGTGCAAAAATATCTAAGTCCCACTTAACAACGACTAATACAGCCCAAGCAAGCATCATGGTCGTGGCACAATTATAGATAGGAACGCGCAATGTAACTACATCTACTTATATCCTATTATATCACTTATCATTTAATACTCATGACGATTTTACCGCTACGTAAAAACCATTTTATTTAGGAATCATATACCTACTAATTTATTTATGATACCTTTTGATAAACTAAGTTACAGACTGTGCTTATATGCTACTACCTACTCAGCAAACAATAATGGAAAACACACGCAAAAGTCTAGTAGTAGTTAGGTACTATCGTCGTATTCATAGAACTTGAACCCTACCCAGTAAACTTATTACTCTCTTGAGTCGTCCCCTCATGGCTGAGGATCGTGGTCATCATTGGTTATGGACGTTGGTGTTGTGACTCGTCTGACGATCTGCCTCCACCGGTGCCTGTCCATTGCATCTCTGACGACCGAGCAAAACTTGGTAGGAGGGGGGTTCTTTTCACTTGATCAGTCCATCTGGTGGGAGAACGCCCACGGGCTCGTTTGCCTTCCGTATTCTCAACAACGATCAGCTTTTCAAGGCTCTCGTCTCCCCTCCTGACTATGTGGCCGAAATAGGTCAGTATTCTCTGCTGGCAGGTAGTTGAGAGGCGGGTTCGGATATGAAGCT